>CAWUFW010002669.1:1200000-1800000 GCA_963921515.1 Calotriton arnoldi | reverse complement strand
ATATCTTGGCTAATACCGGACCTCAAAAAGCCAATTGATCTGGCATTGGCTGTCAGCCTCTTGCCTTTGCTAATGCTTTTTGTAAAGCTTTCTTACAGATAGATAGAGAGGCTTGCAGAGATAGATAAATAGACTTGCGAGGCGAGAGAGGTTTGTATAGTGTTGCAAAGATAGATAGAGTTGTATAGATAGATAGTATTGCAAAGAGAGATAGGTGCTGCAAAGATAGTATCGCAAAGATACATTGATAGATAGAACAGGACAGTCGAATAAACAGCAGAGCTACAATTAGTGATGCTACAATTAGTTCAATGCCTATATGAGCAATACATAGGAGAGCACTGAAAGCAAACTAGAAAGCCATATAAGCAGGAAATAATGCAGACTAAATTGGGTTACAAATATAACTGTAGGCCTCAATTAAAATGCATACGGGAGTGCGGTAAAACATGTACTTCATTGCTTGCATACTAGAAAAATTTGCTTCATGGAAAAAAGTTTCAAATGGACACAATTTTATATGCTGTGAAATAGCAGCAGAAGGATAAACAGAACACTCCAAAAGGAATTAACAACACCATTAGCAGGAGAAAGGAACTGATGAAGCTGGAATGTGCTCTGTGCTCAACATGGAAGAGCTGGGAGAAAATGCCTTGCTATCACATTAGACTCTAAACACAAAGACAACACCAAAACAATAAAGTAAAAAAAAAAACACTGACACTGAAGAGAACTACATTGTTAGCGGATGTGCTCCTTGTTAAAGACCAAAATGCAGTCACTCAAAGTGAGATTATCCAGTGGCTGAAGTGGGCTGACCCCCCGCCCCATGCTGTATGCTGTAGTGCACGGAAGCAAAATGTGAATGACACACCAACAGGCCAATGGATGCAGACAGCTGTTAGAAAGTTCCTTTAAATAAGTATGTTATACTTATATTTTTAAAAATCAAAAGGTCTTGGCTAACGCCAGACCTAAAAATGTGGTGGGCAGTCTTAAACACATGCTCTACAAAGTAATTAAGTAAAGACACTTCTGCTTCAATATGGAAAACATCCAAGCGGAGCAATTGGAATTTAGCGTCAAAAAGGGGGGTGGATCCATGCCCCCAAACTACCAGTGTTTGTTTGATTTAAGTATTTTTTATATTATTTTCTTCATTATGTTGGTGGTGTTTCATCAGTAGTTCTCTGCATGGTTAGATGCCCAATAGAGCTTGTTAGATTGCGCACCCCTTGACCAACCACAGGTGCAACGCACACAAAAATAATATAAAAATCAAGTTTCATTTTTTCAGTAAGAAAAATTGGACTGTAATCAAGCCACAACTTTGCCCCTTTACTTTAAAATCTTAGGGCCTCATTTATGAGGCCCCATGCTCCACCGGAACGTCACTTTTTGTGACGTTCCGTGGCGCAGGAGCCTGCTCCATATTTACGAGGCATCACTAAGCCACTTTTTTTGGCTTAATGCTGCCTCGTAAATTTTTCTGCAGTTTTCTGCATTAAAGAGGCATGCAATGGGTGTTGCTGGGGGCGTTCCCAGCAACATCCATGGCTTTTTGACACTGCCTCAGATTTACGAAAAATCGTAACTCTGAGGCAGTGCCAAAAACCTACGCCTCCCAAGGGGAGGCGTAAGGGAGTCACAACTAGGAGAAATATCTTTATTTCTCCTCGTTTTTCCTTTTTCTATGTGTGCTGCATTCTGCAGCACACATAGAAAGTGGGAAAAGCCTCTTGTGATTCTTTTTGTGCAGGAAGGTTTTCCTTCCTACACAAAAATAATCATCCCGCAGCGCAGGCACCCTTGCACCAGGGTGCACAGGTTCCTGCTTGGCGCAGGGGAAACGGACAGGAATGTGCCATATCTGATAGATACAGCGCATTCCTGCCCTTTTCTTTTGCCGTAGGGCAGCACAGCAGGAAGGCCTTGAGTAGCTTACAATCCCTGCAGCTCTGGCAGCGACCCTGGCTCCATTACCTGATCTGCTTCAGGTGTCTCATCCCCCTCTCTCTCTGGATTATGGACAACGGACACCATGGCCTGTGCCTTTTCTGGGTCTGCCGTAATCTGCTCACTGCCCTTCTCTGGGCCTAGTAAATCTAGGATGGTCCCAGTCTCTTCCCGAGGCTGACGTATAGACTGTGCTCTGATATACACAGCTGACATTGTCCAAGTCATGTAGACCTCTGGTCCTGGAACTAACCCATGGGTAATCAACCATATTTTTGCCCAATAGACATCCAGCACCTTGCTTATCTCTCATTTCTATATGGACCATGGCTACCTTGCCATTGATTGCAACCACAACTCAGGCAATCGTGTAATCCATGTCATCCGTACTGGGTACCAAGCCTGTGTCATTGATACAAGGATACCATTTCCTTGTGTTTGAAATACTTTCTCTCTATCGTAGTCCTGTAACCATCCGTGTCCCTCAGGGCATGACCTTCTTCCCATTGATACCTACTTCCAAATACAAATCCCATGGTATTTGGATGGACGTGCTTTAAAGCCTCGGGGTCCCTTCCTTAATGAGCATCTTGGGTCCCCTCGCCCAAAGTCAACAAACTCACTATAATGGGTGCAGCAGGCACAGGGCCTATCACCTGACAGTCCCTTTTGTAGTGCCCCTCCTTGTGAAACCTATGAGAAGTAATCACTTTGTACTACATTATATATTTTTTTCTGGACAAGGAGCCCAATTTCCTTTCTGCTTGTGTCCTCTCTTGGATCCTTGGGATTGTCCTGGCCCTTACCCTTTGGTTTAGATCCAGTCTGGTGAAGGTTCCTGTGTCCCTCTGGGTTCGAGCCACGCTGTTCCAGTTCTTTGTTAACCCTGTTAGCTTACCACCTAGCCAACATTAAAAACGTCAGAAGCATATCACTCAAAGCCTGTGCTCTCCAAGCGCCCACAAAACTCACGGAGCATTGCAACATATCCTGGCCTTGCACATACATGGGCACAAGCTCTTTTCTCTTTTGAAAAAATGGTTGGTATTTTTGCCGAGTGGGAGGTGGAATCCCCTTTCCTAGATGTAGCTCTCTGTGCTGCAATCGTGAGCTTCCTTCTCTAAGTCTATCCTCCCTCTGTCCAATTCTCTTTCATTTTCGTTTTCATGCCTTTCTATTTCTTTCTCTTGCCCTTCCTTTTCCCTTTCTTTCTCCCCTCTATCGCTCCTTCTTTCTTCAAGGGCCCTCTACTCTTGTCTCTCTCAGCTCCTTTATTCTTGTTCCTGGCGAGATAATCTCAACTTCTCCCCAGTAGCGGCTACTCGTACTGCAAAGTGGTGGGCAGAGGGAGGGGGAACACACAGATAAAAACGTATCTGCTCCGAGGACGGCCGCCTTGCTCCTGATCATCGCATCCTTGTCAGGAGCCTGCTGCACACTGCGCAGGCTCCAAGTCCCCAATCCCAGCACTGCTCACATGCTGGGAATGCTATGGGATTGGTCTGAGCACCTCCGTTCGGCGTTCAGACATAGACATAGACTGGGAGCCTGTGTTGGTTTCTCCACCCAGGTGTACAACACAGCTCGGTGGAGAAAGGCTAAGGCCGGCCAAACCCTCATGCGCACTTGGCAGTGCCACCACTCACCCTCCTCCCTGGTGCTGCAGCTGTAGAGTCAGGATGGGAGGCCATGCCCCTCCCTCGGCTCACAGCTTGCAGGGCTAAAAATAAAATGATAATAAAAATGTTTTATTATCATTTTATTTTTGTCCTTTGCCTCTGCTGGCTTTCAGCAGGGGGGGGCGAAGCTTCTCCGCCATAACGGAGGAGCCGCCCCTGCTTCTCCCTCTCAAACCGTCTCACCTCACCCTCTTCCTTTCCCTCAGATTTTGCAGTGCTAACTGCAAATTCAGAGTCTCAGGCAGACTAAAGCCACCCAATGAAATGGCTCCTGGAGTTGGTGACAGTAGTACCATTGACATTCACGAGGGAAGTATGGTCTCAAGGAAACCATGGGGAGTAAATTTGGAGACACACGAGGTGTGTCAGGGGAAAATGTGTGCTAAGGGGCTAAGAGAGCCTGAAACTATAGCACTTCCTCCCTGGGTCCCTGTCATGGTACCCTCCTCAGTGACCATCACAGTTTCTTCTCTACTACCCAGTTTCTCTAATGAGTCTCTAACAAAACTTTCAATGATGCCTCTATCCTTATTTCTGGGAGCCCTCCACAATCTCTCCAGATACAGATCCTTCAGCTGAACTAAGGACTGGGTGTCAAGATCTGCTCCCACAAACCTTGCATCTGCCATTGTACTTTGCATGTAATGCTGTGTTTAAACTGAACGTATTGTTCTATTCAAGATAGGAATGGACCTCGCAGGCCCTACACCACTTGCGGCCAATTGTTAGATCCCATTCATGGGCCACAGGGCAGACTGCACCACAACCATGGTAGTTGTGATTGTTTGCCTCTGTCCTGGAGTCCAAACTACTATAGCTATACAAAGCCTCTGTAAATGGGCAAAATACACCATTTCCACACTTGAGCTAGGGTTGCAAGCAGCCAAAGGCTTCTGAGTGAGGCAGAGTGGGGGCAAGAGCTCAGAACTCAACAGTCCATCAACAGACACAATAATGCAATGTTCACCAGGGGCTTATATTTAGTTTAATACTTTCATTTCACAGCAGAACAAAATACCACACAGTTCATGAAAGGTACAATTGCCTGGTTGTAATCTCACCTATGATCCCTAGTAAGGTGCTATAACCCCTCTGGTGCCTTCTTCCAGCTCTAGGAGCTATAATGCCTATGGTCCTTAGTATACTAATCAATAAAGGGTTCTGGCCTGAAATCAGCAAGGCTTGGCCAAGTAAATAATCAAAACACAAACAGATGCCAATACTGATGCAACTTATACACTCAAATCTACCAATCACTCGTGCCACTCATAGTGATTGAAAACATTTTTTGAAAATTAATTATTTTTATTTTATAGTATTTTAAATATACTTTAGAAAATCTTTTTCATTTTTTTGAAAAGAACAATACAAACAAATCTTTTGAAGGACCGTACAATACTATTTACAATTCGAAACTGATCACATACATATACATAAACACCAAACAATTAAACTTAATACAACATTAGCTCATCATCCCACAAAAAGTCAAAAATAATAAGAATCAGTGAGAAAGGAATTCAAAGAAAGATATAAAGAAATCAAACAAAAGGGGACAAGTAAAATCCCAGCAGAAAGTTGGCAGAACAGTATGGTATTCAGGAGATACAATGAAATCTTGTAATTCACATATTATTTATGAGTACACCTGACACCTTTTCTTTAATAACAGCACTTGGTTATGCCAAACATGAAAAGTCTACGCATTTCAAACCCTACAAGTATTTTAAAGGGTTATCCTCAGGACTTGGGAAATGAGCTTAAACGCTTCCTGTAATGCACTGCACCCGTAGTTGCTGCACATCTGGTCTTATTTCAACTACGTTTTTCTCAAAAAGGGGGCTTACAGCCCCATTATGAGTCCTCCGAACGGCATCTACAACCGGGGTCGTTTTTTTCAACACTTCACTTTAACCAAAGCCTCTAGTCTTTAAAGTATTTGGACACCAATAGTCCGGCAGCACGAGGTCTTTAATTCCTCGGCAATCCCACCGCAATACACCTTCTTCTCCTAGAAAAAACGACCCCGGTTGTAGATGCCGTTCGGAGGACTCATAATGGGGCTGTATGCCCCCTTTTTGAGAAATACGTGGTTGAAATAAGACCAGATGTGCAGCAACTAACGGTGCAGTGCATTGCAGGAAGCGTTTAAGCTCATTTCCCAGGTCCTGAGGATAACCCTTTAAAATACTTGTAGGGTTTGAAACGCGTAGACTTTTCATGTTTGGCATAACCAAGTGCTGTTATTAAAGAAAAGGTGTCAGGTGTACTCATAAATAATATGTGAATTACAAGATTTCATTGTATCTCCTGAATACCATACTGTTCTGCCAACTTTCTGCTGGGATTTTACTTGTCCCCTTTTTGTTTGATTTCTTTATATCTTTCTTTGAATTCCTTTCTCACTGATTCTTATTATTTTTGACTTTTTGTGGGATGATGAGCTAATGTTGTATTAAGTTTAATTGTTTGGTGTTTATGTATATGTATGTGATCAGTTTCGAATTGTAAATAGTATTGTACGGTCCTTCAAAAAATTGTTTGTATTGTTCTTTTTAAAAAAATGAAAAAGATTTTCTAAAGTATATTTAAAATACTATAAAATAAAAATAATTAATTTTCAAAAATGTTTTCAATCACTATGAGTGGCACGAGTGATTGGTAGATTTGAGTGTATAAGTTGCATAAGTATTGGCATCTGTTTGTGTTTTGATTATGGTCCTTAGTATGTCATATGGGCACATACATCAATCAAGCACAAGTGCAGTTCACACTGGATTGCCATACTGGCTAATGCATAGATCACTTCAATGGATTTTGCCACAAAGAGTTCATGTGGCCAAAATGCCTATTGTTCACACACCTGATTTCTCTGCCTGCTCAGTTTTACTGTCTGTCCATAGAAAGGCCCAGTTCACACATCGCTGGTGGGTATGAGTGGCAGGTCTGGTCTTTGGCAGTTGCAGCCTTGAAGGCCAGTTGCAGACTGTGCTTTGCCGTGGCAGTTGCTACCTTTGGGCCTTCAGCAGGTAGTTATCTTTGGCAGTTGCAGCCTCCCAGGTCAGATGCAGGTGGATGCAGTCTCCAGACCAGGTCTATAGCTGGTAGTCATCTTTGGCAGTTGCAGCCTTGAGGACAAATCAGGGCTTCTGCATCAGTGATGATGGCTGTTCTTCTTGGGGCAGTTCCGACGTCAAGCAGTGGCAGCACCAGAATTTTGGACACACAGAAGGGTACCGGATGACCCGATATTGCTTCTCACTTGAATGACTTGGTGCAGTTCACATTGGGAACTGCTCAGGAGACCAGGGGACACCAGAGAACAAGGGCCTTTCCTTGCTTCTCTCCCTCCTCCACCCACTGGCAGTCATCATGTTTTTGGTATTCCTAATGCCGGGAACATGCTAGGCTTATCCTCTGGGACAGCCTCTCTCCTGCAGAGCCAGGCACTTTCCTCTCCTTCCCTCACTCATCAGGCAGGCAGGTGGGCAGGCTTCTAGGCACATGACAGTCACTCCGCCCATCCAGCACAAAGTGAAGACTTTAGATTATGTCTACTCACCTCTGGGAGACTGGGAGGCAGGGCATTTGAATCCACTGTCTTATGCTTTGAAGATTGGTTTGGGGTAATCTCTTTCAAATGTTATTTCTGACTGTCTCTTAATCAGAGCCTTTGTACAAGGGGTTGGCTCTCACAGCAGCTGGAAATGATCCTAGCTCCAAGCAGGAGTATCCAAAAGGAGAGCACAATTAAGTATAAGATCCCCACACCTGGCTCTCATCATCCTTTTTTTGAAGCAGTAATTAGGGACCGACAAAAGTGGAGAACTTGCCTAGAAACCTCATCAACAACAAAAACTACTGTTGCAGCCTCATCCCTACCATCTACCGAATGGCAGTGCTCAAAACAAACTAATCATTAGCCTTTTGCCAAGAAGAATCTCAATGAATTTTTAAGGGTAGCCAGGCCTCCATCCTCTCTCACTTCAGAGCATGGGTCTTCCCCCTACAGTCTCAGGAATTCAGTCAATACACTTCTATTGTCTGAGGAAGACTCAATCTTGTGCCATGCTGAATCAGAGTCTATCCAAAAAGGATCCAATTTGTCACAGTACTCAGCCTCTCAACATACGCAGAAACTTACTTCCCCACGTGCTGCACATCCACTGCACATACACACACTCGACACACACATACGGAAATCCAGTACAAGGGACTGGGGCTCATACAAAAGCAGAACTTTGCATGAGTGAGGTCAGTAGACTACACTCTACTCTAACACAGAAAAAAAGGCCTGATCATAACTAGTGATTCACAACTCGGTATGCAGCCACTAGCACTTTATGTGTCTAACCCATGACATGGACAGTAGTCCTCTGCCAGTGGTGAGGGCATCCATAGTGCACCCCTCCACTGACATAACAGGTTCTCAACCTTGCTTTACTAAGGATAGGCCTAGGCCTCTGCCCACATGCTAAACTAGCATGGTTACAGCACCAATCAAAAAGTCAGATGCCAGTTTCACATGCAGTTGGGCACCCAGGTCATGCGTACACATCTGTTTACTATGCATAGAATATTCCTGTCTCAACAGGAGGTAAGAGGCCAGAGCATGGCTTGAAAGTACCAAATGATAGCTGTAACATAAAAAACCCTCCAAAAAGTACAAGTATCAGGACGCATACAATTAGCAAAACAAAGATCTGAGTTAAGATCCTAAACATGACTTTGGGCCTTCTGCAACTTACAATGTTTTTTAAATGGCAAGACTGCATTCTCGGAGGTAATCGAAGGGGGTTCACAGTAGTTGGAGACATGGCCTTTGAAGTGCAGATGTACGAATTAAGTTACTTTTAGCCAAACTTACACTTATCTGGAACAAAATGATAGCTGGCTAGCAAGCCTGATTGCCCAGTTCACAGAGAGCATCCAGGGTCTCTTGCACCAGTATAAGGAGCCCCTGCAACCTCACCCGACATGAGATAGTGTCGGTAGCAGAGTGTGTCTAAACGGACACTATACTATGTGCAGGCACTCCTTTCCTAGCTGAGCACAGGCAAGGTTGTGTAGGGCATTCAAGAGCAGCTGCACCTGCAGGGGCCTGTTGCCATTCTAGAATGCTTTCTCCTTTACACTAAGCATAGGAACAGATTTGCATTAAATAAAAAAGTATGGGAAAGCCAACCATAGTAGTTATCGCCCACTTCAACCTCTGGTTTCAAAAGGATGTTGGGAGAAAAAGGGCAGAAGCGGTGAACAGAGGGAGAGACTGCAGAGGAAAGTGGAGTGAAGAGGAGAAGCGGAGTCGTTTAGACACTCCGAAGACCACTACCCCTTCTATAGACCTTAGTAATGTTTAATCCATGTTTTCAGAATTAAACATTTTCAATTCTAATTATTCTAATAATTCTAACAAGCATTGGTGAAGCCAATAGATCTGGCTTGTTTTAGGCAGATGTTTGTTGTTGTGTGATATGTCTGGATGCAATAACAAAAAAATTGCAAAGAGATACATCACTATTGGTCAAGTGTCACAGTGTGAGAAGTACCGAATTTTACTTCACATGTTTTATGTCACATTCTTAATTACATATACCATACCTCTTGTAAAGGATTCATAGTGAAGCTTCATTGGCCTATTCCCTCTTAGAGACTCCTCCACCTCCACCTTTTTCAATCCACTTAAAGGGCTGCAGTGGAGTATCAAATACAAAGAGAACAAAGAAACAGCGCCCGATTCACCAAACTATTTGCACATCTAAATTTAACTTACAAGCACAAAATAGTCTTTTTCTCAAGTGTAAAACTATATTTGCAATTCACAAAAGGTTAGTTTACACCTGGAGAAAGATTTACACACACAAAGATTTTCATGTGAGCAAATCTGCAACCTGGAAAGGGTAGTGTGCATAGGAGGGCAGACAATTTCTTCTTTAATGTCAGCCATAGTAGCCCAAATTGTCGATACCAAGGATGTTCTAGAAAAAGGTTTTACATTTTCAGAAACTTCTGATACCAGCCAAGATAGCATAGGCCCAAGTGGACCAACGAGCTTTCCACATCAAGCCCAACCTTTTTTAGACAGATTTGGCAAAAGGGAGAAGAGTGGATGAAGAGGAAGAACCCTACAGACTGGAGAGACCAGAACCAGAAGGAGAACCAGAAGGAGAACATACAGATGGTAACATCCACTAAGGGCCAGATGTATGACGTGATTTTGCATGCGCAAACGGGTTTGCGAACCCGTTTACGCATGCAAAATCACTGTTGGCCATGTACAATTCCTAAATAGCGAGTCGCAATTACAAATGAACAAGACAACACAGTACTCAGGAATAAATCGACTTTTTGCCCATTCACCACAGATATGCCCCCTTAGGTTGTCACATTTGAAGACATTACCTTGAGGGAGTTTTACACCTTACAGATGATAAGAACATAATTCAGACCCAACAAGACTAAGCCAAACCTACAAGTGCTACACTCGCTTTCCAAAACCAGCTTGATTATAGATAAACATGCAGACAAAGGAGGAAGAATTGTTATGTTATGTTATGTGTATTTGTAATGTCACCTGCAAGGGTAGCTGTCTATGGTAAGTTGGTTATTTGAATAGTCATGTCTTCAGCTTCTTGCGGAATTCAAGAAGAGAGGAGGAGGCTCAGATGCGGAGTGGGAGACATTTCCACGCTTTAGGAGCTATCTAAGAGAATGCTTGTCCTCCTGATCTGGTTCTGTATATGTGTGGGATGTGTGTGAGTAGGAGTCCTGAGGAGCAGAGGTGTCTGGATGGTTGGTGGAAGGAGATGAGATTGCAGGTAGGTGAGGCTTGAGTTGCGTAGTGCCTTGAATGTGTGTGCGAGGAGTTTTAATTGAGCATGTTTGTGTATAGGGAGTCAGTGGAGATACCTGAGGTGTGGTTTGATGCGAGTTCTGTGTGGGAGGTTGATGATGAGTCTGGCTGCTGAGTTCTTGATGGTTTGTAGTCTTCTAGTGAACTGCTTGGTGATTGCGCATTAGAGGGTGTTCCCATAGTCCAACTTGCTAGTGACTAGGGCATCAGTGACAGTTTTTCTAGTGTTGCTTGGGAGCCATTTGAAGATCTTCCTAAGCATCTACAGGGTGAAAGCAGGATGCAGTGGTGGTGTTGACTTGTGCGGTCATGTCCAGTTTGCTGTTGATGATTATTCCTAGGTTCCTGGCACTGGTTCTGGGTTTGAGTGTGGGTCCGAGTTCTTCCGGCCACCTGTTGGAGTCCCATGATGAGGTGGTCTTTCCGAAGATCACTACTTCTGTCTTGTCGGTGTTGAGCTTGAGACAGCTGACTTTCATCCAGTTAGCAACTTTGGTCATTCAGGCTGTGAACTTGTTTCTTGAGTTGGGGGTCTTTTTCAAGAGGAAGAGTATGAATTGTGTGCCGTCTGAGTAGGAGAGGATGTTTATGTTGTATGCACAGATGATGTTGGCCAGAGGAATCATGTGTCGAAGAGAGTAGAGCTGAGCAATGAAACTTAAGGCACTCCGCAGATGAGTTTGCGGGCTTCTGAGGAGTAAGGTGCCAGTCAGACAGCTTGTGTTCTATCAGTTAAGAAGGAGCAGATCCAGCAGAGTGCGGGACCTTGGATGCCAATCTTATGCAGGCACCTGATGAGGATGGGGTGTTAAATGCTGCAGAGATTTCAAGAAGAATGATGGCTGACATGTCTCCTTGTGAAATATCATGTGAATTTCATTTGTGGCAGCAAGGACTGCTGTTTCTGTACTGTGGTTAGGCCTGAGTCTGAACTGTGTGGCATCGAGGAGCTGGTGGTTGCTGATGTGGTTTGCTGATGTGGTTGGGAGGCATCGGTTGATTGTTGTCATGGACTGCACCAGCTATGACATTGAAATTGAGAAACAATTAGGGAACACCACGCACCACATCAGGATCCATCCTTAGGGATTAAACCTCAAATCAACTCTATCACCGAAGAAGCAGTGCATTTCGGTTGGATCAGTACTAAAGAGTTTGAAGTCCTCCCCTAGATTCCTGTCCAATATATTCTTCTAAAAGTACATTAAAATCCCACCAATCCATAAGGCAGACTCATAATTTATCTTTTTAGGAAACCCTGTATCAATAGGTTGATTTGTTTCTGAAATCTTTTGAAGTTAACATCCAAGGATACACCAGGGATCATATGGACTTCATAAACAAAACTGAAGGTATCACTTTTTACTCCAACACAGAGACATTGGTTAGCTTTAACACTGAAGCCCTATACACTAATATTCTACAAGAAGAGGCACTGAAAGTGTTTTCTCAATAAAAGATATAATGTGAATGAGATCCCTACAACATTCCTTGTGAAACTAGCTACTATATGTCTTCAAATAATTTCTTTATGTTCCAATTTGAGGCGTTTCTGCAGATAAACGGTGTAGCAATGGGCTGTAACTTTTCCCCAGAGATAGGCATCCTCTGTATGGCTTACTTTGAAGAAAAATGGACCTACAATAATGGCAATCCCTTTTGAGAATCCCTCAAACCTTGTCTTAGTTATACAGATGATGTCTCAACTATGGATGTGTGAAATGTGCGTGTACAGCTTTTGCGTAGTTATGTACAAATTGAGTGAAATACAATTCCATTATTTATCGCTATATTTTAGCGCAAAATGCAGCCTTGTGTCAATATTTGGTGCGAGAACGCAGTCATACAAAAGAACTGCAAACAAAAGCTGCTCGTGTTCTGTTGTTATTGTGCAGTAATTTTTTTTACTGCAAATGGCACAATTGTGGTAAATTTTTACAGTGAATAGTGCGTAATTACGTAAAGGGACACATTAGATGTATTCCAAAGTTTGCTAAACAATACATCTAGAGACTTGAAATTCATAAGGACTTCTTACCAATTGCAACTGGATTTTTAAAATCTACAGATCACAAATGACAATGGTTGCCTGATCACCAGTCTTTATACTAAACGCACCGATAGCAAAACCCTTTCATATTTTTCTAGTTCACATCCTAGAGCACTGAAAGAAAACTTGCCAATTCCTATGAAGAGCTTCAAGGGTTGTCATGAAAAGTAATCTGACTATCATGTTAAGTCTCTTTTAAATGTGGACACTGCAATGTTTGTGACTTCACATCCAACTCCAAACAGGTCACCTTAAATAATACTATTGTGCAACAGAAGGCATTCTTGAATTGTAACACCAACAATGTGATTTACGCCCTCCCCTGCTCATGTAATAAATGTTATATTGGAAAGATCACTCATGAAATTAAAAATAAATTTGCACAACACAGATGAAGTATCAGATGTCATACACAAAGGGCACCATTAGTGAGGCATTTGAATGAAATGAAGCATACCCCAAATGGCATTCAATGGACAGTACTAGTGGTTATAGAACATGACCAGAGGGCACATCTGTAGAATCACAGTAATACTTCACTGAAGCCAGAATCATTGAAAAACGACAGACAGGCACATTAGGCCTCAACGAAACAATTGAAATCTATAGACTCACGAGAAGGTAATATCACCATCAAAAGGCTATTACTCATGCTTCTCTAACAACGTAAGCTGTCTTTGTACATCATCTGCCAGTGTGCAATAGTTGGTTCTTATCAACATATTTGAATTGGCTATTCTGATTATGTGGAGATCAGTTTCTTCACATGGAACACTCTACAACACCACCGACACCTCAAATATATGTTTTTCTAGTAGCGTTTTTAAGCATGGGATTAGCACACAGCCATCAACGCCAAGCTAGAAAGTGACAAAGCCTTTCATCATTTTTATAGCAAAGTCGTTAAGCATAGGATTAGCAATAACTATCCATGCTGAGCTGGAAAATGACAAAAGACCTTTACCATTCCAGACACAGTAGTACAGCTTTTGATTGGTAAAATACCACCCAAGCCAGCCAGGAATGAATAAAAGCAACCCCTGCGGCACAGTATTACAGCTTTGGATTGGTAAAATACCATCCAAGCCAATCTGAAATAAATACAATCAACCCCTGACACTTACTAGAGCTCTTCAAAGAGATATAGCTTTGTTCAGACATGAAAGCAGCTAGTATAAGCCAAAACAATGCCCTTTCAAGCTTAGAGTGCCGCATAAGTTATGCAAAAAAGGAACCAGGGAACCTTGGGTTGCTCCCAAGTTTTAGGCGGAGAGCAGTTCCTTTATATGCAACACTCTACACCACCAACACTCCAAATCTGCTCACCTCAAATGTCTGTTTTTCTAGTAGAATTTGTAAGCATAAGATTAGCACAGTGCCATCCACACCAAGCTAGAAAGTGACAAAGCTGGAACTGGTTGCTCCCTTGTGTCTGGCCAATGTTCTCTGACAGCTCTAATAAGAGCCTAACACATTTATCAGGGATTGCTTTAATTCATTTCAAGTTGGCTTGAGTTTTGTTTTACCAATCAAAAGCTGCAACACTGTGCCTGGAAAGGTGAAAGGCTTTTGTTGTTTTTCAGTCCAGCGTGGATGCCACTTGTTAATCCTATGCTTAATGACCTTGCTGTAAAAATGGTTAAATGTTTTGTCACTTTACAAGTCGGCTTGAATGATACAATGCTAATCCTATGCTTTTGAAAACTCTGCTAAAATAACGACATTTGAGGTGAGCAGATTTGCAGTCTTGTTTGTGTAGTAGAGTGTTCAACATAAAGAGACTTTTCTCCAGCTTAAACTTGAGAACTACTTGGGGTTCTTTGCTTCCTTTTATGCAGAATTACTGCAGCACGCTAAACTTGAAAGGACATTGTTTTGACTCATACTTTTTGCTGTCTTGTGTCTGGACACAGCTATACTTCTCTGATGAGCTTCAATAGGAGCGAAACATGTGTAAGGGGTTGCTTTTATTCATTTCAGGTTGGATTGGATGTTTTTTTTAACAATCTAAAAATGTAATACTGTGCCTGGAATGGTAAAAGTCTTTTATCATTTTCAGCTCGTCGTGGATGGCTCTGGCTGATCTAAATACGGGTAAGGCACCAGGCCCCAATGGCCTTCCCAGTGAATTCTATAAGCCTATATGGGCCTGCTGGGTCTGAATTATCTAGCGACTATACAAGAAGCGATGCAGACCACATACATGCCCCCAGACTGGAGACATGCAGAGATTGTGATGTTCCAGAAACCGGGGCGTCCCCCGGAACTGCATGCCTCTTATAGGCCTAGCTCTCTTTTGAATGTGGAGGTGAAGCTTTTGGCTAAGGCGCTTGGCACTAGACTGTTGGTCCATCTCCCCGACCTGATCCACCCAGACCAAGCAGGGTTTATGCCCCGGCGCGCCACCAGACATAATATCCGTCGAGTCCATAACGCGATGGCTGCTGTTGACTGTCTCCACCGCCCCGCAGCTCATCTATTGGCTGACATGGATTGAGCTTTTGATTGTGTCAGCTGGACATATCTATTCATTCTCTTGGAGCGTCTAAACTTTGGTCCCAAATTCATTTCACACATACGTATGCTTTATCAGGGGCTGACTGCGTCAGTGTGTATAGCGGGCAGGGTGTCCACCTCCTTTCCACCTAGCCGAGGCACCAGACAGGGGTGCCCTCTCTCCCCATTGCTATTTGCCCTCGCCATTGAACCATTGGCGGCCTGGATCCGTATCAACGCCCAGGTTCGGGGCTTTGTGTGTCTGATCAACTGGCCCTATATGCCGATGATGTCCTTTTTTATGACTGATCTCTCTAGGTCTGGCACCCGAATCCTCCAAATCAATGGGGTATTCGGGGAGACCTCAGGGCTCTTCATGAACGTAAACAAATCTACATTATGGCCACTCCGTGGTTCCTCAGGCGATTATAAATGGGCCTCGGACCTCTCTCAGACCCGAGAGGGATTAAATTACTTGGGAGTTTTCATAACAGATAGCCAGGAGATATCCCGGGCTCGCAACATTGATAGGGTTCTCGCGAAGATCAAAACGGAGATAAAGTCATGGGCGGGGCTGCACCTCTCTTTGTATGGCTGTGCAGCGATATTCAAGATGATTTCCCTTCCCAGGCTCTTATACCAATTACAAAATCACCCTTATCCCATACCGCAGCTCTGGTTTAGACAGATTAACTCTATGTTGAACGGGTTCCTCTGGGGGGGGCAGTCAGACTGGCACTCCGTACATCCTTTCTCTCTATGTATTGTGGGGGCATCGCTGCCGCCGATATACACTCATATTACGCGGCCTCTCATTTAAAAGTTCTAAACGATTGGTGGTATTGCCCGAGAGATCAACCGGCATATTCGTTAGAGAGATGGTTATTAGGGGACTCATCACTTTACAAATATTTATACAGCCATGTCAATACCCGCGCCCTCCCTCCGGCTACCAACGTAGTGCTAGCGGTTTGGCGTCAGTCCCTTCACAGTATTGGCTGGCAGAAGCGGCTCACGGGTGAGACCCCGCTATGGTGTAATCAAATGCTCCCACACTTGCAACTCTTACTGGGTTTCCAGGGCTGGGACTGGATTGGGATCTCTACGCTGGGGGATGTTCTTCTGGGTCTTTTTTTTTTTCACAACAAGTTTTATTGTCAACAGCCGAAACAAGCCTGGCATGACCAGGTTTCTCAGTAGTACAGTATACATAATAGCAATAGTGATGTTGACTTTTTGTTTCCAATAAAACAATTGAAGATCAAATGCAATTAAACATATTACACCAACAATGAACTGAAGTGTCATAAATCTGATATATAATACAGTACATGTCTAGTTTAGCCGCGCTGGTCGAAAAAGCGAAGCATTTACAACCATGTTCATCCCACATCATGTCCGTCCTATGTATTGCTAATCTATTGAAACAGCTGGAGTAGGCTCCAAATACAGTCCCCGATATTCTGCCCATCTTTTCCATATCTTTGGGTGTTTCTGGGGGCATCCTCTTGCTTTAAATATAGGTAATTCCAACCCCATACAAAAATTAAGACCCTTCTTCCATATCCCAACTAGTGGCGGGGAGGCGTCGTTCCATGCTTTCGCTATGTCGCGTTTCGCCAGTGTAAGGCCCAAGAGTAATAAGTGGCGTTTATATATGTTGCCCCCGATACCGTCAGTGATGTGGAGCAGGGTAAGTCGTGGTGAGTAGGGGATTTCCCACCCCAAGACTTCTGACAGACATGCAATGACCCCCCGCAAGAACCTGTTCTTCGGGGTCTTACCCTCAAATCCTTTACAGACCTTCAGGCGGAGTACTCTATGCCGCGCTCTCAATTCTACAAATATGTACAGTTCCGACATGCACTCGCCCCATATCTGAGGGACATCACAGTTCTTCCTGAATTCAGTCCCTTAGAGGGGCGGCTTCTCATGGGCGATTTGGAGGACCATACAATTTCTAAGATTTATCAAACATTGATCACTCACAGCGCGTCAATACTAGACTCCATCGGGAGATCTGGCAGACAGATATAGGCCCCATTGACAATGACGACTGGAGGGAGGCCCTTGAGTCCCCCGGTTGGCCGCCATCTCTATGCACCTGCGCCTTATACAGCTAAAATATCTACACAGGGCATACTTTACCCGAGTACGGCTTTACAGGGCGGGTCTTATTGCTTCCCCGGCGTGTCTCCGTTGTGGGGTAGAAGAAGCCACGTTCATTCACACTGTGTGGGCATGCCCTGGGCTAGACAGGTTCTGGAGAGGGGTCCATAGTTGTTTGTCGGAAGTGCTGGGGTTGACAATACAGAGTACACCACAGCTTGCATTGCTAAACATCACGGAGGACATAGGGGGTAACAGATAAAAGTGTAATTTACTATTTCTTGGTCTGACTCTGGCTAAGCGAGATAAAGCCCGTGCCTGGAAAGCACACTCCCCTCCTTTGCTGGGGGTTTGGCAGAGGGGGTTAGACTTTTGCATGGGGTTGGAGGAGCCGGTCTTAAGGGCTCGGGGATGCCCCCAAAAACACACAGGTTTATGGCAGCGTTGGGCAGACTACAGGGGTCTTGTCCTGACCCCACCGACCTCACAGCCCACATTGTCGGACCCAGGGAAGTTGCTTCATGCTTAGGGCAACATCTACACACCCTGCTATTGAGTGGATGAGGAGGATGATTGCAGGGACAGCGTTCAGGGACAAATTCACAATATCAAGATATTTCTCCTTTCCTTTTGCAGCCAGTTTTTTTCTTTGTTTATTTTTTTTTTGTTTCTGTTGGTTTATATTATCAATGTATAAAGATGCCATTTTCCATATGTACGCCAATATAATGTCTTGTCATATTTGGATAGCACAGCTCCTGGAGCATGTTCTTGGTGGAATAAACTCAATAAAGTTTGTTTATTAAAAAAAAACAGCTAATAAAATACACAACAGTCGGAAGAAGACTAAGGGAAAAGATTGAAGATAGAAGTACATGTTCAGGGAGTAACAAGAAAGTACAAAGATCTAAGAATTTGCTCCATATTTTCCTACAGACACATTTCTTGCTCCATCCATTGTAGTTTACTAATTCTAACGCTGTCAACCTTGAAGTCTTAGAGAGCCAGTACTAAGACCCTCATTATAATGGCTGTGGAAACCCCTGACAGGGGTGCAACAGAAGTTTTCACTCAAATCAGAATCCCAAGTGATATGCAAATGATTGTATGACAGAATCACGCATGCATTTTGCACGCATGCCTGTTTAACGCCGGCATTAGAACAAACACGTTGTTACGACACGTTCCTGTTGCATGCAAGTCTTTAAAACAACTTGCCTTTGGGGGGCCTCAACTTTGGATTAGTATCATTTACTAATTCAACTCCAGTCTGCACAACAGTAGGGAAGGTGTTGGACTTTAAATCCAACAACACTCCACCAATGCGCCCCCCCTAAACCAAGTCGTTGTAATGGCTTGCGTGCTAAACGAATGTGTGGTAACAACGCGTTCGTTCTAATGCCGACGCTGTAAAGGCACAGCGTGATTCCGGATTCGCACTAAAGGATGTTTCCCGTGCGAAGACCGACCTGACCAAGTGGTTTTTATCGCCAGAAATGATTTTAGGTCAAACTTGGTGAAATGTATGAGGGGACTACAGCAAAATTCCAAGTTGCGCTGTTGGAATGGAGAAACAATTGTGATATTGTGGCGTTATCTCCATTCCGACCTGAAGAACTGGACTCAGAAGCTAATTTGGCAATGGGGAAAATCAAACCTTGATGTACTGGGACTTCCCGCGGCCATTGTGATGACAGCCTAAGCATGGCTTTACCGTTGCAAAGATCTGTGAAAACGAAACTTAGAATTTGTTGGCATATTTATAAATGAAAGCAGTTCCGCAGCTCGATTAGATTTCGTTTGGTGTGCACCCTGAATATCCACAACAAAATATCATTGGGACACAACATCCAGTGGTGGCTGGCATGGATCGAGAGTGGCGGGGCTGGGGGCCGGATGGGAAGGGTGGCCCTCATCGTCGTCCCTCCGCTCGAGAACCCAATCTTCCAGGCTCCCCTAAGCCAATCACAACACTGCAATGCAGCGTTGTTATTGGTCTGAGCGCTGTGGTTCGGCGCTCAGCCAGGGAATGGGAGCCTGAGCATGTTCTCCACCCAGGCTGTAATGCTGCGTGAGTGGAGAACATGCAAAGTACGCATGATTGTTTGGCCGGCCCAGGAGGGCCGTTCAATCAGTCACTGTGCACTCACAGAGTGCCCACCACACCTCCCCCTGCACTGAGAGCAGTCCCGCCCGCAAAGACGCCGCAGCAGGAACAAATAAAATGAAATAACTACAAGTTATTATCATGTTATTTTTCCTTTATTTCCACTGCTGAAAGCAGTGGGGCGACGCTACTCCACCTTAGCTGAGGAGCCGCCACTGACAACATCAAGGACAAACTATTGAAAATAAAATATCGATAGGTAAGTCAAGATTTTCTATTCCTCACTCCACATATATGTACATTGGCTATCTATATATGTCTTCAAGGTACATAGGTGTGGAGTTAGGAATAGTACATCTATACTTCCCTATATGCACTTACCTTTCGATTTATGTCCCTCGATATTCTGTATTCGATATTCTTGTACCATGATATTCTGGGGGTCGATATTCAGTAGTACAACCATTTTATTCAATTATCTCTTCAAATGGATTAGACTCAGTAACATTTTCTGCTTTAAAAGATGTTGAGATGCTGCCCAAGGTACATTTTGAGGATAAGAAACTTTCTGATTGAGGGTTTCAATTCATTAGTGTTCCATAGGGACTGAAAAGAAACAACTTTAATGCTTTCCAAGACTTTATAAGTATGAAAAAAGCATCCTGTAATCAAATGGTATTAAGTGGCTATTCCAGATAGTGGCTGCTTCATATTCAAAATCAAAAATGCTCAACTCGTTTTTAACTCTTCTAATATTCACTCGTAGGTCATTCCTTCAGCCATCAGGTAGACAGTATTATACGCTGCATACAGAAGTTAAAAGCCTAAACCAATAAAAAGCAGTCATGACATATATTTTAACACTTAGGAGCAAACATTTACCTTTTGATGCTGAAGTTGCAATGTTTTTAGAAAGTACAAAGGTTTTTAAAACCACCCAAAAACCTTGAAACACCAGACATTCAAAATTAGCACATACTCGTACGTTAATAGTTTTACAGATGTTATTGAGGATGTACATCAGTGGCGGCAAACTTAAATAAAAAATGGTGGGGAGCGCCACTCACCATAAATTCGAGAGTGGGTGCATGACTGGTGTGGCACTTCTCTTTGCTGTCCACGAGCAGGAAAAGGAAGGTATTCCTTTCTGCTTGTGGAACACATCTGCAACCAATCCTGGAGCTGCTCTCATGCTGTGAAAGCAGCTCCAGGATCGGTGGGAGAAGGCTCAGCCAGCGCTCATTTTGAGGCTGGGGGCCTGTGCCAGCAATCCCCAAGCTGTTTCACAGCCTTTGGATTGCTGGGTCTACAGTGCGCATGTCAGGCTAGCAGTGGCAAGACAGCTGGCCAATCCGACATGCGCACTGTAGACCAGTGATGTCATCCTGCATTTGCAGGATTCAGCTCGACCCCTACCCTCGCGCTGTACACAGCGCGAGCCGGTGTGGTTGCAAACAAATAAAATGCCATTGATATGCCATTTTATTTATTTGTGTTTGCCTGCTGCTCTCGCAGCGGGGTGGGGGGGAGGGGTGACGTTCCTCTGCTCCTAAGGGGAGCCGCCCCTGATGTACATAAATAATATTTTTTTTTATAATTTCTTTATTGGTATTTCAGAATAAAAGCCATATACATTTTATACAAAAAAAACAACGTGCCAGGTGTACATATACAACATATTCGGCTGAGCAAAAGCATTTACAGTATTTTGAAGACAACATGCGCCCATTATATCATTGTGCATTTCAACAACAGGTTCCATATTCATTAAGCATTAAACCTTTAGAGGCAAAATTATCGCAATACTACATCCAGGTACTGTCCCAGCCCACACATTACGCATCAGCCATCCAACAGCATTCACATCGTGTGAGCTAGACCTCCGCAGTTTGGTCTGTATTTAGTACAACAGACACATCCACACTCGTCTTCTCCCGAGCCCATGCGATAAACGGTTCCCATATGTCCCGGGGCCTCGAGGTGGGTGGCATCAGTTCCCAAAACGTGGACAGCTGTGTGTGACCATACGCAACCTCTTTAATCCACTCCATGATTTTAGGCTTCCTCTTCCGCCCCCAGTGAACTGCAATTTGGCGTTTTGCGAAAAGCAGCAACAAAGCATGTAATTTACGTTTGTTGACAGGTGTCTCCCTAACATACCCCAGCAGCCCCATCAGCGGGGATGGTGACAAAGAAAGATCCAGGATCTGATTGATAGCCCCAAAGATCTGAGTCCAGTATTCAGTGAGTGTAGAACATTCCCATGCCATATGTAAAAAGGAGGCGGAGGCCAGCCCACACCTCCAACAGCAGTCATCATCTCGTAGCCCCATGCGGTGTAAACTAATAGGCGTTCTATAATATCTATGAATAAACTTGAAGTGAATTAACCTTAGCCTATAGTTTGGGGACAGCTCAGTTAACTGATTGCAACAGTATGCCCACTGGTCGTCCGTCAGTGTGTGCGGGAGCTCCGCATTCCATCTCAACAGTGCAGTCGGTGTCGTCACAGGGGTCGTGGTTTGCATGAGTGTGTAAAGTCTGGTAATGAGTTTACGTGGCGACGGCGAGTGGAGGAGGTTTTCCAGGGCTAGTAGAGTGGGTGGCGGGATTGGGAAATCAGTATGCAGCGCTCGGCAAGCAAGTCGTAACTTGTGATAAAGAAATAGTTCCCCAAATGGCACCTGCTGACCTTCTTCTGCCACAGGGGGATCTCTAAAAGTGTCCCCCGGATAAAGATCCTCAAACGTGTGTAGTTGCATTTTGGTCGCAATTTTTTTACTAATCTCGTCTTTGACATTGGGCAGCATTGGATTCTGTGCCAAAGGGATTGAGGGAGCATATAATAACTGATGTCCTGCGCGTCTCCGTAGCCCGTCCCAGGCCCATCGGAGAGTTTCAGGAGTGTCAATTCCGTCTGTAGGGCGGTGATATGCCTGGTACACCGCTACATGAAGAGGAACCAGTGCAACTGCATCTCTCTCTACTGCTACGTGTGGTTGGAATGGTGTCGGGTAGACCCAATAATGCAGGAATTGAGCTTGTGCGCACAGTGCATATAATTTCATGTCTGGGGCGCCCAGACCTCCCTGTTTTAGCGGAAGGGACAGCAGCTCCCACGATACTCAGGCTTGTCCGCCCGCCCACACCAAAGATATCATCAATGAACGTAGTGTTCAGAAAAATGGTTGTGTGAGTATGATTGGTAGGTTAACAAAAAGATACAGAAATTTTGGCAAGACCACCATTTTTGCCAGTGCTATTCTCCCTGCCAATGATAAGGGAAGTTTGGCCCATAGATTTACTTTCCCCTCCAGCCAAGTTATGGCTCTGCCATAGTTCAGATTCCACACCTCTTGTAGGTCCCGACTGACCCAGACCCCTAAATATTTTACTTTCTCAGCCTCCCACTTCAGCGGGAACTCAGATGTGACAGCCCTGGTATTATCTGTTAAAGGAAACACCACCGACTTAGACCAATTTATGGTGATACCGGCCAAGCCACCAAACCGAATGAATTCCCTCAGAATAACGTCTAGGTTCTGTGCAGGGTTTAAAATATACAATGTGACATCATCCACATAGAGTGATATCAGAAGGCTCCTGGAGCTTAAACCTATACCCTTTGCCGTGTGATGCTGTCTGACGCGTGCAGCTATAGGTTCCATCGCAACAGCAAATAAAAGTGGGGACAGGGGGCATCCTTGCCGCGTACCTCGTGTTATCGGGAATGGGTCAGACAGTAGTCCGTTAGTGCGTACCTTAGCCTTGGGCTCAGTGTATAAAAGCTGGATCCATTTAATGAGCATGGGGCTGAATCCCATCTGCTGTAATATCCGAAACAAATATGGCCATTCAAGCGAATCGAAGGCTTTTGTCTTGTCCAAAAACACTGCTGCTGCCTGTACCTCTGGGTGTAAGTAGTGCAAGACTGAAAACAGGGTTCGAAGGTTATGGGAGGTAGACCTCCCCGGTATGAATCCCGATTGGTCCGGTCGTGCGATAATGGGTAACATCGGTTGTAACCTATTTGCTATCAGCTTCGCCAATATCTTGACGTCTACATTAATCAGCGACAGAGGGCGATACGAATTTAGGTCATTGTCTGGTTTCTCAGGTTTTAGCAAGGTTATAATAATCGCCTCTCTCATTGTGGGGGGCAGGATACCCGATTCATGGGCTTCTTCATAAACCGCCAAGAGGTGAGGCGCAAGCTCCTCGACATAGGTTTTATAGAAGGCGGTTGTCAGCCCATCGGACCCCGGTGCCTTGTCTAATGGTAAACTTCTAATCACGTTTGCGACATCTTCCACCGTGAATGATAAGTCCATGTATTCCCTGTGCCTGTTATTGAACCAAGCCAGTTCAAGGGAGTCTAAAAAGGATAATAAGCCCTCCGGGCACTCGGATTGCGTAGCTGTATATAATTGGAAGTAAAATGAAGCGAACTCATTAAGAATAGCTTCCGGCCCTCGTATAAGATTGCCATCTTTATTGACCAGTTCGGGAATATAGGCCGAAGATCTCGGAGTACGAATCATGTTCGCGAGCGTCTGCCCTGGTCTATCTCCCTCCCCATATCTACGCGCCTCTGCATACTTTCCCAGAAACTTCACCTCCCTTTGCGCCTCCTCATCATAATCCAGGAGTTTAGATTTCAACAGTGCTAATGTAGTCGGGGATTCATCAGAATAAAAGCGCGTCTCAAGCTCTCTGATCTGGGACTCGATGGAGGACAGTGTGTTTCTAATTGCCTTAAGGACCCCAGCTTGCCTAGCAATGCATTGTCCGCGGATGACCACTTTGAATGCCTCCCATAACGAAGTTTCAGTAGTAACTGAGCCTGTATTTAACGAGAAGTAGTCAGTTATGTCACTGCGGATTTCTGCCTTAAATGCCTCATCCAATAGCGCATGTGGAGGCAATCGCCAGGTGAATGCTTTGCGCGCTGAGTCAGGGAGCGATAATTTCAGGAGACAGGGGGAATGATCTGAAAGTGTTCTCGACAAGTGTGATACCCCCACCACACAACTAGCCACATCCCGGGATGCCAGCCAGTAGTCCAGTCTTGACCATGCCTGGTGATGCTCAGAAAAGCAGGTGCCTTCACTTAACTGAGGATGGCGTGAGCGCCAAATGTCGACAAGGTCCCCGTCTTCAAGTATTGCATTTAGGGCCTTCCCAGCAGCGGGATGAAGAGTCTGCGCCGTTCCCTGTCTATCCAGATCATCATTTAAGACTGCATTGAAATCCCCCCCCCATAGAATCGTGTTGCAGCCAGTCGCTTTGATTTTAGCCCATATATCTTGGAAAAAGGTTGGAGAATCTATATTAGGTCCATATATCGCCACCAACGCCAGGGAAATCCCGCACAACCTACCCAACAAAACGATGTACCTGCCGTCTGGATCTGCGTGCAGTTCTCTCTCCCGCCAGTCCAAGCCTCTTCTAACCAACACAGCGACCCCTCGAGCATAATTAGAGTAGACCGCGGAGTAAACAGATCCCCACCGTTTGTGTTGCAGTTTGGGGGACGACTGAGCATGTAGGTGCGTTTCTTGTAACATACACACATCAATATTGTGCTGTGTCAGATATGCATGCACTAGCCTGGACTTTCTGCTATCATTTAAGCCTCGTATGTTCCAAGATAAACAGTTTACATTATGCATGTGTTGTATAATATAGCAACAGGTGGAACATCATTGAGTATTGGGCAGCATGTGTCGATTCCGAGTTTGTTTATTCATTTCTTCCAATAGCATGAAAATACACCGGCAAAACCATTAACACTATACCCATCCCTCCACCCACCACCCACACCAACCCCCCAATTAGGTTGAAGAGATCCCCCCCACAAACACAATACAAAACAACATAAGTCCGGGAAAGCTCCCATAGGGGCGTATGAGCGCCGGCATACTTCCCTACCGAGGTAGGGTGGCCGAGCATCTGCAGGGAATCAGGGCTAGAGCTCCATAAAATAATAAGTGGGCAGGCACCAGCAATAAGGAACTTCCCCCACATTGTGTCCCTTGCTACCGTACTATAAGAAGTAGACATGTCAGGGTATAAGAGCACAATCGGTATTAGGAAGCACCAGAGTGTCCATATAGACAAGAGACAACGAACTCAGGCAGTGCAGTTGAGCATATATCAATGAATTGAAGGTAGCAGTCTGCAGCCATGCAACACATCTCGTAACTATCTAACAGGGACGGATGATAAGCGAGAGGGTAAAGTTAACTTGACCTCCTCCCCCAGGGCCAACGAGGAATAACAACATTCATTGAGAACCACGTAACCCACCAAGTCAGTGCGACCTCAGTCATTATCACTTAGCTGGTTATCAGGTTGTTCGTCTAGTCGTGGACTGCTCTTCGCCTTCCTGCCACCCACATGTTTGGCGAATTTGAGGGCGGACTTGGCAGCGGTGAAAAAATGGGAGGATCCATCATGAGACACCTTGAGTTTGGCAGGATATAGCAACGAATATGGGATCTGCGCTTGCAACAGGATCCGTTTCGCCGGCATGAACTCTCGTCTTGCTGCTTGTACCGCCGGGGTGAAATCCGGGTAGAATGATATATGGTTGCCTTTATGCGTAATCTTCCCCAGTTCACGCGCCTGGCGCAGTATCACATCGCGATCTTGGTAGTTTAGTAGTTTTGCCAGGATGGGCCTTGGAGGAGCACCCACCGGAGGCTTGGGACCCAGTGCTCGATGAGCTCTTTCCACCGCAAAGACCGGTGAGAGATGGGTAGCAAAAACTTCTCGTAGCAGATACGACACAAACAGCTCCATCTTGGTAATTGCTGTGGTCTCCGGAACGCCCATGATGCGGAGGTTATTTCGGCGGGACCGTGCCTCCAAATCTTCATTTTTGGCCCTAATGACGCCCAGTAATTTATCCATCTGTAACAATTGGTCTTTGGTCTCCACCTGGAATTCGTGAAAATCCGCCTGTTTATTTTCCACCACATCTAACCTGCGTTCATGAACTCCTACTTAGGCCTTTACATTTTCCATTTGGGCCATCAAGGTGTCCAATTTTGCGTCGATGGTGCAAAGGCTAGATCTCATTTCGAGCATTAGGGTGCGGATATCTTCACCTTGGTCTCCCATCTGCCCCTCGGTATTTCCTCCTGTGGCGGTTTCAGGGTCTGATTCCGTCAGGCGGGTCGTCCGCCGCTGCTCGAAATTGATTTTGGGCTGTTTGGCGTCCTGTTTGCCCATGGCACCTTATTGAAGTACCCCTAAGAGCTACAATGGCGGACTCCCGATGATGCGCACTCGGGCCCAGCTCCACGTGTAATGCTCATCTACGTGTCTCCTATCGTATCTCAGGAGGTCACCCGTGTACACCTGCCCACAGCCAGCGGCATCTCTCAGTGCAACGTTTGTGAGCGCCGATAGCCCTCCACCAGTGCGGTCCGGAATCCCAGCTGTATGGGTCTGGCAGGGGTTCGCTTATCTTCGTGACCCCCAGCATCCTTGTTCAGCAAATTACTTCAGGATACCACTTAGCATGTTTGTCAGCTCCTGCTAGCGTGGTCTGGGAGCGCCCAGCACTGCACCGGTACCACGAGGTCTCTCGTCCCCAAATGCCTCACTTTGAACCCCAGCGGATCAAAAGTGCTGACCGATTTCCAACGCGTGGCCCGGGGCAGTTCACGGGGTCCTGTACCGGCACTATGCCCTCTCTGGTCTTGACTGGCGATGTAAAATGGCACATGCGCTCACCCAGGGCCTCACTGGTCCGCCACCGGTGCCTCGGATCGTGAATCGAGGCGCCACCGCTATGCGAAGCACCACAGGACCCTCCGATCTCCCAAATCAGGCTTTACGAGGTGAAACGGGCTTACCCCGGCCGTCTTGCACTCCCGGTCTCTCCGGTCCCCAAAATGGCGCCCAGCGGTATCGGACTGCTCTGCAAGTTACTCCTCTTGTCGGCATGCACAATCGTCGCACCACGCTTGCTGAGCTCACAGGTACCTGAGCCCGACCGATATCCCTGCAGCCGGCCCCAACCGACTCAAGCGCCGACAATTGTTAAATCGAGGCCCACACCTCCGACAGATCCCCGGCCTCGAGTAGATTCGGCCGCACCGCCGCGTGGGCTTTGGGTCTGCCTGTCTCCCCGCTGGGCACTCTATAGCACTTATCACAGCCCTCGGATGGCGCCGGTGTCCGATTTCTGCACTTCTTGGGGCCGCAGGGTTGCTGCGTCCTCCGAGGCAGGTTGCGCTCGACCCTGACTCCCTTTTATGCCCGGATTATTTTAGGATAATATCTCGGCCGGCGGAGCTCGCTCACCAAGCGGCCATTCCGCAGCATGGCAGACCACGCCCCCCCCATAAATAATATTTGATAGCAAAATAAATGTAACAATATATAGGTTCGCACACATTCCCATTGAAAGTGTATCCCATCTACCTATACACTGAATGAACATTGCAGGAAAAGAATTTAATTTGTAGGCAAGCATATACCATTTTGTCTTTGGAAACCTCACCCCTGTATATGGTATTGATGTGATTTGAACCAACTGATCATATACCGAGCTACGTGTACACACTTCTCAATTATCCTTACAATGGCAGGAAACAATTTCTCTGCCTATTAACACGCCATTTGCATACCCTAATGTTTTAAAAGTGCTGCCATTTATGTTGTAAAAATCTCATTCCCTAGGAGCGATGGCCAGTGTTTATATTGCAATACTGGAGAGAAGGAGAGACGGTGCCGCCCTGGTTTACACCTCTCTGAATTTCACATTTATCTATTAGTGCACAATTTATTAATAACCGGGCCTTTGTGTTTTCTGAAGCACCAGAGCACCCTTTACAATGTGAGACTAAAGCCCATTCTTCCTATCAACACGTGTTCTCAGAGGTCCCAATTTATGTTAACAAATGTTTTTTCAGCATGAAAAAGTAAAAACATTTTTGTTTCCTCTTCCCTCACAACTTATTGACCAATATTTCCGTTTTATCCTAACCATGTCTAACCCTAATAATACCCACTTCATAGTTTAATGTGTTTTGCTTCACAATAATAAGGGACACCGGTCAGTCAAATCTGTCACCTAATGAACCACTGTTAGGCTTCCGTATTACCGTGTTCTGCATCTTTTCAAGTTTTCAGTAAATGACCCTCTCTGTTGTCCAGTATCACAGATCTCATAGGCATTACTGATTCACTGAAGCAATCAAAGAATTCCCTGGCAAACCATCTAGGTTCAGTACATTGGCTTCAGGAAGTTGTGTTTTTTACTGCAGTTCTAATTTCTTACGGATATTTTACATCTAGGTGATTTCTTTAATCTTCTTTGATTTGTAGAATATAGGTTTAGTTTAGGAATTGATCAATTCAAGCATGCGCTTTTCCAAATTTTTACCACTGTCCGAATGATGGTGGTGTGGACTTACCAGACCTAAATCTTCTATTTGTGTATGATGTTTACTTATTTCAAGGGTTTCCTTAGAGTTGCCATATGTATTCTTGCATCATATTGTAGTGTAGCTCCTATTTCCCTGATAGGCTCTGCGCATTGGAATAATATATCCTATAGGTTTGACATAGGACTAAGGTCAGTATGTCCCTATCGAGTATATTAAACTTAATTACTTGTGCCAGCTAGCTCAGAGGCCACTAGAAACTCCTTGACAACAAGAAGGGAGTAGTTTCTGGCAGCCGCAAAACATGCCCACTGTGTTTCCCTTTAGAATCAGAACGTGTCCCAGAATCGTGGGAACAATAGATAACTATTTCACTCAGCTCAGTCGTGCATGCTTAGTTTTCTCCAAGTTACACAGAAAGAAATAGACGGGCGTTTCAATAAAAGATTTATTGAACAGTCTTGTTTCTGGTGTAAGTAAAATGTGCTGTTACGATCACAAGACAGTATGCTAGATAAATAATGTACAGTGTGAGCAGTAGAAATAAATAATACTGCGAGAGCATTATCTTTTAGTACATATGCTGTTACATAAATAACACAGACTAAAAATGCGAGTACTCATACGATGCGTTTCTAATCTAGTTGTACCCCAATGTACCTAACCTAACCTAGGTGTAGGACGAGGTATGAAGTAGGTGAAGTATTCCTTACTATAGTATACTAAGAGTACGCTAACCCCAGTATGCCTAGTATGCCAAGAGTCCCTCTAGGTTCTAGTCTGCTCCATACCTGAAGAATGAGAGAGGTAGGAATCTCTTTGCCAGACTCGAACTCCAACACCCCGCAAGGGAAGTCAGATCACTGGAAGCTGGACTCTCTGCGTGCAGGGATGACAGCGTCTCCTCAGTGCGTCAGGCCGGGAAACGGGCTCCTCTGAAGTCGAGGTCTCCTCTGATTTACAGGGGCTTGGGAAGGTATATTTATACCTGAGAAGCACCTAAGAATGTTAGTATTGACGTGAGTCGGACAGCGAAAGACGTCATGAATGAACGCCTAAGGAATAATGGTTCATGCATAATATATGAGTCCTTGAAGAAATCAATAGTCCTGGACTAGGGAAACTCCCGCAGCCTAAGGGTCTGTTCTTCAAGAACTCGTTGTGACGTTAGGGTGGACGGATGTCAGAGACCATGCCTGTATTTGGAGTGCACGGTTAATGCCTAAATAAGGGCTGGGATTTTATGCCTATATAAGGGCAGGGCGAATTGTGCCTATATAAGGACATGATACTGGAAAGCCCGTTTATGGACACCCTAAGAGGAATACAACAATATCCTTTCAAATCTAAGTCCCTTTCCGTGTTTTGGCTTTTCGTCCAGGGTTATAGACTTTTCTTTACATCAAATACTAGAAATATTTTTCCAAGGCATTCCCATGCCAGACTTAATCAAAACAAATCAATATTTTGGACGATTCTACTCTGGAATATTGAGTACAAGAATTTTGTGGTACACTAATATCATAGCCAAAATATTGAGGGACAAAATATAGAAAGGGAGGCGGGGATATAGGGGAGTATAGATTTACTGTTCTTAACTCCACATCTGTGTACCTTGACGATATACATATTGTCAAGGTACAGAGAGGTGGTGTGTGTTATGGAAAACCTATACATACTTATCTTTCGCTATTCTGTCCCTCTATAGTTTTTCCTTGATATTAGTGCCCCACGATATTCTGCATTCGATATTCAAGATCCCCAACATCTTAACCAAGAGCATTTGTTCTTTTTTCTGGAACTTTCATGAATGTGAAATTAAGATTTCAGTGGGGTGGATCGTTATGTGAGCGTGATCTGAAACGTGTCGGTGTTGCAGTGTAAGAAGTGCCAGACCAATCTGATGTGGATGCAAATTAATACTCATCATTTAGATTGCACTTCTCACACTCATCTTTGAACTCAGAGTAAGTAAATATGTATGTTTTATAGATGCTTTCCTTTCTTGGTTCCATTAGGTGTAGTGATGGGAAGTCAATGGATCTTTTCCAGGTGAAGATGAACAATGTGCATGGCACAACTGAAGTCCATATTGTCTCCCGTCTTCACTACTGGGAAATTTAAGGTAGAATGATATAAAGTTTTGGTGGCCCCAATTATTGGAATATGAAGGCTTAATTGTATTCAGTAGATGGGTAACAAACATGCACCTGTACTAATGTTTAGTGTAAAGAATTATCTGGTAACACACACTAGTCAAAAGTCTCTGGTTTAATGGCCCTTGTCTGCTCTGTGAATCTTAGGATTACTGACCAGCAAGGGACTGAACAGTGGTGTGCCCTTGCACCTGGTGCTCTTGGTCTGACCCCATAATGAAGAGGTATTTGGTCCTGCAGTTGAAAAGGACACTTCTGGTGTTATTGGTACGTGTCCTGTTCACATGTGGCGATCTTCTTCTGACCCCAGGTCAATTGGTACATGAAGACTTTCAAGCACTCACCCACCTATAGAAGAATTTTGGGAGTCCGTCTTTTTTCCCCATCTCATTTCTTTATTAACCATTTTTCCATATGATGATTACCACGTCAGTGGCTGGAGGAGTGTTGTGCACCCAGTTGCCATTGTATAATGTATGTAGGTATCCTTTGGGCCTCACACTTTGTGATCTATTTTAAATGCCGGTTAAATGCCAGTTCCTCAGTTGATGTGTATGCCCAATCATTCATGAATCACAGTTGTGCTGCCTCCTAGCAAATGCAAAGTTTACCAGCTGAGATCACTTCAGTGCATCAAGCTTGGTTGCAGGTAGTATTACAAAACGGATCTGTCATGGTGGAATGTCTCTACATGGGTAATACATAACAGCCATAAGTCCTTTGCGCTTAGCACCAAATTAATAATATTAGTAATATAGCTCCACAACACGGTTTGATTTTTGTCACTCAAACATCAGCTTTAAATAAATTTGGGGAATTAAAATATTTTTCTCCATACATCTGCTTAAGAGTTTTGAAAATACACACATTTTCTTCTAAAATAGATGATTTTCAATTTTGGTATAGATATGTATATTAAACCAAGCACAAGCTTCTAATTTAGTACACTAGGCTGCTCACAGAAGAGCTACTTACAGGTAGCTGGCGAGCTACCAGTAGCTCACAAACTTCTTTTTGGAGAAGACTGATCTAATAGAATTGTCGCTTTACCAGGCAGTGACAAGCGGAGTTTACTTCAGCACTTTCTCTAGTTTACTTACTATTGGTTCCAGATTGCCTTTATAAAACATATGCTTGTCCCTAGAGACCTAAATCTCAATTACTTATTTTTTAATATTAGGAGGTGGAGGGCAGATGCTGAGGGCCAGATTCACTTACCCTTTTCTGTAAGATTACAATTTTTTCCATGTTCACAAAGGGGTTTTACCCGTAGTATCTTTACAACTGTGGTGTCTCCGTACTCGTGGCGGAGACATCGCATATAAAAAGATAGGACAGTTCTATCTCTGCAGTTGTAAAGATACTACGCGTAAAACAACTTTGTGAATAGGAAAAAATGGTAAACTTCATAAAAGTGTAAGTTTGTCTTTGTGACTCGAGCTCTAGGGGTGGTGTGGGAGGGTGGCAGTAACGCAGGTTTTGTTTATTTTTTTAAATAGCTGGATGGGATGATGTGAAGGTCATATTGATGGAGATGGAAGAGGGTGGCAGAACGTTAGGAATTCTTTACTTGTTTAGGTGAGGGGCAGCTCACCAGTTTAAAAAAAAAATATTTGAGTAGGAGAGGGTTGGAAAATGGCAAGTGGGTTGGAGTATTTAATTGGACACGTGGTATACACTATTTAGCTAGAAGATGTGAGCATAGGGGGATGAGGTCAAGTTATGGCTCCTCCATAACCCCTCTAATCCTGTGCATCTCATCCATAGGATCACTAAAGCAGGAGAATAGAATTTGTGGGGCTGTACGCATCATAAACCTGTACAAGGGTAGCTGTCAATAATGATGAATGACCAATATATTGGTTCAAAAATATTGTGGCGCAACAATATTTTGTCAAAAATATTGTGAAGTCAAAAATATTCAGGGACAGAATATAGCAGGTAAAAATATTGTTTTTCATGTATATAATATCGTTTTTTTAAATACGTTGTATATAATATTGTTTACTTTATTATAGTGGTATTACATTTGTTTTTTTAATTAAATTTGTGTGTATCAGTTATTATTTTAAGTTTAGGTATTAGTATTATTATAATAATTGTAAATTCTTTTTAGTATAGTTTGTAAGTTTTAATGTGTAATTTATTATTTTTTACATTTAATTAGTAATTTATAATTTAGTAGTGGATGGTGGAGTTTTTAAGGGAATAGGGTGGGAAGTTATTTAATTGATAAATTGTTGATTTTGTAAGTTAAATTAGTTGTATGTTAATAAATATTTAATTGGTAATTAATTATGTATATTATTTTATTAAGTTTAGCTTTAATTATTTATTTATTTTGTGAATATTTAATATGTAATTTAATGTATCTATAGTTTTATTACTAATCTATAATTTAGTAGAGATTTGTTGGGTTTCTAGCGGTATAGAGTGGGAAGGTATTTAAATGATAAATTACTGTTTTTATTGTAAATGACTTTGTATGTTAATTAAATATTTATTTGATAACTAATTGTGTTCATTATTTAAATTTTTAATTGTTATTTAATTATATAACAGTGTTTTCTGATGTTTAGTGTGCAAATTAAATTCTCTGCAGTTAATTACTTATTTGTAATTTAGTAGTAGGTTGTGTTAATAAAAATACTTGATAATTATATAAATGATTTAATTAATTACATATGTCAATTATGTGTTGTATTGTATTTGTAATCGTTTGATAAGGGTTTGTCATAATAAACCTTTTAAAACTAATTTTATATTCATTATTTGGTTAATTTTCTTTGTGTTATTTCATAACTATTTTAATATGATTAATGTTTTTTTTTTTTTTGCTGGTGCTTTTATTGGGTAGTAGAAAGGGAAGTGTCTTTATTTTAAATGTATTTATTTTGTTTTATATTTGTTATTTACTTATTATAATGCATATATTTTATATTTTTTGTTTTAAATATATATTATTTTTTTATGTTTAGGTATTTTTTAATTTTAAATGATTAGGAATCTGGATTGTAAATCTAAGCATTCCAAAGTCCAACACTTTCCCTACTTTTCCCTACTTTGAAGTATGAATAGTAAATTTAACCTCTCCAAAGTCCAACACTTTCTTTACTGTTGCTTAGATTGAAGAGGGGATAGTAAATCTAACAAGCTGTTGCTTATGTTGGAGTCGGAATAGTAAATATAACCCCCCCCCAAAGTCCAGCACTTCCCTGCTTTTTCTTATGTTGGAGTGGGAATAGTAAACCTAACGCCTCCAAAGTCCAATACTTTCCCAACTTTTGCTTAAATTGGAGTTAGAATAATAAATCTGACTCCTTTGAAGTTCAACACTTTTGCTAATACTGTTTATTTTCAATTTTTGTTGCTTTTTATTATTTTTATTTTCTTCTTTAATGTTGATATTATTTATAAAAAAAGAATTGTATTTTTTTATTAAAATTTTATTTTTTAATTTAGTTTGATATATGTTTTTGTTAATACATGCTTGTACGTTATTGGCTATATTTTAATGTTGTTTTTTATAATTATTTAAATTAAGTTTTTTATATTTCAAAGGATACATTATATATATTTAACTTTTATATTTAGTGCACATTGTTAATTACAGGTATTTTTATATTATTTTTAGTTTACAAATTAAGTTTCATGTATGTTTTTCATGTATATATGTTTGTTAATTTATACTTTTAAGTTATTGTTAATATTTTGAGGGCAATTAGTTTTTTACAAAATGTTTAATTATTGTTTTTATATTTTTTTTAGAGAATATATAAATACATATATATATATACATATATATATATAAATATATATATATATATATGTATATTCAATTTACATCACAAATTAAAACTGTGTATTTTTTGTTATATTTTTATTGTATAGGTGGCAGGTTTGATAAGTAAAATAGCACAGGATCAGTGGAATTGCTGTGATCACTACCAACTCCAACCACCTACTGTCTACAATAGCTTGAAAACATAGGGGAAATTTAGGCTGTGTCAGGCAGCCTGCTAGTTCCTCAGGCCACTGGAGGTCACTGGAGCCCATGGCCTCCGTTCCTTGGCAGGATCTACTCAAGGTAGAGCTGCCGGTGTGGGGGCTCTATTGAAGGTACTAAATGTTTGCTGAGCAGACTGATTCTGAAAACAAACTCCCAGAACATAAAAAAAAACAAAATAAATTGACCCTGATGCTCAGGGAGTTTGCTCCTTGTGTGTGCAGGCCATTGTGTGCATGGCATTTCCAGATAGCGAAAACAAGTGACGACTGCCACACCTCAAAATAGGGATTCCCAGTAAAAAAAATATGTCCCGATGGCAAGTGGCGAATGGGACTCCAGGTTAGTGGTTTACATCAGTGGAGCCAGCTGAGGCTCTGGAGTTATAAACTGGCTCTAAATAGTGCAAGGGAACTGCAAGTTTCAGAGGGTGGAAGCACCGCGGATTTACAGTGGTGCTCCCACTTTGGCAAACTCTAAATTAACCCCATAAATTCCTCTCCACGTACTCCATTCCACAGTTCACCTCATTCCCACACCTAGCTATATGCAATAAAATACTCAATGTAAGTACCTAAATTGAGGCACCAAAGGCAAGCAAGTGTAGCAATTTCTTATAGCAGTCTACAAGTTGCAAGCAAAATTGCTCCTGTAGCACTGATCATGAAGCACCAACTCCTTTACACCTACTCTGAACTAATGAAAATTACTATGCACCAGCCGAAAGATAAGCTTTATGAATTTTATTTGACTCCACATACTGATTGTAAAGAGACAGGCCACAAATCACAAAGCTCTATGCGTATCTTTGGTTCACAGATGCAATTAGCATTTTTTACTAATGTAATACTATTTATGAAATTCACAAAAGTTGGTTTTACACTTTTGAAATAAAATTGGCCACACAAAGATTTCTGTGTAAGCAATTTAGTTCCCTAGGTTTGGGAGAAGGTGGTCCATGGTACGAAGTCGATGGTGTTTTTAAGCATCACCGTTATGAATAGCGAAGAGTTCTCAATTTGTCCCATGTGCTAGCTTTCGGGCTTCCATATTATTCCATAGCCTTTTGAGCTACAAAACCAACCCTGGCATAACACCCTGATATGCCAAGAATGAAAGAAGTCCTGGCATAGCCCATCGCCCGTGTTCTTGCAGTGGGCATCTCTCGGATCAACTAATGCAGTGATATGGCAAACTCCCTAGAGCGGAAATCATGCCGTCTACCTAATTCTTTGCTTGAAGCATATAGACTATAGCTTGCCCACAGTAATGCCTCTTAACTGTCTACTGATCAAACAGTCAGCCAAATGCAAATATATATGCCTTGTGCATAAGGCACTCAATAGCTGATCACCAACTTCCCTTTCCAGCCTGATAACCTCACGGAGTTTGACCAGACACCTCAGGTAATTACCCCTAACTAGGTTCTCCTTCCACCTGTGGAATACACATGTTTTAGGAACAGTGTGCCTAGTGTACATGCCTCCTTCAGGGCTTTGGACAACATTACAGCTTGCAATCTATAAGAGGACTTCATTACAAATGACAGTTATCTGAAAAAGCGAATTTCTGCTTATCTATCTCATCTACTGATTTTTTGGTACACTCCAATTTCCCGCCTTGCCTCTTGCACAAAGTGCTTTTAAGTGGTTTCTGTGCTGTGTTGCAATTTTATTAGGACATGCAGATGCACTTATATTACACTTGTTATGTGTCTCACACAGCAATTAGAATTCATCAGTGTTAGAACTGGGGGTCTCTAGTTGGCAGAGGTAGGTACCTTTGTCCAAATAGGGACCCTTGCTTCTAGTCAGGGTAAGGTGGATACACTACTAAAATAACCCCTGCTCACCCCCTTGGTAGTTTGGCACGAGCAGGCAGGCTTATCTCAGAGGCAGTGTGTAAAGCATTTGTGAACACATACAGTAACCCAGTGACAACACTACAGATGGACACCACACAGGTTGTAGTATAAAAATAAGTATTTTTATATAGACTTAACACAAGACCCAAACGACAAAAATCCACAATACAATACAAAAAATATGACTGTCAAATGGTAGAAAATAGCTCAGTTCAATAAAGATGATAAATGCAACACTTTACTCTCAATGTACCTTTGGATGCGTAACGCAAAACAAACAAAAGGGTCTCAGGGAAGGTGATGCTTCGAATCTTTACACGCAAAAGGAGGATGCGTCGGTTTCTTACTGCGGCCCGGTTCTGATGCGAAGATGATCCGGTGCGATGCGAGAAAATGGCGTCTTGCTTACGGTGTGACAACGTAGACGGGATGCGTGCACGCCCAACGGCCGTGCGGCGACTCGGCGATCTTCTGAGTCGCGACAGGCCCTGCGACACGCTTCTCCGGTGATGCGCCGGCGTCCTCTGTGGTGGCGGCACGTTTCTCCGGTGATGCGAGGCGCTTCGGTGATGCGATGGCGACAGCGGCAGCACGCTTACTCCGCGATGCGAAGACAACTGCTGCGGCGGCGACACGCTTCCTCTTCTTTGCGTCGCGCTTCCAGCTTCCAGCTCCCAGCGACACGCAGTCTCTCAGAAGGCCCAACAGCAGTAGGCACTGCAATTCCCAGCAAGGGAATTCAGGAGGGGAGCTGGGGGTGAAGTCTTGTATCCCTGAGACTTCAGGCAGGAGGCAAGCTCAATGTTCAAGCCCTTGGAGATCTTCTTCAAGATGATGAAAGCACACTCAGTCCTTTTCTCCATTCTTTGGCAATAAAGTAACCACTGCAGGCCAACCCCCAACAACACGCAGCATAGGGGTAGTCTCCTCCTTCAGCTTCCTGGTTCTTCTCCTCAGCAAAGGTTCGTCTTGATTCCTAGAAGTGATCTAAAGTCTTGGGGTCTGGGCCCCAACATTTATACCCAAAAATCCTTTGTCTCTGAAGGCAGAGAGTCCTGTACCTAGTCCAAACCAGTTCTGGGTGCATTCTGCCAGGGCACAACTTCTTCCTTTGTCAGTGTGGGCCAGGGTCATCAGACACACCACAGGAGGTGGAGCCAGCATTGTGGAAGGCAGGCACAGTCCTACTCAGGCCCAGGTGCTACTCCTCCCACCACTCTACATGCAGATAGGTGTATTCAGCCCTGTGCTTACTCACCCTGTCTCCTGGAGTCCCCCAGCCCCTGTCACTCACAAAACCAGACATACAATACACAAGCTAGCAGAGGCAGGCTGGATGGTTAGGCAAGAAAATACCTACTTTCTAAAAGTGGTATTTTCAAACACAGAATGTTAAAACCAACTTCACTAAAAGATGTATTTTATCATCCTGAGTTCAGGCATACTAAATTCGTTTTTCTACCATGTTCCCTGGGTCAGTTAGGATTATAAGATGTTATAATCAAACTGCCCATTCTGGCCTATGGGGACAGGTAGCCTTGCAATAGTAAAAAACGAAATTAGCTGTAATTCACTATCAGGACATGCCACACACATCAGGGCATGTCCTACCTCTCACATACAATGCACCCTGCCCGCAGGCCTACTTTAGGGGTGACTAACATGCAGAAAAGGGAAGGTTTAGGGGCTGGTAAGAGTGGGTGCACTTACCAAGTCGACATGGCAGTACCCGACTGCACACAGGCTTTCGAAGCTACTCCGGTGGGTGGCACAACCAGTGCTGCAAGCCCACCAGCAGCATTTGATTTACAGGCCCTGGGCACACGCGGTGCACTGTACTAGGGTCTGACAAGTAAATCAAATAATCCAATAATGGAATCACTAATCCATACATCAATTTATCATAGGGAGCACTTGCACTTTGGCACTGATTAGCAGTGGCAAAGTGCCCAAAGCATCTATACCAGAAAAAACAGGTCAACATCAGAGGAGGCATAGCGAAAAAATGGAAGGGAGACCCACCCCAATGGTACCAGGTCTAACACGTGTCCCCTCCAGCTGAAATGTGGGGAGAACTACCCTACCTCCTGGGAGTTCTCATCACTAAGGCGGAAAAATCTGGACAGACCATCAGCATTGGCGTGTTCTGTACCAGGGCAGTGTTCCACCATAAAGTCCATCCCCTGTAGGGAAATGGACCACCTCAGCAGCTTTGGATTCTCACCCCTCATCTGCATTAACCATCTGAGGGGCCTGTGGTCTGTCTGAACCCGGAAGTGAGTCCCAAACAGGTATGGTCTCAACTTCTTCAGTGCCCAGACCACAGCAAATGCCTCACGCTCAATAGCACTCCACCTCTGTTCCCGTGGAAGTAACCTCCTACTGATGAAGGCTACAGGTTGGTCTAGGCCCTCCTCATTTAACTGTGCCAGAACAGCCCCTACACCATGCTCTGAAGCGTCTGTTTGAACAACAAATTCTTTTGAGAAGTTGGGCGCCTGAAGCACGGGGGCCGTGCACATAGCAGTCTTCAAGGTGTCAAAAGCTCTCTGACAGGTGTCAGTCCAAATCACTCTCTTGGGCTACTTCCTGGAAGTCAGCTCTGTCAAGGGTGCAACGATGCTGCCATACCCCTTGACAAATCTCCTGTAATACCCGGTGAGTCCTAGGAAGGCTCTCACCTCTGTCTGGGTCTTGGGGGGTTCCCAAGCCAGAATGGTATCAATCTTGGGTGTTGGGGCACCACCTGGCCGCTCCCAACATGGTGTCCCAAGTACACCACGGAACCCTGCCCGATCTGGCACTTACTCGCCTTGATTGTGAGGCCTGCCCTCCGCAGCGCCATCAACACTTCCCAGAGGTGGCGCAGATGTTCTTCCCAACTGGCGCTGAACACTGCGATGTCATCCAGGTAGGCGGCACTGAAATTTTCCAGTCCAACCAACACCTGGTTGACCAACCTCTGAAAGGTGGCTGGGGCATTCTTCATCCCAAAGGGCATAACCCGGAATTGGTAGTGCCCATCTGGTGTGGAGAATGCTGACCTCTCTTTGGCCCCATCAGTCAAGGCGATCTCCCAGTACCCAGACGTTAAGTCAAACGTGCTGAGGTACCGGGCAGCCCCTAACCGATCAATGAGCTCATCAGCTCTGGGGACGGGGTGCGCGTCAGTCCTGGTGACTGAATTGAGTCCTCGGTAGTCCACACAGAACCGGAGTTCGGGCGTGGCACCAGGCGCGGCAGCCTTTGGGACCAAGACCACTGGGCTGGCCCAAGGGCTGTGAGAGGACTCAATCTCCCCCAATGCAAACATCTTGGAGACCTCCTCCTTGATGCAAGCTCTCACCCTGTCAGTCACTCTGTAAGCCTTGTGCTTGACAGGAGGACTGTCCCCAGTGTCCACATCATGGACGCACCAATCAGTGACACTAGGAGTCAGGGAAAACAGGTCAGGAAACTGTCCCAACAGTTGGCGACAGTCTTCCTGCTGCTCAGGTGTCAGGGAGTTAGAGAGGTTCACACCCTCCACTGACCCATCTTGCTGTGTTGCAGACAGGAGGTCAGGAAGAGGTTCTGTCTCCTCTTCCATTCCATCATCTGTTGCTAGGAGCATGCCCACTTCGGACCTCTCAAAATGGGGCTTTAGGCGGCTGACATGTAGGACCCGCAAAGGGTTCCTGGGGGATCGCAAGTCCACCAGGTAGGTGACCTCACTCTTGCGCTCCACCACCTCAAATGGTCCGGTCCACTTATCCTGGAGCACGCAAGGCTCCACGGGGGCCATGACCCACACTTTCTGCCCAGGCTGAAACTCGATCAGAGTGGCATTCTGATCATACCACCGTTTCATCTCCTCCTGGCTGGCTTCCAGATTCGCTTCAGCGAGTTGTCTGAATTGCCTAGTCTGGTTTCTAAAGGCCAGCATGTAGCTAAATACATCCTGGGGAGGTTTACTGGGAGCTTTCTCCCAGCCTTCTTTCACCAGACTCAGAGGTCCTCTTACCGGGTGACCATAGAGCAGTTGAAAGGGACTGAACCCTAAGGACTTCTGTGGCACCTCACGGTAAGCAAACAAAAGGCCTGGCAAGAGGACGTCCCACTTACGCCTCATGGGTTCTTCCAGACCCATAATCATGCCCTTCAGGGTCCGGTTGAATCTCTCAACCAGCCCATTACCTTGGGGGTGGTAAGGAGTGGTGAACTTGTACGTTACACCGCACTCCTGCCACAGGGACTTGATATACTCGGAAATGAAGTTTGAACCACGGTCAGACACCACCTCTTTGGGGAACCCCACGCGGGAGAAAATCCCCATCAGTGCACGTCCCACCACGGGGGCCGTCACTGTCCGAAGAGGGATGGCTTCCGTGTACCGGGTGGCATGGTCCACCAAGACCAGGATGAACCTGTTGCCCATGGCTGTCTTGGGGTCCAGTGGCCCCACAATGTCCATACCCACCCGTTCAAAGGGGGTGCTGACCACAGGGAAAGGCTGGAGGGGAGCCTTGTGCTTCCTCCCACTTTTTCCACTTGCCTGGCAAGTCTGACATGTCCTGCAATGAGTGTCTGAACTCTTGTGCATCTGGGGCCAATAAAAGTGGGTGACAAGCCTTTCAAAGGTCTTTCCCTGCCCCAGATGTCCTGCTAAAGGCACATCATGAGCCAAACCCAGTAGGAAGGCTCTGAAGCGCTGGGGTACCACCAGCACACGGGCTGACCCAGGCTCAGCAACCTTAGGCTCTCTATACAGGAGACCGTTCTCCCAGTAGATCCAATGTGATCCAGACTGATCACCTGCTGCCTGGTTTGTGGCCTGTTGCCGCAAACCCACAAGAGAAGGGCATTTGTTCTGCTCCTCGCAGAACTCCTCCCTGGAGGGTCCTCCTTCTTGCTGCCAATGGGTCAGCTCAGGCAGGTCCCCCAGTTCGGCCACTTGCTCCCCTGTAGGTTCCAGAGCATCCCCCTCAGGTTCTGCTTCCTCCTGGACCGTGGGAACTACGGGGGCTGGTTTCCCGCACCCCCTGCCTCATCTCTTCAAGGCAGGCACCTGGGCCACCCTCTCAGGCTCCAGGTCCTCTTGAACACCTCTACTGGCTGCCATAGACAGAGTGGTCGTGCACGCCCACTCAGGCAGACCCAACATCTCTAGATGAGACCTTCTCTCCACCTCTGCCCAAGGTGAACTTTCTAAATCATTGCCCAACAGACAGTCTACAGGCATGGCTGGCCTCACAGCTACTTGAAAGGTACCTGAGACCCCCCCACACTCGAAGGGAACCTGAGCCACTCTGCAGTGGCTCTCTGAGTTGTCCGCGGCAACTACTGGGCAGAATGCATTGGGGATCACCTGTTCTTCAGACACCAGCCGACAACTGACAGCTGTCACACTGGCTCCGGTGTCTCTCAGAGCCTCCACCCTTTGGCCATTGATGGTCACCCACTGCCTGTATTTTTTAGTGTTATCAGGCAGTTGGGTCCTGGGGACCATCTCACTGTCTACTAAAGAGACCAAGGACATCGCTACGGGACCCCACCCACCTTGGGCACCCATCTCCTCCCCCAGGGCTACACTAGCTACCTGCCGGGGTGGTGCACCAGTGGGTGCTGTTTTCCCATACAAGGGACATTTGGAATCATAGGAGCAGTGGCCCACTTGACCACACTTAAAGCAGTTCCTTGGCCCCCTGTGAACAGGCTTATCTGTCGGGGCCCCTGGCTTCTTCTCAGGGGGAGGCTGGGAACCTTTCCCTTGGTTCCCTTGGGGATTACTTTGGGGCCCTTTCTGGAACTCCCTATGTTTACCCTTGTCCCCCCCACTCCTCTGCTGGGGACCCTGCCCACCTTTGGCGGAGTCTCCCACGTGACCCTTGTGGACCCGGGTGCTCACCCAGCGGTCCGCCTCCTCAGCAAGCTTCCTAGGGTTAGTCAGCCTACTATCAATAAGGTGCTGGCGTAGCTCGGGAAAACAATTTCCTGACAAGTGCTCCCATGCAATCAAATCAAAGAGCACATCAAAATCATTCACTTTGCTACCCTTCACCCAACCATCCAATGCTCTGCAAAAAAAAGTCACATATTCCACCCAAGTACTGGACTCCAACTTTTTGCAATTTCTAAACCTCTGCCTATACAGTTCAGGAGTCAACCCATACCTAGACATCAATGCTTCCTTCATATGGCTATAAGAATTGTGGACTTCAGAGGGCAAGTCTAACAAGGTATCCCTCCCCTCACTAAGGAACCGTCCCCATAACCCCGCTCCCCAATCCTTCTCAGGGACCCGGTGGGTGGACATAGCTACCTCATAGGCCTTGAACCACTGACCAATATCATCATTCTTATAAAACTCTTTCACCACATCTCTAGGTATATACACCCTGGCTTCAACAGGCATGGACGGTGTGCTGCCACCAGAGAGAGTAATCTCTAAGCTCCTAGCTTTCAACTCCAACTCCCTCAAACTTCTCTCATGCTCCATTTGCATCCTCTTTTCCTCTAGGGCCAATTTCTTAATTTCCAATTCTAACTGCCCACCCTTCTTCAGCATGGTCAGCTCCATTTCATGCATCCTACTTCTCTCCCTGTCCTCCAGCTCTCCTGGGGACAGGCCCTTGGAAGAAACACTGCTGCCTGCTGGGGAAGGTGCTTTCCTCCCCCCCTGGACCCAATGGCCCATCTAGCTGCCCTTCTGCATCCTCAGCCCCCTCCTCCTGCTCTTCCACATGCTCAGGGGTACTTCTTGCTTCCACCCAGGCCCTCAGCGCCTTTTGGTACTCATCCTTCTTGGTGAGACCTGTAGTAGCAACTTTCAATTTCCTGCAGAAGTACTTTAGCAGTTTTACATTGTAACTTTCCAGCTTTTCTTCTTCAAAATCTAAATCCACAGATGCGATGGATGCTGTTTTGCTCATGGTGACTAAACTTGGCAGTTCTTGGCAAAAAATAGAAATCCCAGGAAAAACAATCTACCAGAAATGTATGTGGTTGCGTTTGGTCTGCACTCACTAGTAGTGTACACCAATTACTGTATATGAGTCACAAATGCAAGTCCAGAATCCTCACCGCTGACCACCAATGTTAGAACTGGGGGTCTCTAGTTGGCAGAGGTAGGTACCTTTGTCCAAATAGGGACCCTCGCTTCTAGTCAGGGTAAGATGGATACACTACTAAAATAACACCTGCTCACCCCCTTGGTAGCCTGGCACGAGCAGGCAGGCTTATCTCAGAGGCAGTGTGTAAAGCATTTGTGAACACATACAGTAACCCAGTGACAACACTACAGATGGACATCACACAGGTTGTAGTATAAAAATAAGTATTTTTATATAGACTTAACACAAGACCCAAACGACAAAAATCCACAATACAATACGAAACATATGACTGTCAAATGGTAGAAAATAGCTCAGTTCAATAAAGATGATAAATGCGACACTTTACTCTCAATGTACCTTTGGATGCGTAACGCAAAACAAACAAAAGGGTCGCAGGGAAGGTGATGCTTCGATTCCTTACACGCAGAAAGGAGGATGCGTCGGTTTCTTACTGCGGCCCGGTTCCGATGCGATGATGATCCGGTGCGATGCGAGAAAATGACGTCTTGCTTACGGTGCGACAACGTAGACGGGATGCGTGCACGCCCGATGGCCGCGCGGCGACCTGACGATCTTCTGAGCCGCGACAGGACCTGCGACACGCTTCTCCGGTGATGTGCCGGCATCCTCTGTGGCGGCGACACACTTCTCCGGTGATGCGAGGCGCTTCGGTGATGCGATGGCGACAGCGGCAGCGGCGGCACGCTTACTCCGCGATGCGACGACAACTGCTGCGGCGGCGACACGCTTCCTCTTCTTTGCGTCGCGCTTCCAGCTCCCAGCGACACGCAGTCTCTCAGAAGGCCCAACAGCAGTAGGCACTGCAATTCCCAGCAAGGGAATTCAGGAGGGGAGCTGGGGGTGAAGTCTTGTATCCCTGAGACTTCAGGCAGGAGGCAAGCTCAATGTTCAAGCCCTTGGAGATCTTCTTCAAGATGATGAAAGCACACTCAGTCCTTTTCTCCATTCTTTGGCAATAAAGTAACCACTGCAGGCCAACCCCCAACAACACGCAGCATAGGGGTAGTCTCCTCCTTCAGCTTCCTGGTTCTTCTCCTCAGCAAAGGTTCGTCTTGATTCCCAGAAGTGATCTAAAGTCTTGGGGTCTGGGCCCCAACATTTATACCCAAAAATCCTTTGTCTCTGAAGGCAGAGAGTCCTGTACCTAGTCCAAACCAGTTCTGGGTGCATTCTGCCAGGGCACAACTTCTTCCTTTGTCAGTGTGGGCCAGGGTCATCAGACACACCACAGGAGGTGGAGCCAGCATTGTGGAAGGCAGGCACAGCCCTACTCAGGCCCAGGTGCTACTCCTCCCACCACTCTACATGCAGGTAGGTGTATTCAGCCCTGTGCTTACTCACCCTGTCTCCTGGAGTCCCCCAGCCCCTGTCACTCACAAAACCAGACATACAATACACAAGCTAGCAGAGGCAGGCTGGATGGTTAGGCAAGAAAATACCTACTTTCTAAAAGTGGTATTTTCAAACACAGAATGTTAAAACCAACTTCACTAAAAGATGTATTTTATCATCCTGAGTTCAGGCATACTAAATTCGTTTTTCTACCATGTTCCCTGGGTCAGTTAGGATTATAAGATGTTATAATCAAACTGCCCATTCTGGCCTATGGGGACAGGTAGCCTTGCAATAGTAAAAAACGAAATTAGCTGTAATTCACTATCAGGACATGCCACACACATCAGGGCATGTCCTACCTCTTACATACAATGCACCCTGACCGCAGGCCTACTTTAGGGGTGACTAACATGCAGAAAAGGGAAGGTTTAGGGACTGGTAAGTGGGTGCACTTACCAAGTCGACATGGCAGTACCCGACTGCACACAGGCTCTGCAATGGCAGGCCTGAGACACGCTTTCCAAGCTGCTCCGGTGGGTGGCACAACCAGTGCTGCAAGCCCACCAGCAGCATTTGATTTACAGGCCCTGGGCACACGCGGTGCACTGTACTAGGGTCTGACAAGTAAATCAAATAATCCAATCATGGAATCACGAATCCATACATCAATTTATCATAGGGAGCACTTGCACTTTGGCACTGATTAGCAGTGGCAAAGTGCCCAAAGCAGCTATACCAGCAAAAACAGGTCAACAATCGAGAAGGCATAGCGAAAAAATGGAAGGGAGACCCACGCCAATGGCACCAGGTCTAACAATCAGCAAGAGCCAAAGTTTTGCACTCATGTAAATAAACAACAAGGACGTCCCAGCATTAAAGAACAGCTTCCGAAGGACTAGGACCAGATGTCCTAAGGCACTTTGTGGTCACAAAGGGTCCAAATTGCAAAATCAGACCACTGGCAACCACAAAATAGCAAATTGGTGCATACCAAACCCAAATTGTGATTGGGTAACATGTTACCGAATTTCAATTTCAGTTTGCGGCTACACACCGAAATGCTATTTGCAAGGGCATGTTTAGGGCTTCCCTTCTAAATACCAATTCGCAATGGGATTTATTAATGTTTTGCAACTGAAATAATAAATATAAAAAATTAATATTCTACTGACTACTGAAAAGTAGTGGTAACCCATTCGCAAATCAGAAGGCTTCCCAAGAGGGCTCTTCCCCTTTGTGAATGTTGAACACAACATTTCTTAAGAAAGGACCACTGCCTAATCTTAAAAAAAGTTTGCAAAACTATTAATTTTTTTGTAAGGCATCTTGTTTTCCTGTAAGGAAAACAGGCTTCATTAAAAAAGACTATTTATTTATTTAAAAGCAACCACAGACATGGTGGTCTTTTGCTATTTGTGCTATTTGCTATTACTTTTGAGTAACTGTACACTGATAAATGATGAATAACCAGAATAACCAAAAGAAGTTAGTTACTCAAAAGTGTAAGAGTAAACTTACATGTGTAGATTTACTTACGTGTATGTTAACCTTTGTGAATAGCCATCCAAATATTTTTCAGAAATGTGTCCTTAATGTGACCACATTCTAAAAATTAAAATCTGGCAAATAGCATGCATTAAGTTTTAAAAGGCAAAAGTATTAGTGCACTAGCAGATGACAATAAAATCAGACGGGACAATATATACGCTCTATGACTTTGCAGCATGAATTGTTAGATAGATATATGTATAATTTATGGAATGACAAGAAAAAAATCACTGTAAACAATACCACATGCTACATAATTATTATATTTAAATCTTTGCACAAATAGTTGATGCTGGTGGTTTTTTGCACTGGGACTCTGCTAACCAGGCTCCAATGCATGTACTCTGACCCCCTAAAACATTTTTAAATTGGCTCTACTCCTGATTCACACATTCAACTTACCTATAAGTCCCTAGTATAAGGTACAAAGTGGACTTATGGCCTGTAAGTTAAATGTCATTAGTGGACTGCAGCACAAACATACTGTGCCACTTCTAAAGTGACATTGGAAAACAAGACTACAGGCATGCCACAAGTAACCTGGCTGTGCAGATGTAAACTACAAAATCGACCTGTCAAAATAATCCCATTTGACAGGCCTAACACCTCCTTTTAAATATTAATTAGTCACTCCTAAGCATGCCTTAAAGGCCCATAAGACAGGGTGAATGGCATTTAAAAAGCAGGACATGTAAAAGTTTAATGTTAAACGTCCTTACAGTGACACAGCCTAAAAACACTATTTTCAATGTAGCAGAGTGAGCTGTTCAATATTGACATTTTGGGATGCTTTATTAAAGTTAATAATGCTATTTCCACCTACAAACCAGATAAAAACTTAATTCTTGAACTTTTTAAAATATTTCGTACAAATCCCATTCATTCGTAAAGTCGGATTTGTAACAAGGGGACCCTTGAATAAATATATCCCTGGGTACCCAGTAGGTAGTTTTAGACCACTTTCACTTTTCTCCATATATTTTTCTATCATCCCCACACACCAGCAACAAAAAGATCTCCGTCAAAGAACCCTCTTGTGAGGCCCGTGGGACACTGCAGCGCCGGCCCCAAGAGGAGTAAAAGCCCGATGATGAAGCATGACACCCATATGGGTGTGTGAGGGCAGCACTTCCTAATAAGGAAGATCCCCTTCAATTAGTATATTCCAACCTTTTACTTTTTTGTCCCTTTATAGGAACAGCCACCACTTTCTGTTGATATATATCTTCACTAAGGAGCATGGGTGCTGGACCGTAAAACTGCTCTTTGTCCCTCTCCTTTTGTGATTAATAATCATGACCTACATCTGTCAGATATCTAATCACAATGGAGCAATAATGTTCATGTTTATATCCTTCATGATATTCAGCTGTATATAAAACATTTCAGCTTTCCTGATTTCACCACCAAGCCCTTGTTTTAGGAAGGAAATAAGATAGCTGAGTCAGTGTAAACATACTACGACTTCCTTAACGCCTCTTTTCAACTTCATGACGGTTTTTACTCTTTTTATGACTTCCTCACGGTGACTTTTCATACTTGGTTCTGTCATTCAATCCTATTACAGCTTCAGTCACTAACTCTGCCTTATGCAAACCAGCATACTGGACCCGCTTGACTGGACATGCTACTATCAACTACTGCAGTCATGGCCCAACTTCACTAACCTTAAAGGCAGCTTCTCTGCCATTGTTACTAAGCACTTATTAATAATGAGCTTGAACTTATTGTTTGGTACACAGTGCTTTCCGGGGTCTAGGGTCTACATCCATCACTGCTTGACAACAGTGCCAAAAGAAGTTCTCCAGGGCCTCCACAACTAAAGTGCAGTGAAGCAATGCTCGTATCAACCATTGCCACTGCCCTTAGAAATGCTTTAAAAACAGATAGTACTGCAAACTCACTAAAATGGCAAAGTCCTCCTTTTTAGGCTTTGTCTTTTGGGGTAGCGGAGTCGAACAGTCGAAGCTTACTGAAGGAGGTAAGTGTACGGGTAGAAAGTCTACTTCAGGCAGCACAAGCATCACTTGGAATACATTGAGATTGTCCAAGCAGTCTTATTCTTTCAGAAAAAGGAATAAGACTTTTACTATATAAAATAAACATGCAGTAACATTAAAAAGTTCGATGGCATCAAGTACATTGTGTCAGTCTCAATCAATAACGCTTTATTCGGCCAATATAGAACATAAAACACATATAAAAACACAAATACAACATAAGGTAAGATTCGGTACGTGTCACACCTGCACATACAAATGTTCCTTAACATGAATATACAACAGTAAATGAAAAACACAAACTTAGCACAAAATAAAAAACTGTTTCGTATTCAATACTAGCAGATATACAGACATTTCATGTTATTATGTACAAAACGCAACTTAAAACTCAACTAAAAAATGCTGGTTTCAATAGACAGTGTAGGGGTTTCGTCCAGCAAGAAGTTGACAACAAAAACCTCAATTTTGGGTCCGCTATGTAAGCTGGGAGTATTCGGGGCCACCTAAGAATCATCAAACTCATCGTCTCAATTAAAATTTTATTATAAAACTTCTTTAAGTAAATTGCAGTATTGCCCTGAAATACGTGTGGGAATAAGGGTTACAGTTGTACGAATTTTAGTTTAGGATTTCCCAAGTTCATAGCCTGCTTTCCACGCTTTACTGCTGCCTGTGTATCTTGTTGTATGTACTCTCCTCAGTGATTTGGGGTCTCCCGGGCATAGTTCATTGCCTCTGTGGTATTCTAAGCCTTCCAACCTGTATTAGCGGGGGAACCACAGTTGGTGACTCCCTGCCCTTCTGTGGTGGAAGGTGGGTTGGGCGGTGCCACTTAGTATGTAGCAGTGCAGGCATATGTGGTTGTGTTGAATGATGGCACTGGAGGTTTACAGTTGCTGAGAGGAGAGTTGCATTGGCATCAAAGATAGTTGTGGGTGCACATGGGAGGCACCATCTTCTTATGAAGGTTGTGGTGGGTGCTCCAGGGATGCAAGCTCCCAGTACGGCTTTGGGTCTGGTTACAGGCTCTGAAGAGAGGGGTGGGCCACCACACAGGATGACACTTGCAAGATCACACATGGCCTCATGTCTGGGACAATGCAGAGGTTAACAAGAGAGGATGCCTCTCACAGGGCCCTACCTTATTGTCACACATGCTTTGTTTCAGGGCTTACAACGTTGATGAGCCACCTCAGAGGGTGACTGTACCGGGTCTTTTGTTGGACTCATGATTTATAATGCCGACCTACCATCTACAATACGTCTTCAAGTGGGCATCTCAGATGTTTAACTTGGGGTTTAACTTGGAGTCAGACTGAGACTTGAGCATTTCTATTGGTCTTGGTCATACTTAGCGGTGCTGAGCACCACGCAGCAGCATGGGCACAAATAATCTTGAGCTCTAGGGGGGCGGGGCAGATTCTAAGCACACAAGGGCATTTACGTGTTCCAGATAGACAGACTCTGCTCACAGCACAAAGCACAGTATCTATATTGGAACACTAGCCCAGTCGTTTCCATGAGCCAAGGCCCAAGGCCAAAGTCTGTCTTTCAGTATTGCTCTCTCTCAGGTCAAAAACTGACCTGCTGGATCAGGTGTGTAGTGTCAGCCAGATCACAAAAGATCCTTCCTGTGGATGTGTATTTAAAGCCAAGCAGTGCGGTTGGCTTTACAGTGGATACCAATGGAAGGGGGGGGGGGGCAATCCAAAGAAGCAGTGTGGGGGTGAACGGAAACATGGAGACAAAGACTTCAGCTTACCACTAACTTTATGAACCACCTTGCAACCTTAGGAGCTTCATACATACAGGATGTATCCCAACATGGGTATCTCCCCTCACATGTACTTATACGTACATGTAGCACATTCACAGGGGAAATGAGGAGCTCCACTTATGATCTACTGCATAGATTTTCTTGGAGAGTCAGTAGGCAGTCCCCCAATGAGGTTCAGGTAAAAAGGCCTGAACCTCACTACTAGAACCAGCTGCCACCAACTGTTAGTAGTGTATTACACTGGCCATGGGGGTGGTATTCGTCCATGCTAAAAGGAGTACCACTTTGGCTGGTCCTCAGAAGCTTTACAGTGTAGCCAGCGAGCTGTATGTGATAATCATGTCGATCACTGGCCAAGACACTAATGAATGGGTCACGTTTAACAGAAGGATCTACCAAAACAAAGTGAAGCGGCCAGGTTGTTACACAGACACTGTGCCTGAGTTGACTGCCAAATGCATGACATGGCCACCAGGTAACAGGAGTGGGCATTAGGTACCCGGAACAGCTTCAGGTACCTGGTTTGGCCATAGGGTGTTCACATATTCTCATGTGCCTACGAATAGACTCATTTGCACATGCTCTGACCTTATATGCTATGAGCAGCTTCAGATGCTCACCTCCAGCCTCACAGCCTAATTTACTAAGGTTCTGCGATATTATACCCAGTACAGCTTCATGTGCCTAGGTTCAGCCTCAAGGCTCCCTAAAACCTAGACACAATGCATTGGCAAACAACCATTCACACAAAGACACGGACACACAAACAAACAAATAGCATACAATCCTTCGAAAATCACCTTCACCTCAGAATCACTTGACTTTCTCATCTGGCAATTGGGTTAGTTTCAGTTGCCTCCCTTTCCCTCCACCCGTGTGGTAAGGGCAACCAGCAAGATTCAGGAGCCTAAAACACAGGACCCGGTAGATGTGGGTAGGTCGCTCGGAGATGTGTTACTAACACAGAACAATTGAGGTACTCCTCTTGTTTGTTTCTCTACCGGGTACTGATGATGCCTGGTTTTACTCACTTTATGGGGTAGGAGCAGGGATTGACAGGTACACTTATATAGGTTATGAATCGGCTGCTGTGAGTATTCGGCCACCGCACCGTGTGTATGTGTAGATAGTCTACCTTTTAAATAGGTCCTGATGAATCGCATGTAGATTTTGACAACCAGCGTGAAACATGTTGACCTTTCTTTAATAATGATGATGCCTTAACTTGAGATACAATACTCATTTGAGCGTCACATTGTCATTCTTTTTAATTAGGGTAGGAGACCATCTGAATAAACTGCATTTAACGGAACTCCCAACGCTATTTTAGACCACATATTCAATTTCACACATCTACACTATTCTGGCCCCACACCCCACTTCACCATACGGCTATTGGAAAAAGATCTCCGATAAAGAGCCCCTATTATAGGGAGCCCGTTGGGTATTGCACCGCCGACCCGACGAGGAGCAGCCCAGATGATGAAGCATGACACCCTTTTGGGTGTGTGAGGGCATTATATTCCAATAATTGGACTCCCCACCTTGAACCAAATTTGGATCAGGACGGTGTCACTTCCCTTGTGTTGACAATAGTTAGGAACGGCATATCTGTATATTTTCATCAGCCTCAAGGCTCCCTAAAACCTAGACACAATGCATTGGCAAACAACCATTCACACAAAGACACGGACACACAAACAAACAAATAGCATACAATCCTTCGAAAATCACCTTCACCTCAGAATCACTTGACTTTCTCATCTGGCAATTGGGTTAGTTTCAGTTGCCTCCCTTTCCCTCCACCCGTGTGGTAAGGGCAACCAGCAAGATTCAGGAGCCTAAAACACAGGGCCCAGTGCCATCCCTGATGCAGAGGGTGCAGGGAGACAAGACGGGGTCCTGGGCCCCTCAGCTTCCTGTTCTGTGTGGGTGTGAAGCAGGCTCCCCACTTCGAATAGAGGCCCACTCAGGTTAGACCCTGGCATTAAGCCAACCTAGGGGTGGGAAATGGACTCTGTTTTCTCCTAGAACCTATTGACTAGCACCGGGGCGTGTCTGGTAAATATCAGTAGCAGATACGGTCACTTAGGGCCCGATTACGAGTTTCGGCAGTGCGGGAGCGGGTGGTACGCCAATGCCGCGCCCCCGCGAGTCTAGCGGTCCTCGGTACGCCAGACTCGTACTCTGGCCTTTAGTGTATTATGCAGACCTCAATCTCGTTTTGCCTTCACTGCTGCAAACCACAACTATGGCCATTAATCCCATTTCCATCCCAATCAGCCAGGAACGATTTTTGTGAGCACTTGGGTGTCTTAATTCCTTCTAGTCTCCCTTTCTCATTCCTGCTAATAGACAAAAAAGTCTAATAATAGCTTGCACAGCATTGATATATTCCCGAGGCCTATGCAATGCTTTGTAAGAAGTAAGGCCTCACTTGCTGGCGCACAAATACATAATGCTTCATTATGAAATTCATATTCAGCAGCAATCCGGTGAAAAGTAAGAAGGGCGCACGCCAGAGTTTCATGAGCCAAGCATGGACCAAATTACCCACACGAGTAACAATATATTGTGCTGTGTTTTCTTCTTAAATACATACATTAGCCACAGCCACACAATCAAAACAAATTTGGCCTTGTGGAGAACAAATTATGCAAATGCAATTCATAGCATTAATTCGGGCCTGTAAATTGAATCTGCTACAACTTAAAAAGGTTTCCGTGCAATGAATATTTCTGATGTTGTTTAAATCATTTCAAATAAATATTGAGCAGCTGACAAGAGAAAATATGCTTAAGTGTCTGTTGAATATGTACTCGTACAGGGAAAGGTTATGGGGTGGACGGGGTGGGGGGAGGGACGGTTTGAAATTTAACCGTTCAGTAAATGTTACTTACTGAAATATTCATTGTGGGGTCTGTGCGGGTGCCAGACAATGATGGTACATGTTTAAAAAAAGTTCATGCTTGAAATGTAATGCAAAATGTATCCTTGACCCAAAACCAGTTACAGTAGGAAAAGCGCTGTAATCCTGATGCTTACATGTAGTATTTTATGATATATTAAATTCACTTGCATAGCGCATTATCACCCTTTGTGTGGTTACAAAACGTATTCAGACTGTGGCTGTACTTCACAGATCTGGGATTTTTCCGTTGACTGGAGTCAACGTTGTCTGTTGATATTGTATTAGGTTGTATTTCACATTTTTTTAGGTGTGTTTAGCAGACTGGTGTACTGTTCTGTGAGGAGCTGCAGTGGCTGGTGGTCGGTTGATATTGTATGTTTTTCACATTGTTTAGGTGTGTTTAGCTGACTGGTGTACTGTTCTGTGATGAACTGCAGTGGCTGGTGGTCGGTTGATATTGTATGTATTTCACATTGTTTAGGTGTGTTTAGCTGACTGCTGTACTGTTCTGTGATGAACTGCAGTGGCTGGTGGTCGGTTGATATTGTATTAGGTTGTATTTCACATTGTTTTGGTGTGTTTAGCAGACTGGTGTACTGTTCTGTGAGGAGCTGCAGTGGCTGGTGTTCGGTTGATATTGTATGTATTTCACATTGTTTAGGTGTGTTTAGCTGACTGGTGTACTGTTCTGTGATGAACTGCAGTGGTTGGTGGTCGGTTGATATTGTATTAGGTTGTATTTCACATTGTTTTGGTGTGTTTAGCAGACTGGTGTACTGTTCTGTGATGAACTGCAGTGGCTGGTGGTCAGTTGATATTGTATTAGGTTGTACTTCACATCGTTTAGATGTGTTTAGCAGACTGGTGTACTCTTCCGTGATGAACTGTAGTAGCTGGTGGTCGGTTGATATTGTATTAGGTTGTATTTCACATTGTTTTGGTGTGTTTAGCAGACTGGTGTACTGTTCTGTGATGAACTGCAGTGGCTGGTGGTCGGTTGAAATTGTATTAGGTTGTATTTCACATCATTTAGATGTGTTTAGCTGCCTGGTGTACTCTTCTGTGATGAACTGCCGTGGCTGGTGGTCGGTTGATATTGTATTAGGTTGTATTTCACATTGTTTAGATGTGTTTAGCTGACTGGTGTACTCTTCCGTGATGAATTGCAATGGCTGGTGGTTGGCTCGATCCTGTGGTGGACCTTTGTGGAGTGCTATGTGTGTGGTTGTAGGTGCCGGAGGACATTGCTGTTTGTTCCGCTGTTCTTCGGTGCATGGCTTTCCATTTCTCCACTTCAGACGCTTGTTATGTTCAAGGCATCTTTCCCTCTACGTGGCTTTGAGGCCTTTCTGTGTATATCTGCATGTGGCAGGTTTAAGTTAGTTACTGCAGGGTGGCTGACATGTTGATTAGCGAGAACGTCCATGGGTCAGGAGAAAGTGAAAGGATGCACCATTGAGGAGCCTACCTCTAAGCTAACTAGAGGATCTGGAGTCATGATGTGTACATGTTGGGGCAGAAATTCCATCTAATGAATACTGGTATTATACTACAAAGTATGCACATACATTGAAATAGATAAGCGAGGTTACAAGCGCTTAGCCAGCTACATGGCTTGGAGTCATGTTGTACACACGCTGGAGTCAGGGATTGTGCCTAATAAATTCTGTTGGTGTGAGGTGGTTGTTCTGCACATTAAAGATCTGCTGGATGTAGGGGTGTCCTGTTGGAGAAGATAGGCAGTGTAAGGGGCCGATTCCGATCTCGGCCGGTAGGGCTCCGAATCGGATTCGGCTTTACCGGATCCGATTCGGAGCCCTGTTTCCCGACCGATTCGTATGTGCGTCCGGGCGAGCGAGTACGATGCGAAATCTCCGACCGACTCGTTCGTGAGACCCAACCGCACCGACCGACTCGTACGTGAAAGCCGACCGCTCCGACCGACTCGCTCGGACACGCCTCGCACCGTGCAATGGAGACGTTCCCCGGCCGGGCAAGTACGATGAGCGCCGCGAGCAGTCCGACCGACTCGCGCCGTCCGGCTCGAAGGAGCAGTCGGAGCCGTACTTCGGGGGTCCGTGTCGGACCCCCCTGTACGCGTAGCCGCGTGAGTCGCACACAGGGGGACACATGGGTCCCCCCTACCTGTGCATGTAAGGCGCGAGTCGCTTCGCCGCGTACACACTGTAGGGGGCGCCCTTGTTCGCCTCGCACCCATTGAGTCAATGGGAGCCCGCGTACGCGTTGTACGACAGGCTCCCATTGACTTCAATGGGAGTCCGACCGAATCGGGTCCGATGGCATACGTGCGCATCGTACTCGTTCGGTCGGGGTGCTAGGGTCCGATTCGGACGGAAATCTCTCCGAGTCCGGCTCGGTCGGAGAGATTTCCGGCCCAAATCGGAATCGGCCCCTAAGTCTTGCAGTCAGTAAAAAAGCAAACATGTTTATTTAGGCCATAGTCTTTCAAACAATATTCTAATGCACAGGGAGCTACTATTAAATACACATAAATAATAATATTTTTTATAAAACCTCTACTTAATTAAAAAAACTCTAATAAGCTTCACTGCTAATAAAAAACGTTCCTATTGCACAGCTTAAAGTATTTCACATTCATTGAACCTTTTGCAACCTGCCTACTATCTGGAATGTTGTTTCTTTAAAAGAGGTTTAAAAAAATATCCTTAATAGAGGTAATAACCAAATCCAATCTTTTCTTAGTGCATAAATAAACTGGGTTCAGCCTTATACTAAAGTTTAACACTGCTTGTCTCATTTCTTTGTTTGGTATACATCAATATAAGTAAACACGTTGCCATTCTGCCACGAATCCCTCATTAATTGGGTTGAAGTTTTTTTACCCAGATACTTCATATCAATTTCCCTGAAGCATGTTTTTGTTAATAATCGAATCTCGTACCTTGTTATTAAACTTGCAAATTTGTGTTCAAACACTTTATGGGCAGCCTCTTAGATATATATATATATATATATATGAATTAATTGTTTCCTCACTTCATTGTCGCATTTTAATTCACTATTTGCAATTTCTTTATGGCAGAAAGTGATTTTTTTGAACTACAGTCTTCCATCCTAGTCCAGAGACGTATTACGTTGGAGCAAGTTATATAAGCTCATGCTGTTAAATCAATTTCCAATCCTATACACTGAATAATTGAGGATTTAGGAAAGCACAGCAAATTCTTTAAACATTTTCCTTCCAGATAATCCTCATTCAGTCCCCCCCCCAAACATAGGGGCCCATTACGATGTCGGGTGGAAGCAGTACCGCCGTGCTGTCGGAGGCAAAAAACGCTAGTTACCGTCCGCCAGCAACGGGCCACACGCCCGCCAAATTAGGATGTGAAAAGTCAGGCAAACACCGCCCGTAAGCCTGCGACGCCGCCCGCCATCAAAGTGCGCCCGTCTACGTAGCGGCGCGAGCCAATGGAGACACACCGTCCGACGAAATTACGTACCGCCCGGCGTACAAATTATGATGCCATAACCAAACAGCCTCACCGGCAAAGAGACACCGCACGAGAAACAAAGGCGGAAAACCGACTGTTCAGTACGGAGACCGAAAAGGCGGCCCACCCAGATATGAACCCTGCACTCCAGGCCATCCCCATGCTCTACCTGATGCACCACCTAGGAGTGAACGCGCCACGACGACGCAGGTAGGCAGACACACAACAAGGGCACGTAAACACTGCACACAATGCAAGGGCGGAAAAACTGTACATGGCCCCCCCAGGCACCCCTGTGTGGACAGGACACATCCACCACTGTATCCACACATGTCCCACCTGTCAAAATAACACAACTCGCAACATCCTGGGCACCCACTACCCGGGCCCAGGAAGTGACGTCCCCGTCACGGCACCGCAGCGTAGCGGCGACGACGCAGGTACACATTCGCACAACACAGGGGCCAACGACAGCGCCATGCATGGGCTGCACACAAACACCACAGGGTCACAACTACACACCCCACACACCAGCACCACCCTGAAGGCACATGTCACGTGGCCTCCCTGCATCAGTCATGTCCCCAACCGACAACTCACAGTTGTCAACTTGACGTCACACAAGTGTCCCGAACAGGGGAGTAATGTGATGGCAAAATAGGACACACCCTTGTGTGTAAAACATGGAGAAGCACACGGCGGCTGCTACATAACAGCGCAGAATATCGACAATGTCCAGAAAAGGCACGCCAGTCTCAACAAGAAATACCTATACCATCCTGCTCGCAATAACAACCCATGCAATGTACAAAATAGAAAAACCCTGCTGCCTGAGAACAGGTGTGCCCAAACACTACACCCACACAGAAGCCTCAATGTACAGCGGCAAGGGAGTGTCCCGCCCACACACGAGAGAGCAGATAGCACCGAATGACCTTCCATTCCTACTCCGAAATAACATTGCAACTAATTATGCAGGAGAATGGAGCCATTGTACCAACAATAAGCAAAGCATAGACATGCAGAGTAAAACGTCCACTGGCAGATAGCGCACAACATGAAAGAAAGATAACACCACAAAATACAACAATACCACTCCTCCATGTGGACCAAATGCAAGTAATCTGGAAAGAGTCACACACCACTGGCCTTGACTATTCATAGAAGCATGTGGGATGAGGGACTGTGTCCTCCGCCCAAGCCATACCCCAAGTCCTGCCGCCGTACATCCATTCCAGAATTCCCAGCATCGTTGGAGGCTGCACTCTGCTGACTGCTCAGGCAGCCGGAGCACGCCATCACATCACCCTGTAGCAATATGGCTGTTGCACCAGTGACCCTCAACTACGCCGGACAGATCAAGCTGTACAGTGACAGCTTGCTACACATAGTGGGCTGTTCAAATCTGGCAATGCTGAATGTAAGTTACCGAGTAACTTACCGCATTGCAATGTTCAGCTGCGTCATCCCCATTTTCTACTGTCGGAGGTGTCCGTTCCACTGGCCTGTGGATTTATGTCTCTCCAACCCGGCATGTCCAAAGTCGGACTTGGTACAGTTGTTTGCACCCCTGGACGACCACGACAGGAACTGTTCAGTGTATGGGGGCATGGCGTTTGTGGCTGCAATCGGGGACACACTGCAATGGGACCAGTGTGCCTCCACACAGCGTCTTCTGGATCACAGTTTCATCGAATGTCATCCAACATGTCCCATCAGGATTCTACAAGGGACAACTTACGACGAACACGTTGCTACCCACCATCCGCTTCATTGGATGACAACCATGTTTACCATCAATGGGATGGATGCCCTGCTGGAAGGTATCGCATACACGTCAACTTGTCAATTCATGGGTCCCCGACTCAATACCCCCAATTGAACATTGAAGTTCAACACCGTACCCATGCTTGGCTGTCGCACGGAGTGGGCAGTTAGCTGTACAAGAACTATACCATATAATCTGCAACTAACACCTTACCATCAACTCCACTGCCATGACATCAGACATTTTCGGGACATGCACCCTGTTCCTCACCATATCTGCATGAACAGGGGGAGGCAGAGGTATGGGACCTGTGTACAGTAACCACATGGCCAATACAGCACGAACAACTATGCCATAATATGTATTCTGCGCACCTGGACACATGCACCTGTCAGTGCACACTTATCTGTCTGCTGTAGTACGTGAGAACTGTCACCTCACCTTTGTCTGTACTTCCGTGCCAGGACTTTTGCATGGACAACAAATGCAACTCCCTACAACATGGCCCTAGTTATAGTGTCATGTTCAGTAGCCACCACATTGCAACAACTGGTGAGACGCTGCTGCATGCAGGTAGGCACATGCCCTGATGTCACCCCTGACGCAGGTGTGTCGGAGTCACTATTGTACTAAACCGGTACCATGGAACTGAGATGAACTGTCCCTATGATGTCAAGCTGTCTGTTAGGCTAAATGAATACTGTCTGTGTCAAAGCCCAGAGACCACCAGTAATTACCAAATGTACTTTAGCATAGCAAGGGCAAGGCAGTTGTAACCCTGAAGCCTCCATTCCACAGTCAACAACTAATTACATCCACCTGTACCCCCTTTCGTATGTGTAATCATGCTAAGTATATCCTCCACATGTATTTTGCTGCCAGTAGTGTCCACTATACAGCATCACAGAGGAAGTAAGTCCAAATACATGCCTCGAAGCAAAAATTGTGACTCTGTAGAATTATTGTTAGTAGACAAGTACGAATGAGAGAGGATGAGAGTGTGTGAAGTACACGAGAGTCGTGAGATGACCATGTAGTCCAGTGACATTGGATGTCAATGAATATGAGTTGCCGCCGCAGTGGACCTAGTGAAATACTACAGGTTGTGGGCTTTTCGATTGTCAGACTCTGACGTGGCCCAACAGATCATCACATTAACACTGACGGGCTGGTCACTTCAAAGCATAGTCCTACATATGTGTATAATTACCTTCACAGTCGGACATCACACTCATCAAGCAAAAGTAGGACCCACGCAAGAAGCATGCTACAGCAATGCATGTCAAAACACACACAGGACATCAGTGTGGGTGGGCAGGTCCGCACAGTGAGTTCGAACTGCTGAAACTCACATACTTGCTCAATTAAACCAGGTACAATCTTGACAGTCACACACCCTGCAGACCCACAATGGTCAAAACATATTAAGTAGGAGCCATCCTGAACTGCAAGGACACACCCACACACTGCACACTGTGCAACATACAATACACACATGCGCTCACATTCACAGACCTGAACACGGATACAAACACCCACCATGCCCCTGGGTAACACATGTGTGTAATCGACATTGCCAGAGTGCACACACACACACCAACACTACCCCAAAGTCACACACTTCACGCCACACACACCTACACCTCCCAAATGCACACTTTGAAAGTAACCCATGTGCCCAGGCTCAATGTTCATCACAAGATCAACATACACCTACACTGCTGGCCACCCAGAAAGTAAGCTCACACATACCTGCACACTATGCACATGCTACCTGTCATCCTGTGGCCAGACTCACACCCCGTGCTTTGCTTGCACGCAAACATGACACGTATACATTTTCCCTGAAATACCAGCAAATACATGCAGACAATCCGTGTAACTGAAATACTTCTTCATCACACACACAAGTAGCAGAGTCTGAAGGAAGTGAAGTCCCAGCCACGTGTAAAACACATTTGAATGTGAGACCAGACATTGCAATTGTTGAGGTACCATACAAGGCATGTGCCTCACTTAACTATGCACACACAGTAACAACTGCAATCAGCAACTACACAGGCACAACCGACTACAGGAACAACAGCATCCAGTCACAGATTACATAGACAGACGGCAATATTGTTCAACACCAGGGACAGTGGCCAGTCCGATGTGCAGAGTAGTGATACGAAAAGCTGCGCATGCATTGTGTGTGAGTGTACCCTGCCATGGCCAGCAACACTGCCATGTCAGTCACAATAGCCATTACAGCCACCACTGTGTCACAGGTAGTTGTGTGAGGGTGCCTACCATTCAAACAGGATGCCAGTCCGACTCGGTGCTGTCTGTGTGCTACGGGACAGTTGGAGGTCCGTCCCTGAGAGAGGAGCACAACTGTGGAAGACACACATGTGGCATGTGAAGCGGGAGGGCTGCTTGGCCCAGGTGGGTGGGTGTCACGGGTAGGTGCACTCATGCAGTGTTGAAACAGACTCTGTGGGGAGGATCCCGGAGCGGTACAATTCCACTGTTTTGGGAATTTGGAAAGCCCACCTGTCTGGGGATGAATGTGAACTCGTGTGGGCACAACATGCGGGCACACGATCAATGCTGCATCAGGTGTAGACGTTAGCCCTCCCTCTGGGGACATGCTGGATACTGCTGTGCGTCTGCCCGGCCCTTGCCAAGGCACTTACATCCCCTGTCCTCCAGGTGTATCCCCTACATAGTCCACCTGCACAGGCTACCCAGGGCACGGGATGGCAGTGGAGCTTTGTGGGTGGGAGGTCATGGCGCCCTTCTCCTGGTCACATCTGGCAGGCAACACATCCTCAGTGTGCAGCAGGGCACAAGTCCGAAATGAGAAGTGGGGGGACGCTGACGTCACGACAGGAAGTGACGACACGAAAGGTGGCTTGCGCCATCAGACACATTGCCGCCCCTCGCTCACCCCTTAGATGCGATTGCATCAGAGACGCCAGCGCGTGAGCAGCAGCTCCAAACTCGCCCCAGAGAGGCCAAAGAGTGAATGTGTGGCTCCACTTGCTCCAGTCAACGAGCTCACGGTAAAACAAGTGTGGGGACGCCGTCCACCCACGTGGTACCCCTACTCGAGCCCTGGACTGTGCAGGCAAAGTGTCCTATTGGACTTGCGATATGTGTGAGTTGCATGACACTCGTTGGCAGGGGATGGCTCGGAGGCCCATCACCCTAAGGCCCATATCACACTCTATGGGTCCCTTGTCAATGGCAGCGGATGTAATGACTATGCGCGCCGGGGTGGGTCTACCTTTCGTCTGGGATGGTGTTTGCGGCCTGTCCCGCTAGGGCCGCTATGGCTTCTGTGTGTTGCATGTGGTGTATCCGGACTCCGGAGACTGTCATGCATTGTCACTGTTGTACAGGGCCCGAGTCGGGGTACCACGCGGGTGGACGGCGTCCCACCACTCATTCTACCGCGAGCACGATAACTGGAGCAAATCGAGCCACACATTCACTCTTTGGCCTCTCTGGGGCGAGATCGGAGCTGCTGGTGCACGCGCTGGCTTCTCTGATGCAATAGCATATAATGGCTGAGCAAGGGGAGGCAATGAGTCTGACGGTGCAAGCCACCTTTCGTGATGTCACTTCCTGTCGTGACGTCAGCGTCCCCCCACTTCTATTTTTTAGGACTTGTGCCCTGCTGTTGTCAGATGTGCCACCTTCCAGGGGGTTGAGAAAGGGTCAGGAATGTCAGCCTGATATTGGCCCAGTTGAAGGACCACCTTGACTGGGGAGGACAACCATTGGACAGTCTGGTGTAGCCCACCCACGCGTACATGTAGGCCCTCCATGAACTATGTCACCTGCGGCAAGGTGATGTCATGGGCAATGAAGTAATTGAGGACAGCAGTCTGCCCCACGCAGAGATGCCGCACAAGCTCAACAGACCCAGCACTGAGGGCAGCAGGGGTCACATGTGCAGGGGCAGCTGTGCCTGGTGTGAAGGACACTCTATCCTTCATACTTGTGCTGACACGTGTTGCACCAGTGGAAGTAGATGGGAGGGCGGGCATTGGCCTCCGCGTGGCTGAAGAGGAGCCAGAGTCCACGTCCCCTGTGCTAGCAAACATGGATGCATCACCTCTGTCCTCAGATGACGCAGAAATTGCAGTCTCGGCCTGTGATTCATCCAGCACACGTCTGGCCCCTCCGAGGCGCTGGTCACATCTGTCTCACTCAGCTCCTGTGCAGCTGCTTCATCCCATGCCTCACCACTGTTGACCGTCCCCTGTCCCTCAGCACCCACGGGAGATGCCACATGTGAGAGAGCGAGGTGGCCTCACTCATTTGGCATCAATTAAACAGACATGTGCAAGGGAAGCAGCACAGAACATTCCCAAACCCACATGTTGCACGATACCTGTGCAATCTTATGCAGCCACCACAATCAACACGTAATGGCTGGCGGACAGAAAATGAAGCCGCTAATAAGTGGCACATGTGTTGTGCACATAGCACAACACCCGGCCTGTGTCACCCTGCGACCATAGCCACAAATCGCTGTGTGCACACCCACTGTCCTGATGGTGGCAAGGATGACCACTACGTAATTAGGCCAAGGACATACCTGCATGGAGCAGAATGGGACACCACTCACACAGACTGCTACATGACAGTCCACAATGGTCATGTGCCCATGCCTTCCACCGGTCGTGCGCACAAGCACAACTACTGTTGCACAGTGTTCCGGATGTGTAAGTACCAGGAATATGAGGTGAGGCATCGCACACATATGTCCGAACGAAATCAGAGTAGGCACAGTGCCTCAAACATACATGTGAATTGCCACTCCAGCCTACTACAGGTTGTTCCTGAGGGCTACGACTCTGAATGCATTGACAATGCAGAGTGCTCCAATTACATCTTGGACCTCAGGAATCGCATATGCATGTCAGATGCACCCAGCACAGAGTACACTTACAACCCACTGCATCACACAGCAAACCTCACATTACCCAGATTATGGGTAGGCTGTGGACACATGCTGCCTCCCACACCAAAAGACACTATCCCACTGTACTGTACACTTGCTTGCTGCTGATGCCCCTACACACGTGCATCCGGCACAGGCTGTCTGACTGTCAAGATGCAGATCATTGGTGGGGAAATGCAGCACCGTGCTAACCTGACAATACGAGGGGGCATCCCCCGATTCGTCTCCGCCACGTAGTAGCTCATCCGGCAGATGACGTCACACCCTTTGTGGAATTGGCTGCACTGTCGGTTACACATACACAGAGGCATCAACTTGGATGCAATGGCTCATCACAAGGCCTTGGGCTGGAGGACTTCCAACTGCAGGGATGGTACACAAGAGGGTTGGAATATCACTCATTCACTTCTCATCATCGCCCACATCCACCAATCACAGTGGCATGATGCTGACCCATCCAATATACTCAGAGATGTGCAACAGCGCCAAGAAGTACTCGGACATGGCATCACAGCATGTGTACACAACACGTTAATGCATGCTGGTGGGAGTGTGTACACAGTACCTGTCCATCCCATTCACATGCAGGATGCCAGCACATTGAGCAATGTGTAGTCTGCCCACATCTACTGTCCATTGTCAGGTAAACCAACACATAGATCACAAGGCAACACATCTTTGTGGGTGGACTCACTGTGTCCAACACTGCGCAGCCCTCAACGTACTCGCCCTGTGAATGGCTCACCCCGCAATGGAGGTCACATTCAGTGCCACTATCTCTCACACACATCCCTATCACAAGGCCTGGAGTGTTCAATCGACAGGGCTGAGTATGCGCATTTCCGGAGGGTTGTGAACTAAAGACACATGTAACCCACTGTACAGTCAGTGTTGTTTCCTACTAGTATTGGGCGGTCAATGTGCAGCCCAGGTCTGCTGAGACTGAGAAGGCCAGCAGGGCCCCAGCCAGCCATTCACACAAGCAATAACTGCCCTGAGTCCTGCATTGCCAAGTGGCTGCGACACTGGATGTCTGACATGTAAATGCCATGTACCACCACTCGGGAGGGACATGCATGGGAATGCGCCAGAGAGCCTACATACCCCTTCCACCTGTAGCAAGCATGGTAAGCAGTGCATTTTGGAACCCCACAGGCTCTGACTCATAGTGCTGCGGATCAACGACATGTGTGTCCCCCACATGCACTCCCACACACACTGTAGTTGTCTTACACACACAACTTTTGCAAGACATAGCCTTGGGCAGTGTGCGTGGAGCTCGGAATCCAGGATCTCCAGTTCCTCGCTGGTGAGTGGAGCTGGACATATCTTCCGAGTCGTCGACATGAAGGTGGACAGGTGGCAGCAGCAGCAGGTGTTGTTGAGGGATGCCAGGCAGCAGTCCCTGTAAGCTGTGGTATTGCCGGTCTCCCTCCCACACTCATATAGCCCCCTGGGGCTGTCTCAGTGGGTCCAAGCTGCTGCGATTGGTGTACCATGTCTGCCTACTTCAATTGCACACAATGGCCTGCTCCGAGCTGTCCCGTACGCTTACCTCTATAGTCGAACAGGCAGGATGTAACCGCGAGGGCCATTAGAGTTGGCCTCAAGGGCATGGTCCATTGCGGCTACAGTCCACTGGTGCCATGTGGAATCCACAGTTTAATGTGCGCCATGCATTTGCAGGTGTGGCCATGATTTGTGTGTGGGAGCATGTCCACACTAGACAGGGCCACTTCATGCTGTGTGCATAGGCATTGACGGACAGTGCTCAGCCTCCACATGTCTGTTGGCACATCATCATGTACACATTAGCATGGTAGCATGGGATGTGCATATGCACACACATGCCATATTTCTCAATGTACATCTCCCACTTGGCACGTGCAACGTTACGTGTCACTTGTGATGTGTGTTTGCATTCACACAGCTGTGTTGACATGGAGTTGTCAATGTGTACACCTGTCAATGTGTGTTGGAGGTGTGATGCGTACAGTGCTGTACATTGGGTGAACTAGGGACATCATTGACTGTCTCATATCCCGTTGTGCAACAGGACCCACTTGTTTTGGCCGCTCAGCCTGTGTACATTGTGTTGTTGGTGTGTGCCATACTCACCCAGCCTCGGAAGCTGTGTCAGGCACAGCAGCTAGGTATATTGGCGTGGTGGTGCCGCTTCACACATATGCAGTCTGTAATGATCATCATGCCTTTCAAGCTATTATGGCCTAAATCCCCATGTGCATGCTCATAGCAATGGTTGGTGTCAGTGGCCATTGCCATTGGTGAGGGGACCTGTGTAAGAGTATTGTAGCTGTGCTGTCCCTACTTGTCAGCTGTACTGTGATTCCATAGTTTTGTCAGTAATGTTAGTTCTGTGTATGTGGAAATGCCATGTGGTGTGTTGCATTGACATGTGTCCACTTCCATCTGTCCTAGGAGGAGACCAAACATACATCGCCCCTACCAATTGCTGGCAGACATGGAGGATGTGGAGGTTATCAGGAAATTCCGTCTGGACCGACCCACCCTGCATCACCTATGTGCAATGTTGGAACCCCACCTTCGTCCTCGCAGGGTGTATCCTACAGCATTCACCCCCACGGCTAAGGTGATGGCTACACTGCATTTTTTCGCTACCGGATCTTTCCAACACACGGTGGGCAGTGGAGGTGGGATGTCCCAGCCCATGTTCAGCATGGTGCTACGGGATGTCCTGTCAGCTATGATGCTGTACAGGAACCGGTACATCCGATTCCCCAGGGCTCGTGATTTGGCGGCAGTGAAGGGTGCTTTCTATGCCCTTGGACGCATCCCCCACGTTGTTGGTGCAATTGATTGCACCCATGTTGGCCTTGTAGCACCACAGGCCATGGAGCACATCTATAGGAATCGGAAACATTTCCACTCCCTGAATGTGCAAGTGGTGTGCCTGGCGGACATGATAATCACACACGTGTGTGCGAAGTTTCCCGGATCCGTCCATGACTCGCACATCATGCGCCACAGCATCCTCCCACGAATGATGGCCAATCTTCAACCGGACCGTGCATGGATTGTTGGTGAATATGCATACTCGTGTAGCATGCTGGGTGTGACATGCTGTCTTGTATCCTGTTGGAATTGCAAAGGTTCTCTGTGTTTCTCACACCCAGGTGACTCTGCATATCCTAACGGGCCTTGCCTGCTGTGCCCACTCCGTTATCCTAGGACACCAGCTGATGTCAGATACAATGAGGCACATGGGAGGACCAGACGTGTGGTGGAGCGGACATTTGGACTCCTGAAGTCCAGATTCAGATGCCTGGAACGCACCGGGGGTGCACTGGCATACTCCCCACAGAAGGTGTGCCAGATAGTTGTGGCATGCTGCATGCTGCACAATCTCGCGATTCGCAGGCAGATCCCCCTGATAGTGGATGACGGTGATCAGCCAGGGCCCCCGCCTGCAGACCAAGCCGTGTCCAGTGACGAAGACAGTGGGGAGGAGGAAGCAGTGAATGAGCGTCGGCAGCTCATCACCCGCTACTTCACTTGACGGTGAGTGACCAAGTATGACGGATGATGTTGCTGTAGTTGTGTAGGTGTATGTGTGCATTGTCACGGCGGCCTATTGTTCACTGAGTGCTGTGTGGCAATGGTCCATGTCCAGGGTAGTATGCCGCTGACAGTGGCTGTAGCATTGTGCCCTGTTGCTCTGTGAGATGTGTGTACATTGCTTAAACTTGATGACAACTACTGTATGATGAGTGTGTGACACACACATTCAATGGACTCTTGTTCTGTTTTTCCCCCCTAGGTCCCTACAGCCTCTCCTGGCCATCGACATACCACACTACAGATGCATTTCTGATCATGGTGACGGTTGCACATCCTTGATTAAACACAGAGCAGATGAGACAGAATGTGATCCAGGTGTATTTATTTACAGCAGTGACGTGATTGTGGGCAAGGTGATCACACAAGTGGTGCATGCTGGAACAATGAGTTGACGGACATGTCCGCGTGATGGTCAAGGTGTACCCATGTTGTTCTGGGTCCATAGTCCGACAGACACATGCCATTCACTTGGCAGTGTGGGGTAGGATAGTAGTCCAAGTGAATGCAGTTGATGGCCACCGTGGCTGGCTGACTCACTGGCGTTTGGAGCGTGCGAAGTCTTCTCTGGACACCTGTTTCCTCTTCGGACGACCCCTTCCATGTTTAGGAGGGGGGGTTGTGGTTGTGGGCTGCTGCTGGTGGCTGAGGATTGCCCACTCGCCGTGGACGCAGGGGAACTGGATGTTGAACGACCCTGCGCCCCAGCAGGTGTTGGCGGAGGTGGTGTGGTTGGCCTTGATTGGGCCCTCACCGCCACCACTAGCTGGCCCATGAGGTCGACTAGTTGGCCCATACGGGTCACTAATTGGCCCATATGGGCGTCCATGGACCTCAACACCCCAAGGACTTCCCGCGTATCGGCAGATGAGCGGGCCCATTGTCCCTGGGCCTCTTCATAGTCCCCAAGGACTCTGGCGATTTGCGGCAGGGCTTGGCTCCCAGGCTCGGATGGCGTTGGCCTGACCCTGCTCCTCCCACCTGTACTGCTGCCACCGACCTGCCCACTCGCCACAGTGGTCACCCGGGGCCTCGTTGTCGCTCCCAGGGTCGATGTCGACATGCGTACAACACCTTGCACAGGGTGTGTGGTCAGGGAGGCCCTGGTGGTGGTGGTTGCGGCGGTGGTGGTGGCCGCAATGACCGTGGCAGCAGGGGCCTGGGACTGGTCACCAGCCCTGGGAGATGGGTTGGTGGGTGGGAGGGGTCCTGGGGAGCGGTTGTGCCCTGCCACACCAGATGTGCCTGGTCGGGAGTCCTCGTCCGAAGAGGTGTCCAGGTCTTCCACATCCATGAGTCCGGGTGGAGGGCTTGTGGACTGGCTGTGATGGCTGCTGTCTCCCTCTCCAGCATCATGCTGTTCGTCACCTGTGGGGCGGAGACGAAAGGTTATTGTGTTGCACCTTGCAAGGTTTGTGTTAGATGTCTGACATTCACAGTTTGTGCACAGTTGGTCACTGATTTCCCAGATGCATGTGTATGGCTCTACAATGTGTGTGCGTGATCATGGCAATGGAATAGTGTGATGGGTGCATATGGCATGGGATGGATTTGTGATGCAAATCGGTGTGTGTTGCAGTACCCCTACATTTTGTGGCTTTGGTGGACACGGGGTCCAGCCCCATGTAAGCTTTTGGGATGAAATATGGTTTTGTGGTACATTCTGTGACATATGGGTGCGGTAGGGGGCATGTGTTTTGGCCACACGACACTGCAGAGTCAAAGGTGTGTGTGTGTATGTCTGACATACCCAGCATATCTGCTCACTGTTATCATTTGGGGGCATTACACTGCAAGCATTGTGGTGTGTGTGTGATGGTTGTGTGCCACACAACGTATTGCAGATGGGACAATTCCTTGGTGTGCGTGCTACCCTCAGCCATGTGCGGCAATGCAGTGCTCTTGGTGTCTTGACTATTTTAGGTATGTTGTGAATCACAGTGTGACGTGCGCTTCAGACACTGCAGACACATGTTTGGTCATCGGCAGGGATCTTTGCTGTACTACTGTATATGGGACAACTGTTTAGATGATATACCTTACATGACACTGGGGCTGGAAGATGAGACGGATGAGATTTTGAATGTGCATTGTGTAGCTGTGTGGTTCATGGGTCCAGTGGTGTATGTGACATTACTGGGGTCCCACTCTGTTACATTGAGACAAGATAGACTTACATGGGTGATGTTGTACAATGTCAACGGAACAAGCAGACACGACTCCATGGACAAGACTTGGATGGTGTTGCTGATGTGTGTGATGACTGGCACAGTGCACACCATGTGGGTCAGTACTCCAGTGAGACTTGTGCATGCAGACGCGACTCCTTACGTGTTAGTGTATTTGACATGGCTCATGTGGGCTATGACTCTGTAATTCATGTCCGTGTGCACATTAGTCACATGGTTATGACAGGGAGCAGTGCTACCTGTTCCTCTGCTACGTGACATGTCCAAATGTTAGTCGTAGTACAGTCCTCATGCCTACAGACACCCCGCCCTGTACAGTAGTCTACCTACTTGTTGGTTTGGAGGGTGCAATGCAATGGCTACCACATGGTTATGGGTGGGTGGGGTGCTCCATCTTGCTGGCCTGTGGGAGTGGGGGCCGTGTTGTGAGTTGTGGTGATGGCTTACCACCCACAGACACCCCTCCATGTAGGGAAACATATCTACCTGTCGGGTGAAGGTGTGCACTGCAATGGCTGACACATGGGTGTGGGGAGTGCTCCATCTTGCTGCGCTGTAGGACTAGGGGCCTGTTGGGGGTTGTACTTCTGCAGTCCCCCTCCGATACACGGACTTTGTGGTAAGGCTACTTACCTGTTACTTGTTGGTTAGTGCAGCTATGGCTGACACATGTGTGTGGGTGTGGGGAGTACTCCTTCCTGCGCATCTGGGGTACAAGGGGACCTGGTGGGAGTTGTGGTGCTGGCTGACTATACACATGCCCCCATGGTTTTGTTTGTTGGTACCTTTGGGCTGAGTGTGTGGGGGTGTCTGTTGCATGTGTGAGAGATGTCTTGTGTATTGTGTGCTGGACATGGGGGTGTTTGGGCCTCGGAGCTATGGCATTCTGGTAGTGCATGACAGTGCATAGCAGTGTGCTGGTATACATTTGTTTGTACTTACCAGCCTCCACTCCCCCTGGTATTCCGGTGAGACTCTCCGGATGTAGGATGCCTCGCACCTTCTCCTCCCACGCCTTGAAGGTCTTGAATGGCGCGGGATTTCCGCCGCCAGTCCTGTCAGCCAGCTCACGATTCTTGGCCTCCTTCTTCCTGACCACGCTTTTCAGGTCGTGCCACCTCTTTGTAATCTCACCCCGGTTGCGTGGCACGTTCCCAACTGCATTCACCTGGTCTACGATCCTGCTCCACATTCTGTTTCTGGTGGCTAGTGGTGTCTGTTGGACCTGGTTCCCATAGATTTGTGGGAGCACCTTGATGATCTCGTCGACCATGACCGTCAACTGAGTGGCAGTGTACTTGGGCATTCTTTGTGTTGCCATGGTGTGTGGTTTGGTATTTGTGGTGCTGGTGTGGTGGGTGGGTGGTGTGTGGTGTGTGATGTGCAGGGTGTTAGTGGTGCCGGTGTTTCAGTGGTGATGGTGGTGGTGTTGTTAGTGATGAGTGTGATGTGTGCGTGCGTGCGTGTGGTGTGCTGCTTTCCTTTGGGGCTGTCTGGGTTCTCTGATGGCGTCTTCGCTTTGTTGTTGCGCAAGGGATTGTGGTCTGTGAAGGGGCTGCTTTTGTACTTACCTATGTGGGTGTGTCATGATGGGCTGTCGTTTTCAGGTGTGTTGTGTCTGGTGTCCTGGGATTTGTAGTTTATTTGTTTTGGCCAGGGGGGTGGTATCTTTGGGATGTGTTCTGTGTTTGTGTATTTTGTCGTAGTTTGCTGTGTGGACTTGTTGGCCATGTCATGTGTGTTTCTTTGTTCCGCCAATGATTTCCGTGCACGGACGTGGGCGCCAGGCCTTCCGCCGTGTCAGTTATTCATCACTGTTGTTACCGGTGGCGGGTGGGGAATCTGTGGATTTACCGCGCTCATGTCTGGGAGATCATAATTTCACGGTCGTTGTCTCGGTCGGCGGGGCGAGCGGATTTGGGTTTTCGTGCGGGATTGCGTCCGTGGCGGACGGATGATCTTCTACTCTGGTATGGACGGGCGGAAATTTGTGTTTTTTTTCCGCCGTGGGCGTAGATTGCTTTGCGACATCATAATTGCTCGGTCGGTATTCCCATGGTGCAGGCGGGCGGTTTTTTCAGGCTATGGTGCATGGCGGATATTTTTACGCCCGACATCATAATGGACCCCATAGTATTTCTGCTCCATATTGAAATTGAAATTGTTGGAGTAGCATTGCAGAGTACGCTGATAGAACTGGTCTTACGGATGGGCCTCCATATTCTTTGCAGAATTTTTTCAGCCCGCAAACAGATGACAGAGCTCTTGCCTTTAGGGATTCTATGTGGTCATTCCACTTCAGATTCCTAGTGAGCCACATTCTTAGATACTTATATTTATTGATTGTTTATATTTTTGAATCACCAAGGTACCATTCATATTTTGTCTTTCCCTGGTCAAACATATTACTTTTGTTTTACCCATATTTATTACCAGTTTTTCCTAGTGCTAGACCTATCAAACTCTATTAGTTTCCTCTGGACACCTATTTCTAACAAATCCATAATGACTAAATCGTCCGCATAGAGGAGACACGTGATGTATGTGCTCCCCATTTTAGGGCTAACACTCCTGGCTACTGCTAGCCCAGAAGGTACATCTGCGGGAAAGATAGAAAATAGTAATGGGGCCAATGCACATCCCTGTCTGGACCCACTCTTGATTGGAATTTTACGGGAAAGTGAACTGTCCGTATCAATTTTTATTTGCGCCCAGTTCCCTCTATGTAATTCAGGCATGATTAGAAGTAAACCATACGGTATTTGTAATTTTATTAACATTTCCCACAATAGTTTGCGGTCTACTTTATCAAAAGCTGCATGAAAGTCCACAAAACAATACATTTTCCCTATGCTCAATGGCCTACTCATGTGGTAGACCACAAACTAAAGCACTGATCCAGGATAGAGTCACCCACTTTGAAGCCTCCCTACTTAGACTCAGTCCAATCCTTCAGTGATGATAGAATTATTGTAGAGAGTAACGTTTCCACCATTTCTATTACGTTTGTCAATCTAGAGTTTTGGGGAGCAGTTGGATCACCTTTTTTAATTAAGGGTTTTATAACCGCTCCTCTCCAACTTTAGAAGAAATCCATGTTTTTAGGATTCATTGGAATATCAAAAAAGAAAACTTATCCCACCAACCCCTGCTCTTTACCAGTATCCCTGTGACTCTCAGTACTGGCGCCAATCGACAAGCCCCGCAGCATCTCCCCTACCAACCAACTGGTCTGTAATGACTCCAACCAGGCTCACTCTATGTCCCAGCTCCTATAGTTAGCCCTGCACACCCATTATGCCCATGGAGCATGCCACGATGTAGGTCTTTGAGCAAATCTGCATCAACCAATCTTCCTCTGAACCTCATCTCACTCAACATCTTCAAAGTCCATCAGAATCAGACATTCTCAAAATACATTGAGTGCCTCCCAATCAGAACTAGTTCCCCTTGCACCTTCACACTCCATCATCAGCACCCAACCTATCTCACTTTGATCAATTTGTTGCTCTAGTCTGAGTAGCTGTGCGCTTTATTAAATACACTATTTAATTTCATTTCTTCTACCTCGGGTAAATGTGTTGAGTCCTACAGATCTGGAAGTTCTTGTAGAATACAGTTCCTACCTTTCCTTTACTTAATCACCCTACTGCAACTGTTCTTTTGTCTCTCCTAATTCCCAGAGTTGTGGCAAATCCTCGGCACATGCTCAAAAATGGGAAACAGCGTTTACAACGCTGGTAATACCACGTGGGTAGGTTACAACGCGGACGTTACATCGTCCGCGTTGTTACCACGCATGGTATTACATCGCAAGTCGTTTCTACGACTTGCGCTAGATGGCACGCAACACCAGGGAATGTGTTGGATTTTAAATCCAACACATTCCCTGCTGTTGCGCTAACTGGAGTAGGAATAGTAATTTATACTATTCCTAAGTCCAGCGCGCCATCTAGTTCAAGTCGTAGAAACGACTTGCGATGTAAAGCCATGCGTGGTAACAACGCGGACAATGTAATGTCCGCGTTGAAACCTACTGCGGGGTAATGGATGGCGTAGTAACGTCATACATTCCTCAAAAATCAGCACCGTGGTTTTTTGTGGCCCCAGGAGTGGTGCTACGTTTTCAGAAAGTTGGAACTCTCCCTTTCAGGATCCCTGGGGGTCTTTCATTCCTTCCTCTTGCTGTTGCTCAGTCTCTGCATGGTGCTCCAAGCCCGCTCACATGCCCTAAATGGCACTTTAACCTAAACACTCTTTCCTAGAATGGCCAAACAGGCCCGAGAACTCTCCCACAGCAATCCATTCTCAACTACCATGACCACCCGACCTGTGGTGTCTCCCTCCCCAAAGCTCAATCATCCCTTGCATCAAATCATTCCTTAAATGCTAGACACACTCCATGAAAACTCTCCTTCCCCGCACCTAACCTGTGAGAACCCATCACCTTACACCTACCAAGCTCTACTTCCTCAAAGCTATCAGGTGATGTCAACTCTAGTGAGCAGGTTTGGACAAGTACTTTAAGAGATGCTGTTTCAATAAAAATCTGAAGTGGACCCTGTACACTCACATCCTTCCCTATGGTTGACCCATCCTCATACCCTTAGGTAACTACTCTTCCCTCCACCTCCAACATTCAAAAAATGATCCGCTTTGCTCCTCATCTCTGGCTCTGACATTCATGATTGGCGAGAACAACAGCATGATTGCTGGGAAATAGATAGCTCTAAAACTATATATTATGTTCACCTTCAAGGCAATATTATGATAAGCAGGGAGCTCACATTATGTTCATTTTATATTACTTCACTAGGCAGAAGCAAAAAGAAACTATGCTTTCCATCAAAGTGCGCAAAGAAAAAAATAAACCAATAGTAATGCTGGTTCAACAACAAATCTACAGTCAATGCAGCCTATAAAAACAAGTAAGGCTGCCAACCATGCTCATTGGCGGTAAGTACCCTTTATTATTATTCTTTCATTTGCAGCATACCAGAAGCATTATTCAGGAAAATTATACTACATCAATGGTGGTTAGGTTTGAAACATTCTGGATACTTTTTGCTTTCTAGGTGTTTCTTTCAAACAAACAGTGTTTGGACAAAGTATAGAGTTGTAAATATCGGGAGACAGAAATATCGGAAATAAAATATAGTGATACATAAATATCGTGATGCAAGAATATCGTTGACAAGAATATCGTTTTTTGAGGTAAATAATATCGTTTAAAATAAAATCAATGTTTTTATTATAGTTTGCAATGATATGGTGGTTAAAAATATCGTTTATAAATTATTTTAATGTGTTTTAGTTGATATATGAATGTGATGTGTTGATATTGTTTATATAAATGGTATGCATTTTCTGAACATATAGCATGTAATTTTAAGTGAAACTGAATTTTTATTTAATTTTTAATAACAATTTATAGTGTCATAGTGGGTTGTTGGGTTTGTAGGGGGATAGGGTGGGAAGTTAATTAGGTAATCTGTCAGGGACTGTCCGGGACTATGTCGGGAACACAGTCAGGGACTTGGGCAAGGACTGGGAACTGGGTAGAAAACGTACACAGAAAGAGTAGTACAGCGCTGCCCAGAATCACAGAGGAAGTCAGAGGAGAAAAAGGGATCCAAAGGGGAAGCCTGTACAAGTGAACAAGATGGGTGAGACTCAGAAAGGACAGGCACTCATGAGGCGGCTCAGCTTTCAGAATCACTACACCCAGGACAGATGTGCAATACACTTATATGTAAAACAACATTAACAATAAAGGGGATGTGGGGTAAAGCACTCGGGAGCTCCACACGGTAAGACTGAAGCTCAGTAAGTTCCTCACCCACAATTGCTGTTACAGACACTGACTGAAAATACCCACATATAGGATATGTATGCAAAGGCAGGGTCTGTGGAGCTTATACCTATGGTGATGTTATAACAGTAACTCAAAGACCATACTCACAGTGAACAAGAAACACCACCTAGGTAGTAAGCTGTGCCCACGGATCCTGGCGATCAAACAGGAACACACAAGGCAGTAGCAGCAAAGGGGTAGAACTAAACACAAGCACAATAGACAAGGAGCTAGCAAGGAGGAGTGCTTAACAGGAAAGGAAGGAAATCACAGGGCCCACTTGGCAGAAAGCAGGTAATCAACACACAAGGTAACAGAAGCAAGACAGCAGAAATAGAAAGACAGCAAACTAGAACTGGAACCAAGGAAATGGGAAGAAAGGCAGGGACTGGAAAAGGATATACAGAAGGGGAGGCTACAAGGGTATACTAGAATAGTGCAGGTTCAGGAATCAAGAAAACAAAGTAGCATAGAAGGCAGTGCTGGGGCAGGAACAAGAATTGAGCAAAAGCTCAGGAGTCAAATTAGCACTGCAGGTAGTGCTAGTACAGAAGAAGGGAAACTGCTGCAGGTCAGGAACAAGGAATGCCAAGGCTCAGGAGTCAAGGTGGCACTGCAGGCAGTGCTAGTTCAGGAGAAGGGAAACTGCTGCAGGTCAGGAACAAGGAATGCTAAGGCTCAGGAGTCAAGGTAGCACTGCAGGCAGTGCTAGTTCAGGAACAAGGGAAACTGCTGCAGTTCAGGAACAAGGAATGCTAAGGCTCAGGAGTCAAGGTAGCACTGCAGGCAGTACTGGTTCAAGGAAACAGGAAATAGCTACAGCTCAGGAAACAAGGAGTCAAGAGAGCACTGCAAGCACTGGCGTAGCAAGTTTTAGGGGCGGTGGCGGCCGCAAAAATCATCGCCAGCACCCCCCCCCCCCAGTGCAGCGGCAAAAGACAGGGACCGCCACGGGCGGCAGAGTGCCTAGCTACGCCACTGACTGCAAGCAGTGCAAATCAGAACAAGAAATAGCTGAAGCCCAGGAACAGGAACAAAGAATAACTATAGCTCAGGAACTCAGGAAACAAGGTAGCACTGCAGGCAGTGCTAATTCAGGCACAAGGAATAGCTATAGCTCAGGAATCAAGGAACAAGGATTAACTTTAGCTCAGGAATCAAGGAATATCAAAAGCTCAGGGTATCAAAAGCTCGAGAAACACTGGAAACAAGGATTGGCCTCACCGGTATACAGCTACAATGACCAACACTGGGCTGAAGGGAGCTGGGCTTAAAAGAGCTCACAGTAATCACATGCATCAGGTGTGAGCAGGCTAGCAGCAGCCAGCCACAGGTGAACTGAATTCCTCCACCCATCCTTGGCCTGCAGGGGTGGAGACAAAGCAGTGAGCAGGGGATTATAGGTAATGGAGTTTCCAGCATGAGCAGACTGGCTTCCACAAAACACGGCATGGATTGGGAACGGATGTCAATTCCTAAATGATGTCCAAATGCCTGGAAGTCAGGATATGCATACAGGGGAGTGTCTGGAAGCATATTAGAATACTGGAAAGCCCCACAATTCGGCCGCCTGGTGGTGGGAATGAGAGCACAGGGAGTGAATCGTGACATAATCATTAATTCTGAATTATTTAACACATTCTATTTAATTATATGATATTGATATTTATAATGTAAATTATGTAATTCTGATTTATTTTTGTTATATTTTATTTGCGGGCTGTTAGGTTTGTAGGGGTATAAGGTGGGAAGTAAATTAAGTAATAATTAATTAACAATGAATTATTAACTATTAATACATTATTTAATTGATTGTTAATTATGTAATTAAGGGAATACTTATTTAATTTACTTGTATTTTAGTTGCGGGCTGCTAGGTTTGCATGTGTCTAGGGTGGGAAGTTAATTACATATTAATTAGTTAACAATTTATTGGTAATTTTTAATTAATTATTTAATTGATTTGTGAATATGTAAAATATGGAATACTGATTTATTTTTATTATATTATCGTTGTGGGCTGCTAGGTTTGTAGAGATCTAGTGTAGGAAGTTAATTTAGTAATAAACAATTAACAATTTAACTATTCATTTTTTTAATAATTATTCACTTTATTTTAAGCATGTAAATTATGAAATACTTATGTTTTTTAGTTATATTTTAGGTGCAGGCTGCTAGGTTTGTAGGGATAAATGGTGGGAAATTAATACATTAATAATTGAATAACATATTTATTAATTGATAATTATTGAATAGTAATTATGTAAATTGATTAATTGTTTTTAGGATTTTACTTTTTTTAAAACACACACACACGCACACACACATACACACACACACATATATTCACTGAAAAAAAGGTTAAAGTAATGTTATAGTTAGGTGAATATGTCAGTGACAACATTAGCTTTTTGAACTAAAAAAACCACAGAAATTCATCAGTTATAGTTAGCAGACCTAACTATAACTTGCGCCCCACCATGCACTGCTTATGTCCTCACATATTGCATCACTCATGACATTATCTATGACATCATTTATGACATCACTGATGACATCTCAAATGACATCATTGATGACATCACTAGCCTATAATAGATGCACGCCCAATCCCCTTATTGAATGTGGACCCCAGAATGGGCTCATCCGGGCCTATAATGGCCTGGGGAGGGTGGTCGTGTGCCACCTCCCCTTAATTAAACAATGAGGCCCCAGGCCACCATTTTTTTTTAACAAGCCTGCGGGATTCCTTCGGGATCGCGGCAAAAATTGCCGGTTATTTTCAATTTTGTCCTCAGGGCGGTCCCTCTGGTTCCCCCCATTGGGCATAGGGGAGCAGGGTATCCCCACCCTACCCCATTATATATATTTTTTTCAAACTTCAGGAAAGGGGACTAAGTCTCCAAGTCCTGTGAGGGCTGCCAGCAACATTATTTCCGAAGTTGCTGGCAGCCAATCAGAGTGCTCGCTACCGCAGGAGTCTGACTCACACGGGAGTAACTTGGCCTAAGGGAAATAAAGCTCCCATGGCCAATCACAATGCTCTGTTTTTGAATTAGCACTCCCGCAAGAGTCTCGCGAGACTCTCGCGGACCCAACCGTCCAGATATGCAAATATTTTTTACCCTTAATTTCTAAAACACTACTGTACAGATTTACAGCAAATTTGGTTTAATTCCGTTAATCAGTTTTTGCTGAAGCCCTTCTTAAAGAAGTCTCTGGAAAATGCATGGGGATTTTGCGTTTTGGAACCCCCCTTGTTTCTCTGATCCCACTTGATCAATCACCCTGAAACTTTCCGTGCACAAACTAAGCTAAACAGAGTCCTTTTTAAAAAAGTTGTGTGGACATTTGTCAAACAGTGCCAAAGTTATTCAAAACACAAAAACGCATTTCCTATGGGAATTCTGACCTAACTATAACTAAATATGTATATACAGCTACAATATATATGTATTTTATGTTAATTATTCATTTTTATATTAAAAGTTTAATATTTTTTCTACATTCATGGAGGTACTCATATATGTAATGTGTTGGAAGTGAAGTACTTTCCCTACTCTTGCTTAGATTACAGTAGGAATACTAAAATCAACCCTCCAAAGTTCAACACTTTCCCTACTGTTGTGCTGTCTGAAGTGGAAATAGTAAATTTAACCCCTCCAAAGTCCAATGCTTTCCCTACTGTTGCACAGATTGCAGTGGGAATTTTAAATTTTACCTCTCTAAAGTCCAACACTTTCCCTACTGTGGAGCTGTTTGGAGTGTGAATATTAAATTTTACCAATCCGAAATCCAGCACTTTCTCTACTGTTTCACTATTTAGAGTGTGAAATAGTAAATGTAACCCCTCTGAAGTCCAACACTTTTCCTACTGTTGTTTAGACTGGAATGGCAATAGTACATTTCACCCATTCGAAGTCCAACTCTTTCTCTACTGTTGCTTAGACTGGAGTGGGAATGGTAAATTTAACCCCTTCAAAGTCCAACACTTTTCCTACTAATCCAGTGACTCGAGTAGGAATAGTAAATCTAATGCCTCCGAAGTCCAACACTTTCCCTTCTATTGCACAAACTAGAGTGAGAATAGCATATTTAATATTCTTAGACTCCAAAAGGCTTCATAATGGGGAGAGGAGTTGGCCTAACGGCTAGGGCGGTCAACTGCGAATCTGGGCGGTCGACTGCGAATCTGGGGAACTGGGTTCGAGTCTCGGCAATGACGCTGAACATCCTGTGATTCTGGGCAAATCACTTAATCTCCCCGTGCCTAACAAAAATTAATGTGTCCTCATGTAATGCAACTGGTGCTATGTAAAGCGCTATGATACCCGATTCGGGTCAAGTTCGCGCTATATAAAACTCTGTCAAATAAAATAAAGAAAAATAATATTGGTTACTAAATAGATTTTGTAGCATTAATTGTTTTTTTTATATTGTATGTTATTTGTTTTTATGTTTAAATTAATTTGAATATTTATAGTAATTTTAGTGTGTGTGTTTTTAGGGGTTATACATTTTTTATTATTTTATTTTATGTCTATATTAGTTAATATATTTTTTCTTATTGATTCCATTCCTGTGTCTAGACGAGGCGGTAATCGTGAAGCTAAACTCCGTCTCCTTGAGACGAAATATATATTAGAACTAGACACAAAGACCCCGAATGGACACAACTCCAGTGAAGACTTTCATACATGCTTATGAATAAAATAAGGATGATAAAATGAAATGTAACAGTACATGTAATATAAAAAATATATATATGAAAGGTTCTTCAAACACATTGCCGCAATGACATTATGTCACAATGAAATCTACATAGATGTTTTAGAAACACACGTCTTTTTTTATATATAACATATTTTATTGGTAGCACTATTTATTTTAGCACTTGCACTTTAAATTATAACTTAAAACATACAGAAAATGCAATCAGGTTCCAATTGTAGTGATTTGTATAAATGTGCATAGAAAATCGTAACAACGAATGTCTGCAAAACAATAGATACAACAACGTTGATAATTTGAAGGTCCAGGTAGCATTACTACTAGCATATTTAATATAGATTATGTATAGCTTGCTCTAAAATATAATGTAAACCAAATTTGTAAATGCATTATATATAATTTTGCAGGCTTTACTTATTTATTGAAAAAATGTGGACCCAACAAGGATTCTTTATGAGACGTTGTGTATTTTAAAAAACATTGTTTTTATACATAATAACCTTTTTTTAGAACAATGACGTTGGTATTTTACCTAAATTATTCTATGAATTAATTTTATTATTTAAACGTGGTTTTAAATAAGTTAAGAAATCTTATTTATGGCAGCAATTTGCACATTGGATTATAGATTGCATAGAATTTACTGAGCATTGAAAGTAAGTTGTCTATGTTCATGTATTTTAAGCATCACGTGTGTGTACACTTGCACTTTAAAAATATCGCGATAACTCCACAGCGCGTCATGTGATCAAGGCCGAGTGAGGCCGAAACGCGTCATGGCGAAAATGGTGGCTAAATAAACAAAATTCAGCACGAAATTGTGGTCTCGCAGTCCGTTTTTCCCAGAGGAAGGGAAGTGAGAAGGAACGGCGTTGTGGGATATATATATATATATATATATATATCATAAAAAATGACCTTCCCTAAAAAAAAAGAAGAAAAAAAAAGATATATATATATATATATATATATATATATATATATATCATCCATATTTGTCCAAGGGACGATTTTCATTGGCCTCCAGTGAATCTCCAAGCATTATGGTCCTGGTAGTCTTGTAAACATAGTCTTTCCCAAGTGGGTGCTGTGCATTTCATAAAACTTAAAACTTTTCCGTTGCCCCCCAGTGGGCGATGACGCTCTGTCTGTAGCAGCCTATAACTTGCCAAAATGACGTCCCATCTTACGCTTTTGAAAGTCGGGCCCGCTTACAATTCCCTGCGGTGGCGCGGCTTCACGGTTTGGACCACCGTTTCAATTTCATCCATATTTGTCCAAGGAATGAAGTCGCGCTACCGTCTCATGGCACAAGATAGAGCAGATATCCGGAATCATGGCATGATGCCTAATGCGTTTCAGACTATTCCAGTCCTTGGCCACAGGCTGCCATTACGAAACGCACAACAGGACAACTTTACATCACCAGGGGATTTTATTAGCCTCAAGTGAGTTACCAAACAGTATGGTCGATTTTCATTGGCCTCCAGTGAGTCTCCAAGCATTATGGTCCTGGTAGTCATATATATATATATATATATATATATATGAGAATACAAAGTCCTGAATTACCTCTTCTGGTAACACAAAAACAGGTACGGAGCACAGATGTGGAAATTCAAATACAGTGCTTTATTGCAGTTTTCAGCATGACGCGTTTCGGCCGCGTTACCACAGCCTTGATCACATAACGCACCGGAACCAAAACTCTCATTTTATAGTGATACACATCCCATTCCGGTTTCGACCCCCTGGGCTTTTAATAAAGCTAGTAAACATACTATAATGTCATAACCAGCTCATAGGGCTCCCTCTATCATAATGAAATTATGTAAAACTAACAGTATAAACACATCATTACTGTTGAAATGATCTAATAGATTAAAATATCATTAACAGCATATAATTGCTAACGATAAAAACCAAGTGGTTAAAGAACCTATTACATGACCTATCAACATGGGGACCAAAGCTGACAATAAAATTTTGCCCAAGTCAGGGTGTACACAGGAACAACCAAGTAAAGTGCAAGTGCAAAAATCTGTAAACATAGTGTCATCTGATCTAATTTGATATTACCATCATATCAATTACCAGATGAATAATAAAAACAGGGAAATGGGGAGGGAAGGGAAAACAACACAATTTTAGGGAAGGAAGGCAAATGGCTGATACAGATAAAGACCAAGTGAGTTACCAAACAGTATGGTCGATTTTCATTGGCCTCCAGTGAGTCTCCAAGCATTATGGTCCTGGTATATATATATACAGCGGCGGTGCGTCCATTAGAGCGCTGGGGCGTTGCCCCACTACACAATCGGCGCCGCTGTGTGACTAAATTAACTTAAACAATTTAAGTTAATTTAACTTACTCCAGGGCCACTGCCACTCAAATTCGAATAAGTAATCCGGCGGGTCACCGGGCCACGCCCGAGGCAGTCAGGCGACAACAAGCGCGCAATGGCTGGCTCAGCCTCTGAAGGGGGTGGGGCAACTGGGCACGCACTGCAGGCACAACAACATGCTGCAAGCAAGGGTCAGTGGTGGTGGAGGTGTAGCGCAGCAGCAACTTGAGTGCGCATGTTCGGTTTTGGGCTGATCATTTTTCCGATCAGCCTGAACATGCGCCCTCTAGGCTGCACATTAGGAGACCGAGGGTTTCATGCCGCAGCCCCGGTCTCCTAATGAGCGGGGAGTATCCCCAGCTCAAGCCAATCATGTTATCCTGGCGCTGCTGGAGCAGCGTCAGGATTGGCTCGCAGTCCTGAGCTTTGGGCATTGAGCGTGGGCACTGTGTAACCAAGCTGGTCCAATCACTGTCATGGCTTATGAAGGAAGCCATGCAGACAGTGATTGGCCATTTCTGCGCAGCAGGCGCAAGCGTGACTGGTCCGTGACGTCACGTCAGAGCACACCGCGCCACACAGACACCTCGTGTTCGTGAGTGCTGCCAGTGCTGCCTACTCGCTCCGCTCGTGCTTGGGTCCAACTGCTTGGGTCACCGTGGTCACGTCACCTAGCCGGCGCTTAATGCATTTAATTTAATCCGATCGACACTGACTAGTAAGGTAAGACTAGAGACAACTCCTGTTTTCTTCCATAACAGTGTCAGCATGTCTGTGCAGGAAAATCGCTAGGAAGGGGAGCCTTCGGGAAAGTTGTGGAGGCCTCCGCTTTCGGAATTAAGAATTCACCAACTTGTAAGACAGTCGCTTTTAAAATTTTTAAAAGGTATGTCTCGTTGAAGGCATCTCAATTCAAGCTGTCAGTCTTCCTGTTACCACGTGTGCTGCCAGTGTCCAAAGCGTCACAGAGAGGTGTTTTAATCTACGCTTATTTTCTTCTTATGTCAATTTTCATTCAGCTAAAGCAGAATTGTCTCAAGAAATGCGCCCTTTAGCTACTACTGGGAGCGCTGTATACTGCCTCTTATAAAAGATGACAAGCAATTAAACAATTAAATCCTTTTTCTTTAATATTTAGTGCATTGAAACGCAACATTCTATATCAATGAATCAGCATAAATTAATGAAAATGCTGAATTACTTATTTTTTAACATTTATTAAGAAGCAGCTGATTTGTAATACATCTGTTGAGCCATCAGTCGCTGAGGGCTGATTTTTATTCACAAACAATGGATAAAGAGCTTTTTACCTCAAGCTTTAGCATCACCCCAACATTCTTCACTTCAGATTCAACACCACCCCTGGATGAAGCTGGTCTGTCTCCGTTCAGGCCCAATGATGTCTACCAATTCTCAGGCGCAACGCTGATATCATTGGGGGTTTTAATGTCCTTTATGGTCTCCGTCCTAGTTCTGGGGAATGCCCTCGTTATACTCGCCTTTGTGACTGACAAAAGCTTGAAAAATCATAGCAATTTTCTTCTTTTCAATTTAGCCATTTGTGACTTTTGTGTTGGTAAGTTATTATTCATTGTTCCTTAATAATTGTTTATAGTGCATCGAAGGCTCGAAAGCATGAAAGAGTCTTAGATAATCAAACAGCAGTTCACAATTCGAAGGAGCAATTCTTCTACTGGATGGTCAGACTCTGGGGCATATTATCAAGGGCAGTATCGCCACTTTAGCGGCACTTTTTGCCGATAAAGCGGCAATATTTTTATCGCCCTATTAGCAAGCTGTCGCTAACAGCTGTTAGCGACAGCTTTATGGCGAACGCGACCGTTTTGTTGCCGCTTTGCATGTCAGCGATAATTATCGCTAATGACATGCAAAGTAGGCGTTCCCAACTAAAAGCAACTGCAAACAGTCGCTAACACAACTTCCCCCTATTAGCAATGCCCACGAAGCGATATAAAAACTCGCGCTAACCGCGATTATCGCTGGAATTTAACACCTGAAAAAAACTTGACTTAACCATCTTGTCAATGGGAGGTGGATTGTAAGGTTAAGTCCTCACCTGCCTATTAGCAAGCTTTTCATTAGCGCAGTGAATTTATCGCTGGATTCCTCGCGCTATTGCTGGGTTTCGCCGCTATCGCTGGATTTTTTATCGCCTTGGAGATAATAACGCGTTATCTCTGCGATGAAATCCAGCGATAGCCGGCGATAAAAAAAACAGCGCTAAGCGCGCTTTGCGATAATTATCGCCAATCCTTGGTAATATGCCCCTCTATGTTAATTTCCTTAAGAGTAGAGATGTGTAAAATGTGTTTAATTGCTTTCATGTAATTATAAGAAACTTCAGAAAAATCACACTAAATTATGTGTTATTAGGATTTCAACCCGGGTGGTGGGTGAATTAATGTCGGAGGGGCGCCAGGCTCTGACACAGACACACATCATGCTTAACCCGTTTACCGCGGCGGCAATTCCGCCGCGGTGCGTTCCATTGAGTGGGCGAGGCCGCGTCGGCCAACGGACGTGCGCAGCACTACGGAGGTAGTGCTCGTGACGGCCGTTGGCCGACAGAAGCAGCAAAGGGGTTAAACTGTGTTGTGTTTTAATGAAGGAGGAACAGCTGTGGCAGTGAGACACTCTGTGAAGAAACATCAGTATTGTATACCTGCCAACCCGCTCGCTTTTGCTGGGCGTACCCCGCTTTTTTTGTGTGTTCATTTCCCATTCACCCAATGAACTTTTTTTGCACACGGGAAAAGTGGTGGGTGGGGGGGGGGTCATTAAAATGTTTGAACAGCACCGTTCCAAAGTGTTTGGAAGCAGTTTAGGTTCCCTGCACAACTGCGCAAAACAAAATAAATACATGTACATATTCTTTAATAGAAATAGAAAATGTCATTGATGGCGTGCGGGCTCAGAGGCCGTGCAGGGCAGTTGTCCCCCAGAGGGTGGGCCAGGCGCAGGCCGCAGGTCACAAAGGCCGTCGGACCCAATCGACTTCCCCACAGTCCAGCAAGGGATTGAGCCACAGGATGGCACGACTAGACCGGCCCCAGAGTGATTATGGGAATCTTAATAGAATAAAGAGAAATGAGAATGTATTGATTCTGGGAGGGTGAGGGGACATTTCTGATTTCTGAAGGAGAGGATTATGGTAACAAACATGTCCTTGTAATGGGTTTGTATTTAACTGGATAGAAGGTTTATTTCCTGCCATCTGCACAAGTTTCAGAAATAAACCGGGGCCTCGTGCCAACGCTGCTGAAACATTGTCTATGGCAGAAAGCCTCCACACCAAACCGCTACCAAGAGAGGTTTCAGGGGACCGTCGGGCCAGCGCAAAGGCTACAAAGGAATATTTTATTGACAAATATTTTGGTCTTCGTCTCATGTATTTGCGTGTGTACCTATTTGTCCACATATGGACCTGTTTCTTTACTGAAACAGAGCTTCTCATTTTCTGTCACGAGCCATGACTGTTCCACTAGTAATAAGGCTCTGAGAGAAAGATTTTTTTTTATTTGGAGGGGAAATTGACCATTTTAATCCCCTCAGTGGTCCTTAAGCAAAGGTCGAGTAATGGACTTCAGTTGAAATGTCAACACGACAAAATTGTGAAACAAAAATATGAAAAGCAGTAATTATGAAAAAAATGTGGTGTCTACTTTTGAAAATTACAACAAAAAAACTTCGAAAACACCTTATATAGTGTACCTGGTCTCCTTGTTGCCCTAAATTCTTTAGTTTTCATATCAATTGTTCACGTTCTGTTTTCATATCAAGGAATTCAGGGCCATTGTTGTGTGCAGGCCCTGCCTGTATCCAATAAATGAGACTTTAAGTATAGAAATACTTCTCTTTCGTGGAGTCTTTCAACTTACCACAGTCCTGAACGGAGGAATGTAACCCACTTTAAGTGTATATTAAGCAGCCAAATGATGTCCTGTTCAATGCAGTGTGCAATGTGATGCATACCTACTGCTCAGTTATTTCCTTTTTTCTCTATGTTTTGTAAGATGTTTGATTAAGCTAAATAAAAAATAGCTTTCTTTCACTGCATAATTATGATAGCTGCATTTGCCACTTAATCCTTCATCTGGTGCTGCATAATCTGCAGATTTTAACAAAAAATGTGTTTCTAGCTCAAACGTATCAAAAGTTACTAAAAACGTGGTGATGTGTTCGTACCTAGTGCAAGACACTTCACAAAGGTTATCTGGCTGTGGATGGATGGGTTGTCGGACGGACTGGTTCCTGCATGTGAAGGCTGAGGGGCGCTGTCTCATCTGTGAGAGGACCGTCTGTGTTTGGTTGACTAAATTGTTATATTTTTATTTTCAGCACCTGGTAAAGCCTGGCAGGCATTACCTAATTTTTGGGCCATTTTTGGGCGAAGAACAAGAGGCCCCAACCTCCTTTGCTGCTCTTTCACCCCGGCTACAACCCAGCAAACACCAGTGTTAAAGGTAACATTGTACCCTCAGTGGATGGAATTTACTAATAGCCTTAGCCCTGTGCTTTGGGCAATAACGGTTGTTAAAGGCACTATCTATCCCTTGCCTTGTTAAAGGCCCTCAAGCAGTGTCTGTTTCAGTGCCTTCAGCAACCAGTATGGCACACAGAGGCAGCAGGCAGTAAGGCTGTATTTACAGCAGTCATGTTGTGCAAAGGGGAGCTGTTGGAGATCAATTGCGATAATGCACAAGATATATGTATTTATACTGAAATTTGATATAATTGCACCAAACCTTATACGTTGCACTTTGATTATTGACAGGTTTCTTTAATATTGGTAAGGCCAGCATCATCATGAATACAGTAGAACAGCTACTTGCAAGGTCATTCTTTGGACGGACACGTGAAGAGAAACTACATATAAAGCAATTAGGACCTGATCGGCCTGACCTGAAACTACAACAAGTTACCCAGGACAGAGGAAAGACTTACAAACGTACATTCTCAAACACCTGGTAAAAGTTGATTGGCTTACAGGGTGTGCGTCAAAAAATTCTCTGTTCTGCTTTCCCTGCATGCTGTTTGGTGGTGAATTGCATTGGACAAAACAAGGAGTAATAGACATGAAGCATCTGTCTGACAAAATCAAGAAGCATGCACACACAAGAATTCATATGGAAAACCTGACGAGACTGGGAATGTTGGGAGACACACCGATTGAACACCACATAAACGACGCATACCGGAAAACAATACAGAAACACAATGAAACAGTTGATAGGAATAGACACATACTATCAAAAATAATTGATTGTATTCGTTTCTGTGGTGCTTTCGAACTGGCATTGCGAGGCCATAATGAATCGGAAAGTTCCTCAAATCCTGGAATATTCAGAGGCCTTGTGGATTTAATAGCAAGCATAGACCATGACATGGAAGCACATTTAGCAAGTGCTACAGTCTTTAAGGGCACCTCTAAAATAAAACAAAATGAACTCCTTGAGTGTATGCTGCAAATATTGAGAAGCCATATTGTCCACGAGGTGCAAAACACAGACTTTGTGGCTATTCAGGCTGATGACACCACTGATGTGGCCACAAAAACACAGTCTGTATTAGTCTTTCGGTACCTTGACAATGACAGTAAAGTTGTGGAGAGGTTCTATGGTTTCAAACATTTAAGAGACTCTAGTGCAGAAACCATTACTTCAGCTATACTGCGTGAACTGAACTTCATTTTTCCAGAGCTGCCTCAAAAAAAAAACTTATCGCACAAAGCTATGATGGTGCGTCCGAAATGAGTGGAAGCCTTGGTGAGGTACAGAAAAGAATTAGAGATGTGTACCCTAATGCTCATTATGTGCACTGTTACGCCCACCAACTTAATCTTATTATGCAACAGGCAGTATCAAGGATCTCCGAGACACGAATTTTCTTTCAGGATGTAGGAGGCATGGCAGCATTCTTCTCACGTTCCCCCAAAAGAACGGAAGCACTTCAGGAGATTGTGGACAAAAGGCTTCCAAGGGGATCCTCAACTCGTTGGAACTTTAACATACGTACAGTCAATGTAATATATAAACATAGGGAGGACCTTGAGAAATGTTTTGACGCCATAGAAGCCAATGATGCCTTTGATTACAAAAGTCAGAATGAAGCCCGTGGCTTTGCTAGAACACTACAAGACAGAGAGTTTCAGTTCTTTCTGTTTTTATTTCAAGAAATAATGTATTTTGTCGACATGTTATACAACCAGTTACAAGCACGAGCCATAGATACTGTCTCTGTGCAAAGAGATACCAGTATGTTTGTCACCAACATGAGCAAAGTGAGAGATGGGGTTGACAATTTAGACAGCAAACTGCCAGAGGATTCAACTTTTTCAAACCGCAGGAAAAACATCAGCAGTCTGGTTCGAATTGCAAAGGAGATATGTGACATTATAATTGTGCATGCACAAGAACGTTTTTCTTTCACTAAACATTTGGTGAGTGCCGCATTATTGCAAAGTGAACACTTTGCAAAATATGATCAATCCTTCCCTGAGCAAGCTCTGAATGAGGCTGTGGAAGCTTATCCTATGCTCGACAAAGAGGACCTGAAAACTGAGTTGACTGTACTGTACGGAATGAGTATATACCGGAAGGCCACTGGTGCCATTTCTAAGCTGGCTTTAATACAGACACTTAATATGGAAAAGTCACTTACAGAGACAGTGGCTTTACTAAAAATTGTCATTACCACTCCTATGACAACTGCAGAGTCGGAATGATGTTTTTCCACCTTAAACAGAATTAAGACATTCCTGAGAAACACAATGATTCAGGAAAGACTGAATGCTTTAGCAATGCTCTCTATAGAGAGCGACCTAGTTAAAAGAATCCCAGACTTTAACGTTCAAGTTATTGAAAAGTTTGCTGCTCTTAAAGACAGACGTGCTGATTTTAACTACAAAAAGTGAACAATGTTGAATGCTGCAAGTTTGCGACCTGTTTAGTGGTTTGTTAAATAAAAAACATCTGTGAGGTACTCAGAAATGCATTGTATCTCTAAGTCTGTTATGAAGCTCTGTGGTTATACTGAATAAGCAGCTACCTATGTTATATGACATCTCTTCATTAATGTAATAACTGCACTTTCACAATTGCTTTATTAACCTTCCTGCTTTCTCAAATTTGCTTGAAAATGCACCATTTCTCCACTCTTTTTTCAAAATGTTCGCGGGGGAGAACCCCCCCGAACCCCCCTTAGGTTGTTCGGGCTCGCTCGCTACGCTCGCTCGCTACACTCGCTCGCTACGGTGCAGTATGGAAATGATTTTACGCCTCACCACTTTCAAATGTCACCAGCCGCCACTGTATATATATATATGTGAAACTCGAGGCGCAGATTTTTTAAGCTAGCCGAGTGGGCACATAAAGGCACTTTTTTTTTGTGTGGAGATTTATATAGCGCAAACTATACCCAGATGTATCAGAGCGCTTTACATGAGCACCAGTTACGTTACAGACGGACACATTCATTTTTGTTCGGCACGGGGAAATTAAGTGATTTGCCCAGAATCACAGAATGTTGAGCGTCCCTGCCGAGACTAGAACCCGGTTCCCCGGCTCCGAGGTCGACTGCCCGAGCCGTTAGGCCACAGTCACTTCATCTAGGGCACGGGACACCTGCGGGTCGCGGCTAGGCATTTGCCAGGGCAAAGACCGGGCCAAGAGCGGCCCTATCTGCGCCCAAGCATGGTCGGGCCAAGTCACTCCCCTTGGTGTTTCACTGGCTTGGAAAAAATGCGGAGTGGCATCTAGATCTGCTCCAGGAAATATTTTCTATGAAAAGGGTTGAATGAGCTGGCCGCGAGTGTAAACACTCCTTTGGTGACTGAGTGGTAATAAACTTTAAACATCCTGCTTTGTTAAAGGAACTTTTACAATGTTTGAATCACCTCACCAAATCCCCTGGAAAAATGTTGGCGCACCCATCGGGGTATTTCTATAGGCCTCCTCCCTCCCTTCAACATGCTGTGCAATCTTTATCTGATCACCCCTTGGGGAAGCGAAACACATACCTTGGGGTTAATCTTGATTTGCAGAATAGATTCACCCCCTTGAGTCATTGCAGTCATTGAGTGACTGCAGTCGCCTTATAGGCTGGATAGCTCTTCTCCATCACAGTTGGACCTTTCATCACAATTGGACCTTCCCGTAACGGATAACGTTTTGACCAGTGTTACTGTTATATTGTCCACCCAAAGTAACCGTACCTTTGACCAGAAGGGCCTTAAACTTTTATCTTGGAATATAGCTGATATTAGTACTAAACTCCTAAATATTGATTGTCTGGATCTAGTAAAAACACATAATATAATATGCTGCCAAGAGGCTTGGCCAATTGATGATTTTTATATGGATGGCTTTCATGTGTATTGGCAACCTGCCATTTCGTCATCTGCAGGTAGACCAAAATGGGGTTTAGCCATCCTTGTATCTGTTAAAGTCCATCTATAATTTTTGAAATAGTGTATTGTATGCACTGGTTTCAATTATTGTATCTTTCTTTACAAGAATCAATTGATCCCCCTGCTTGTGAACATTTATCATAACATCTTTGATAATCGGATAACTGAAGTAATTAATCAGTTAGAAGATGCTTTGACAAAATGTATTTCTAAACATCATCCACACATTTTAGTTATATGGACACAAGACTTTAACACAAGCACTTGTAGATTTAGCAGCCTGTCAGTTAGTCGTTTTGTTGATACAAATGGGGAAGATTCCACTCACTTTTCACATACTGCCTATGGCGAAGCGTTAAATTGGCTCTTAATAAAAAATATATTTGCCAGAGATTTTCTATTGTAAGTCGAATCACATATACTTACTTTTACTGGCCTGGGGCAGGGTGATATTATTGACCTTATTCTATTCTCCCAGGATTTAAGTGCCCACATGGTCGACTTTAAGATCATTGCTAGCTATAATCCCCTCCATGGGTAAACAACCGTCACCCCGAATCCGTAACCCCGCATGCTGTTACAACGCGGTCGTAACAACGACCGCGTTGTGACAACGCATACCATTACCCCGCAAGTCGTTACAACGACTTGCGGAGGGGGGAGAAGGTGTTGGATTTAAATTCCAACACCTTCCCTACAGTCCGCACAGACTGGAGTTGAAATAGTAAATTTTACTATTCCAACATCCAGCGCCCCCCCCTCCGCAAGTCGTTGTTACGACTTGCGGGGATAATGGTATGCGTTGATACAACGCGGTAGTTGTAACGACCGCGTTGTAACAACATGCGGGGTAATGGTATGCGGGAAAAAGAGGCATATTCCCTCCATGTGATCTTAAATCTAGATCTCAAGCCTTGAATGGATATTAGAACACAGGAGGGGCTAGTGTACTCAGAAAACAAAGGTATTAGGGTCAAATTGGGTAAAATAGATCGGCTGTTTTTTCTGAAGGATCTGATAGTCAGAAACATCGATTTTATATTTAACTGTTTGATCCCTGATGCAGAGCCCAGCACTATAAGTGAGAGTTTTGATAACTCTGAAAAGAAGAAGGCCACAGAGCAGGCCCAAGACACAGCACTCATTATTGCTCCTTATCCAATATTTCAGCGGCCAGGGGAGCACACGGAAGCCATCGAACTAGACACGGCCACCGTGGCAAGTGGACATTCTGTGCCACATGCGCTAATAATGCCTGAGCTTTAAGAACATACACGGGCGTCCTCTGTTGACACAGTTCGCCCATCAGCACTTCTGCGATGCACAGATGTCACATCAGCTAGATCACACCCAGTCAGCACATTGAGCATCGGTGACACCACCAACCTCAAAAGATTGCCCTCGCCAGACCAGACCGAGCCTCAACCCAGGCATTTTTTAACTTCAGGGGGAAATAACATTCCCCCCACCCCGATATCCAAAGAGGACCCCAGAACCACCTTCCCGTCATTCAAGCCTCACAAATCTGGGCACAGCCACTCGTCGAGCCATCCACAACAAACACAACGTAGGATCAGCATCAGGGATTTGGGAGCAAAATTAGGAGAACACAAGGCTAGAGTTGATCCCACATTACAAATCTAGGGGGCATCATGACATTCTAAACAGGAGCACAGTTCTAAGGCTGCTCGATGCATCACAAGGCCTGCATCATATCAGGTCCAACAACATAGAAGTTGTCGAATTCAGACCTAACCCAGAACAACAAGGGAATTAAATAACTATCATCATCTGGTCGGACGAAGATATTGCATCCCAAAACTTGCAGTGCAGGGAAAATTTTGCATGTGGGGAATTGACATGGGCAAACCTTCCCCAGTCTGCTGTCCCAGCCCTCTGCTCCCGCCTCCGCCAACGATAGGTCTGTTGAAGGGGGCGATCAGCCCATAGTATCCAACTGCAGTCAGGGAAGGCCTACAAATAACTCGGCCACTATTGTCACCTAGAGCAACACAACAGACAGCCAACCTTGGTGGCCACCAGCAAGCGTAGCTCCCTAACAGCAGATCCTTTAGAGCTGCATGAGGGACACAGTCATGTACCCCCCGCAGGCTCATACCTCCAAATCTCACCTGAAAAGTGAATGGCCTAGGCAGCAAGGTGGGGGAGGACGACTTCCTATCCTTCCTGCTTGAATTCGATTTCCTGCTGCTGCAACTGGATTCAAGCTAGCCTGGCTGATGACGGCTGAATAGCCAGAAACCGGTCCCAGGATGCTTGTTTCCGGTCCAGGGAAGACATGGCTTGGCAGTTCGGGCTGGACTGTTCCCATGAGGCACAGGGTCAGACTGATTTGCATATGGCCATGTCTGAACTGGGGTGGTGGAGTGAGCTAAAGAATGATGATGGATTAAACCCAGATCAGTTGACTGGGGGTGAGTGTTTGATTAGCTCAAGCGCTCCGTCCATCATCCCCTTTGGTATCGCTTTGTTCGCCCTAAGTTGGCAGGGTATGCCCAGACGTGGGTCCCTTGCTCACTTTGCCACTGGATTCAAGCTAGCCTGGCTGATGACGGCTGAATAGCCAGAAACCGGTCCCAGGATGCTTGTTTCCGGTCCAGGGAAGACATGGCTTGGCAGTTCGGGCTGGACTGTTCCCATGAGGCACAGGGTCAGACTGATTTGCATATGGCCATGTCTGAACTGGGGTGGTGGAGTGAGCTAAAGAATGATGATGGATTAAACCCAGATCAGTTGACTGGGGGTGAGTGTTTGATTAGCTCAAGCGCTCCGTCCATCATCCCCTTTGGTATCGCTTTGTTCGCCCTAAGTTGGCAGGGTATGCCCAGACGTGGGTCCCTTGCTCACTTTGCCACTGGATTCAAGCTAGCCTGGCTGATGACGGCTGAATAGCCAGAAACCGGTCCCAGGATGCTTGTTTCCGGTCCAGGGAAGACATGGCTTGGCAGTTCGGGCTGGACTGTTCCCATGAGGCACAGGGTCAGACTGATTTGCATATGGCCATGTCTGAACTGGGGTGGTGGAGTGAGCTAAAGAATGATGATGGATTAAACCCAGATCAGTTGACTGGGGGTGAGTGTTTGATTAGCTCAAGCGCTCCGTCCATCATCCCCTTTGGTATCGCTTTGTTCGCCCTAAGTTGGCAGGGTATGCCCAGACGTGGGTCCCTTGCTCACTTTGCCACTGGATTCAAGCTAGCCTGGCTGATGACGGCTGAATAGCCAGAAACCGGTCCCAGGATGCTTGTTTCCGGTCCAGGGAAGACATGGCTTGGCAGTTCGGGCTGGACTGTTCCCATGAGGCACACGGTCAGACTGATTTGCATATGGCCATGTCTGAACTGGGGTGGTGGAGTGAGCTAAAGAATGATGATGGATTAAACCCAGATCAGTTGACTGGGGGTGAGTGTTTGATTAGCTCAAGCTTCCGTCCATCATCCCCTTTGGTATCGCAAGAAACCTGGCAGCAGGCACCAACACCAATTGTGGGCTTCAAAGATTACTACAACGCAGCAACAAAAGAATCAAAGATGGGCAGGGCGAAAGGGGTGCTGTCGCTCTACATCTCAACTGACATTTTGTGGGCCCACGAAGCAGTGGATCTGGGCATATCATGGATACAATGCGTCAAACTCTCAGTGGCACTGCCTTCAAAGCCGTATTCCACACTACTAATTCTATATATTTACATCCATCCAGCCCAGCAGAATAAACCTGTTACGATCAAGACCCTAATAGGCCTACTCAAATCTCTTCAATCCATGTATCCATAGGCTCTCATAATGTTGTTGGGCGATTTCAACATGAACTTACTGCAAGGCTCCGATGTCAAACCCCCCACTCAAATCCCGGAGATAATCAGAAACTAGGCCAGACGAGACCATCCTGGCAGGACATGCCTAACTGCTCTCAAAGCCCTGGGCTTTTACATGGTTAACAGGCGGAGCTAATCAGACAGACAAGGCATATTCTACCTTAGACTACACTTTGGCAGACCCCGATTTATTCATGGGAATCACCCACTTTTCCTTAAAAGCAAAGCCAGATAGCGATCTTTTTGCCCGAAACATTCACACTGGAGCTTACTCCACCCCTGGTTGCAGAATCAAAAGGCCTGTCCTGAGCCCCCCATCTCTTAAACAGGAGGTGCTTCATATGGAAGGACATGATGACAGAGAGCATTATGAACTTCATCACCACCCTCCTCAAATCGGATCCACTTGTGCCAACTCTAGCATCTCGCCTGTTCAGGCCAGAGAGGTATTTGTGGAGGCCCTCGCCACAAAATGTTCTACCAAATCCCCAGCACACAGGGCTGTGGCCCGATCAGGGCAGAATGGTTTACCCCACAACTGTGGACTATGAAAAAGCAACTCAACAGGGAGCTCAGACGCGCACTCCCATTGGGCAGCCAGCCCAGTAAGGACTCAATCATTAAAATCGCCAAAATAAAACAAGTTTACAAAAAAGCCATTTGGTCCACCAAACACAACTATATGATGGGCCTCTGGATAAAATTGCTCCATGCAAGCAAGCAAAAAACTCTAAATCTTTTTGCGCCAAAATCAACAAATTGGTTAACAGACCTCATCGGCATCATAACGCCAGCATCACTGAAGTGGCCTGGACAACACACATTGTCGCAGCCTACAATCAGGCTAATCAAGGCCCTCTCCATCAATGCAAGCAGAGTCCTCCCGGGACCACATACTCTACAGAAGAGAACCACCTCTTGATAGACCACAAACAGATTGCCCAAACGCTAAAAAGCTTCAGGTCCGAGGGGGGTCCAGGGCCCAACGACCTTCCAAACACGTTATTCAAAAGGGACCCCCCCTCTGGACCTCGCAATTAACACCGCTATTCAATTGCGCGCTGTAAACAAATACTATCTCGGATTCCTAGCGAGGCAGCATTCTACAGCCAATATATAAATCAGGCGAGCACTCAACCCAACTAACTACAGACTAATCACCTTAATCGATGTAGAAGCCAAGTTCTACGCTTCCAACTTGCTCATTGACCTAGAGGACTGGGTCAATCGATCAAGCATAGTACTGTAAACTCAGACAGGCTTCAGAGCAGGAACAAGCACATTAACCAACCTGCTGGCGGTTACCTTACTTGCCGATCAAGCAATGGCTAAATCCAGCAAGCTCTACGCCTATTTCATCGACTTAAAGGCAGCCGTTGACTAAGACCCAAGGGCTCAGCTTTGGGCAAAAATGTCTTGGTGGGGGCCACCGGCGAAACTGCTGGAGGCAATTCTAAACTTCTACTCCAACACATGGGTACAAATCAAGATAGGTTATGGTCAAAGAACCACTTAAAAAATTAACACCAACATAGGCCTAAAACAGGGGTCCGTCTTGGCTCCCTGCCTACTCAACATCTACACGGCCAATCTTGATAGCCACCTGGCCCAAGTGTCAAGCGATCCTCCCAGGCTGGGTCAGGAACAAATTAGATGTCTGCAATACACAGATGACACCATCCTGCTCAGCAAAACAACAATCGGCCAGCAGCAGTTGATAGACTAATTACTGGAATACACCACCATCCTTCAGCTGGGCCTTAACTTCAGCAAAACCAAAGTACTTTGTTTTACGAGCCTACGCAATACCAGGCAGCCTAAATTCACCTGGCAGGCAAACGGTAATGCCCTAGAACTGGTAAAATCTTATAAGTACCTTGGAGTCCATCTAGACTTGCAGTTAACTTACAAAATGCACCTCCTATTGAGCCGAGCCATAGCAAACAAACCACTGTTTGCATTTAAAACCTTACAACAAAAGACACGAAACACCTCGACACACCATCTCCTTCAGGTCTCGGGTGCTCAATTCATGCCTTCGAGATCCTATGGCTCAGAACTACTCAAATGGAAAGACGCAGCTACCTTAAACACCATACAATCAAGCCTCTTCAAAAAACGTATCGCTATTTCACAGTATGTCTCGCAAGCCCAAATCAAGCTCGAGTTTGGTCTGCTCCACCAGGGCCTAGTCAGAACAAGTGAAATTTTGCTGGAGGATGAGGTCAGCCGAAGTGAACTCGCTGTCACATCAGTGCTGGCTGGAAATAGAAAAGCAGTACTAAAAGAAGTCCCTGTTCCCTGCATTACAGCAGTCAATTGCAGCGCTGCAACTATACGAAGCTTGGCACATCCCCATGGAATACACTGCCTTCAAACGAATCACCAATAGAGCAGCCAAGTGCTTATCACACATCACAGACAAGGCTGCATTAGCGAGCAAATGGCACGCGTGGGCAGTCATGCCATCGTACCCAGCTTGGGGTCCCCAGCTCTACCTGTCTTCGCCGAGGCCAAGAAACATGATCTGATGCTAATTCACCTCGGCGTCTCTCTGTAGAAGGAGTTAGTGCCCCTTGGAAGCATTCTTGGCCCACCATTCAGTGCCGTTTTTGTGGATATACTAACGAAATGCTGCTTCACTTACTGTGTGTCTGCCCGGCCATGCTAAGCCACAGGAAAAAACCTCTAAGTCCATCTTTAAGATCTTTGCAAGTCAGGTCATACCACTGAGCCGTAATAGCCTTACTAAGAGGGGACGCAGTGCAACTTTCATTCAAGGCTGTGAGGTTCCTCAACCTCACTTCTAAGGAGCTGGAAGAGCACAGCACCTTATCTGACTTGCTTCTTCTATTTGACTTCCCAGCTGTGGGTTGCTTCAGTATAATTGACACCTCACACCGGCCACCTTTAAGAAGTGGGAAGAGCATAGCACCTCACTCTCTTGGCCCTCCTCTTATACTTATATTCTCATACTTTCACCTGGTTGGCGCCAACACTTTAGCGTGCATCACCATGCACTTTATCCCCCAGGACCGGCTCTTATGCCTCCGGGCTATAGACCTCTATTGAGGAGCAAATTAGGTTCTTAACCTTTTTAGGTCTCGCCTGAGCCAGCGCTTAGCGCTGCTCTCGGCGAGAGTTTTAGTAAGCGGGTTTTGGAAGTGCAAACAGCAGTGGCTTTTGCTGGCGACCAGCTTGCGTTCAAGCGAGCATGCACGTGCGATCAGGCGCCATATGGCTTCCCTCGCCATCTGGACGCTCGCGATAACTTTCACTTTCACGGCCGCGCGGCCGTGTCAGTTTCACGGCCGCGCGGCCAATGCTTGTTGAAGACCTTTCTTAGGAGAGAAGCCTCTAAAACCCCCTTTTGTCCATCGGGCTTCGCACGCTTGCCACATAATTCTCATTCACAACTTTTACGCCGCACCAATGGCACTAGCCGCCATTGCTTTCTTCCTCCCGGGTGTTCTGGACGCAGCCATTTCTGTGCAGCTCTGCAGCTTCTCGTTCTAGTACTTGCATATTTAACCCATACTAACCAGCAGGCGTGCAACCTTTGTTCCTTAGAAAAAAGGTCTCTCGTTATTGCTGTTCCAGAGATAAGCAGTGATTGCGCCGTGCTGAAGACAACGGGTTCTGATTTATTAGTAAAGCCTTCCTATTTAATATTTATGAGACGATCGAGGCTTTAAAATGAGCACGAACTGTGAAATACAGTAGGAGGAGGCTGAGAAGAAACAACATAGCGCCCTCTACTGTGCATATGCCGTAAGTACGCTTCCAGTAAATAATCGGCTGCGATTGTGCCTTTTTTACGCGTCACGATCAATTTTTACCCGTGTGCCTGCTATGAAAATTGATCATGTTTATTATTAATAACCTATTTTTTCATTGTAAAGCAGTCAGTGTACCCAGCCACTTTGCTAAAATATTTATTACAAACGCATTTTGTTGGCAGTGATCACATCTTTTTGCTTATGTGAACGGTGTGATTAGAATTATTCGGAAATACAAAGAAAGAAAAAGTTTCTTCTGCGCAAAACGTCCTTTGCAAAAACTGAAGCTCTCTCTGCCAACGACTTCTGCTTTTTTTCGCAAGAATAATTGAAGCCATTATCTGGAGAGCACAGAATCTTTTTGAAAGCCTGCCAGCTAATTTTCCAGTAACTTCTTCGGCAGTGGCACACAAACAACTCTTCGATCTGAAGTTCAACAATTGCACTTTTAAGAGCTGGCCTCTAATTTGATTTGCAGTTATAAGATTTATATTTGTGATTGGCTCAACGTTTAATTATTGTTTTAATTAGTACAATCTTATTACATAAAAACCTAAGTGCTAACCCATTGCTTGCTTGTTTTAGCCAATAGGTCTCGGCTTTGGGACCTTATAAGTATTTAGTTATGCAGCATAATATCCTTACTGCAACAACATTAACAGTTGCATGGCTAAACACTTATAAGGTCCCAAAGGCGAGACCTATTGGCTATGCCAATGCTTGTTATTATTGTTTGCCTACATGTGCAATTTGGTCTTTTATATACTTTTATCCTTTATTGGCTGTTTGAATATGTATGTTAATCTATCAATAAAGAATTATTACTTTAATAAGATCAGTCAATATATATCCCAGGCTCTTACTGTTACAAAATTCACAAAACATAGCACTAGTATGCCACCTTATAAATGGTTCAATTCAGCCTGTGCAGCAGCACACAAGGAGAACAGCCTGGCCCGACCTTGATGCTGCAGGATGTGTAAGGGATAGTAGAAGCTTTTGGGAGGTCATGAATGGTCCCTTTTTTCCACGAAAGGTGGCTCAGGGATTACTTGTCACATTGCAGCAGATACATGTAAATCTTATTTTGAAGGAGTCTTTGACTCTGGCTGAGATCGTATGGATGGACACCCTAAATCAGGTGAGGCAATCGTTGATTCTGAGGCTGTTAATACCCAGAGTAAATCCATATGCATTAAGGGAATAACTTCTGCTATCCAGAAAAGTCAAGTAGGCAACGCGCCGGGCCCGAAGGCATCCCATGGATGTGTTTAAAGCCAATGTGTCATTGTTGGCTCCGATAGTCACAAATGTCCTATGTGCTGCTATTGAGGGTTCCTTGCCAGCATCCATAGTTGTGCCCATCTTTAAGAAAGGTGATAGGAACCACACAAACTGCTACTGGCCAATTTCACTTTTAGACCCTTCCTTCAAACTATTAGGTCGAGTCCAGCTCTTCAGACTGGAGGAGTGGGCTGAAAGAAACAACTTTTTATCTGATGTACAGTTTGGGTTCCGTCCTGGATTTGACACTGTGGAGCAATCCCTAAATCCATCACTTTTATTAAGGAATTATGTCAGAGCCAGGGGAGGTTCTTCATAGATGGCTTTCATGGACCTCTCCTATGCCTTTGACAATGTACACTGCTCTAAGTTGTGGGGCATGATGGAGGATATGGGGGTCAAAGAGGCATAAGATATTCTACTTAGAAGATTGCACATGGATACAGCAGTCAGGATATGTTATGGCCCAAATCGTGAGTGTATGACACCAATATGTTCCACATGTGGTGTGCGTCAGGGAAGCATCTTGGCCCCCTTTTTGTTTTTAATTTACATAAATTTCCTTGAAAGCCATTTAGTCCAGCAAGGTGCTGATGTTTCATGGGTGGAGAATAAACCAATACCTACTGTAAACCGATGACGCAGTTCTCCTAGTTAGAACTGCAATGGCCTTCAATTACTGCCTTACATTTTCAATGCTCTCATGGGTAATTTAGACTTAAAGTGAATCGTACAAAATCCTTTATTATGACTTGCGGTCCCAAAAATGTTAAATCTAAATCATATTTTATTGGGGGGCCGAGGTGGCTAAAGCCAAGACATTTAACTATTTAGGAATTCCTTTTGATTCTTCGCTATACTGGGGTCATCTTTTAAATATTAGATCACAACAATTGTCCTATGCAATAGAGGCTATTTTGGGATTTGCACGTGGTTGGCCCACAGACCACTAAAGGGATTGTTGCAGATATATAGGAGTAAATGTGTCCCAGTGGGTTTATACAGGGCTGGTGTTTGGGGGCACACTAAATCTGAGCATTTGCAAAGAATAGAGAACAATTTCTTGCGCTGACTCCTCCCTGTCCGAAAGGGTGTAACATTGTACATTTACCGTACAGAACTGGGGATGAATTATGTGCAGGACCAGTGCTTAATTTGAGCCTGTGGTTTCCGGTGCTCAGCACCGCCACTTAATTGGTTTTCGGTGCCCGGCACTGGCAGTTAATTGTCAACACTGCACTTAGGACAGTCTGCCACATGGTGGCATTGCTCATCTAATTTAAAGATGAACAGAACAACTGTTGTTTATATATACAATAAACATTAAAAATTACTAACACCTGCCTCCCCAGCCATTCCTTTAGCTTTGGGGACCTGGAATATTTGGAACCGTCACACTTGCAGGCGAGAGAGATGGTTAGTAGTTGTTTTGGCAGCGATGACAAGGGCAATGGGTGGTGCAAGCTGCAGTGGCCTCCTGGTCAGAGCCTTGGCCCTTATTACTGTACAAATTAAGCACTGTGCAAGACTCTGTAAGATTAGCTTCTCTTCTGTTATGGGTTAAAAGATAGCTTACTCCCGAGACGTCTTTTACCAGACTATTAGTTGAAGATTGTTTTCGGTTAGACAATATGCCAAAGATCTCATGGCTTAATTACAAAAAACAGGCCCTTACAAATCTGGGAATTTCTGAACATTTTACTCATCCAGAATCCATCATGCCAAACTGTAAGCAGCATATTAAAAACCGGTTCCTTAGTTTCTGCAGCAATGAGAGGATACAGCATGTTCAAAACATGCAGTCGTATTTATTGCATTTCCCACTAATTGCAACGTATAGTATTTGGTTTTCATCTGTAAGTCGCAATATAGATTGTATCTTACTTGATTTTGCATAGGCACACTGCACTTTCTTTTGGCTTTTCCAGTCCAGGGAGGGTGGTTAATAAAGCCGTCATATTGTCCGTGCAGCAATGTGTCCCCTCGGAGCACTATGCACCTTTCAATGTTTTCCACTTTTAAAAGCGCACATCATAAGCGGTTTTTATGCCCAATTTTCGTGCCTCTGCCATTAGAAGCCACAGGTTAGGCCTACAATATTTACAGATTCTTGCACCCCCAGATATTTGTTTCACTATGATTAATTATGTCCAAGAGGTTTTAGTAGTAAAGAAAGGATATGAAAGTGTAATTTAAATATATTTATTGTTGAATTTTTATGTCAAGATATTTTTGAACCGTATTTGAAACAATGGGGCCTATTTCAACGTCGGTCGGAAAGCCTCCGACCACAGGTCGAAGACTTTCTGACCGACATCGATGGTCTCAATTCCGATCGCCTAATTTCAATGTAGGCGGTTGAAGTTGAAACTGGCCGGTCATTCCGGCTGGATTCCGACAGGCTCAAGGAGCCCGTCGTCCAGTCGGTTACTGCCCCTGACAAGGTATCAAAGTGCTTTTTCGGCAGTCGGACCGGAGGTCAGTCGGTCCCAATTCCGCGATGATGTCGTTCAGAGGCAACTCCAACCAACATCATAATTGGCCCCAATGCCTTGATCCGTTGTGTTTTAGTGTTTAAACGGATATTTCCTAGCTGAGTTTTTAGAAATGTTTCCTTTTTATTGTACTGTTCTTTTATGGCATTTCTGCTGAATGAAGTTATATGTTGATGATGATGATGAGTTTGTGTGCTTATATAATTGTACATTTATATATAGTATTAAATATTAGTGGAAATGTATTAATTTATCTTATATTAAATGCATATATTAAAATATTTAACATTTACTACTTAAAACTCTATTTATATTAAGAAATCAATAGTTTTGTATAATTTTGGACAATAGTAGTGCCAGCGATATTTTTTTTCCAATATTTTGGTACTTACCATTATAAGTATAGGAGAATGATATTGGGGTAAACGCGGGGCCCGATTCACAAAGGTAAACTTACACTTTTGCCCCCCAAAGTGTTGAGCAGTTCATGATTTGTGCTCCCCTCAGGGTTGACTGTAATGTGACATACAGTCAACACTGAGGGGAGCGCAAATCATGGACTGCATGTACCATGATGCAAAGGAGCAAACTTTTCTGGGATATGATGTAGTGTCCGGCCACACCCTTTTCCCTGCCCAAACTGATTTTCATGACCTCCTCTACCATTTATCACATGTTCCTAATGCTACTTTTTGTAAACAATTGTATTCCGGCCCATTGATTACACTTCATCCGGCCCGAGCCGGAGAGTATGGCTCGAGCCGGCCATTATGGCCCGAGCCGGAAAGTATGGCTCGAGCCGGCCATTATGGCCCGAGCCGGAAAGTATGGCTCGGGTGCGGAGAGTACAGACCGGGTGCGGAGATTCCGGCCCGACTGAGGACGTAAAGATACAACTCGTAAATGACCTCGGTGAATACCAAAAGTCCTAAAGTTAGACGTTTGTCTCAGATTGGCTTTGTGAATCGGGCCCAGACTCTTTCTTCAATCTTTCAAAGGTTACTCTTTCATAGCAATTTGATAGAAAGGTCTTGTTCTTCTTGAGTAGGTCGGTGATCAGAGAAACTTGTTTGCAGAAATTCTTAATGAATTTCCAATAGTAACTTGCCAGGCCTAAAAAGCTCTGTAGTTCTTTACCTGAAGAAGGAATAGGTCAATCCCGAATGGCTGGAACCTCTCTAAAGTCTATAGCTATTTCTTCAAAGGAAAGAATGTAGCCTAAATAATTAGCAGAACCCTTTCCTCATACACTCTTTTTCCTGGTTTGGCCTGCAATTTATTCTCCATTTGATGCTGTAGAACTTGTGTAATGTGAAATGTATAGTCTGCTGGATCTTTAGAAAATACACAAATGTCATCCGGATAGATGACTATGGTCCAGAGGATTAAATCAGAAAAGGTTCCATTCATAAAGCACTGGAAGACAGCAGGGTCTGTACAAAGGCCAAATTGCATCACGCAGTATTTGTAATGCCCATTTAATGTGAGTGCTGTTTTCCACTCACCACCTGATCGGATGCTCATCAAGTGATAAGACCATCTCAGATCCAATTTTGTAAAGGTTTTAGCACCTTGAACACCCTCCAGAATATCTGACATGAGAGGCAAAGGATAGTGGTCATTGATGGTTACCAGGTTTAAACCCCTATATAGGGGTGGAGTTCCGGAGAGCCTATTTTGGCACAAACAATTTAGAGGCTCCGGCGGGAGATTTACATGAAGTAATTAGACCGCTCTCTAGATTTGTGTCAAGCTATTCTCTGAGTGCTTGTTTTTCCAAGGGAGTTAAAGAAACAATGCACCAATGGGGAACTATAGCCACAGGAAGTATTTCATTGTGCAGTCAAAAGGTTGATGGGGATGTAACTCCTTAGTGGTTGACTCTTGGAAAACATCAAGGTATTCATGATATGTTTCTGGGATTTCAGATAACTGTGCCACTGAATGGGTGGAACTCATAGGAGACTTCAGTACTTCCAATAATAGTAAGATGATCAGAATAGGGGCATAGCTTCAGGGGGTGTTTGGGGTGTTACACCCCCCTAATAAATGTATTTTCTGAAAAATAGTTGGGTACAGGTGCTTTCAGTCGGGTATTCTGAGATGTCATTAAGGATTTTTACATACACACAGACAAAAACACACACACACTCTTCCCTCTTTGTTTTGAAAGTCCTCAGAATATTGGTTATTTTATAAAATATTGTGTTTTCTCTCCTAGTACCCCTACCAATCCGCATTCCTCTCCCTTTCCACAGCCCCTTAGGCCCCCTCTCATGCACCCTGCTTGTCCTATAATGTATTTAAACATTATGTGCCAGACAGATTGTTGGAAAATCTGAAGCTCACCCCCCCTCCCCCAATCTTATTGACCAAGCTACGCCACTGGATCAGAAGTACAATGGGAGACACAAAACTCTGAGCCCAAAAATAAGGTCTTTGAGAGCAGTTAATATATTTATTTTGCCGAGCTAGACAGTTGAGTCCCAAAATAATAGGATAACGAGGAGAGGAGATTAAACCAAAGGAGAATTTGTCTTAATGGGCTGCGATTTGGTGAGACTAAATCTGAGTTTCCTCAGTGACTAGGCCAGAAACTCCTAAAATGCCATCAACAGTTTCTACCACAACTAGAACTTCTTTCTTTTGGACTGGAATATAAACATTAGAAGCTCCGCAGTCCACAAGAACAGGAACTAAGAGATGTTGGCACTGAATCTGAAGTTCCGCTTGCAGTAGGACAAAACCACAAGACTTCAGAGAAAGAAGCCGGGGTTTCTGAGTAGGACTCGCCTCTATTACCAGCACTAGGTGGTGAGCCTTCTAGTTGCCCGACTCCTTAGGCTGGCGAGCAGGCCATTCAGGACAATCACTTATAAAATGACCTTTCTGACTGCTGTACAAACAGAGCCCTTGTTTACATTGTTGTGTCCTTTCTTGCTAAGTCAAAGGGCCTTTGGTCAAACCCCCTCGCCTGGGTTTGTATTCAGGATCAGAAGCATATAGAAGGTATCCTAAATGTAAGCTTTTCAGTGGTTTGGATTTAGAATGTTTTCGACTTTCCGTAGGATGACGGCTATCAATTTGAATCATTAACTGGATTAAATCTTGTACAGATGCCGACCTAGCTGCCCTAGTGAGCTCATCCTTCAACTCATCCTTTAGTTAGAGAAATTTCCGGGACCCTTGGTAAATTTCTAAAATCTCCTTTGGGTGGAAATCTTCAGAACTTGACAGTCAAACATTTTTTTTTAATTCTGTAAGGAAAGCCAGAAAATTGTCCAGATGTGGACTGGCTTGCAGGTTTCTAGCTTACACCTGTGCATGCCTTCCTTCACAACTCCTGTCTAGGCCTCTCCATGCTTTCTAACCCACTTGGACATGAGAGAACAGCTTTCTTCTGAGTTGTGATAGAAGCTGTGGGCACTTTTGTGATTGCAGGCCTGGGCCGCGAGTAGGGCATCTTTAATGCAGCATGAACTTCTGGGCTGTATTCAGGTACTTCCACACTTTATTCATCTTGCATCTGTGGTTTCCTAGCAGGTTCTGTCAGGAATATTGTTTCCTTCAGGGTATTGTACCATACATGTAATGTTAGCTCAGCATTTCTTTATTCCTCGCTATTAAAGAGTCAGCATGTGACTCACCAAGTTAGGCAATTGTAGCTGATCTGCATGTATTACGTGCAGGTTAGAAGTTGGAATGCCAGCATAACCAATTTGGACTTTAATTCTGTCGAGGTTGATAAACAAGTTACATTAAATTGCAAAATTGTTGTAAAAGTTTCAAGCATTTATTATGAGTCAGTTGTTTTATCAGTATGCTACTGTGGAATGCTTATGGCTGTCAGGGTTCTGAAGTGTAGTGAGGGCTGGTGGTGTTGTTCGGAGGGTCTGCTTCATTTAACTTATTACACTACTGTGTTTCCTGAAGAACATAATCTGTCTTTCGAATCCGCCATTCTAATTCTCCAGTTACCCTAGTGATTGTGTGTTACTGCAGTAGTCTAGGGTCGTGTGCCCTTTATGCACCCATGCCAAAGAAGCAAGTTTGTGACCAAAACAGGATTTGTGACCCTATTGTAACTGGAGCGTACATGTTAATTTGCCAAGTGGTACACTTAGAATAGGCAAATGTTCAAAGTGTTAAATCAAATGAACATTGCGCTACCCAGCCATTGTCCTCTATTCACACAAATGATATCAGCCCCAGTTTGGCCATTTTCAAGCTGGTGAAAGTCTTCAGTCACCCTAAACTTGTGCTCTGAGGGCTGGGATGTGTTTGGAGAGTGCACTATGGTAAACCTATTGTTTTCATACATCTAACAATAAAATCCATTTTGAGGCAGCCGAAGTACCCGAAACAAACCCAGAGGTAGACGTCTGGTAGAATAAAAGCAAAGTCCTTCACATATTCAAGGTAGCTCTGAGAAGCTGGAGAGCCAATGCAAATTAGGAACTTCTAGGAACTCTAGGGAGGGAAAAGATAACTTTCTACAAGTTACTTTTCCTTAATACCTATTCAAAGTATGACTTCGCAATTGAATTGGATGTTTAATAACAATTAAACAGAGTTGTTTCATTATTTGTTTAGCTAGTCCTATTCCCAAGATGCAGTATTAGTATTTTAATCTTTACTCTGTTTTTTTTACATATGACAGCTAGGCCTGCCACAGTGAAAATATCTTTCGGGTCACTGTAAAGACATGTTAACATTACATTTCTACATGCTCTACTTGTAAATACTATGAACTCTGCCTTGTGGATACTAGAGTTACATAGGGGTGACATATTAATATTAAAAGGGACGTTTTTGGCTGTCAAAAGAGTTTATTTGACTGGTTGAATTGCCAATCTAATCTTGTTTAAAAGTGGAGCACAGGCACTTTACTACTGGATAACAGGGGTAAAGTGCAAAGCGTTCTAAAGCCTCCTTATATACAGGGTCTAGCACAAGGCAAAAAAATTTGAGTTGACCATGCAAAAAAGGCGGACTTCCTTCAGACTGGAATTGTGGATGTTGGTGGTTTTTGCTGTATTGTTCTGGGGTCTTGTTTTGTTGTGTTCCTTTATTTTGTTTTGTTCTACTGTTGTCTGCATTGTCCTGTGTGACTGCTATGTTGGCCTTTGGTTGTATTGTTATGATATCATATTGCATTGTGCTTTTGTGTTGTTTTATGTTATTGTATTGTGGTGTGGTGTTGTGTTTGTGCTAATGTATTGAATTGTGAGGTACTGATGTTCGACTTTTTTTATGTGTTCTGCTATGTCGGTGTGTTTTGCTGTTTCCTTGTTGTATTGTGTTGTTTTAATGTGACATTATGTTGTGTCTCCTTTTTGATTTTATGTTGATATGTTGTGGAGGTGTGTTTGTGTCGTTTACTGTTTTGTCTGCTGTGCTGTTCTTTCATGTTTTATGGTGTTGTTATTTCTGTTCATATGTGAATGAGTGGTTGATGTCTTTACCTTCATATTCCCAAAAACAGGTCGAGCTGCATGGCTGTATGGAGGTCCTGCTGTGTCTGTCACATTTGTAGTGAGAAAGAAGAAACAAGTTACTTACCAATATCTACAGTTCTCCAACTTCCATATCTTTCCTAGATTCACATGCTTTAATTATTCTGCGTGTCAGACTGGGAAACCCTGGTAATTTAAATTAGCAATTAATATTGCTAAAATGCCCAGAGGTCTAAAGAAACTCCAGCCAATGAGGTGAGTGTGCTGAGTACTCTCACCACCTAGAGGACACCATAGCTCAGATTTTTAGAAATGAGGAGCAATCATTGAGCGTCTGATCGGGGAGAGGGTGAATCTATGATAGAATCAAGGATGGAGAACTGTAGTTACAGGTAGGTAATTTATTAATTCTCACGCATTAGATCTTTCATAGATTATCAAGCTTGAATATGAGTGCATAACAAGTATAAGCATATGGAATACACAGAAAAGCAGGCTTACCTTAGTGAAACAGGTTGCATAGAACTGCTTGTCCCACTGAAGTATCTCCTGCTGCATACGAATCTAGATAGCAGTGTTTGGTGAATGTGTGCCTTTTTTCCATCTTGCTACCTGGCAATGTCATGTTGGGAACTCCAGCATAAAAAGCCATTGTGTCCTACCGCTGAGGACATGCTTCAAGTGGAGTATGTCTTCACCTTTCCTCACAGGGGCCTGTTTGCTTTATGTTACAATACTCCGAACATTGTTATTCTTTTACATGTAAAACTTCAGACACATGCGTCTGCATCCATCAAGTGCAAAGTTCCTTTAGCATTGGAGGAATGAAATGGAAAAATATTGGTTGAGGTGGAAGCCAGATTGCACCTTTAAGCATAGGTTGGATTAGTCTCTAAACCCACCTTATCCTTTGAGAACTGGAAAAGATGTCTCTTGAGAGTAAAAGCGAATAGTTTTCTTACTCTCCTGGCTGATGTCAAAGCAATTTCCTAGGAGAGAAGTTTTATTTCTGCCTTGTGGATAGGTTAGAACATTGGCAGCATACGCCGGCTGAAGACTTTTTGTTGAAATGTTTGATTATTCTCTGTGAAATGAGGAAATTTACCTGAGATGAGTATATAACTCAAATTTCCCTATACTAATCCACCTCTAATCATTTTTGGGTTCCGGAGTAGCGTGCTACTTGCCGAAAAGCACTTTGATGCCTCATCAGGGGAAGTAAGTGCTATATAAATACAATTACAATACAATGCAATATGTTTTTAGAAATAGCTGCCAGGTGCATTTTAAATGAGTTGTGTTTGAGGCCCCATTGAGCCAACAGCAGAAACACTTCCATTTTGTGCTGTACGGTTTGGATGCAGAAACTGGCCAGACCTGCACAATCTTTTGGAACAGTCTAGTGACGACACTATGGGTCATCAGGAGCCAGACTTGAGATTCAAGGATCTCAGACTGTGATTAAGTATCTAATTTTGCTGTCTGGACAGAAATTCTAGGTAGACTTTGCAATTGATTGCAGCATGCTCAAAAGTGGCAGAAGCTCTGCCTACTAGTATTCTCTCAGCCACACGGGACCAATTTGTATCCATTTGCATGGCTCCTTCCTTGCCTGTGGGTACAGGGTAAGTGCAAGAAAATTGTATGCAAAGACGTTGGACCAGATCTTTAAAAAGCTTACCCCAGAGTTCTCTGCTGGAAATGCCTACTGTAGGAGAGATGTCAAATGCAGCTGGGATCGAAGATGCTGGGGCTGATCATGATGCAATTTCTGCCTGTGAAAATCAAAAAAGGACTAGCTCAGGGCATCTGCTTGATCGTATTTATTCTGGGCAAGAACCTCGCTAATAAATGGACATTGTAGGAGATTGCCCAGTCCCATAGTTGCTAGCCAGTTTTGGACTTTGTGCTGCTTTGTGTGGAAATGTACTACCTATTTACTTTAAGATGCTCTTTATTGGGTTTATTCATATGCATAAAGACAATAAAAAATACAACAGCAGACATTGATAGTGCCCCATGCAGAAGAGCTATTGTGAGAAGAAAGGCAAGCCAGCATGTGACACATCAAGAGGTCAAGCAACAAGGCGGCAATGATCCCAGCTGGGTCAGCGTTAAGAGTCAAGCTAGGCACGTGGAGGCCCAACGGGGCAGAGCAGTGTCCCATTGCATATATATTTATATGAGGGTAGATACATATAATAGATGAGGCTGATAATTAAATGTCTGAGTGAGAGGTTTGATGCACTGGCAAACCATGTGCAGTGTTATTGGCCTTATTGCGGTAAAGACTTTGGTGGCTAGCTGTCGGATCTGGGGGTCAAAGCGATACCAAAGGGGATGATGGACGGAGCGCTAGAGCAAATCAAACACTCACCCCCAGTCAACTGATCTGGGTTTAATCCATCATCATTCTTTAGCTCACTCCACCACCCCAGTTCCGACATGGCCATATGCAAATCAGTCTGACCCTGTGCCTCATGGGAACAGTCCAGCCCGAACTGCCAAGCCATGTCTTCCCTGGACCGGAAACAAGCATCCTGGGACCGGTTTCGGGTTCAAAACCCTCATCAGCCAGGCTATCTTGAATCCAGTGGCAAAGTGAGCAAGGGACCCACGTCTGGGCATACCCTGCCAACTTAGGGCGAACAAAGAGATACCAAAGGGGATGATGGACGGAGCGCTAGAGCAAATCAAACACTCACCCCCAGTCAACTGATCTGGGTTTAATCCATCATCATTCTTTAGCTCACTCCACCACCCCAGTTCCGACATGGCCATACGCAAATCAGTCTGACCCTGTGCCTCATGGGAACAGTCCAGCCCGAACTGCCAAGCCATGTCTTCCCTGGACCGGAAACAAGCATCCTGGGACCGGTTTTGGGTTCAAAACCCTCATCAGCCAGGCTATCTTGAATCCAGTGGCAAAGTGAGCAAGTGACCCACGTCTGGGCATACCCTGCCAACTTAGGGCGAACAAAGCGATACCAAAGGGGATGATGGACGGAGCGCTAGAGCAAATCAAACACTCACCCCCAGTCAACTGATCTGGGTTTAATCCATCATCATTCTTTAGCTCACTCCACCACCCCAGTTCCGACATGGCCATATGCAAATCAGTCTGACCCTGTGCCTCATGGGAACAGTCCAGCCCGAACTGCCAAACCATGTCTTCCCTGGACCGGAAACAAGCATCCTGGGACCGGTTTCGGGTTCAAAACCCTCATCAGCCAGGCTATCTTGAATCCAGTGGCAAAGTGAGCAAGGGACCCAAGTCTGGGCATACCCTGCCAACTTAGGGCGAACAAAGCGATACCAAAGGGGATGATGGACGGAGCGCAAGAGCAAATCAAACACTCACCCCCAGTCAACTGATCTGGGTTTAATCCATCATCATTCTTTAGCTCACTCCACCACCCCAGTTCCGACATGGCCATATGCAAATCAGTCTGACCCTGTGCCTCATGGGAACAGTCCAGCCCGAACTGCCAAGCCATGTCTTCCCTGGACCGGAAACAAGCATCCTGGGACAGGTTTCGGGTTCAAAACCCTCATCAGCCAGGCTATCTTGAATCCAGTGGCAAAGTGAGAAAGGGACCCACGTCTGGGCATACCCTGCCAACTTGGGGCGAACAAAGCGATACCAAAGGGGATGATGGACGGAGCGCTAGAGCAAATCAAACACTCACCCCCAGTCAACTGATCTGGGTTTAATCCATCATCATTCTTTAGCTCACTCCACCACCCCAGTTCCGACATGGCCATATGCAAATCAGTCTGACCCTGTGCCTCATGGGAACAGTCCAGCCCGAACTGCTAAGCCATGTCTTCCCTGGACCGGAAACAAGCATCCTGGGACCGGTTTCGGGTTCAAAACCCTTATCAGCCAGGCTATCTTGAATCCAGTGGCAAAGTGAGCAAGGGATCCACGTCTGGGCATACCCTGCCAACTTAGGGCGAACAAAGCGATACCAAAGGGGATGATGGACGGAGCGCTAGAGCAAATCAAACACTCACCCCCAGTCAAATGATCTGGGTTTAATCCATCATCATTCTTTAGCTCACTCCACCACCCCAGTTCCGACATGGCCATATGCAAATCAGTCTGACCCTGTGCCTCATGGGAACAGTCCAGCCCGAACTGCCAAGCCATGTCTTCCCTGGACCGGAAACAAGCATCCTGGGACCGGTTTCGGGTTCAAAACCCTCATCAGCCAGGCTATCTTGAATCCAGTGGCAAAGTGAGCAAGGGACCCACGTCTGGGCATACCCTGCCAACTTAGGGCGAACAAAGCGATACCAAAGGGGATGATGGACGGAGCGCTAGAGCAAATCAAACACTCACTCCCAGTCAACTGATCTGGGTTTAATCCATCATCATTCTTTAGCTCACTCCACCACCCCAGTTCCGACATGGCCATATGCAAATCAGTCTGACCCTGTGCCTCATGGGAACAGTCCAGCCCGAACTGCCAAGCCATGTCTTCCCTGGACCAGAAACAAGCATCCTGGGACCGGTTTCGGGTTCAAAACCCTCATCAGCCAGGCTATCTTGAATCCAGTGGCAAAGTGAGCAAGGGACCCACGTCTGGGCATACCCTGCCAACTTAGGGCGAACAAAGCGATACCAAAGGGGATGATGGATGGAGCGCTAGAGCAAATCAAACACTCACCCCCAGTCAACTGATCTGGGTTTAATCCATCATCATTCTTTAGCTCACTCCACCACCCCAGTTCCGACATGGCCAAATGCAAATCAGTCTGACCCTGTGCCTCATGGGAACAGTCCAGCCCGAACTGCCAAGCCATGTCTTCCCTGGACCGGAAACAAGCATCCTGGGACCGGTTTCGGGTTCAAAACCCTCATCAGCCAGGATATCTTGAATCCAGTGGCAAAGTGAGCAAGGGATCCACGTCTGGGCATACCCTGCCAACTTAGGGCGAACAAAGCGATACCAAAGGGGATGATGGACGGAGCGCTAGAGCAAATCAAACACTCACCCCCAGTCAACTGATCTGGGTTTAATCCATCATCATTCTTTAGCTCACTCCACCACCCCAGTTCCGACATGGCCATATGCAAATCAGTCTGACCCTGTGCCCCAGGATGCTTGTTTCCGGTCCAGGGAAGACTTGGCTTGGCAGTTCGGGCTGGACTGTTCCCATGAGGCACAGGGTCAGACTGATTTGCATATGGCCATGTCTGAACTGGGGTGGCGGAGTGATCTAAAGAATGATGATGGATTAAACCCAGATCAGTTGACTGGGGGTGAGTGCTTGCAATGTTCAACACTCCGTCCATCATCCCCTTTGGTTTTGCTAAGTTCGCCCTAAGTTGGCAGGGTATGCCCAGACGTGGGTACCTTGCTCACTTTGCCACTGGATTCAAGATAGCCTGGCTGATGAGGGTTATGAACCCGAAACCGGTCCCAGGATGCTTGTTTCCGGTCCAGGGAAGACATGGCTTGGCAGTTCGGGCTGGACTGTTCCCATGAGGCACAGGGTCAGACTGATTTGCATATGGCCATGTCTGAACTGGGGAGGCGGAGTGAGCTAAAGAATGATGATGGATTAAACCCAGATCAGTTGACTGGGGGTAAGTGCTTGCAATGTTCAACACTCCGTCCATCATCCCCTTTGGTTTTGCTAAGTTCGCCCTAAGTTGGCAGGGTATGCCCAGACGTGGGTCCCTTGCTCACTTTGCCACTGGATTCAAGATAGCCTGGCTGATGAGGGTTATGAACCCGAAACCGGTCCCAGGATGCTTGTTTCCGGTCCAGGGAAGACATGGCTTGGCAGTTCGGGCTGGACTGTTCCCATGAGGCACAGGGTCAGACTGATTTGCATATGGCCATGTCTGAACTGGGGTGGCGGAGTGAGCTAAAGAATGATGATGGATTAAACCAAGATCAGTTGACTGGGGGTGAGTGCTTGCAATGTTCAACACTCCGTCCATCATCCCCTTTGGTTTTGCTAGGATCTGGGGGTCAGCATCAGGAGAATGGTATCCCACCCCGCAGTTCCCCTGGGTCTCCCCAACCAGTATCTTAAGAGCCTGATAACATCATCCTCTGCCTGGGCTAATTTACAGAGCCCTGACTTCCAGGGGATACAAGATTTCCAGCAAACTGCGATGGCTAGACTTGTGAGAGCCAAAGCGAGGTCAATGAATGTACTAGTAATCCGATTGGTTTTGGGTTGAGGCATCAACTCTAAAAGGCATGTTTTTGGCATGGGTTGTATGCCTGTCATTTGTAACCAGATGACACAAACTTTTCCAGAAAACCTGGAGTCTGTGCATGTTCAGATCATATGATAAAAGTCTGCTTCATCTCCCCCACACCTAGGGCAACTGTGAGGTACACTGGAGAACAACTGGTGTAATCTGACAGATGTAAGATACGTGCAGTGTAGGTAGTTGAACTGCAGCAGTTTGAAAGGTGCATTCCTGGATACTTTAGATGTGTGCTGAAGGATCACAGACCGGTACCCGTCAGAGAGATCTATCTCAAGATTTTGACTCCACTTGGTTCCAAGCTCTGATAGGTCTGTCACCCGCCACTCTCTAATTTTTCTAAATGTTCATAATTCTATGCCTGTGAGAACCCCATGTTAACAGTATGTGTAATGTACTTTGCATCTCTGGTGTTTCTTCAGACCTTCCCTACATGGCACCTATTGTGTTTTGAAGAGCTGCATGTGCCAGAAATTGCCCAATGGGCACAGCATTAGCTGCACATATTCCATCAAATATCATGAGGGTTCCAGAGTCAAATAGCTGACCTATGAATGTGCCAGTGGCTCTAGACCAGTGTAATTTGTTAGTGACTAACCCAGCTTTTCCGAGTCTAGTTACGCACCACTGAGGAAAATCCCAGAAGTATGCTGTCTGGTGGAATGACTTCTGAAGGTCCCTGATCCAACAGAAACATGCAGCCCGGAGAAGATGAGTAGCCATTCTGGTGCGGGGAAATTGCCTATCCGACTCTCAAGAACAGCTGTGCTGCCACTATCTGAGTTATTCAGAAAAACTGCTTGGAGCGACCCAAGTCATGACCCATTCGAACTGCGCTGCTAGATAATAGGACTCAAAGTTGAGTGCCCTGAGGCCGCCGCCATTTATTGGGAGACCAGTCTATACCTGCCTGCACTCCACGCCAGCTCCGTCAGCCAGCTATTGAGGTCCTGGAAGAACGGTCTGTGCATTGGCAGTGATAGGTTACAAAACAGGTACAGGAGGTGTGGTAAAGCTACCATCTTGGATAACCCAATGCAGCCTAATGGCGACAGAAGGAGTTTCCTCCAGAGCACTGCTGTAGACACAAGAGCCTTGTCAAGATTCCCTGCCTTAACATGGGGTGGTGTCAATATACACATTCACTCCGAGATATTTGAATGTGTGCTGTTCAATGGGCAGATCAGTGCCACCTTTTTCATGAAGCATTTGAGCATGAATATCTGTTAAGGGGAAAAGACAGGACTCAGTTCGGTTTACTACCAGGCCAGATATTTCACCGGACGTCTCAAGAGTCCCCAGTGTCAGCCCCAGGATGATGTCGGCTCGATATATCAATACATCATTGGTATATGGCAAGATGGACTGTTTCCGGCCCATGATGTCAAAGCTGTGCCTCTTCCCTATTTGATGGATGCTACTCCATCTCGAAAGCAAAGAGGAGTGGGGAAAGAGGGCAACCTTGCCTGTTGCCCTGATAGATCTGCCGGGAATCATAGAACTCAGTCCCGGTCCTGACCCTTGGCATGGGGTTGTTGTACAGGACCCTAACCCAAGACAATATAACTGCCCTGAAACCCATATGCCCCATTACTGCAAACAAATATGTTGATTTTACCATATCCATGGAGGACACTATTGCGTGAGCTTGGTCCGCTGATAACCCATCAAGGACATGAAATAGCCTACAGACATAGGAGGACGCGCTTCTCCTTGGAATAAATACATTTTGATCTGGATGAACCAGGCGCGTAAGTGTTTGTTGAATCCAGTTCACAGTAATTGTTCCCAAGATCTTACAGCCTAGGTTCAAGACTGATAATGGGCAATTTGAACCATGTTCAAGCGGTTCGACGCCAGGTTTGGGCAGCATGACAATAAGCGCTTCCCGAGATGATGGCGGCAATCCACCTCAAGCCCTGGATGCCACATTAACCTCCAAGAAGCTCTTCGTCAGTTCAGTTTGATGAGTTAAAAAAAATTCAACTGGGAGGCCATTGCTGCCGGGAATCTTGCCCATCGCAAGTTGTCTGAATGCTGAGGCAATTTCGGGCTCCGTAAGGGGCCCTTTAATTTTGAACGCTTGATCTTGCATGAGCTTCTGCAGCTGGGCCGACGCCAATATGTGGTGTATGTGGACTGTTGATTGGGGCTGGCTGTGAGTATAACTGCTTGTAATATGCGGTGAGCACTGCATTTATAATGCTTGCCTATGCAAATGATGTCCGTCCAGGTGATGGAGAGCTCGTATGTCCATTATGAGCTTCTATGCTTGAATCAGGCTGGTTGATATGCGTCCGGATTTATCCCCCTCCATGTGTCTGTGGGCAGTGTATTTGCTATATTCATGTTTTGCCAGCCTATTACTAATGTCAGGATGCTGTTACCTATTGTTTTCAAGGTATTGCTTCGCAGAATCTGGCCCAACCACCCCTAACTCGAAGCAGCATTAAAGTGCCTTGAGTCCCACTATTTAGTTCTGAAATACTGTATTCACACTAGCAGAGGTTTTGATACAGACGCCCCATATATATGTATACCTTGAAGGCCTCCTATTAGATCAAGGGGTTGGCGGCCCTGCATTAGCATCAAAGCATAAAATCATAAGTAGCACTGGTGTAGAGCATAAAATCATAAGTGCACTGGTGTAGTGCATAAAATCATAAGTAGCACTGGTGTAGAGCATTAAATCATAAGTAGCACTGGTGTAGAGCATAAAATCATAAGTAGCACTGGTGTAGAGCATAAAATCATAAGTGCACTGGTGTAGAGCATAAAATCGGAAGTAGCACTGGTGTAGAGCATAAAATCATAAGTAGCACTGGTGTAGAGCATAAAACCATACGTGCACTGGCCTAGAGCATAAAATCATGAGTAGCCCTGGTGTAGAGCATGAAATCATAAGTGCACTGGTGTAGAGCATAAAATCATAAGTAGCACTGGTGTAGAGCATAAAATCATAAGTAGCACTGGTGTAGAGCATAAAATCATAAGTAGCACTGGTGTAGAGCATAAAATCATAAGTGCACTGGTGTAGAGCATAAAATCATAAGTAGCACTGGTATAGAGCATAAAATCATAAGTAGTATGAGTATTCCCTGTCCTCAGGGTGGGATGCTCTCCAGGCATCCAAGTGACTCCAATTTTGTGCCCAACGAGCAAGTTCATCTGCAGTTTTCTGCGCTGGTGCCCTGGGTACAGGGGGATCGGATCTGCCTAATGCAGTGTTGAACTTACAATTGAAGTCTCCGCCTATTAGGATTGGTTTATGGAGGGCCTAGAGAATAAGCCACGTTACAACGCATGCGATACATCACATGCCATTACAACGCGGTCGTTACAACGACAGCGTTGTTACATCGCATACCATTACAACGCAAGTCGTTACAATGACTTGCTGTAGGGGGCACCCTGGATTTTGGAATAGTATAATTTACTATTCCAACTCCAGTCTGTGCAACAGTAGGGAAGGTGTTGGATTTTAAATCCAACACCTTCTGACTCCTACAGCAAGTCGTTGTAACGACTTACGTTGTAATGGTTGGCGATGTGACAACGAGGTCGTTGTAACGACCACGTTGTAATGGCATGCGATGTAAACGATGTTTCCCGGGCCTAGGCAGGGATTGTAGTAACTGTGTGTGTAAGTTTGCTGCTTAACAGGAATTGGTGGAGAAGAGGCCTATGGTATGGACTTTTTAACCATTAAGCAACCATGTCACGTACATATACCTCCCCTCCACCTTAAACTGCTATGATTCTAATAGGAAGGGGACTCCTGGGCTCACCCATATCAAAATCCCTTTGGCAGATGGTGAAACTGCAGTAAAAAATAATTGCCCATTTCACCAGCGGTGGAGTACCTGGCCCTCAACCCCTGTAAGGTGAGCCTCTTGCAGGACTGCAATGTGCAGATTGTGCCTCTTCAAGTAAGTATGCATGCAGTGCCATTTAACTTCCTGAACCAGCCTTCTAATGTTCCACGTGAAAAAGGTATATGTGTTGTGTGATGCCATAAGTAGAGTAGATCCCTAGAAGACATCTTAATGCCTGATGCATGTCCTCTTGCCAAGCCAGCCCTTCGCCTGCTCCTGTCGGCTGCAGAACTACAATAACGGTATAGCCCACTATGGGGGTTCTTTCAGCCTACTATAAATAATGCAGTGTCATAATTACCCATGAGCAGAGAAAACAGAACTAACAACGCACCTGGGGGAAATCCACTTTTTCTGCATGGTCACTCCTAATTTTTCACCTTCTGCTTGATCCTATATTTTTTCTGGCTTAAGAACTTTGTGCATTTTAACCCTGTTAACCAGAGGTAAAGTGCCAGCGCTTCCCCTTTAAACATGGTCAAATTGGCATATACCTAATTTGTTATATTTAACTTACATATATGTCCCAAATATAGTGTACAAATTATACCCCGGGCCTGTAAGCTAAATATCACTAGTGGGCTGCAGCACCTATTGTGCCATCCACTACAGTGAGCTTGTGAAAGAAAGTGTCCTACTATTGTAGCCTGACCGTAGCAGTTTAAACACTGCAAAGCGACTTGTCAAAATAAACCCATAGATAGGCTAAAATCTCCCATTTAAATATTAATAAGTCACCCCTATGTACGCATTGTAGTCCACCCACAATGCATGGTATTTAAAATAGGATATGCAGAGATGTAAAAATGTAGAAATGTAATATTAACATGTCCTTACAGTGACTAGCAGCCAAAAGCTATTTTTCACTGTTGTAGGCCTAGCTTTCCTATGTAGAAAACCAAAGTAAAGAGTTAAAATCCCAATTCTGTGTCTCAGGAACTGGACTAGCTCATTTGAATATGTGTGCAAAAGGTGTGAAATATCTCCCAGGAGCAAACAATAGGTTGACCTGAATGGACTCTGAATCTCCCAGAAAAGTCAGGGTGTGGGCTGTGAGCATCCTTTTTGAAATTACAGTGTTAGTCCTGCTTGAATGTCAACTCCTGCTTGACAGGTCTCCTGTGTTTAGATGTAACACGTAGGGCATACTTGAAAGGCAGAGAACAAAATGTCAAGATAATTCTTGTATCTATGTGTGGTTGCTGAAGGACTTGCTTTGTCCCACTAGACTTCTATCTCTGGGTTTTACATATAACACTGGGAGTGCACTTGAAAGGAAGGGATACAAGAGGCCAAAACAATTCTTGTGTATCTACTGTCTGATTGCTGGATAACCCTACTTTTGTTCTACCAGACTTCTGTCTCTGGGTTTTCCTGTGGGTACAGTGGCTGTCCCAGACTAGATTTTGGTGTTAGATGTGGGAAGTACCATAGCACACTCCACACACACACACAAACACCCAGTCCTCAGAGCCTCCCAAGGCTGGCCAGAGCCCTATGTCCCATCCTGATTGCGCCTACATGGGGTGCTGTCCTCAACAGGTGACCAGTGACCTCAAAACCACATCATAGCACACAGGTTGGGTAGAGCACACAAAAGATGCCCCTGATGGATACAGGAGGGACGCAACCACCGCAGAAGTTCAGCCACATGGGGGCAGAGGCAACACATGTGCATGTCTTTAGCGCCACGCCCAGCTGGCCTGGGGCACAGCCTTCTGATCGCAGATTACTCCCATCCCACGTATGATAGGGAAAGGGTCAGCCAGCCTTTAGTTTCGGTATGCACTGTTCCCTGTAGGCTGCTCACAGGTCCCAAGCACCATTCCATGACTACCGGGATGGGGACAACAAGTCATAATTGCTCCGAAGTGCCCCAGGAAGGGGGCCACTGCTCTGTCCTCACAGCTCAAAATGATGATCCCGGGGGAGCAATCAGCTCACCATATCAGCGGTGACAAATACGGGATGCTGCCTTGTCCTTGCGGCCCTTGTGTGGCCCACCTGCACTATGTCACAGGAATCAGCTGGTGGAGCTCCGGGGCCATCGCGTGAGCCTCATACTCTCCGCAGCCCCTACCTCTAGACAATGACAGTGAGGGGCCCACTGCAGGAGATAATGCCAGAATCCTGTGGCAGCCGAGCAGACTTCGGCTAGATTGCGGCTGCCATCTTGCCCAATTGCAAACACAATAAGATGATGGACGGAGTACTGAAACTTTTCAACCACTCACCCCCAGTCAACAGATCTGGATTAAATCCATCATTCTTTTGCTCACTATGCCACTCCAGTTTGGACCCAGCCATATGAAAAACAGTCTTGACCCTGCTCCTCATGAGAACAGTCCAGCCCGAACTTGCCCAATTGGCCACGACATAATGTAATGCATTGACATTATCTTGCCTGTCTGTATCTGAACTGATGTTACTTGCAGACCTGAAAGAAAGGCTTTGAGGCCTTAGTGGAGAGCAAGGAGTTCCACGATGTTGATATGGAGTTTTCTTTTGAGTTTCAATCATCTTTCGTTCACCATATTTCCTGCATGTTGATTCCATCTCCTTCAGTTGAGGCATCTATTGTTATTACTAATCTATGCTGGGGGTACTGGAACTGAAGCCCTGCTGAGAGACGTGTGCCATTCTCCACCATACGAAGGTTTACTTCAGTCGGTGGGTGATGATCAAGTTGTCCTTCGACCACCCTGTGGCCTTTCACCCTTGCTGGTCTAGCTCTTGTTGAACATGGTGCATTCAATGTTTTCAGTATAGAAACAGTGTAATGCACAAGGACTTCAGTCTAAATAGCGATTTGTAGAGTCTGGTTGATACTATTGTGTGGCTGTAGAGTTTAATAGCTAGGGAAATCAACATGGTAATTTGTCTTGTAGATGGGCAGGCTCTTCCCTGAGTTGTGTCGAGGGAGGCCTGCAAGTAAGTAATGGCTGGGCATCTGCTAGGCTTCCTTGAGATAACCCACAAGTGATGCAAGAGAGACAGACAAGACTGTGTTGCTTTTTCAATCTCTGCCAGTGTTGTGTTCTCTTTGAGCCAGTCAACTAACTACGGAAATATTTGGCGGTGTCTTTACTTTCCTGTGCTGCATTGTCACAATGCACTTAGAGAACAACCCTGGGTCTGATTATAGGATGAAAGTCAGGACTTTGAATTTATATTGCTGCCCAGTCAGGGAATATCTCTCATATGGCCTGTGGGTCTGAGGGGTAAGGAAGTATGCGTAAAAATCTTAAAGAGCTGGAGACGTCTGGAATTCTCTCTTCTGATGCATAAAAAACATCTCCTGGGCATGGCTGTTCTGAATTCCTGCATCTTTAGAACTTGTTTAGATGTTAAAGTCTAAGATGGTTCTGCAACTACCTATTTTCTTGTTGACCAGGGAAAACCTGGAATTGAAGCCCTGATTGAGCTGAAGTGTCAACATTTGTTGCACTGCACCCTTCAGATGAAGCTTGCAATTGTTCCAGGTGATGATGATGCTTTCTTGATAGAGGACTGCAGGGTGGTCTTTGCAGGAACTCTAGTTTGTGGTTCAAGTGAACGATGTGGAGAACCCCACGGTCCCCATTAATGGCTTCCTAATCTTTGGCAAAATCTGATAATGTTCTTCTCTCCCTTCCCCCACTGGAAGGAAGATGGGGATTGATGGAAGTGTAGATGATTTACACTCACTTGTTCAGAAAGGGTTGTTGTATTGGCTCCCTAAATGTGACAAAATCTGATATTGTTCTTCTCTCCCTTTCCCCACAGGAAGGAAGATGGGGATGATAGAAGAGTAGATGAGTTAGGCTCACTTAGTGGTGTCTTGATTTTAGGCATCGGAGGTGTTCCTTGCCACTTATGAGAAGCTTTTTTGCAGCACTGTCTTTGTCCTCTGAAGTAGCTTTGTTCAGAAATGTTTGTTGTATTGGCTGCAGTGCCTATTCTGAGATCCTTACTGAGACAAGCCTCCAATTTAGGAGCAGGTTCTTCTTGAGTTGCAAACTCCTGAGGGTGTTCAAAACTGCAGTACTCTCAGTGATTGTGCTGTGTCAGTCTTAACACCCTGCATGGTATCATCCACATGTTTGCTGGACAGTATGTGTTGTTAAAGGGCAAGGCCAGGATCGTCACCTGGACTTCTGGTTAAAAAGATGTGCTTTTCAGTCAACACTGCCTTCTGAGTATTGCTGTTCTCATGAGCTGCCAGAAGCCCATGTTGGAGACATTGCTTGCTGCCACAATAACAGTGGCTCATGCATTGGTGCCATCTCTTATTATTAATGAGAGCCTACTTACAGTGGTGTCTTCTGGTTATGGTCAAGGATGGCATCCTCCTTCCATTCCTCTGCAACCTTGTTTTTGGTCGTGCCACTGTCTTCTGAATCCATGACCTCACTTCCTTCATCTTGTCCCCTGCATTCTTCCTTTTTTGCTTTCCTTTTCACTCCAGTAACTGAGGTCCCCTGTGGTAGGAGAAAACAGTGGTTGTTGAGTTGGTAATGGGAAGGATGTAGTTTAGACAGTGGCTGCTGCAGCTGTGGAGGAGGTGGGATATTCACTGGCACAGTGTCCCATTCTGCTGTTAATGTGGATGCCAGCCTTGAACATCTGTTGAAAGGATTTGAGGAATACCACAGGCATCATGGTTACCTGATGCTTCCTGGCCCACTGCTCTAATGCTGCCTTGAATAATGTCTCAGGTAGTGAAGGTCATACTAATCACAATGCCTAGGGTTATCGTAACGTCATTGGACCTCCTAATGTATGTATACTTCATAGTGGCCATGTGGTTACTTGATCCTATTTGAAATATATTGAACATTAAGTTGTCACAGACTGTAAGTAGTTTGATACTTATCTAAAGCACTTTCTTCCATTTTCTTTTCCCATTCTTTTGCATCCTAGATGTAGGTAGGCAGGGTATCTGCCACATTTAGCATGCAGGATTGCTGAGCGTAACTTATAGGTGACTTCCACAGAGCGGAAAGGCAATATTTCCAAATCTCAAATTTTTGCTCAAAAATGGTGGAGACACTGAGAATGCTATTGATGGTGTGGCTGTAGTCAGCGAAGCAATGACTGTCAGTGTGGGGAGGGTTGCCGATGATGACATGCCATCAACAAAAAGATGCTCTTTGATGAGATGGTCCACGATAAAGTGGCAGATATTGACGAGCGGGTATCAACATGAAGCAGTCGATGATGAGACAGTAGAGCCACTGTCTAAGATAATCGATCTGTGGACAAAATCGTCAACTGTGTCACGAATGACTTCACCTTTCTCCCATCACCAAGCCTCTTGAGGATGATAGTTTTAGCTGGAAAAATGAAATAGCTTGTTTTCGGTCCAGGGAGGACCTGGCCTGGCAGTTCTGGCTGGACTGTTCCCATGGGGAACAGGGTCAAGGCTGATTTGCATATGGGTGGGTCCAAACTGGAATGGCGTGGCGAGCAAAATAACAATGGATTAAACCCAGGTCTGTGACTGGAGGTGAATGTTTGACAATGTTCAACATTCCGTTCATCATCTTTTTGTGTTAAAAATCCCCCTAACACTAAATGCACTGGAATATATTCCGATCTCAAAGAGGTCTTTTCAAAATTTTTATGTAGGAAAGATCCTCCGGAGATTTTGTTCTCTAAGTAATACAATTCAGGGGCAAATCTTTAGATTAGAACTTGACCTATCGAGTATGTTTGTACGATCACTGGCAAAAGTTATTCATTGGGGACATAAACTCTGTTATGCCCTTAAAATATCAGTTAGGGCTTTACTTTGAGATGATTTAATTAATCATCTGCAGGAATATATGCCCTTTACCAAGAATCTAAAAATAGTTCTTCATAATTTCAACTGTACTATTGAACGCCTGAAAACATAGGGCCATATTTATGACTCGATTTGTCGCTCTTGCAGCACGAAACGTGTCAGATTTTTGAAGCCACGCAAAGCCATTTTGTGTGGCTCCAAATAACTGGAGTAACGCAACGCAGCTCAAATCACTGCATTGCGTTACTCTGCTCTGGGAAGGCGTGCCATGGGTGTTCCTACCCATGCAACTCTCATGTTTTTTTTATGTATTCCCAGGTTAACAAGACCTTGTAAACCTGGGAATGCACCAAAAAGACACGCCTCCCCAGGAGAGGCATAACGAGGAGAAATATCTTTTTTTCTCCTCGTCTTTTCCTCTTTTTATATGAGATGCATTCTGCAGCACACATAATAAGAGGAAAACTGCCTCTCAGGATTGTTTTTGTGCAGGAAGGTGCCCCATCCTGCATAAAAACAATCCTGCCTACAACATTGGCACCCTTGCACCATGATGCAAGGGTACCTGCGTTGGCGCTAGGCTGCCAAAAACTCTGTCACCAGCACAAGGGAAAAGGAGAGGAATTTGCCGTATTGGATAAATACGGCTCATTCCTGCCCTTTCCCTGTGACTTAGGGCAGCACAGGAAGGCGACTTGCTGCGCTGCCATGCGCCACAAAAGTCATAAATATCCCCCATGGCTTCCAGGGCATTTATGGCTATTTTTTAAAAACAGAGATTATTCGGTTGAGCATAAAGCAGTATGTGGAATAGTGTGGAAAGCTAATGTTATATAAAAATGTATCTTTAAATCTGTTAACTGGTATTGCTCTACCATACTTCTCGTTTGCTATGGACCAGAATGTAAAACGATGCATACTGATTTTCAGAATAGGTAATCTGCCCCTTCGATCTTTGATAGGGAAATGAGAAAGCCATTCGCTGTGCTCTTTAATCTGTAATATGTGCAAGGCAGGTACTCAAGATTTATTCCATCTTCCACTTATTTGTCCGGTATTAAATATGTGATGAAACGCTATATAGTACCTATAATTTTAATTTTTTATAGTACAATTGTTACATTGTATAAATCATCCCCGAAATGAGCCAGTCTGTTTTAAGATTTTTACATTTTTGCCTATATTTTAAAGGTATTTGTATGTGAGTATTTCTCTTTTATTTCCTTGTGATGTGATTTTTTTTATATCTTGTTTTTAGAGTAGAAAATCGTATTGTTGATCTCAGTTAAGGTCTAAAGAAATTTCTAATAAATTTGAAACTTTTACAGTTTCGATAAATCAACGTCCATGGAACACTGGGTGCTGTGCCTGCAGTGTGCCCTGGGTGAGGTGCTCGAGGTGACCACTGGTTTAGGCGCCAGAAAAGTCCTGGATTATGGGCAAAATGGGGGCGGAGGGTCTATGTACATTAGAAGAGCATGGGGCTATGTGCAGCACTGCTCTCCTGGCTATGTAGAATAGGGGCATATTACAATTTGTACGGTGCGCCGTTGATAATACAGAAACACATCATTTCATTTTCCGCGGGTAAAATCTTAGCACATACGGCTCATTCTGGACTCCCCATTTAGGACACTCACGCTTTTTAGAAGTAATTATTTACAGACAATTCAATTGTTCAATACATTCTGAAACATATTTCAAGGCACAATTCATCTTTCATTAATGCTAAAATAAAGTATTCATTACCCATTCATTCATGCAGAGCATTAAGTTCATTATACAATTATGCAATCACTGGTTACATGATCGCTGAACTGTGTGGAAAGAGAGAGATAGGACATTGACTCCAATTAGCGCTAGCTAAGTTAGTCAGCTGACAATAGCAATGGTTTCAGACACATTGCCATGGATATGGTAATTGGTGCAGCATTTCCCTCAGAATTGGTTTTCAATTGCTACTCATGTGTGTCTTAGAATGAATATGTTAAAAGTAATTTGCCTTACTAATAAATGAGTGGCTGATTCACCACACCTCTTTTCAGCTTGCACATGTAATTTGTGTTTGCAAGCTGCCTCACAAAAGTCATGTGAGTTTGTACGTCGTGCTCACATCTTACGCATGCAGTCATCAGTCTGGCTGGCCTGTGCAATAGTCCTCTAAAAACACTTTCTTCTACACTTTTCTCTTTGAATTAACTTCCTACGACTACATGGCAGCGCACAGCAATTATCTGATTCTTTGGCGGGCTAACTCAGTGAGTTGAACGGTCACCACTGGAACAAGTTGGTGAACATCAAGTCATAAATTCTGTTATCCCTAAGTCCATCGCCCTCGTCCCAGTCATTTCCTATGAGGTAATCTCCACCTCTCAGACAGGAGAAAGAACACGAAGTGAAGACAAAATACTCAACCCGACTGTGATGCTGCTTTACAACCTACCCACAAGTCACTTCCTAATTTTTCTCCTGTCTCATGATTGGGATGAGGACAGGAAGCTGGCACTGCTGCCAGGCTATGCCTGCTTCGTCACCACGAAGAACTTCTCTGTTCAGGGCACAGGCCAGAAAAGATAGCGCAACACGAGAAGGAACCAGTAGGAGGAGATCTATGATCGCCACTTTAATTGTAATTGTTGTATAGCGCTTACTACCCCATACAAGGCGTCGAAGGGCTTTGCGCTGGACAGCACGCTGCTCCGGAACCCAAGGTTAATGGTTAGTTCAGTGTTATTGGTTACTGTTTGTTATTGGGATTCGTCTTATGCACTCAAAGCAAATCATTCCATGCAGTCATTTCAGTTTTTTATTGTGGACCAAGTAATAGTGGTTGGTTGCATTCATTAGTAAGGGGAAGGGAAGGTGAGCTCAAGCACATGGTTGGTTGAATTAAGAGGTGATTGGGTATTGTTAGGTTGAATGGCATCAAGATTCCCCACAGATGTCCAGGGGGTGCTCTGTAAGGAAATAAAAAGGCAAGATAATGGAGCCTACCATGCCTGAAGGAGGCAACCACAGTAGGTGGGATCGGCACCTCCTTTCATGTCAACAGAGAACGCCAACTCCGCATGTGGAGGGAGTGAAAAGTATGGCTCCTGCACAAGTGCGAGCTTTCATTTCTTCTTTCCAAGCCAACATGCATGTTCACTGGCCATATAGGTATTTAGTTGTGTTCCTAACATTATGGATGGTGCTTTAATCTGCAAATGGATGTGGACACTTAAAAGTAATAGGATTCATGTGAAGGATTCTGCCTCTTTATATTCCCATTCTTCTATGGATACTTCACCGCCCCTAAAAAGAGACATAGGAGGAAGGTGAACTATTTTGAGGAAAGTTTCCAAGAAAGAATCAGAAGAATTAGCAGGGAAACAATGTCCTTCATTAATACACCTGTTAAGCCTGCCAGCAGCATGGATCAAAGAGACGATGTATCTTCCTCAGAAGAGGGGGAGTAGAAGGTGGAAGCTGTTCCCTTATATCAAAGAGAGAAATAACATTTTCCAGAGTCAGCCTCAGTAGACTCTTTGGTGGCAAGTCCAGTAGGAAGAACCACCATGGCAGAAGAAAATGTTCTGAAAGATTGGACTGACAAGAAAATAGATTTAGCCGTTCAGAAAAGCCACGAGGGAACACATTTAGCCATGACATCAAGGATTTAAGGAGCTTATTCAAGCCAGTCCCTAATATCAGACTTCAAAGAACTGTTCAAAGCAATTCAAGAAGATTTGGAATGTTCAATGTTGGTAGAACCCATGGCGAGACATGTTGAGCTACTCTCAGACATATCTTTTGTAGTTTGTGTCTCAGCCCTAGTGGAATGTGCGAATAAAGTAGCCAAAGGGATTTTTTTTCTTGAGAAACTGGCACACAGATTCTGCATAGAACAATACAGCACCATGAATGCCTCTTAATGGAAGCAAATTCTTTGCCTCAGAATTTGAAGAAATATTACATAGCCTCTTTAAACAGAAACATTTTTCTCCATTTCGACAACAATCAGGTTCCTACAGTTCTTCCATACAAACATCCCTTAAAACATCATTTTAACAACCAACCAGGGGATCATCTGGCCATCAACAGTCATCCTTCTCTAAGAGGTAAAGGAAAAAGATTTACAAAAGCCAGGGTGATCAGAAAGAGAAACCTCAATGACCCTTGAAGACACAGGGCTCCTGGCTATGCTGAAAGTGGCCTACAGTTGTGGGTTCTCCACTTGGAGAGTGTATTGGAAGCATCTACTTCAGCTGCTTAGTTGCTGAAAATTGAATTGAGAAGGATATTAGTTAGCATTCTCCAAGACACCTCCAGAGACTGGGCACATAACTACACCTTGACCCTAGAACCAAGTCAAGCAAGAAGCAATGTTATCTGCAATTCTTGCACTGATGATGAAAAAGGCAATTATATGGTTACATCAGGAAGGAAAAGGAAGACACTCTTATTCAGTCATATTTCTGATTCTGAAATTACCAGAAGAAATCCGATTAATGACAGACCTGCAGAACATCGAAAATAGGTATTCAAAATTCCTATCAAGTTGGAAGCACTTTAGAAAATACTTTCACTGATTCCGGAAGTTGCATTCATGTAACACTAGATCTAAAGGACACATACTTTCACATCCCAATATGGTTTGATGATCAAAGATTTCTGAGGTTTTGGCACCTTGGAAAGCATTATCAGTTCTGGATTCTGGGGAACAGATCTGCCCCAAGGGTGGTTACAAACATGATGGCACCACTAGTAGTAACCTTATATCACCAATGCAAAATTTATTTTCCTAGTTAGACAACTGGCCCTTACATGCTTCTTCAAGAGAGAAAGAAGAAAAAGGTCTTCAGGCTCTTCAGAAGTGTCTTCAACAACATGTGCTGCTTCTCAATCTTCTGAAGTGCAAATTAGAACTGACTCAAAACATGTACTCCAAAGGAGTCTACTTCTGGGGAGACATTGGAATGGTGTTCCTTTCATCAGAGAGGTCAGTGTTGTCACATTTCAAGCTACAGCCCATCTATGGCTGAGAGTGCATGAACATGTGTATTTCAAGTACACCTCAGACCTTTTTGGTTCATCTCCTGAAGTATTAGAAACCAAATTCCAAGAGCTTTAAGAAAAAGATTCTACTCACCCAACAAGTAATCAGACAGTTTCAGTAGTGGATGGATCTTAAATCTCTAAAGAAAGATTATCCTCTTTGTCCTGCTACCAAGGTTGATACCAACGGATGCAAGTGCAAAAGGAAGAGATGCCATGTTGATGGATATGTCAACTCAGAACAAATAGGACTTCAAGGAGAAGCAGAACTCTTCAACCTGGAGAGAACTGTCGGCAGTGTATCGAGCTCTACTCCATTTCCAACCTGCTGTTCAGAACCAACATGTGTTGATGCAGACTGATAATCTGCTTAAGTTGTACATAAAACGGCAGTAGGAATATGGTGGCCATGAAGATAGTGATGTCTGCAGAGTCAAATCTCCTATCTTTAAAGGCTGTTTATATTAGAGGGTGGGACAATGTGGAAGCAGACAATCTAAGCAGAGGCCTCCTAATGTCACAAGGTCTGTTGCTGTTCCTGAAGGATTACAAGTCTATATAGAGAAGATATGGGAGACCTTTCCTAGACATCTTTGCATCTTCCAAGAATGCTCCAATTCCTAGGTTCTGTTCTTGCTTTCCCATTTGAGAAGCTTGGGAAGTGTACACTCTCTATATACATTGGCCTATTCAACTTCGGTGTGCCTTTCCTGCTTTTCCTCTATTCACTCTGCTTCTTCTGAAGATTAAGGATGAAGCAGCTGAGCTGATGGTAGTTCTTCAATTCTGTCCTTAAAGAACATGGTTTCTTCTCCTTCAGACTATGGGTGTGTCTCTTCTTTGGGGGATTCCACTATCTCCTTTTTCTCTTTGAACCCCAAGGTGTCTTCTTCTGCCACAGTTGTCACTATAGGTCTGAAAGTTGAAAGGGCTATGCTGCAAGGCAAGGGGATTCCAGTTCACTTAGTAGAGGCTATATACAATTCTACACATCCATCCTCGCTCTCTCTCTTTCTCCCCTTTACCCTCACCTGAGACCCCCTGTGCCTTCTGTAACTATCCTTGGGGAGCTGGAGAGAGAGAGACCGCCAGCCTTTATACCGAAGGTAGCTTCTATGATGCACAGAAATCAGATATTTATATTTCCAGTAGTATCCAGTATCCTTTCTCTAAGGAAGAAGAGCTATGACAACTCCTGGATGTGAAAACAGCAGAAACTATTTGCTTAGATTGAACTAAAACTTTCAGAAAGTATGAGAATTTATTTGTAACATATGGAGGTTCTGCCTTGTCTTGAACATATTTGAACATCGATGATTGCACTAATTAAAGTTCGCCAAGCATTGACTAGTGCTTGTGATCCATCAACAATGTGTTTCTTATAAAATTGAAGTCTAATATAACTTTGGTATTCCTCAAAAGTAATGACTGGAATGAGGATGATGGACAAAGGGATGATGGCTTGACTACTTATCAGTGATGTTCATTATCGTTAGTCCTACTTGTCCTCGTCACAGTCATTACATCCTGTGCACCTGCCCTGAATACTGGCAATCAGTAGGCTTGTATAATCAGGAAATGTCTTTAACAGGATCATTTACAGCACCCTCACTTCCTATTCTTTCTCCTGTCTGAGAGATGATTGCCTCAAAAATAGGGGCTTTCATAAGGCTGAGTAGGACTAAGGAAAATGTAGATTGCCAGTAAGTAACCTGGTAATGTGAGCAAGGCCAACTCAGCTTTGCATCTTTCCACAGGTCAGAAAGTTTTAGTACCAGAGTCAATCGTGTCAGCTATCTAGTCTACCTTGAGTCGACATATCCTTCTTCCACCACTCCACAAAGTGCTGCAACCCAAGTCATGATAAGAGCACCACTCTGGTCACTCACACTTTGCAGAAACAAAGCTTCCAACAGAGGATTACAACAAGTACAACTCCCTTCCAACCACGTAGTTAGCTCACTGTGTAGTTTACTACCCACCTTATAATGTGCTTTAAAATTCCACAATGGAGTATGATGCATTATATAAATGGGATTGCAACACAACATGAAATATGGTGACATAACCACTTGGATTTCAATAGCAAGGAAGCCTGATTAACATTACAGTCTGCCAAAAGAGCCTCTTACTCATCCTAAACAGACTGCTCATTTACTAACCTAGGTAGTTTAGGAATGAGGTAGCTACAATGGTGCTGGGGCACAGAGATGTGAGCAGTACTGGTGGAGTAATTTTGAGAATGGGCGTGCAGCCATCAATGTTACATCACTGAAGTCATAGGGATTGTGAAAAATCCAAGAGTCATAAAAGAACAAGTGTAGCAAATGTATTCAGCAGAAGAGTGGTAAGAGTGTATGTAGTATGTCGCTGGTGCATTTTGCAGGACACTGTTGCAAATATATTACTGAAGCATGGTGTGGTTGTGCACTGTCATTTACAGACAGCACATTTTCAATTGAAATTTATTTATTTGTTTATATAGCGCCTGAATCGACCCCCGAAGGGGTATCTCTGCGCTTCGAACAGGCAGCGTGAAAGTAGTGCTACTACAGCTGAATCAGAGACAGAAAAGAGTAGTCTTGAGCAGTTTCCTAAATTGCAAATGATCAGGGCATTGCCTCAAATGTAGGGGGAGCTCGTTCCAATAGCGGGGGCCTAGATGGGAAAGGGCTTTACCCCCTAATCTGGCCTTCCTAACTCGGGGGACCACAAGAAGATGTTTGGAGCCCGAGCGGAGAGACCTGGAAGGTAGGTATGGTGTAAATTTCTCCGAGAGATAGGTGGGACCAAGATTGGACAACGCCTTATGGATGGTACAGCAAACTTTGAATCTTACCCGTTGCTGTATTGGAAGCCAGTGAAGCTGCAAGAGAAGAGGGCGGGAGGCAGTCCTGGGGGGGACATTGAGGACCAATCGCGCCGCCGTGTTCTGGACTACCTGCAATCTGCTGAGCGAGGCCTCCTTGGTGGAGATCAGCAGACCGTTGCAGTAGTCCAGACGGCTTAAAACAAGTGCCTGAGTCAGAGTCTTCCGAGTTGAATTGGGAAGCAAAGGAAAGACTCGGCGGAGTAGGCCCAATGTGTGGAAACAGGAGCCAGCAGTCTGGGCAGCAGGCTCCTTCAGGGTAAGTGCTTGATCCAGACGGATGCCTAAGTTCTTAACAGTGGATTTGGGGGCAGGAGGGGCACCCAGATCATCTGGCCACCATTCAGGCGTCCATAATAAGGGGGCCTCTCCAAAGAGCAAGATCTCCGTTTTCCCAACATTGCACTGGAGGAAATTACATTTGCGTACAGTTTTATTGATAAAACTATATAGGTCACAAACGATAATGAGTGGAACTCGGATTTCATATATTTCATTTACGCATCGCCAAGTGTATTAAATTGCTTTGATCGTGTTAAAATCTTTGTTTCCATTACATTTCAGAATTATAAAAATGTGCTTCATTTGTTCTATCTAATTGCTGATATATTCTGAAATATTTGTACTGTTCATTTACAGGTATTTAAATGTTGTTGAGTGATAGAAACAAATGACATTCTTCCCTTTCACACTCACCTCAGCAAGATTATCACATAGATCACTTTACAAAATGCTGTCACTTTACAGTCACAGAAAGAAAAATAATCTTAAATCTCCATGTTAAAAGATCAAGCAGCAATTTGTCAGAAGAAATAGCCTGATATTTGATCTGTCTTTAAGTCACAGCAAATGTGACAAGATAAAATAAAACAAATTAAGGCATCTTTATTGTTCATTCACCTTGTGAACCGCATCCTTTGGAGGGGTGGACAGAAATAAGGGTTTGGAGTCTTTTCAGATCTGCGAAGGATGGCTTGCTTTAATGCCAGAGAGTTAAAAAAATGTAAGGGAAACGTCCCCAGTTTGTAGGAATCCTAGTCTCTGCCCTCAATCCACGCAGTGGTTAGGATGGTGTCCACAGTGGAGATTTTACAGGGTCCTTTTTCTTTCTTTTAGGTCTACTTGGCCGATGCCACCAACGCCCTCGGGAAAGAAACCACACAAAAAAACAGGTAAGTATATACGCATATAATAACTGCTGTATCCCTCTCAGGGACAAAGGGTTCTGTCCCTGGCTATCCCTATAGCCAGTCACTGCTTTGTGAGCATGCTTTAGATATAGGGATAGTATGTCCGTACCAGTGCCACTTCCTTTATGTCCTGCAACCCTCTCTCTATAGGTTGACTCTTGTCCACTAACAGGACATAGGGTCCTCTGTGGGACACAATCATTCCTTAGTGCGACTTTAATGGTCATGTGGTTAGGACACTCGAAAAGTGAGGCATGTTGGCGAGAGAGTGAAGGGAAAATAAACAAACAAACAAAATAAAGTAAGAGAACAGGCTCCTCCACAGCCTTCATCCCTCCCCTCTCCCTGCATCAGGTTACCCAACACTCACCCAGTCAACCACTGCTTCGCGACTGCTGGCGGCATCCACAAGTCTTTCAACCAGTCCTCCTCCTCCTCTTCCAGCCAGGTCCTCTAGTCCCTAGTACAATCCATAGTACAATTCAGCCAAGCGTGCCACTGTGTGTGCAGCGTGGTCCTCAGGAGGGCCTGGAATCCCGTGGCCTTAGCATTCCAGCACCTCCTCTGCTGGGTCATTCCCTGGTTGTGGGACAGATGCCCTCAGACAGCTTTAGGGCCACCTCCCACTCACTGATATTGGGATCACTGATTTCTTATTGCTGAAGTGTCCCCTCAGCTGGAGGACCCAAAGGAGGAGTATTGCTGGGTGAGGAGTTTGCTGTGGTTTAGTAGGCACCTGGTAGTGAAATGGAGCGGTGACAGGTTACGAAGGATGGAGCAAACCCTGCTGTTTCCAGCTGTGAGGACCCTCTCTTCAATCATGGCTGCCGACAGAGGTATTGGGCAGGGGGGTCCCACAGAAAGATGGAAGGCTAAAAGAAGAAGCAAGTAACAACTTTCTGTGCATGTTATAAGGTTTCAAGACTGCAGCCATTATGCATCAGTGCATTTTCCATGGACACAGAATGGGTAAAACCCTTTGATACATCAGGTCATTCATCTTCATACCATTCATCGTATACTTTCTGCTTTTCATCTGTTTGCCTTGTTTAATTTTGCCTCCTATTTGTTTTGTCATTCACATGCTTTCTGGAGAGAGATTTCTTTACTTTGCTTTTTACATTCTTTGATTGCTACCTACCCTTAAGTCGGTATGTTGCAGATAACAGGATTCCAGTCTCTATCTTTGGCACCATTTTCCAGTCCTTCCTTTGAAACGCGCTGCCCTTAGGGGATCAGCAGGGTGGTACCCAGGGAGGAAAACCCTTATCACCGCTCCATCTTCATAAGGGATACTTAGAGTGACCAAGGACCATTCTTTAAGAAACAGCCAATGACACATCTCTTTAAAGACCAATAGGTGCTCACCTGCCTGGGACCCCTCACATGATACTCCCCCAGCTTTTAAGAATATAGTGCATGATCTTGCATCATCTTTACACAATGCTTTTTTTGTGCTCCGTTTTCGTCTAGCTAGATTTGACCACTAGAATGACAGTACATACAAAAACGCATTACCTTTCTTCAATCCATTCTCACCAACAAAATCGTTGGAAATTGGTTTTCTGGGGTATCTAAGAAAGTTTTCATTTCTGTGGTGCTGGGTCATCTTTTTGTCTAGTTTTGAAAATTGGAGTAATCACTCCTCGCCTCTGCAACATCATTCCTTTTCCCGTATTATACCCAGAACCACTGGAATTTTGCTGTAGGGAAGGGCATAACTATGCGGCAGGATTGAGTAAATTATGGGGCAGGAAAAGGCAAATTATGCGGCGTAATGTGGCACATTTTGTGATAGCTTTGCTTCTTTATTTTGTCACTTTTGCACTTGTTAACACTGTCTGGAAATCAGTTGCACCTCATTAGTACCACTTTAGCACCCAAATATAGCAATAAGCAACACAAAGGTGACCAGTCAACCTTTTCAAAGAGCCCTCTACTCTGCGACAACACGTGTCGCTGCATTTTTAGTAACTATGGAATGTTTGAGCTGGAAAGAAAAACATTTTTTTGTTAAAATCTGCAGATTATGCAGCAAATAATAGATTTTGTGGCAAATGTGGCAAATCTGTAATTATGCAAAAAAATCTGCAGTCACACAATCGCATAATTCCAGTGGCCCTGATTATACCTCATCAACTGTGTTAAAAAATCTCCCGCCTGTTTGCATCTGGCCCTGATCCGTTCTTTGGCTGTACATTCTCTGCCCATAATAATTTTCTTTAATTTTTGTAGCCCAAAAAATGCCCGGTCTTTGTCCAATTTAAAATCCTTTCTAGTTTTGCTATCCAGCTAAACAGTCTACCCAATTTTAGACATCAAACAAGCATATGTATTTTCCTTACATCCTGTCCTCAACTACTAAATACTAAAGTGCATTACAGTCATTTCTTTATAGTGCTTTTCTTCAGTAAAATATTTATTATTTTAATGAATTTCGTGCACTTACATCACTATGAACAATTAATGTTGCTTCCCTTATTTCTAGAACGGTTCTCCTTTTGGTTTCAAAACACGACATAATATATGCTCTGGAGTTCATTTCTTTTCTAGTTCCTTGCTTGATGGTGTTTCTCTCAAGATTCATTTTAGATGGCAATATATTTTTTTTTAGTCCATCAACCTTCTGTTTTGCATTTGTCTACAAAGCCATTGTTAGACCTGGCACCATTGGCGTGGGTCTCCCTTCCATTTTTTGCCTTTACCTCCTGTGTTTTGCTGTGTGTTGGACTCCATTTATGCTGGTCTAGATGCTTTGGGCACTTTGCCACTGCTGTTCAGTGCCAACGTGCAAGTGCTCCCTTTGTGAATTATTGTTATGGATTAGTGAATCCATGACTGGCTTATTTGATTTACTTGTCAGACCCTAGTACAGTGCACTATGTGTGCCCAGGGCCTGTAAATCAAATACTGCTGGTGGGCGTGCAGCACTGATTGTGCCACCCACAGAAGAAGCCTGTAAAATGTGACTCAGGCCTGCCATTGCAGAGCCTGTGTGCAGTCTGGGACTGCCATGTCGACTTGGCAAGTGCACACACTTGCTAGTCCCTAAACCTTCCCTTTTCTACATATTAGTCACCCCTAAGGTAGGCCCAATGTACCCCTGTGGGCAGGGTGCATTGTATGTGAAAGGTAGGACATGCCTGATGTGTGAGGCATGTCCTGATAGTGAAATACTGCCAATTTCGTTTTTCACTATTGCAAGGCTATCTGTTCCCAAAGGCCAGAATGGGGAGTTTGTTTATAACATCTTATAAACATAACTGACCCTGGGAACAAGATTGGAAAATAAAGTTTAGTATGCCTGAACTCAGAATGTTAAAGTGCATCTTTTAGTGAGGGTGATTTTTACATTCTGTGTTTGAAAATACCACTTTTAGAAAGTAGGTACTTTCTTGCCTAACCATCCAGTGTGCCTCTGCTAGGTTTGTGTATTGCCTGTCTGGCTTTTGGATGACAGGGGCTGGAGAAGGGCAGTGGCTCCAGAAGTCTGATGAGTCAGGGCTGGGCTGAATAGACCTGGGCTGCATTTAGAGTAGGGGGAGGAGATTTCCTTTTCACCTGAATGGGCCTGGTCTGCTTTTAACAATGCTGTCTCCACCTCCTGCCAGGATGTTGCACCAGTGAGGACAGAACTGGTTTTGGCTGGGTACAAACACTCTCTGCTTCAGAGAACAAAGGATTTTGGTGTATAAAAAGAGGGGCCCAGACCCCAGACTTTTAGATCACTTCTGGGAAATCAAGAGGAACCTTTGCCAAGGAGAAGAGCCGGCTAAGCTGAGGAGGAATACTGCCCCTGTGCTGTTTGCTGTCTGGGGTTGGCCTGCAGTGGCTGCTTGCTGCCAAGGAAAGGAGAAAAAGGACTTTGCTGTTTGCTTTGTCACCTGCTTGAAGAAAAGATCTCCAAGGGCTTGAAACTGAGCTTGCCTCCTGTTCTGAAGTCTCAGGAACACAAAGACTTCATCCCTTTTGTCCCTCTGCATCTGGAACTGCTGTTTCAGCTGCTACAGAAGAAAATTGCAACACCGACGCCGGCGAGCGACACCGTAACCTGCATCGAAGCCGTGGGCACCGCTCGTTAAGAACACGACTCACCGCCCCGACTTGCACCGTAGGCCCGACGCCATGCCGCATTGACTCCGAAGCCGCCATCGAGGCCGCTGCCTGCACCGAAGCCGAGGACACCGCTCGTGATGTACACGACGCACCGTCCTGACTCGCACCGCAGCCCCGACTTCGACGCCGGTGCTTCATCAACGCAGAGCCGATTTTTGACGTGGGTAACTCCCGAATCCATCGTCATCGCACCATCGTAAGGAACCGACGCCTCGCCGCCATTCGTGACGTCATCTCCCCGACACAGTAAGGAACCGACATCTCACCTCCCCTGCGCTGCAGTAAGGAACAGAGGCATCACCTCCCCTGGGGTCGTAAGGAACCGACGCCGCAAGCACCAACGAAGCATCACCTCCCCGATGCCGTGCACCGTCTTTGCTTTCATCAATTCCAGGTACTGTTCTTTGTGGGTCTGCTTGACTCCGGGCCCGACGCCACACACCTCGCGGTCAGCGCCGTACTTTGGGATTTTCATCTGTCACGACTTCGTAATAACTCCAGGTGGAATTATTTGTTGCTAGGAACTTGATTTAAGTGAATAACCTATTTTTAAGGATATTTTTGATACTGTATTGTGGATCTTTGTCATTTGGTCTTGTTTTGGGTTTAGATAAAGATTACTTATTTTTCTAAACTGGTGTGGTGTCCATTTGTAGTGTTTTCACTGTATTACTGTATGTGTTCACAAATGCTTTACACACTGCCTCTGAGATAAGCCTGTCTGCTTGTGCCAAGCTACTAAGGGGGTGAGCAGGGATTATTTTAGGAGTGTATCCCCCTTGCCCTGACTAGAAGCAAGGGTCCATATTTGGACAAAGGTACCTACCTCTGCCAACTAGAGACCCCCATTTCTAACAGCCATCATTTAATGTTTTCATTGTTACATGGTATTTTAGTGTTTCAGATTTTCTAGTCTTAATTTCAAACCACTCAATTGTGTTAATCTGTTGGTTTATGTTGTATGTTTTGTCTTCTAATGTATTTGGTAATGACGAAGGGAGCACCCTCTAGGGGATCCGGTTCCATAATGCATGGAAACACCTGCCCCTCCTGCCTGTGCTGCTTCTTGTCTGCATCATTCATGAATTATTCCTGCATTATGTCTAATATTGTTTAATTCATTTATCAGATGGGAAAACGCATGCATAGCATTATATGACTGCAACAAAAATGTACTCTAAAAACCAAGTATGGAACCTGCCATGCATTCGTCCATTTAGAAGTTTGAAGTCTCCTGGTTCTAAGTATTCAGCCCCTGTAAACCCTACCTTGGATGGAAGGAAAAGAATCCAAGGAATGGGTGTAGCAATCAATAGTGCAGCAGATGCAGCAGCACTGGGTGCCAGCTATGGCTTTTCTACTGACTAGGGCCCCGATTACGAGTCTAGCGGTCACTGGACCTCCAGACTCGCAGGGGCATGGCGTGGCGGTCTCCTGACCGTCCTATTACGGTATGGGATGTGGGACCACCACAGCCTTGCCACAGTCGCCAGGGAACCGCCATTTACTGGCTGTGTTGCGGCAGTCAGGAGGCAGTTATATGATTGGTCCCTTCAAGCATATTACAAGTTTCCTCTCCACCACGATTTTCATGGCGTTCCACTGCCATGAAAACCGTGGCGTAGAGGAAACAAAGGGAGCCCTACAGGGCTCCCTGGCGCCTCATGCCCTGTGGATGCACACAGGGGGGCACATTATGTGTCCCCCTATGTGCATGCACACCAGTTCCTGTACGGCATGGACTTTTCAGTTCTTGCCACGCAGGAACTTTTTTTGGTGTTCCCATTGTGGAGCTCATTTTCAGGGCACCGCCGTGGGAACATCAAAAACAAAGCCCGCCAGACAAGAGGAAACTCCTAATCTGGTGGGCGGTCTGACTACGGCTTTGGCAGTGCGGCGGCAGGGCGGACACAGCGCAGCACAGCCAAAGCCTTAATCGGGCCCTTGGGGATGAGGGGCCAGTTTTGCTTACTTGCCTTAAGGCCCATGTTACCCTTGCTATGCAACTGATCTAAACAACATAGAGGAAGCCACGTGTACAATGACAGGCTACATCAGGGAGAGATGCAGTCCATAGATGCAACAAGAAAGGCAGACCTCAGAGTCCCTTCACAAAAACTGCCTTAAACAAGCCCCTCTTGAAACATTGCGTCCTACATAAACCAAGTTACAGCATTAGTAAACATAACTTGCCTTTCATTTTTCTTCTCTGTGTACCGCAGGGCTTTAAGTGGGATACTCAAAGGATCTCTCAAAGGGGCGTGGCCAACGTAATTGAGGGCATGGCTTAAAACACATAAGCTAAAAATCTGTGCTTAGCATAGTGTGTCGCCCGACTGGTATTTTGCAGCCTCTGTCATTGCATCAAGATATACAATACAACAAGTAACATTACACCTACAACAAGCCAGGACTATTGGCTTTGTCAATGGTTGTTAGTTGCATAAGATAAATAAGCACCAACTACGGCTCAATTGCATATAATATTGAAAATGCTTAAGTTTTTACATGATGAGACTGTGAAAGAACTATAACGAGTCTCTTTGAAGATATCAAAGGCAGCGAAGGGTGGTACTGCTGCAGAGTTTTAAAAAAAATTGCACCCTGAGGGTGAGGACAAAAATTGAGAGCTCGATAGGGACCCGTATCAGCACCTGGTTTTTAGAACTGCTAGTGCTGAGGACCGGCAGGACCCAGCCCACTTAAAGCCCTGGTGTACAGCAATGTATTGCTTGTTCGCACAGTTTTCTCATTTGCATACAGAACTGAGCCTAGCAGTGAGCCACGGGGCAAGAAAAAGCAGCGAGAGAGCTACTACTTCTGATGCGGGAGTCAATCCAAAATGTTTTAAAATGTTCTGTCATCTGCTTCAAACATGTTCCAAACGGTTTCATTTACACATTTTTACGGGTAAACGACTAAACCCTTCAATATTTCATAGTTGATGTTCACCTGCAATGCATTGGGCTCTTTTCAATGAAGAAATGCCCTAAATTTTGGATCTGAAATTGGTTTTCTGGTCATGAGGAGAGAGGTCAATTTACCTGAGAAAGGACAGACATAGCAAGCTGTAAAAAACAGTTCGGTTTTAGGTATGGGCGTGTCGATGAAATTGTCCATGCACTGTTAACAGTAAAAATAAATATGATAAAAAATGATTCTGTGTTTCCGTGTTCTGTTTGCTTCTCTCTCGCAACCTAAGCCACGGAACAAACAATATCAGACTATTACAATAAATGCCGACGGTTATTTAGACTCTCTGCTTGAATGCATTCCTCCCATTACTGAAGCTTAATGCATACATAGTGCAAAAAAGTAGATGATTGTAACTAGAGAGCGATAACTTCAGTACAAAAAAAGAACATTTAGTGCAGAAAACAGCATTTTACTCCTCTTCTGGGCTTGGAGTAAAGAAAATTCCACTGTAAAATAGCAAGCGTGTCAGTGTCCTTGCTCAGCTTACAGACCTGCTCTTCCGGGTGTGACGTTTCCTCTCTGAGCTGCTCCCAAACCCATGGCTCCAACTCCACATTTACTAATAATACAATTTGCAGCCACTTTTCTTCCTTTCTCAGAAAGGACAGGGGGGATTGGAGAGGGACACTGTGCTCCTGTGGAGGAGGATGAGCTGCAAGTGTGGTCGCGGAGAGAGCGCGAAGCTCTGCCAGGGACGCGGGGTACAAGAAAGGCCAATGTATGCCTGGTCCTACCTTAATGCTAAATGCAGCATTTGCTTCCATTTTATTCTACAGATTTTAGGCCGGGAAGAACATTAAAGGTAAAATGTGTTGCTTTCTGTTACTCAGTTGTGTAGGCCAGTGGAGAAAACGTGTTATTTGACTGGCCTGTGAGTGTGATAGAGCCCAATGGCGTGGTGTTTACATCACTGTGTTTTTTAATAGCTGTGAAAGGTGTAAACATGCTGGATTACAGTGCACGGCTCACTGCATCACACAGTAAGAAGGAAAACCGAAGATGTAATACTTTTTTCTCTTACTAGATCTAATTTATTTACAAACTGAATATTTTGTGCAGTTCTTGTGAGTAGTAGCATCACTCCGGGGACTGTGCTTCTGGTAGTGGCGGAACCACGTCCATTGACTGCCAGTTGAAGTAAACTATACCTTGATGATCAGTGTCATTGTCATTCCTGGTATCTCTCATGTGGTCACACCCAAAGAAGATATAAGTCCTGAAGCACTGCATGGCATCTGTCAGTATCAACAACACAATGTTTCTATGGCAATGCTTGGCCGTTGTCAGCGATAGAGTACCTTCAGTGGCATTGCCAGGCACTGTCAGTTGTAGATTTGCCTATTGCACTGCTTTGCCCCCGTCATCGACACAATACATCCTATGGAACTACCTGGCCATATCAGTGGCAGAATCCCTTTTAACACACTGTCTAGACCCCAATACTAGTAGAACAAGCCATGGGTGCGAGCAGCACTGCAATGCAGAGCTGCGGTCGGACTGAGCGCCATAAAACAAGCGATTGTCCGGTGATTCTGGGCAAATCACTTAATCTCCCCGTGCCTACCAAATAATGAATGTGTCCTTGTGTAACGTAACTGGTGACCTTCAGGTCCAGTTCGCGATAAAACTACAAAATAAAAATGCTTGACATGCAATAACCAGATGGGAGGAGGGAAGAGAGGTCATCACACCCTGTACGGTGTGATGGCCGACCAAAATTCTCTCTGAGTGAAATCGCCGGAAAGAGAGCTAAACACACGAAGGAGGCACTTTTAGAGAAATGCACCAATAAGGAGCCAGCATTTCTGAATGCTACAGATAGTAACCAATGGCACTCGGTGGGTTTGCCAAACCCCACAGAAGAGATATAACAGGTCGATCAAAGCTCAACCTGAAAACGTCTTTGGCACTATCCGGACTATCGAGGCACATGTCCAGAAAATAACAAGCTTATCTTTATGAGGAGAGGGGCCTTTTTTTTGGACAAAACATAAAATAAGTGGCTTTTCTTGGTATACTGATAGGAAACGCTAGTTGGGAGTGCTAATGTTAGAAAGCTGAAGCTGTCAGTGGGCAGACCTACAAAGTATAAAGTGAACTTAGAAGTATAAACGCATGCAAGGATTCTAAGGGTTGCCCCACACATTGGCCATAATGACTGTAAACATATTGGCTAGGCGGTTTCTTGATGTCATTAAAGATACTGCTAATATGTGCACACACACACCTTGGAAGGCGCGTCGGATTCTTGTAGCTCCTGGTAATAGCAGTTCACAGAAGCTCCAGCTGTCAGCAGCATGCAATTCAATCAAACCAATTTCCCAGAATATGGCATCAGTGCCACCTCCGAGAAACAGCGAATAAGCCTCTAATGCTGGCAGCAGGCTTAGACAAAGTTTCGGGGCCGAGCCAGATTGTGAATTGTGTATCATTTGCATTTCCCACATTGGAACATTTGGAGTTGTGTAGAGGTCAAACAACAGGGCTACTTTTGATGACTTTCAATTTCCTATAAATATTTTGACAGAATTCGCACATTTAGAAAGCAGATGTACGAGGGGGAACCTCAAGCCAGCAAAGGATGAAATAAACTGAGAAAGAAAGGAAGAGAGATCTAAAGTCAGGGGAACAGACAGTAGACCACATATACCATTTATACAATAACAGGATGAAGGTGTTACAGCAAGCATTGGGCGTCTTTTGCACCGGGATTACTGACTCTCTGGATCCTAGCAGGTTTTAAATCATTTCTTAATGTATAATGCATGTTTGGCTTCTTTAATGCTCAACACAACCATGTTTTGCAAATATACAATTAATGTTTTGGACAATTTGTCCAAACATCAATAGCTGCGTACTCTCCAGACCGGTTCATGTCTTCAGGGTTGCGAATGTAGAGCCTGAAATCATGTGCCAATTGCTTTCATTGTATGTAGTAAACTAAAAATGAATGCACTGCTGTGGCTTGAATTTAGCTAATGCACTAGTGCATGGGAACTCGCAAACATTTTTCCAGGGGCCAAAAAGTATTATCTCTATTGTGACTGAGGGCCACGTTGCTGGTAGGGTGTAAGGAAAGTGAGAATGTACATAGTGTGCACAATGAATCATGGAGTTTTTATGAGGGTTTTATTCCTACTGCTTTCTAAATGAAGTCATCATTGGAGCTGCCTGGTAACATTTTACAAGTGTAACTTTCAATTGAGAACAGCTAGAGATTTGGAGTTTGTGCACTCTGAGCTCAGAATTCAAAAACACATATTTCAGTAAAGGTGGTTTTTAAATTGTGTGTTTGAAAATGCCACTTTTAGAAAGTGGGCATTTTCTTGTTTGACCATCTTGTGCCTCTGCCTGCCTGTGAAATCAATGTTTGGTTTTGAATAACAGGGGCCTGTTTGTGCATTCACTCTAGACAGTCACACAGAGGGAGTTGAGGTGTGCCCTGCATATCCTGATGGCCCATCACCAGGCTGATGGGCCTTCCTGAGCTAAAGTGGTGGGAGGAGCTGTCACCTGCACCTGAATAGGGCTGTGCCTAGCTTCTCACAATGCTGCCTCCACCCCCCTGGAGTGTGTCTGGAGCCAAGACCAGGCAGTACAAGAACTTGTGTACTACAAAGACAATCCTTTGAAGAATGCTACTTAAAAGTCCAAAAGTGCTATAAATATTGGACCTAGACTCCCAGACTGGTAGAACACTTCTGGATCAAGAGGAACCTCTGCCAAGGAGAAGAGATGAAGAGCTGTGAGGAGGAATACTGGCCCTTTGCTGTGTATTGCTTTGCTGGGTTGGCCTGCAGTTGCTTTGGAGAGGAAAAGGACTGGACTTTGCTTTGTATCCTGCTTGTGACGTTTCTCCAAAGGATTATGTGTGCTTGCCTCCTATTGGAAGTCTCAGGACCATCAAAGACTTCATCTGCAGCATCCCTGAACTCCACTGCTGGGAGTTCGGACCTGCCTTGTGGTGCCAAATCCAGTTCTGGGCCCTTGGAGGTTGTTCCTGCTGAAACAACCTGCTTGAAACTATCAAAATCGACGTATCACCCTTCCAGCGCCTGTTTTTCTGACATAACACCACCGTGCGGGAGAAGGTTCAATGCATAGCTGCCATGCGGCTGAAGAAATCGATGTAGCACTTGTCAGAGGCGGAATAAACCGCCGCAGCCCGAATTCAGTGCACTGTGTCTCCGAAATCCGAGACCCCCGCACTGACTCCGAAGCAGGCCCTGCTATGCGGCTGAAAGAATCGACGCATTGCGGGGCCTCGGGTGAAGAAATCAATGCAGCGCCTGTTTGCCGCCGCCGCCACACCGACCTCCAGAGCGTCTGGATTTCCATGCATCGCACCTGTGCACCCAGTTTTTCCGACGCATCACCAGCAGACCAGAATCGTCTTGGATTTCAACGCACCGCTTCCCCCTACAGTCCGGATTCGATGCAACACTTCTCCTGCGTGCAGCAGAACTGATGCATTGCCTTCCCAAGGAACCAGGGACTGACACATCGCTGTGTTTTCTGCCTCTTTCCTCCTCTGCAGCTGTTTTGCCATGTGGATTTTGATGCATCAGAGGTACTTTGTGCAAAATCACCACATCCATTGAGTTCTATGGACAGAATTGCTTGAAACCGTTGAAAAGTCATATTTTGAGTTCTGTATGTTGGATTTTTTGTTGTTTTGCTCTTGTTTGGTTTAGATAAAGATACTTTATTTTTCTAAACTGGTGTGGTGTGCATTTGTAGTGTTTTCACTGTGTTACTGTGTGCAATATGTACAAATACTTTACACATGACCTCTGAGATAAGCCTGATTGCTCGTCCCAAGCTACCAAGGGGGTGAGCAGGGGTTATCTGGGTCTGTAACTCCCTTATCCTGACTAGAAGGAAGGGTCCTACTTGGACAGGGTTCAAGCCACTGCCAGCTAGAGACCCCCATTTCTAACAGAGACATCATAGACAACTGGAGCTTGGCTTTTGTTGTCTATTTGATGTCACTCTGAACCCCTTGGTGAAAAACACTATTACCCATCTGTAATATTAAGTATCATTTTTCGACTTAACTTATATGGAACTGGACTTGAAAGATACTTCTAACTGGTCAAATGGAATTTTTTAAGGCAAATGTGATATGTAGCTGAAAGTTTCAAGTTAATACTGATCTCTAGTGCTGCAAATACCGACAAAAACCCTGCTTACCATTTCCAAGCATAGTCAGCTTTTTTCAATCTCTGTTAGATTAACACGTTTCTCATGCAAAAATACCAGTAACCAGGAGACAAGGGGAGCCATTCGCTCTGCCCTGCAAACGTTTATGGCTGCTCAGTGGCATGCAGGGAAGTCACTGAAAAGAGTTCACAAACAAAACAAACTGAACACACGGGCAGTCAAGGAAGATGGGGCACAACCATATTATTATACCTGAAATGTATCATAGGAGTTTAGCAGTTGTTGCCTGTCCCTTTTGGAAAGCACACCCCTTTCCTAAAGGACTGCCTGCTACTTGAGGAAGCTTGCTTTGAATTATTCAGGTATTGACTTCAAACGTTCTTTAAAATAGTCTTCCGGGGATAGATAGACTTCCTCCTTAACCCCCTCAAGCAGCTCTGGCTGCAGTACACGCTTGGTGAAGTGAGGGCTCTGCTCGACATAGGACAGTTAGGGACTCATTCGAGCCGAAACATACCCCAAACCTTGAGTAGAAAGACAATTGTCAGGTACTTAAATAAAAGGTTAAACATGATTCTTTCATAATCTCACAGAGCGTTCATTTGTTTAAAAAATTGCATGATCTATGAGTAAAGAAGGCCACAGTTCAAAGCAGAACAGCGTACACTTTACAAGTGTGTTTGTAGGTGTCAGAAGCCTCTACACATCCATGCTACATGTCTGCCTCTGCGACACAGATGATTGGATAATGAATACCCATATCAAATTAAACACTGCATTAACGGAGATCATGACCGGCGCCAGTGGTACAAAGACCAACCCATGACCATATAGCTCAAAGAACTTAGGGGCAGATGTACAACAGAATGACGGAGCATGGCGTTAAGCAAAACTTGCTAACGCCACGCTCCGCCATTCTGCAAATGCAGGAATGCACCGTATTTACAAAGATACAGTGGACCCCTGCGGTTCCCCTAGCGCAGGCGCTAAATTAAGCTGCCTAGCGCCAACACAGGCACCCTTGCACCATAGTGCAAAGCTGCCTGCATTGGGGGGAATGATTGTTTATGCGCAGGACGTTATGCCTTCCTACACATAAACAATCACAAATAGCGAGTTGTAACTCTTATTTGTGCTGCATTGCGCAGCACACATAGAAGTTGCAAATCGTCATTTTTTAAATGATTGTTTATGTGCAGGAAGGGATACCTTCCTGCACATAAACATATGTGCAGGAAGGGATACCTATCCCTTCCTGCACATAAACAATCATTCATGGCACTTTGCTGTTCCATGACATGCACAAGGCAGCACACATAGAAACAGCAAAAATGGGGAGAAATAAAGCATTTCTCCTCGTTTCGCCATGTTAAGACCTGGCTTTCCCTGGTCTTAATTTTGGCGCTGCCCCATATTTATGCCACCCTTGTAAATATGGGGCAGCGTTAAAATCAATGGGTGTTGCGGCGGAACACCCACTGCAACACCCATTGCCCACCCCTTTCACACTAAGTGTAGCGTGAAAGGGCGCCTTATTTACAAGGAAGTGTTACGCCACATTAAGTGGCTTAACTCTTGCCACAGGAACGTTATAAAAAGTGATGTTCCTGTGGCGATAGGGGCTTGTAAATATGCCCCTGAATGCCTCACTAGCCACTTCCAAAGAAGTGTGAAACCATGGAGTAACCAGTGATTCAGGACTGTCTCTGATCTCATTTGTCAACCAAATCACTAGAAATTTCTTATACACAATGAAAACGCTAAGACAAAGGTTACCATACCCTGCATACTAAAAAAGCTACAAGTAATCACTCTTGTGGTCTCCAAAGTGGACTATGCCAGCTTATACCTAGGGGACTGTGCTAATTACAACAAATCCACAATGGTGTAGCAAGACTTCTTTTTCACCTATAGCACAGAGAATACATGATGCCAGTCTTACAATCCCTTCACTGGCTACCAAAACTAGGTGTTCAATGTTCAAGACATTCTGCATCGATCACAGCCACCTTTGGAAAAAGACCATCATATGTACAGCTTAGGTTTAACCAATGCACACAAACATGGTGCTACATTCGAAGTGAACCCCATAGACAGTTGTACCCCCTTACAAAAACGAAAGCAGAGGAGGTCCCGCATTTTCTGCCCAAGAGGCAAAACTCTGGAACTCTTTGTGAAGTAAAACAAAAAGACTATCGGACTACAGACAATTTGACGCGAGATTAAAACCTGGCTGTTTCCGAGATTACTGTCAGACTATACCAGTCCTTGTAAAGTGCCTAGAACTGTAGCAAACTGCCACAATGCACATGGTCCACAGCAACCAACGCCCTCAACTAGCTGTCTATGATGTGAAGACAGAAAGAGATAACCTGCCAGTACCAGAGGCACCTTGTTCTCACCCATCTATCAAGTAACTTCCAACTATGCAAGCATATTTGGCGCTATGAGTGTAACATAATCAACAAGTCCACTTTAACCAGCCGCTCAATACTGATTGGCTAAAGAATGTCTGAAGAGATCTGCTACAGTGCTGGCCAGCGGAGGTCTCTAACAAAGTCCACTCCTGCAGGTCTCAACGAGCCATATATTCTGCTCATTATAGGTCACCTTACAGTTTTGAAACTTTAATAATAATTATTTAAAGGATGACTGTAAACCAGTCAATCTTGTCAGATCTCTGTATTTTGTGTCTGTCTCTCACTTCCATCTTTCTGGCGCACCTTCCCCCAGATCCATAAGATATTAGAGTAATCTCCCAAATCAATGCTTTAAATGGGCTGGTACTCACAGGTACTGAGTACCGTCACTTCTTATTTTTATCACTCTGAGTACCGGCACTTCTCTACTGAGGTGGAGAGTACCGGTTCTCATGAAAGGGTAGGCGCATTGGCCTCTAGTGGTGGTAGCCTGTCTCTTTGACAGCCAAAGCACTTTTATAGCCCTGAGCTGAGCCCCCGCTGAACTATTCAGTGTGGGCTCATTTGCATGATATCCGTGTGTTCGCCCTCATGCTGTGTTGCAAGGAATCGAGGCAGCCCAGTGACAGCACAATGAGGAAAGCCATGGGAGGTAAGGAGGTTAAAAGGGCTTTAATCCCCCCTGATTCTTTTGTGTGAGTGTCTGCTTGCCTGATTGTGTGTGCGTGTTTTTGTGTGAGAGAAAAGCGAAAGAAATATTACAAAATAAGGAAATGTTAAAATATCACTGTGTTTGACTTTCGTTTTGTATAACGAATTAACCTGTTTTGTTTATAGAAACAATTTTCTAGTGTTTTGGTATGTGCTGCAACTAGTATATTAGTCAATAAACTTCGCATGTCTTGCCTTTAGCCCCGCCCCTAGCCCCGACCACTCGCCACATTTAAATGAGTACCTGCACTCTTTTTTCCCCATTTAAAGCACTGTCCCAAATTATATTATCTATAAGGTCCCAGGATTTGAATAAATCATAAACATAATACAGGGGTCAGCCGAACAAATCAGAGATACCAGCACACTACTAATCATAAACTGTGCATTAATCTCCCACACCCCCTTATCCATCACACTGCTAAGTGCAGTGTCCCAAGACAATATAAAAGTATCTCTTTTGTCACCCATGCAGGACATGAAAATTCTTCCCTCATAGGTGCAAAATAACGGCAACATACTTCAAGCCACATACCCCACACATTCCCCACACATAGCATGATATCCATATTGGAAAGTGACTCAGTGCTCCACATAGGGGTGGTAAATACTACACAAATGCTACAATAATACAATACAATACAATAATTCAGGGATCCAGTCCACCTTGGCAAAGAGACAGCTTGCTTGCCGGTATAAAGATTTATACCGTAACCGCTCACCTACTGAAACTGACAGCCCTGGTGTGTCACCTCCGATGCTCACTGATTCAACATTGACATCAAGCGGACACATTGTATAGGGAGGGTATTAGAGCAAGTGAGTGTGTCGAGTGTTGTACCATAAGATATTGCAGTAATGTATGGAATGCGCAGTACCTTTAAGAACTTGTTATGAGAGAGCAAGCTTCTGCTTTGCGGAGCGAGCTCACTTGTCAAAAATAATGCATTCCGGTTGCCCTGTTTCCTTTTAAGTTACTGTTTTATGGACCCCGCTGCTGTCCCGCATCGGTTGCTCAGTCTTCCTGAGCGTCTGATGCATGAGGACAGACTGCGTGTGGGCTCCTCATTTATTACCTTGTACTTCACGAAATAAACGCTGTACTTATCTCCACTTTGCTCCTGAAGTTTCTATGTAACACAGAGACTTCACAACCTTTCAGCTGAAGCAGTGCAGCCTGATGCGAAATCTGGTAGAATGGACCAGGTGTCCAGGTTCTTTTTGATCCTGGAGACATATGTAACACTCATGAAGGTGCGGCTGTACGTGGTGTTTGTAGAGATGCATTTTGCCTTTGACAGTGTTCCTAGACATCTTTAGGTAGCATCTTAGTAAGATTGTAAATTACATCAGAGTATGCTGGGGTCCATTGGAGGAAAATACAAATCCATTTCCAAACAACACAGACAGGCATCAAGGTTGTTCATTCACCCCACTGATCTTTTAACTGTTTATTAACCTGGTCTTAGCCTTTGTTAGCACTAATTTAAACGATTCCTAGGAAGTCCCAAAATCTCAATCTTGCTCTTTGCAGATGTTGCTTCACTGGTCTCAGAACCTTCTGCATAAGTTTGATGAGTTCTGTACCTAAAAATGGATGGCAATCAACATTTCTAAGAGCAAGTTGTTGACCTTCAGACCGCATAAGGGCTTTTGGAAAGTCTTCTCACTGGATACCTCACCTTTGGAGCTGTCCAGAGATTTGGGCTATTTAGGAATAAAAATGTCATCAACCTAAAATGTAGAAATCACATCACGATGTCAAGGTGTCTCCTGGTACAGAGTTACACCACTACATAGATTGCTTGTCTGCTGTCTTGGACTCTTCGTGGGTAGCTCGCTGGGCCTGCCCTGGCCAGAGACCTCCCCCGGAGTCCATTTCATTCGCAATGACAGTCCAATGCCAAGGTATGTTCAAGACATGCCTACAGAGAAGACTGCCCCGAAATACTGCCAGAGCCTCTCTGACGCATCCGTTTTAATGCTGACGAATGCTACCAAATTTGAGGCCGAGTCTGCCCTAGCTAAGGTTTTGTATATTAAATTCAGATTAGGCAGTTTCCCTTGAACAAGTTTACTTCCCTGCCAGGCTATCTACTGGTTTTCTTTTATTGCACTATTTTTGTCGAGAAGGAACCGCCCACTATATGCTCTCCCAGGGGCCAAGGGGTTCTATCATCTGAAGGGAACACAAGACGAAGAAGTTTTTTTAAAATGTTTTAAATGGACACGTCTGAAAAAGCTTGTTTTGCTGCGTCACGCTATCGACAGGTTAGAAAATTCAGCATTGTTACATCAATTATCAATAGCATTTTGATAAGTATGTCTGTGTTAAACTTTATAATTCTATTTCAATGTTTTTATCTGGTGTTACGAGTTATCTGAAATAAACTTGAGATTAGCCATGTGAATTTTGCTCTTAGCCCCAGCGATTCAAGCCCTCTTGGTTCCTGTCATCTGAGACAAGCTGTACAGGGCGTGGCCTGCTAATTTATATATTTCTAGGAAGGCATTCATGTGTACAGACTGGGTTCGAAGAAGAACAGCTACAGGCGGCATCCAAACCCTTGAAAAAACATAGGATGGCATTGTGTAATCCATGGACGGCTGGTAGTGGTGGCCTTTCACCTAAATCCTTGGGGCTGGCAAGTACGCACCAGTATCTTTCACTTACGGGGTAATACCAAACATATTCTCCCTTTGGTATGAATATCATTCAGAGTTTATGATTCATTTCTGCCAATTAAGTCTGTCTGTTGCACATTCTATGCAGTTTCCGTACCAGAAAACGTGCATTCTTGTTTGTTGACCAATAAATTGAATAAGTACAATCATTTACTCCAGAGGAACCATTTTTCCCAGCTGGAATCGTCAAAATACACAAATTGCCTGTTGTTTTGCTCTCACAGTGGTGACAGGCCTACCATGATTACTCCACTGGCAGGACTCTCTTTGTTGCTTCACTATGCCCCCATTTGTGGCTTCCTAGAGTGGGGTTTACACATTTTATGCACTGATGAATTGGGCACCAGGCAAAGCAGCATTCGAATTGCAGAACTTGCTTTCAGTGGGGCCAGGGTGTATGGTTAATTGAAAACCACAGAACTGCGGAGGGATTTCAGTATACAAGAAAGAGTGGATGGAGTGTCCAGGACTGATGCCAACAGGGCTCGATGTGGGACTCTTTTTGCAGATCCATAATTGTCAATTTGTTTTATTGTGACACATGTCGCTAAATAGTTTTAGAGAACACATTTTTTGTCTCGAAACAACCAGTCATTGTTATGCCACTATTATGCCTTGGATAGTAAGCATGTCAAAAAGAATGCCTGCAATATGGTCTGGAAGGGTCACTATAATGCCAGGGACAGCTAGAATATCTCCAAGAATGCTGCCAATATGGTACCATAGCCAAAATGTTTCCCAAGAATGGCTCACATATGGGAAGGATATGCCACTATTGTGTCGCTATCACTTTTTGGGTGTTCTCACTGAGACATCCAAAGTGGGATAGGTATTGTTAGGCCTGGTATCCTTCGAGTGGTTTTTCCCCTAGCTTTTTGCCTTCAACCCTCCTGTTTGCTGACTTTGTTTTTGCTGGCTTTAGGAATCTGTGCACTTTACAACTGCTAAACCAGTGCTAAACTGCTTGCGTTCTCTCCTTAAAAAATGGCAGATTGGCTTATACCCAATTGGCATATTTAATTTACTTGTAAGTCCCTAGTAAAGTGGCACTACCTATGCCCTGGGCTTGTAAATTAAATGCTACTAGTGGACCTGCAGCACTGATTTTGTCACCCACTTAAGTAGCCCTGTAGGGGGGGGTGAGGTCAAGATGGCGGACGGCTGAGACGTGTTTTTGTGTTTCTCCGCTCCCCGCCGCCGGGCCCGGCCGTTTAGTGCAGCGTTGCACGGGGTTTCGTACCTCCAGCCAGTGTTCTGTGCAGTCCAGTTGGAGGAGAAGCTGTGGGCACCGCGGAGCGTTCCGGTGTGACTCCCCTGTCTGGTGCGCAGACCGGATTAGGTCCCGTGGCGGCAAGGCCTAGTTACCTGAACTACAGCGAGAGGGCGCCGGGCCGTGAGCCGTGAAGATCTGAGACTGGACCCGCCACGGCGCCCGTTCCCGAGTGTGACTGGTGAAGAAGTGGGGGCCTCCTGCAGAGTCCAGAACACAGCGATACACTGAGGCCGACAGAGGAGTTTCTGCACAGGAGATGGCGTGCTCTGGGCCAGATTGACGGCGAGGCGTGGAGGAGAGACAGCAGCGGGCGCACCCTGATTGCACTCCGCGTGGAGGCTGGTTTTGGTGGGCCCCAGCGGCTGGGACCCTGATGATGGGGTCGTGATCCAGGAGGATCCAGGCAGATTGCCCCGGTAGGAGGAAGTGGTCGATGCTGCAGAGTTTCCCTAGGGCGGCCTCTCTGCCCGGGGGCGGCGGGCCTTTGGCACAGCCTGAGCTCTGGGCCCAGTGTGTGGGACACCTGTGGGGGGGGCGGTTGCATACGGGGATTTGACGCCCTCTCCTTCTCACCCCCCCAAGAACTTTGCTGGACGGTCATCTGGGGCCCTGCGGAGGCTGGGCTGAGGTAGCTGCGGGAATCAAGTGGTGTCCGCCCTGGCTGTCATCCTGATCTGGGGCCTGGAAACAGTGTTGCAGAGGCTGAAGCTCGCAGCTGCTGCAACCAGAGAGTGGGTCTGAGCTGTTGCTGGCCCTGTTGAGCTCTGGCAGCGAGAACTTTTTTGAGGCGGCCTCTGGGCTCCCTGGGTATCTCCAGACTGGTGGTGTGCACGGAGGCCCCCTGGCGCCTTTGGAGCTGCGATTTGCCCACACCGGGGGAGCTGGAGACCCTGTGCCTCTGGGGACTCTGGCCTGAGCTTGAACAGTGGGTGCTGGGCCTGCACTGACGGTGGCACCCCCGAGGATACACAGTGCTGGGGGCCCGGCAGCCCTCCAACAGAGCGGAGGGTGCGGCGAGAGAGGGGCCCTCTTGGCTGCTGTGCGGCCCGGGCGTTCCCGACATTGCGCACAGAGGCTCTGGCACTGAGGTGAGCGTTTTTGATCCCTCAGGCTACCCCTGCTGCCCGGCCGTCTATGTGCCTGATAGGTCCTGATAGCCGCGCTTGAGTTGCGTGGGTCCCCAGATATCACTGCCTGCGTGGGAGCTTGTGCGTCTGTGACCTGGTTCAACGATAGCTCTGGCCTGCACTCTTTGACTGGCGCATCCTAGCAACGGCGAGCACCCGGCTGGGTGGCTTCGGGAGGTTTGCTACTTGAGATCGCTCTGACTTCGGGGTGCCCGCTGAGACACGTGGTACCCCCCGTGCTGAATTTGCGGCTGGTCCCTGGTTTTCCCTCTGTCCCTAAATGGCTACAGCAAGAGCAAAAAAAGGTCGCAACCTCAAAGACATGTTACTAAAGCCCACCAGAGGGCCCAGCGTGACACGCCTGCACGGACACCGGAGGGGCCTTCCGACTCCATGGCCATGGATGAGTCAATCACCAGCCCCCTACCTGGAGTTACTGTTCGCTTTCCTACGGGAGGACCTTCATTCTTTTAGGAAGGAAGTCACTCAGGGGTTAAAAGAGACACAGCGGGATCTGGACGGCCTGGGTGAGAGGGTCTCCATGCTTGAAGACCATGAAACAAGCAAAGAAGAGGAGCTGGAACAACTCCAACAGGAGATCTTACGCCTTAGGGACCAGAACCTGGATCTCTAAGCTCACACAGAAGATTTGGAGAATAGGTACCACCGGAATAATATTGGGATCCATGGCGTTCCCGAGGGATCCGAGGGATCGGACATCATCACCTACGTGCAGGACCTCTTTCAAACCATCCTGGAAGTGGGCCCAAGCTAAATATTCGACTGGATAGAACACACAGAGTGGGTCCCAGGCGCCCACCTAAAGCCCCTCGACGGGACATTCTCACTTGTGTCCACGACTGCCCCTTAAAGGAGCGTATTCTCCAGAAGGCCAGAGATGAACACCCTCTACAATATCAAGGCTCCAACCTGGTCCTCTACCAGGACCTAGCGGCGTCCACCCTCCAGAAACGGAAAGACTTCCGCCCCATTACCTCACACCTTCACGCATCTGGGCTGCGTTATTCCTGGGGGCATCCCTTCCATATCATCTTTGAACACGCAGGGAAACTGCACCAAACCAGGTCCCTGGAGGAAGCACGTCGCATACTCGACTTTCCCGCAGCCACCCGAGATGGCGGAGAAGGAACAGATGGATCGACCAATCGAGTTAGGGGAGGCCCCGGCGCTCCTCCGGCTGGCTCCAGACGAGATCCGAACACTATAGCCAGAGAGAAACAGGCAGTCATCGACACCTTAGCTGGAACCTCTTTGAGACCAGCATCACCCTAGCAGGGGGGTTCCTCCTCCTGATGTCCTGTTCATGCTTATCTGCATGCAGCTTCTTCCTTCTCTCCCCAGCTTTGCTTTGACATGGCGCAGGAGCAGTTGAAGGCTGGGTCCAGGCGGGGAGTGGGAGCCGCACCCACGACCCCTCTAGTGACTACATGGACACACCAGAAATGGACCCTAACCCTTTTTGCTCCAGTTCTAATTTTCTGTTGTTATTGTTTGCTGGGATTCTGGGTTGTTTTGAATTTTCTTGGTTGCATGGACCTGGTAATTTCTGTCATGAGCCCTTGGCCTCCACACTCTCCGTCACAGTTAGCTTTGTTTACACTTCACACATAGCCCTCTGCCTACACACAAATAACCTGGACGTTGCAATCTCCAACAGTACCCAATGTCAGACGGACTAAGAATCCTCACTTTGGGGGCATGGCTTGAGCTGCCACAGGATGGCCGCGCTTGCCTGAGGCTCCGCGTTTCAGACGGGACCTCTTTATCACCGGAGCTGCTTTTTTCGCACTCTGAGAAGGCATGGATTGAGGCTTTCACTGAGCGGACGCGGGGGCACAGGTAGTTGTTCTTTTTTTTCCATTTTGACCTCGTTTTCTGCCTGTTTTCCCCCGCGCAGCTTTTACTTCAAATGATCCTGGTGACGCCCGCCATTTTGTCCTCGGCGGGACATCCTCCCTTTCTTCACAGGCTTCCTGGTTCTGCTTGCGGCGCGGATTTTTAAGCCGTCGCGGCAGCTAAGCTGTACCAACCCTTTGTTTTGCTGGCATTACTCGTTTTTGGCATCTTTATATTATTGCTGGCTGGAGGTTGGCAGTTGAACATTGCTTCCTTCATTGAGTGACTGTCTCCTGACATAATGTGCTTCCTGGCAGCTTGCACATCGTAATTTTTTTTTTTTAATTTCTTTTTCATGAAGTCATACCATCCAATTTGAACAGCTTCAGCTGGTGGGCAATATTATAGCTCTGTGCCCATATATTTATACTGGTATATGGTCCTCCTTGACTATTTTTTTATCTCACCTGTTTCTTGATGGATGACACATCTCTACTATGGACTACCATATGAGTCTGTCTTCCCTTCACTCAGTTTGCTCTTATTTGCCAGGTCGTCTGCATAAGGCCCTTCAGCGAATGTATATGCTCCTCAATTGGGCTACCCTCCTGTTAAATGAATTGAGACGGACTGAGCTAAGCTGTCATGCTTTATGTGCCTGCTATATCAGTCAGCGGATCCCTTTCACTGTGTGGAGGTTGCTAGTAAATTTGGTTAGTGGACACTGAATTTGTTATTCATCTGGGCGCTCGTAGAATCTGACGTTTCGCTTCAGATGTGTTGAGGTGACGTCCGGAGCAGCTTTTTCATTGTTGTTTTTAGCTGCCTCCTACAGTTGTTATATCTGCTTGAATTTGTTGCTCGTCTTTTGAACATTTCATTACATTTTTATATTCATTTATATGGATTCGTCTTCCTCCTTTGATCAGAAAAATACTTCATCAGGTCTGTCTTCTCTTCGCAAAGACTCCAATCCTGCTGCCCCTCCTAAACTTCAAAAGAAAGAACCCAATTCACCTACCAAATCTCCATTACCCATCACACTGGAGGATCTCATGGAAGAAATAAAGTTAATTAAACCTTTTGTGATTGAAACTAACGGTACCCTGCAGAGGCTAGATGAGAAATGGTCAAACTTAGATTCAAGAGTGTCTGAGATGGAACAGAGAATTAGCGATACTCAAGATGTGATCCCTCAGGTCGCAGCCATGTCTAAAGAGATTGCTCTCCTCAAGATACAAACGGAGGACTTAGAAAATCGTAATAGACGCAATAATCTTCAAATTTATGGCATTCCCGAGGGTGAGGAGGGGTCTGACATGATCACCTTCTTAAAGATACACATTCCCAAAATTGTTGGTCTCAAGGATGGTATTAATCTTAATCTGCAACGTGCTCATCGCATTGGTCCTAAAACCGGAGGTTCATCTTCTTCATCGTCAGTTAACCTTCCCAGAGGGATAATCGTTTTATTTCTGGAATATACGGAGTTGTTAATGATCCTTTCAGCGACAAAACAAAGAAAGCAGATGTTATGGTCCGGTCACAAAGTCTTCTTTTCTCAAGATGTCGCCCGCGCTACTGCAGCTCGTCGCAAGGAATTTCTTTCGCTTCGCCCGGCGCTTCACTCCATGAATGCCAGATATGGTTTAGTACATCCTTGCTTCTTTAAAGTTACTTATAAGGAGAGGTCCTACTACTTTGACCGTCCTGAAGATCTAAAACAATTCATTTCTCGCCATAAAGGGGACGAGATGGACTTTGGAGGGACTTGATCAACTTTGTCGTTCATTTTTTGCCTTATGTTTTCTGAGTTCATCCTTTCTTTTGTATTTCTTTAAGATGCTGGTCCTCCTCTATTTTTGTTGGTTTTGGACTGTCGTTGTTGCTCTTTCTAGAATATTGTAGTTTGTCTGTTATTTTGGTTGGTCATTTCATGTTATTGTTTCTCTTTGTCTTTCTCCACAGATGTTCTTTCCTTCTATACAGCCCCATTTCCCAGAAATTTCCCCAGATGTTTCCCTCTTTCCTGCCTCTTCGCCTTTATCCTAATGTTTACAGTTACCCTCACGTTTGGTAAGTGTTCAGTACTTCTTTCCATATCCTTGTTTCTGTTGAATGTCTGTTTTTCGATTATCGATTTAGATTTGATTGTAGTTAGTCTCTCACGTTGAGTCTGTCTTCTTGGCTCCCTGTTTTTGTGTTTATTTCTTTAATATTGGTTCCGGCTGTCCTCAGTTGTCTTGGCTGGTTCGGTCGTCTTTCTTCCCCTTGCGGCTTCCCGCTTCCTCATGTTATTTTCTTTACTCTGGATCTATACCCTGTCTTTCTTGACTGAAGTCCCCTGGCTTCCTGTCAACTTTTCTTTGTCTATCACTTACTACTTCTGCTTTTTCTCTCTCTTGTTCTTTTCTTTTCTTTTCTCTTTTTTTCTTTTTCTTCTTTACCCTCTCATCTTTGCCCTCAAAACTTTCATTTCTTTTTCTCCTCAGCGCATCATTCCTATCTATTTTCATCTCCTGGTATTTTCTATTTTTTTATCACTTTATTACTCTTTTTTTTCTCATTGCTTTCTATTATCTATTCCCTGGCACTCTATATTACAAGCTGTCATTTGTTTATCCTATATGTATATAAATTATTAGTTGCCTCAGATGTCGCTAAAAAGTTATTACTTGCATACCTTGTTGCTTAAATGTTATTTCTTACTAGTTATCATGACAGTTAATGTTCACATTGTTTTCCTGGAAGGGTTAAAGGACTACGCAACCCCATTAAGCAACAGAGAGTTCTCACACATTTGTTTAGTTATTTCCTCAACTTTTTTTTTCTCTCTCCTTTCTTTTCCTTACGATTTTCTCTTTTATACTTTCTCCAGTGTCCTCTGTTTTTTTGTTTTTGGCTTTCTACACTACAAGTTTTCATGTGTTTATTTCACAAGTGATATAAATTATAAGTTGTCTCAGTTGTTGCTAAAAGTTAACTTTTGCTTATATTGTTGCTTAATGTTGTCTTTTTCTGGTTATCATGACTGATAATGTTCGTATTGTTTCATGGAAAGTTAAGGGATTACGCAACCCTGTTAAGAAACAGAGGGTTCTCACTCATTTGTCTAGGCTGCAATGTAAAATAGCAATGCTCCAAGAGACTCATCTTACTGAAAATGAAATTAATTCTCTTAAAAGGCAATTGGTGGGCCATGTTTTTTGCTCCCCGTCCAAAGATAGAAAGAATGGAGTGATTACTTTATTTCATAAATCTCTTTCTCTTGTTGTGGAGAGGGAGGAGAGGGATGTTGATGGCAGATGGCTCCTTTTAAGTCTTAATTTAAATGGTTCCCCCTATCTCCCTTCTTAACATTTATGGCCCTACTGGCGTTGATGTACACTTTTGGAAAGATATGTCACACACCCTTCACTCATGTCCTGACACCAATTTACTAGTGGGTGGGGATTGCAATCAGGTCATAGACCCTTTCACGGATCGGAAATCCAATGCTAGGTGCACTCCCAACAAAATGCAAAAAACCTTTATGACTACTATCAATTCGAGGGGCTTGGTGGATTCTTGGAGAATATCCCATCTGGACACGTTCGAATACACTTTCTACTCCTCTACTCATAAATCTTCCTCCAGAATAGATTACATTTTTTTGAGTCCTCACCTCCTTCCTAATTTAACGCACACTGATATTGGGACCATTCTTATTTCTGATCATGCTCCAGTTCTGATTAGTTTGGATCTCCCCTCTGAATCCTCCAAATCACGCAGATGGCGCTTCAATTATTATTTACTTAAAGATCATAAGTTTCTAGAGAGTTTTAAAGAGTTCATGCCAGATTTCTTTATTAGGAACGCTTCTCCGGATATTCCTTTCCCCACTATATGGGATGCCTTTAAGGCAACAGCTAGAGGATTCATTATTGACTATGTTGCGGCAAAAAAGAAACAGTGTAGGAACGATTCAACTTCTTTGTTAGCCTCTATTAAACATCTCGAACACGCCTACTTTGCTTCCAATAATGAGGATACCTTAAAAAAGTTAATTCAAGCTAAGTTGTCTTTTAATAGGAAATCAACTGAGGAGGCTTCTGGCACTTTACTCAAAGTTAACTCTAAATTCTAAGGGGGTCGTAACAGAGCTGGCAAACTATTGGCAAATTATTTAAAGGTAAAATCCCAACGTTCTAAGGTAGTTAAAATTACTGATAATGGTGGTGTTGAACATTTCAAAGACGATGAAATATTAAATTGTTTCACGGATTTTTATAAGACATTATACACTCCGGAATCCTCTCCTTCCGAAGAGGCATTAGACTCCTTTTTTGATGCACTCCCTCCACGTTCCTCCTCGCTTCCTGATTGCTCCGTATTAGAAGGGGATCTTTCCCTCTCTGAACTTAAGTCCGCCCTAGCCCAATTACCAAAGGATAAATCCCCTGGCCCGGACGGCTTCACTGCCGAATTTTATTCTTGTTTCTCCCAATTTTTACTTCCTCACCTTTTATCTTTATTCCAACATTTTTTGTCTTGTAAAGAGGCTTGTGGTTCTTTTCTCGAAGCTATGATTTGTCTGATTCCTAAGAAAGGCAAGGATCCTTCCTTCTGTGCTAATTATCGCCCTATTTCTTTAATTAATTTAGATTGTAAGATTTTCGCTAAGGTCCTTGCTCTTCGTATTAATAAAGTTATCCCCGATTTAATAGGTTATGAGCAAACAGGTTTTGTTAAGGGCAGAACGATTGCGGATAATTCTAGAACCTTTTTGAACATTATACATCTTGCCTCTAAAAGCTCTACTCCGCTCGCAGCTATTACCCTAGATGCGGAAAAAGCTTTCGACCGTGTTCATTGGCTTTTCATGATGCGTGCTCTTAAGTGGCATGGATTCGGCCCTGTTATTTTATCCCTTATTAGTTTGTTATATTCCTCCCCTACCACTTCGGTCTTTGTAAATGGTTTTCAATCCAATTATTTTACTCTCCAACGAGGCACTCGTCAAGGTTGTCCCCTGTCCCCTTTGCTTTTCATTTTGTCTCTTGAGCCTTTTCGCCATTCTCTTAGGAACTCTCCTGCTTTTCGAGGTTTTACTCATAAATCTCTTGAAGTCAAGTTCACTGCTTACGCCGATGATATTTTGTTATATGTATCTGATCCTTCTACATCTCTACCCACCTTTATTGATCTTTTGTCTTCGTATGCCACTGTTTCTGGATACAAGTTACATTTTTCCAAGTCTGAAATTCTTCCGCTAAATAAACATTGCCTTAGAAGTATGTTTGTAGGGACGGACTTTAAATGGAACACTAACTGCATCACTTGTTTAGGGATTAAATATTCTTCTTCAATTGCTAAGACTGTTCAACTTAACTTGGATGACGTTCTATCAAAAATTTCTAATATGGCCGAGAAATGGTCCCCCTTATTTTTGTCCTGGTGGGGTAGGTTGGATACCTCCAAAATGATGATGCTTCCTGTGGTTAATTTTTACCTTTCCATGTTACTGGTAAGACTCCCTTCAAAGTTTTAAAAAAATCTTAATAGTATACTGAGTAGATTCCTCTGGAATAATCGGAAAGCTCGTATCTCTCTTTCTGCTTTGTCTGCTCCCAAAGACAGGGGTGGGGTTAATTTTCCAAATTTCCGCCAATATCATTCCTCATTTCTAATTCGACTAGCTTTGCCCTATCTTTCCTCTTCAGATGACCCTCCCTTATCAGTATGGTTTAAATTGGAGGACTCTGTTATTCACCCATTCCCCTTCTCCTCGTTAGCCAACCTTGCTCACCCTCCTCGTTCATTCAAATCTCCTACCATCCCATGTCTTATATCTACTCTGTATCTGATTCTTATTAAATCGCTTTCTCCACTTGAGCAATTTTTGGATTCCTCTATCTGGCATAATAAATCCATTAAAATTTCTAATCGTACTATCTTCTGGAAAGATTGGATTATCAAAGGGATTATACTGGTTAAACATTTATTGCATAATAAACAGCTTTTATCTTTCCATGAATTCCAATCTAAATACAAGTTACCCGTCACGTCTTTTTCTAAGTTTGACTCTTTGAGACTGACCGTATCTCAGCAACTTTCTCTTCTCTCTGATACCTCTTCCTCTTCAATTGACTCTTCTATTCAATTGTTACCTACTTCCCCTTCTGTTAGGGCCTCTCACATTTACAAATACCTCTTTTTTTCCCTACCTAATCGTCCCAAAAGCAAGATTGAACTTTATGGGAAACGGACTTGCAACATAATTTTTCCATACATACATGGAACTCCATTTGGGCTTGGATTCACCACACTTCATGTAATGCTAGTACCACTCAAACACTTTATTATTTTTATCAGAGACTATTTTTTACCCCTTTAGCTCTTTCCAAATTCAGCCCTGACCTATCTCCTAATTGTTGGTCCTGTAAAAATACCCCTGGCACATATCTTCATTCCTTTTTTCTCTGCCCCAACATTTCCATTTTTTGGACAAAAGTATGCAAGTCACTTGCCTCTATTTGCTCCATTAATTTCCCTTTTGATATTCATTCCATATTTTTGGGTAGTAATTCTATACGCTGGTTGGGTGCTCGAAGGCTTGGCTCATTTATAAATTTATCTATTGCCATTGCCTTTCAGGTTATTACCTCGAATTGGAAAGATGCCTCCAAAGTCTCCTTTTCTACCTGGTGGAATCTTTTATGTCATCATCACAGACGAGATAGAGCTTTGGTAACCACATCGCAGCAGCTTATTCGTAAGGAGGCCTTCTGGTCTCCTCTCACTACTTATATTTCTTCCTCTGCATTGCATGCCAAGGACAATAACTTTGTTTTTCAGCCGCCGTGAGTGCTGCGCCTACTTCCCTCTGCTTCTCTTTATATTGTTTATTCTCTATGACTGTTTATTGCTAATTAAGCTTTTATGATATTAGTCATTGAAAAGTTTTACCAGTTTCTATGATAAGATTGCTGATACCTCTCTCTTTCATCTCCTCTCTTCCTTTCCTTTTTTTTCTCCTTTTTCTCTCTCCTCTCCTTTTTTCTTCTCTTTTTCTTTCTTCCTTTTTCTTTCTTCCTTCTTTTTCTGTTCTTGTAACTCAAAAGCAAAAATGCTCATTTTATCATGGTACTATATGATTTTATCTCCCTCTTATATTGGTTTTTACTCTCGCAGTTGTATGAAGTATTAGGTTTTTCACCATTTGATTCTCACTTTTTATTTCTCGTTATTCTATGGATTTGTACTTCATGTTCATTTTTATACTTCTGTACCATGTTTTCTCTATTTATTTCAATAAAGCTTTCTAAACTAAAAAAAAAAAAGAATCCTCACTTTAAACGTCAAAGGCCTCAATCACCCCCTGAAGAGGAGCTCTATCCTGCCCTACCTGAAACACTCTGGGGCACACATATGCCTATTACAAGAGGCCCATCTTCTTCCCCGGGATGAACACAGGCTCCGCTCCAAACACTTTCCACGACAACTCTTTTCCTCCCTTCCGATCAAGTCAGCGGGGGTGGCCATTCTAGTCTCCCGACACTTCAAAGGCAGGGTAATAGCCAAAATGGATGAAATATGGGGCAGGCTTTTGAGGTACTCCCTACAAACTGGCACAGACACAATCACATTAGCCTCTATATATTGGCCCAACGTAGGACAAGAGGCCTTTTTGAAACAAGCAGTGACAGAGATTATGGGAACCTCCAACAGCCTAGTCTTAGTGGGGGGCGACTTAAACCTTGTCCTTGACAATGCCATGGATCGATCTGCACAACGACAGGGGCAGACGGACGCCCTCTCTAAAGAGGGTCTGTCCTGGCTTAACAATAGGGGGCAGACAATGGGGTATGCAGTTTCTAAGGAAGGGGATGGGTAGGACAAAGGGGAATGGAAGACCAGGTGGGAGAAGTAACAGGGAGGGGGGAGCGCTCCAATAAGGAGCAAGGGCCCTCAGACACCCCGAGGGATGTCATGCTTCATCATAGGGCAGCTCCTCGTTGGGCCGCTGCTGCAATGCCCAATGGCCCTGCAGGGGGGCTCTTTGCCGGAGATCTTTAATAAGCCGGGAGGCCCTATGTGATGAGGTGGTGGGGCAGACGAGTAGTGAGTAGAGTGGGTGCAGTGAGTGTGTTAAAAATAGCTATGAGTGCCCTAAAGAACCTTTAATACCTAGACACTGATGCTACGGCGAAAAACAGACCGCGAAGGTCGTGGCTGGCAAGGAGAATTAATCCTGCTGCAGCTTTGTGTGTATGATGATAAGTGGAGGTGGTTAAAAGGTCAACATGTTTCACGCCTTTAGTCTCCTAATGGATGAGTGGTATTTCATCAGGACCGGGAAAAGAAAAATCCTAATCTACTCTGAATTTGAGGAGACGGTCAGAGGGATATCCTACGGAGTACCGCCCCTATATCATGGATTTAAAGGTAATCCAGAAAGGGGGAAAAAAAGGGGAGTGTAAGACAGTTCGTCCTTCTCGCCAACCTCTAAGGGGGTGACGTAGGGCAACAGCCTGGACGTCCAAATCAACCGCAACAATGACGGGAAGGAGTTACCACCAGTTCGGTGCTCCAACGAGTGGGACCTACGCACGTCCGGACGCCAGGGGGCTCATTGATCTTTGGAGGACCACACACCCACAGACCCAAGACTATACATACTACTCATACACTAGGAAAACATATGTCAGGCTAGACTATTTCTTAGGGAGTCGCGACCTGGTCTCCTGGGTGCACGAGGTCGCTATCGAACCCCGATCCCTGTCCGACCGTGAGGCGGTTGTGATCCACATAGACATTTTCAGGCACCACCCAATCCCCAAAACTTGGCGCATGCGAGACAGTCTTTTGCAACGTCCAGTGAACTTAGATAAAATCACCAGAATGAACAGAGATTATTTGGCTATCAATGATACCCAAGAAACGTCAGTCTCCATTTTGTGGGATGCATTGAAGGCTGTGGTCAGGGGCGAGTTGATTGCCATTTCCGCAGCTGAAAACAAAGAACATAGGGATAAAAGGGATACCATTTCTAAACTAGTTGAGGAACTTGAGCGCATACATAAACGCACCGGAGCCCCTCCCCCCCGGGTGTGGAGGCAGTTGGAGGCAGCCAGAACTCAACTAGCTGGAATTGATATAGATAGGGCAGAATATGCAGCACTCCGCTTAAAGCATCAATTTTATGCCGGGGGCGACCGTGCAGGCTGCCTCCTAACCAACAGGCTGAGGATACAGTGGCAAGAGCAGCGGGTCCAGGAGGTCCTAGACTCTGAGAATCCGAGGCAGACTGAAGATTCCCACATAGCCGAAGCATTTCGAGATTACTATCAAACGCTTCATTCTGCGCAGAGCCTTCAGCCGGGGGACATTTCGTGGTACCTCCAGGCAGCTCAAACATCTACCCTCACCTCGAAACAAAGGGAAGATCTCGACTGCCCAATCACGATCGAGGAAGTCATTGCATATATAGCCCGATTAAAACCAGCGCGGTCCCCTTGGCCCGATGGCTTCCCAGCCATATTTTATAAAACTTTTTGTCCGATCCTGGCACCCCTCCTCCCCCGACTCTTCAATGTCCTCGGATCCTCGGCTACCTTACCCCCTTCGATGAAAATGGCCTCTATTGCTGTGATACCCAAACCAGGAAAGGACAAGACTCAATGCTCTTCGTATAGGCCAATCTCCCTCTTAAACCTAGACTTTAAAATATTCTCTGGTATCCTAGCGGCACGCCTCAATACCTTACTCCCGGGTCTCATTGACCCGGACCAAGCTGTGTTTGTTCCACAATGCCAGTGTGGGGATAATACCCGAAGGGTCCTCCACCTCACCGATAAGGCCCAGAGATACGGCCAAGAGCGTATGATTCTATCTGTTGACGCTGAAAAAGCGTTCAACAGAGTTCATTGGCCCTACCTCATGGCCACTTTAGTGCACTTCGGCATGGGGGACAGATTTAGGAAGTGGATCGCTAGCATCTATGACGGCCCCTCTGCAGTCATTCGGATAAATGGCCATTCCTCCTCCCCATTCAATATTAATAGAGGCACCAGACAGGGATACCCACTATTGCTGTTAGTCTTTGCCCTATATAAGGAGCCGATGGCCCACAGAGTTCAATCCCACCCTATAATTAAACGTATTAGTTCAGCGGTGACTCCCACACGATCAGCCTGTACGCTGACGACATCCTAGCGACACTCGAAGACCCGGTCTCATCCTTGCCGGCCTTCCTCGAAGAACTCGCAAAGTATTACCATTAGATCCACCCCCGGGCTCCATTCGATCACTTCAGGGCGACATAAACCACTTTATCTGGGCGGATAAACGTCCCCGACTACGTAGAGACCTAACCTTCAGACCTCTGTCGGAGGGCGGCCTGGGGGTCCCGGATGTCCTCCGCTATTACAAAGCTACACAGATCAGAATGTTTGTCGAATGGTCATGGGTGGAGTCCGAAAAACACTGGCTCTTTATGGAAAATGTGCTTGCCGGACAGACCCTATGGAAGATTCCCTTTCTCCCCAAAAGTGCTCGTCCCCCTAACTTATACCTTTCCTCCATTACCAAATCAGCTATGGTGGCCTGGGACAAAGTAGCGACGCGTAGGCATCTCACCTCTTTTCCCTCTCCCTTAACACCTATTGTAGGGAACCCTGACTTTACCCTGGCTCTTTCGGATCCTGGGTTCCACCGTTGGACCCAGGCAGGTTGGAGATCGGTGGGGCATCTGTTTGACGCCGAAAGACCCATTCCGTTTGACTCTCTCCGCCAGATCATGATCTCCCCGAAGGAGAGCACTGGCATTATACCCAAATATGCCATTGGGTGCTACAGCCCTTGGTCCTGCCAGGGGCACAACGTCACCTCACCCCTTATAAACGCTGGCTCCTTTCCAGCATGTCAGCCACACGCCTTATTACCCATCTATATAAATTTCTGGCCCCTGAACGCCCAGCCGCTAAATCCCCAGGTCAACGGCAGTGGGAGGAAGAAATTGGCTGGGAACTGTCTCTGAAAGAATGGGATGACATCTACTACGGCGTTCGACACACAGCTCGCAATACTCCAGGTGTAGAAACAGCCACAAAAATCATTACGTACTGGTACCTCACCCCTAGTAGACTACATAAATACAGACCAACTACTCTGCCGGACTGCTGGCGCTAATGCGGTTCCACAGATACGCTACTTCACATATTATGGGAGTGCCCGAAATTAGCTACGAACTGGGAGCAAGTCCTTAAGGACATAGACACACACCTCGAGACAGAAATTCCTAGATTCCCGGCATACATTCTCCCTGGCCTTCCTAATGCACTCACCTTCCCATTAAAGTCCCGCAAAGGCAGGCAGATTGGCTTAGCACTACTGGCGGCTCTTCAGAATATATTAGCGCACTGGGGAACTCAAAGCATTCCCACCCACCTAGGCTGGCTACATAGACTCTGGCACATAATTGGGATGGAGTGGATTACCCTTACTCTTACGAATCAAAGCTCATCCTTCTCCAAACTTTGGAAGCCTTTTATAGCCCTCCTTATGACAGAATTCCGGGAACTCACTTGCCCTAAGTATCTACGCCTACTCCGTCTTGCGGAGTCCGACACTGCTCTAACTCACAGCCGTTAATCTGTGGTGGTGGTTGAGAGGTTTGTATCTTTTTTTCATTGCTTTGTTTGTAACACCAGGTCTTGATTGGTTGCGGGGTTGGGGGGAGGAGGGAGTTCTGAAATTAGCAACTGTTGTTCCTATCACTACCAGAGGTTACACCTCTTGCCTTCTTTTTTGTGTTTTTGGATTGCTGTTATTGAAATGTAATAAAGAAATTTTAAACCATAAGTAGCCCTATAAACATGTCTCAGGCCTGCCATTGCAGCCTATGTGCGCAGTTCTAAACTGCCATGTCGAGCTGGCAAAATAAACCTTTTCTCAGGCCCAACCCTTCCTTTTTAATACATATAAGTTGCCCCTAGGGTAGGCACTGGACAGCCCTGAGGACAGGGTGAAGCGTATTTAAAAATAGGGGCATGTATTTTTTAGAATTACAAGTCCTGGTTGTGAAAAACTCTCCATTCCTTTTTTCATCATTGCAAGGCCTACCTCTTCCATAGACCAAAATTCTAGTTACCTTATTATATTTAATAAGCTGTAATTTCCAAATAAGAGCAGGTAACCGGTTCACGTTTGGTGTCTTTGGAATTCTAATGAAAAATCCTCTCTCATGGTGAAGTCGGATTTTAAATTACAATTTTGAAAATGCCACTTTTAGAAAGTTAGCATTTTCCATTAGGTGCCTTCAGCCTGTCTCTAGGTCATATGACTGGGTGTAGTTGGCAGTTGGGTGTTGGGCTTTGTGTATTCCTCCTAGACTGTCACACACAATAGAGAGCTTAGGGGTGCCTGGATGGGCCATCACTGGCAGGATAGGAGGGAGGAGGTGGGCACAGCGCTATTTACAACTGAATCAGCTGTGTCCTGCCTCCACACAAAGGACTGTGTACCCCCTGTAGGCAGTCTGGAGCCAGGACAGGGAAGGCAGAATGCTTGGGGACTTCAAAGGGGATTCTGGAAGCTCCTTCCACTTTCCAGACACCAACTCTTCAGTACACTTCTGGTCCTATTGATATTCTGCCAGGAAACAGGACTGCTGTGCTGCTGAAAAGACTGCCACTCTGTTGGACTGCTGCTCTGAAGGACTGCTACCCTGTTGTGCTGACCTGCTGTTCTCTTGCCTGGGTGAGAAGGGCTTGACCTGCAACTCTGAACCCAGGACCCCCAGAGTGACTCCAAGGGTTAGTTGGCTGATCTCCTGATCAGAAGCCTCAGCGAGTTAACAGGCTTCCAACAACCCCTGAGCCCAGCACCTGGACTCTGCCACCTTTGAGTCCTGCTCTCCCAAGTGGTGCCATCCCAGTCCTGGACCCTTAGAAGGGGACCTGAAGGCTCCTTCTACCAAGCACAGCTGTGGTTCCCATTGAAACCGACGTGAAGCAACACAAAGCCCTGCAAAGCCTCGCCCCACAGCTGCCAGCTTCACTGGAATCGACGCAGGGCGATGCAAAGCCATGCAAGGCCTCGCCGCACAGCTACCAGCTCCATTGGAACTGATGCAAAGCAATGCAAAGCCCTACAGCACATTCGAACCAGCGTAAAGCAATGCAAAGCCTTGCTGCACAGCTTCATTGGAACCAATGCAGACCAACGCAAAGTCTCCCAAAGCAGCGCCATGCAGACCGTACACCAGGATTAAGGTACTGTGCTCAGCAAACCCAAGTGGGTACTTGTAGCTGGCTCATGCTCCATCGCTGTCAGCCTGAACTTGTGACTTTGTCCCGGTACAGCACCACTAGATATCCATAGTTGGCGCTTTGTGCATTTTGGCACTATTTCCACTAAAACCTTTAAAATTGCATTTTTTGGGGGGTTCAAATATCTTTATTGCATATTAAAAGAGAAATACAATAGTAATACATTATCAATACACCAGTACAAAGTGAGATCTAAATATATTAGCTCAGAAAAGTTTTAAGAATAGAAAGATTTTCTAAGAAAATTCAGTGGACTGGGATTAAAAGGGTGGTAAACATATCATTATTTTAAAAGGTAAGTAAATAGATATCATGGCATATAATAAATGTTACCAAGTTCATCAATTACTAATATAAATCGCAGAAATATAAAACAAGCAAAGCAACTGCATATATCAAGATAAAAATAAATAAATTAAAAAAAACATATACTAGTTGTATTGTTTAATAATAAATAAAACAGTCAGCCGAGGGAAAGTGAAAAAGAAGAAAAAAGAGAAGATTGAGAAAAAGACAGAAAAAAGAAAAGAATCAAAGAGGTGTGAGGGGACATCTGCTCCAATGGAAGAAAATAAATTAAGAAAAGGCATCAAAAGGATATTGAGCTATCAATCCCTGAGGAGACAAATTCATATAATTCTCCAGAGACTGCCAGACATTACTGGAGATGAAAGGCGAGTAATGTTTTTTCTCAACAAAAGTATGAGCTCCACGTAGATATGAGACCCATGCCCACCAGGTATGGTAAGATAGAGAGTGAAAAGATTTCCATTCTGTTAGAATACTTTTAACAGCTATAGATAAAAGTAGATCTAATAGCTCCAGATCTGAATTGTCAAGGGGTAAAGGAATAACTGCAGCCCATGGACCTAATAAAATCATAGGTAAAGAAAGATCTATGGGGCCCATTACGATGGCGGGCGGAAGCACAACCGCCGTGCTGGCGGATGCAAAAACCACCAGTTACCGCCGGCACGCAGCAGTCCACACGCCCGCCCAATTATGATGCGAAAAGCAGTCCAAACACCGCCGGCAAGCCAGCAACACCGTCCGCCATCAAAGTGCGCCCGCACACGTAGCGGCGCAGCACAACTGACACACACCGTCCGACGAAACACGTCCCGCCCGGCGCATAAATTACGATGCCGCAAACAAACGGCTCCCACGGCCAAGAGATACCGTACGACAAACCGAAGCGGTAACACGGACGCCGAGCACGGACAACGAAGAAGCGGCACCCCGGGCATGAATCCAGCACTGCAGGCCCTTCCCATGCTTCTGCTGATGCACCACCAAGGACGCAACGTACCGCGGAGACGCAGGTAGGCACACACACAACAAGTGCACGCAAACAGCGCACACAGTGCAAGGGCGGAAAAAGCGGACAACCCCCCACCAGCGCGTGTACACCATTGCATCCACATATGACACACAGGCCAAATCGTAACATCGCGGAACACATGTGTACACACCACCTGGGACTAGGAACCAACCACCCCGTCACGGCCCCAAAGCGCCGATGACGCCGCCACACATGCGCACAACGCAGAGGCCAACCGCAGCGCCATGCATGCGTCGCACACAGACACAGGGACACAACCAAGCAGCACACACATCAGCCCCACCCCGAACGCACATGACACGTGACAGGCCGGCCACAGACATGTCCCCAACGCCCAATTCACGGACAACACCCAACGCCACACAACCGACGCACACATGTCAGTGAAGTCACGCAACAGCAGGACACACCCCAGTGTAACAAACATGGCGAAGCACACAGCGGCGGCAACACCAACTAGGAGAAGCAGGGCCCCTTCGGGAAGAGGAACGCCAGTACCACACTGAAAAACCCATACCACCCTTCACATATGAACAAGACACATGAAACGGAACACCAAAGAGCCCGGGGACCGACAACAGGTGGCCCAAGAATTACATCCACACACAAGGCCCAACGCAGAGCGGAAAGGCAGCCTGCCGCCCACACAAGGGAGAGCAGACAGCACTGAATGACCTTCCATTCCAACACCGAAACCACAGCCCTACGACAGAAGCCGGTGAATACAGCCATTGTCCAAGAATAGACCAACACAGGCATGCCGAGGAGACCGACCACAGGGCAGATAGCGCATATCACAGAAGCACACAACGGACGGGGAAGAAAGAAGAAAACACTCCCCATGTCGGCCACATGCAAGTTAATTGGAAGGAGTCACACAGCACTGACCTTGAACTGTCTGAGAAGCATGTGGGAAGAGGGCCCGTGTCCTCCAAACAAGCCAACAGAACACAAGTCCTGTCTCCCCACGACTACACAGAGCTCACAGCAACCCCGGAGCGTGCACATTGCAGACTGCACACACAGCCGGAGCACGCCACCTCTACGAACCGCTGCGAAATGGCAACCGCAACACACCTACCCAACTACGCCGAACAGCTCAAGCTGTACCAAACCAACACAATACATACATTGGGATGCGATCTCCTGTCCCTGCTGAACGTAAGTTACCGACTGACTTACCGCATCACATTGTTCAGCTGCGTCATGCCCGTCTTCTACTGTCGGAGGTGTCCCTACCAGCATCCCGTCGAGATATGCCTCTCCAACCCGGCATGTCTGAAGGCGGACCTGCTACCACTACTCCTCCCTCTGGACGCACACGACAGGGCCTGCTCTGCCTATGGGGGCATGGCGTATGTGGCCAACATCGCACGCGCACTGAAATGGAACCACTGTGCCTCCACACGACGGATCATCGAGAACAGCTACATCGAATGTCACCCAGCATGCCCCATCATGGTCCTCCAAGGGACAACCTACGAACAACACCTTGACAGCCACCATCCGCTTCATTGGCTGGCAAACATGTACACCACCAATGACATGGAAGCCCTGCTGGACGGCATCGCATACCTGTCAACCTGTAAATACGTCGGACCACAACGCAGGTTCCCCGAGTGACCTATGAAGTCCAACCCCGCACCCATGCTCAGCTTCCGCACGGACTGGCCAGTCACCACCACAACAGCCATACCAAACGACCGGCAACTGTAACCACACCATCAACGACATCGCCATGACATCGGATAGGACCGGGACATGCACACTGTTCCCCATCACATCCAGGAACACCGCATGCATCGTGGGAGGCAGTGGCATGGGCTCTGTGCATCGCACCCACATGGACGGAACTGCACGAACAACCAGGACACGACATGGATCCAGCGCACATGGACACACACACCGCTCAGTGGACATGAATAGGTCGCCTGGAGTCTGTGGGTGCTGCACCCCTCCCACCCCCGCCCCGGGAATCCCATACCAGGACCTTTGCATGGACGACAAGTGCATACAACAACAACACGACCCCAGTGACTGTGACATGTCCAGTAACCACCACAGTGCAACAACAAGTGGCACGCCGCTGCATGCACGCAAGCACATGCCCTGATGTCATCTCACATGCACGCGTGCATGAGGAACAACCGCAGCAAACCTGTCACATGGAACTGAGATGGACTGTGCCCATGATGCCGAGCGGTCTGGTAGGCTACATGTATACCGTCTGTGTCAAAGTCCGCAGCTCCGCAGCTATACGTAAATGTACATTAGCACAGCCTTGGCCAAGCAGATGTAACCCCACACCCTATCCCATTTGTAATCATGCTCAGTATATCCTCAACATGTATTCCGCTGCCAGTAGTGTCCACTATACTGCATCACAGAGGACAGAAGACTCAATATAATGTTTGAAACCAGAACTGTCTCCGCTGACTCATTTCACAAGTACGAATGAGAGAGGATGAGAGGATGTGAAGTACACGGCAGTCGTGACATGACCATGTAGTCCACTGGTATTGGATGTCAACGCAAATGAGTAGCACTACTGTGGAAGACACACATGTGTCGTGTGAAGTCGTATGGACGCAGTGCTCAGGTGGGTGGGTGCGACGGGTAGATGCGCACATGCCAAGTTGGAGCACGCCGTGTTGGGAGGGGTCATGAACAGTACACCACCGCTTCCCTGGGCATTGTGAGAGGACACCTGTCGGGGGGAGTGAACACGTGTGTGCACAGCAGCCGGGCACACGTACAAGGCGGTACCAGGCGCACCTCAGCCCACCCTCTGTGGACAAGCTGGATCCTGTTGTGCGCCCGCCATGCCCCTTGACAAGGCACACACAGCCCCAGTCGACCAGGTGTAACCCCAACATAGTCAATCCGCACAGGCGATACAGGGCACGGGATGGCAGTGGAGCATGGTGTGTGAGAGGTCTCCTCGCGCTCCTCCTGGTCATATCACGCAGGCAATAGAACCTCAACGTCTAGCATGGCACAAGTCACATGGAAGTGTAGGGGGGACGCACCACAGCACGAGCAGCACTGACATCACGGGAGGTGGCTCGCACCATCCCATCCATTGCCCATCATACCAACCACGACACATGCATTGCGACTAAGTGCAAGCGCGTGCGCCACCAACCCCGAGCCCTCCCCAGAGAGGCCAAAGAGTGAATGTGTGGGCCAACAGCCACAGACGGACGCGGCCTGGCCGCAAGGGCAGCCACAGCCACTGGGTGTTGCAGGTGGCGGATCCGGAAGGCGAAGACTGTGATGCATAGTCCATGCAGGCCGGGTCTCCATTTGGGGCACCACGCAGGTGGACGGCGTCCCGCCACACATCATACCCTGAGACAGCCCACTCGTGCAACTGGACCCACACATTCACTCCTTGCCCTCTCTGGTGCGAGCTTGGGGCTGCCTGTGCAAGCGCTAGCCTCGCAGGTGAGCATGCATATTGGGGGGCGAGGGGAGGACATGAGGGCTGGGGCGAAGATGACTGTATCACTGTCAGTTAGTACAAGGGATGACCCAGATGTGGAAAGGAAGAGACGTGTCCCGTGTGTACTGCAACTAGTCGCCAATCCAACTACCCCCATGTCCGGAATGTAAGCCCGCACCTAGGCCCGCCCATCCGCCACATCGAACATACCACCAGCACGACAACCTTCCCATTCGAAACACTGACTGGGGGTGGCGACCAGTGAACAATCATGTGTAGCCTACCCACGCGTACATGTGGGCCCTCCATGATCCATGTCACCTGCGGCAAAGACATGACATGCGCAATGAGGGAAGTGAGGAGAGCTGTCCGCCCCACGCGCAGAAGGTGCATCAGCTCCACAGACCCAGCAGCGAGTCCAGCAGGGGTCACATGTGCAGGGGCAGCTGTGCCTGGTGTGAAGGCACATGCATATAGACAGCACATCGACCAATGTGTAGTCTGCCCACATCCACAGTCCATCATCATGCGGACATAGGAATTGAACACAGGGCAACACATCTTAGTTGGTGCACCCACCGTGACCAACAATGCGCAATCATCGACGTACCCGCCCTGTGCATGGCCCCCCACCCAACGGAGGCACATCCAGTGCCACCATCCCACACACACAAGCCTTCCACGGAACATGCTGTGTCCAATGGTCAGTACAGAGTCAGCGCCCATCTGGTGGATCCTGAACAGGAGACACATGCACACACATGCCAGCTCCCACTATGTACGTCTGCCACCTGGCACGTGCAATGTAACCTCTCACCTGTGACTGCAAGCACACAGCCGTCTTGGCATGGGGCTGTCAATGTGGACACCAGTCAATGTTTCGGGAGCTGTGATCCGTACAGTGCTGTACATAGGGTGCAGTGCTGACACCTACTACTGTCTCATATCCCCTCGTGCCACAGGTCCCACTTGTATTGGCCGCTCAGCCCGTGCCCACATCGTCGTCGTCGTGTGCCATACTCATCCAGCCTCGGAAGCAGTTCCATGCTCAGCAGACACTCATGTTGCCGTGGCGTTGCCGCTTGACGAATATGCAGTCAGTCCCCATCAGCACGCCCCGCAAGTCATTGGGGCCTAGATCCCCATGTGCATGCACATGGCAGTGGTATGTCTCACTTGCCATTGCCATTGTTGGGAGACCTGTGTAAGTGTATTGTGGCCGTGCCGTCCCAGCTTGACAGCTGGGCTGTGGCTCATGTGCTTGCTCAGTCATGTCAGTGATGTGTATGCGAAATTGCTATGTGCCGTGTTGCTTTGACATGTGTCCTCTGCCATTTAACCCAGGCGGAGACCGAACATTGACCGCCCATACCAATTGCTGGCGGACATGGACGATACAGAGGTAATCAGGAAGTTTCGGCTGGACAGGCCAACTCTGCATCGACTGTGTGCCATGTTAGAGCCCCATCTCCGTCCCCGCAGGGTGTATCCGACTGCTGTCACCCCCACGGCTAAGGTGATGGCCGCCATGCATTTCTTCGCCACTGGGTCATTCCAGCACACAGTGGGCAGTGGAGGAGGGATGTCCCAGCCCATGTTCAGCAAGGTGCTGAGGGATGTACTGGCAGCCATGATGCTGTACCGGAACAGGTACATCCGCTTCCCCAGGGCTCGTGAATTGGCGGCAGTGAAGGGTGCATTCTATGCCCTTGGCAGAATCCCACACGTCGTGGGAGCCATTGACTGCACTCATGTTGGCCTTGTTCCACCACAGGCCACTGAGCACCTGTACCGCAACAGGAAGCACACGCACTCCCTGAATGTGCAAGTGGTGTGCCTTGCGGACATGGTGATCACCCACGTGTGTGCAAAGTTTCCAGGCTCGGCCCATGACGCACACATAATGCGCAACAGCATCTTGCCACGACTGATGGCCAATCTGCAACAGGATCGTGCCTGTATTGTCGGTGAGTATGTGGAGTGGTGTAGCGTGCTGGTTGTGCGATGCTGTCCCCTGTCCAGTTGGAATAGCTACGGTTCTCTGTGTCCCTCACACCCAGGTGACTCTGCGTATCCGAATGGGGCATGGCTGCTCAGTCCATTGAGGAATCCTCGCACCCCAGCAGACGATCGATACAATGAGGCACATGGGAGGACCAGACGTGTGGTCGAGCGTACCTTTGGCCTCCTCAAGTCCAGGTTCAGGTGCCTGGACCGCACCGGGGGTGCACTGGCGTACTCCCCACAGAAGGTGTGCCAGATAGTGGTGGCGTGCTGCATGCTGCACAATCTGGCCATTCGGAAGCAGATCCCCTCATTGTGGATGACGGAGATCAACCAGGGCCCCAGCCCGCAGACCAGGACAGCTCGAGTGAGGTGGACAGCGGAGAGGAGGAAGCTGGGAATGTGCGCCAGCAGCTCATCGCCCGCTACTTCACTTGACGGTGAGTGTCCATGTACGACGGATGATGTGTCTGTATCTGTGCAGGTGTGTGTGTGCTGTGTCAGGGTGGCCGTATGTTCACTGCGTGCAGTGTGTCAACGCTCCATGGCCAGGGTAGTATGCCACTGTTGGTGACTGTGGCATTGTGCCCTATTGCTCTGTGCGATGTGTGTACATTGCTTGTAGTTGTTGACATGTACTGTGTGATGGGTGTGTGACACACTCATTGAATGTGCTCCTGTTCTGTCTCCCACCCCTAGGTCCCTACAGGCCCTCCGGATTCCATTGCCATGCCACGCATCAGGTGCCCTTCCGCCCAAGGTGGCCGTTGTATTCCGTACAAATAAAACACAGGGCACAAACAGCAGTTAGTGAATAAGGTGCATTTATTACGAACTGTGACATGTGATTGTGTGTAAGGTGATAACAAAAGTGGTGCGTGCAGTGACAATGAGCTGTCGGTCATGGCTGCGTGATGATCAGGGTGTACCCACTGGTTCTATGTCCATAGTCCAACACACACATGCCATCCAGCTGGCTGTGTGGAGTGGGATCGTAGAGCAAGTCAATGCAGTGGCTGGTCAAGGAAGGCTGGCGGAAGGCTGGCTGGCTGCCTCACTTGCGACTGGAGCGTGCGAAGTCCTCCCGGGAGATCTGTTTCCTCTTCGGACGGCCCCTTCCACGTTTGGGAGGGGGTGTGTGGTGGCGACCTGCTGGTGGTGGGTGAGGTGTGCTCACTGGCTGTGGACGCAGGGGAAGTGGACACTGCTGGCCGACCCTGCGCCCTAGCAGGTGGTGGCGGAGGTGGTGTTGCTGGCCTTGCCTGTGACCCCACCGCCACCACCAGCTGGCCCATGAGGTCCACGAGTTGGTCCATACGGGACACGAATTGGCCCATATGGGCGTCCATGGACCTCAGCACCCCCAGCACCTCCCGCGTGTCAGTAGCAGACCTGGCCCATTGTCCTTGGGCCTCTTCATAGGCCCCAAGGACTCTGGCCATTTGAGGCAGGGCATGGCTCCCAGGGAGGCTGGCGTTTCCCTGACCCTGCTCCTCCTACCAGTCCTGCTGCCACCGGCCTGCCCACTAGCCACATTGCACACCACGGTCCTCGCTGTGGCTCCCAGGGTGGATCCAGTCGGCCGGGCCACCACCTGCGCTGGGGCTGGTGCCAGCGAAGACGTGGTGGTGGTGGAGGCGGTGGTGGTCGGTGCGGCGATGGTGGCGGTTGCGGCAGTGGTAGTGGCCGCAATGACCGTGGGTGTGGCCGCAACGACAGTGGCAGCAGGGGACTGGGACTGTTCAGCATCCCTGGATGATGGGTTGGTGGGTAGGAGGGGTCCTGGGGAGCGGCTGGGCCCTGCCACGCCAGATGGGCCAGCTTGGTGGTCCGTGTCCGAAGAGGTGGACAGATCCTCCAGATCCGTGTGTCCTCGTTGGGGGCTTGTAGGCTGGCTGTGCTGGCTGCTGTCTCCATCCCCAGCGTCCAGCAGTTCGTCACCTGTGGAGAAAATGAGATTTGTTATTGTGTTGCACCTGGCGAAGTATGTATTAGTCGTCTGACATTGGCAGTTCGTGCAATCTCGTACATGGGTTTCCCGGAGGCGAGTGTGTGGCTGTGGCATCTGTAGTTGTGTGTGCTAGGCAATGGGACTGTGTGCTGTGCACATGTGGCATGGGACGGATTGGCCATGCCGATGGGTGTGTTGCTTTGCCCCTACTCATTGTGACTCTGGTGTATGCGGGCTCCTGGCCCATCCTGGGTCTGGTTTGTACTTTGCTTTTGGAGTTCATATGGAACGCTTAGGAACGCATATGGCAACATGGGGGCCATGCCCCAGATTCGCATTTGGGAGGGGATATGCTTTTGGGGTTCAAATGGAACGCTTAGGAACGCATATGGCAACATGGGGGCCATGCCCCAGATTCGCATTTGGGATGGAATATGCTTTTGGGGTTCAAATGGAACGCTTAGGAACGCATATGGCAACATGGGGGCCATGCCCCAGATTCGCATTTGGGAGGGGATATGCTTTTGGGGTTCAAATGGAACGCTTAGGAACGCATATGGCAACATGGGGGCCATGCCCCAGATTCGCATTTGGGAGGGGATATGCTTTTGGGGTTCAAATGGAACGCTTAGGAACGCATATGGCAACATGGGGGCCATGCCCCAGATTCGCATTTGGGAGGGGATATGCTTTTGGGGTTCAAATGGAACGCTTAGGAACGCATATGGCAACATGGGGGCCATGCCCCAGATTCGCATTTGGGAGGGGATATGCTTTTGGGGTTCAAATGGAACGCTTAGGAACGCATATGGCAACATGGGGGCCATGCCCCAGATTCGCATTTGGGATGGAATATGCTTTTGGGGTTCAAATGGAACGCTTAGGAACGCATATGGCAACATGGGGGCCATGCCCCAGATTCGCATTTGGGAGGGGATATGCTTTTGGGGTTCAAATGGAATGCTTAGGAACGCATATGGCAACATGGGGGCCATGCCCCAGATTCGCATTTGGGAGGGGATATGCTTTTGGGGTACATGCTGTGAGCCATGGGTGCCGAACGTGACATGTGTTGTGGCAGCATGACAGTGCATGGTCTGAGGTGTGTGCATGCCTGACATGCCCTGCATATTTGCTGTCTGTTGTGGTTACTGGACATGGCATTGGACGCATCGTTATGAGTGAGTGATAGTTGTGTGCCAGCCAACGTATTGCAGTTGTCCCATCTCCTTGGTGTGCGTGCTGCCCTGTGCCATGTGCATCACTGCAGTGCTCGGGGGGGTGTGGCCCATGTTGTGTGTTGTTGCTCACAGTGTGTCGTGCGCTTAATTGACTTCTGGCACATGGTTGGTCATGGGCATGTGTCTTAGCGTGACTGCTGTATGTGTGGCAGCTGTGCGGATGACATGCCTTTCATGTGACTGGGGCTGACGGATGGGATGGATGGTATGTTGTATGTGCATGGTGTGTCTGTGAGTTTGATGGGTTCAGTGGTGTTCGTGTGCATTTCTGTTGTTCCGCTCTGTTGCGTCTAGTGTTGTTTGTCTTACATAGGCGTAGTTGTGGGGTGTGGGGTTGACAGGCAGTGGGGGCTACATGGACAGGACTTCAATGGTGTTTCGGTTGTGTGTGATGAGTTGCACAGTGGCTGCCGTGTGGGACTATATTCAGTGTGGCTTGTGCATGCAGACGTGGCTCCTTGGGTGTTGCTATGTCTGTGATGGGTCATGTGGGGTGTGAGTCTGCTGTTCATGTCCGTGTGCACATTGTTCACTTGTTCGTGACGGTGGGCGGTGCTGCGTGTTCGTGTGCTACGTGACATGTCCCATGTGTTGGTGGTGTTATGGTCCTCATGCCTCCAGTAATCCAGCCCTGTCCAGTTTCCCACCTGCAAGTTGTTCGTGCGTGCACTGTACTGGATGCCACATGGCTCTAAGCGGGGGTGCTCCATGTTGCAGGTCTGTGGGGGTGGGGGGTGTAGTGGGTCGTGGGGTGGCTGTACACCCACTGACACCGATTGCTGTGGACCGTGATGTCTGCCTTTCGGCTGTCGTTGTGCACTGCGGTGGCTGACACGTGGCTGTGGGGTGTGGGGGATGCTCCTCCTTGCTGTGCTGTGGGACTGGGGCCTGGTGTGTATTGTACTTGGGCTGTCCACCGTCCCACCCACTGCACTTTGTGTTCCTGCCACTTACCTGTTACTTGTCGGTTAGTGCAGCTGTGGCAGACACATGGGTGTGGTGGGTGCTCGTTGTGGCGCTTCTGGCATATTTGGGGACCTGTTGGTGGTTACGTGGCTGGCTGAGTGTACACATGTCCCCACGCATCTTACAGTTGTTCGGTTTGGGCTGTGTGTGGTGGTGTCTGTTGCATGTGTGTGTGATGTGTTGTGTATTGTGTGCTGGACATGGGGGTGTTTGTCCCTGGGAGCTGTGGCATGGTAGTTGCGCATGTGAGTACATAGCGGTGTGCTGGTATACATTAGTTTGTACTTACCAGCCTCCACTCCCCTGCTAATCCGGCGAGGATCTCCGGATGGATTACGACTCGCACCTTCTCCTCCCACGCTTTGAAGGTCTTAAAGAGCGCGGGATTCCCTCCGCCAGTGACGGCAGCCAGCTCTCTGTTTTTGCCCTCCTTCTTCTTGACCAGGCTCTTTACGTCATTCCAACGTTTGTTTATTTCACCTCTGTTCCTGGGCAGGGTCCCGACTGCATTGACCTGGTCTACGATCCGGTTCCACATTCTGTTTCTGGTGGCTAGTGGTGTGTGCTGGACCATGTTCCCATAGATTTGTGGGTACACCTTGATGATCTCGTCGACCATGACCGTCAGCTCCATGGGCGTGAACTTGGGCATCCTTTGTGGTGCCATGGTGTTTGTGGTGCTGGTGCGGTGTGTGTTGTGTAATGTGGAGGGGGTTTGTGGTGCCGGGGTGTGGTGGTGGTGGTGGTGGTGGTGGTGGTGGTGGTGTTTGGTGGTGGTGGTGGTGGTGGTGGTGGTGGTGGTAGTGATGTGTGCGTTTCTGTGGTGTGCTGCTGTCCTTGCTGTGTCACTGTGTCCTCTCCTCTCCTCTCTGGTTTGCAATGTAGCAAGGGGTTGTGGTCTGTGGGAGTGCTGCTTTTGTACTCACCTATGTGGGTGTGTCCTCATGGTCTGTTGTTTTCAGGTGTGTTGTGTCTGGGGTTCTGGCCTTTGTATTTTTTGTTTGTCCGGGGGGTGTTTTCGGGATGTGTACTGTGCTTGTGTATTTGTGTGTGCCTTGCTGTGTGGACTTGTTGGCCATGTTGTGTGCTATTGGTTTTGTGTGCGGATGGTTTCTGTGCAGGTACGTGGGCGCCATGGCTTCTGCCGTGTCGATTCTCATCGGCGTTGTTTGCGCTGGCGGGCGGTATATTTGTGGTTTTTCCGCGCTCATGGCGGTGCGATCGTAATTTCACGTGCGGTGTGTCGGCCGTGTGGGCGGGCGGTTTTGTGTTGTCGTGCGTGTTTCCGTCCGTGGCGGGCGGTTTGACTCCGACTCGGACGATGGCGGGCGGTATTTTGTGTGATTTTTCCGCCGATGGCGGTTTTCGGTTTGTGTACTCATAATGGCGTGGTCGGTGTTCAGGCGGTGTGTGCGGGCGGATTTTTGCCGCTTCCATGCCTGGCGGATTTTTTTACGCCGGGTATCGTAATGGGCCCCTATATGTGTATTAAAAATTTATGATAAATGTTTCTGTATCGGGCCCCAAAAGGAATTTAATAACGTACATTCAAAGAACATGTGAGAATGGGTACCTGGAACAAGATTACAATTCCAACATAAATCACTATCACGAAGTTTCAGTTTATATAAATGAGCCGGGGTCCAATGTAGAAGATTTAATGTGAAAAATTTAGATTGGATAAGCAAGGGAGCAATTTTATTGCGTAGGGATAATTTCCCAATCAGATACCAAGTATCTTGTGAAATATGTTTAAAAATGTCATCTGCAAAATGATGAGACCATTTATCATAAGTAATCGTAGATTGTGAAGTGAGTGGAGCGGATAAGAATTTATAGATTTTGGATGCAGTATGACCTGAACGTAACCACATAGAAAGGAGTGAAACAATACCTGAGTCCGTAGACAGGGGTATTTTAGCAATTTTAACCTTTAGCTTTAAGAAAGAATAAAAGTCCATATTACAAAGATGATATTTCTCGGCTAAAAAAGAAAAGGGAAGCGGATCATGATTAGAATCATACAGATCCTTCACCAATCTAATACCTTTGGTCGCCCACAAAGAGGCTATGCTAGGATTAATATCAGTAGAAAGTTTAGGATTGTGCCATAAAGAAGACCATCTTGATTTAGGTATAGGTTTTTTCTCACACTCTTCTGGCAATCCAAAAATACGAAGATTACTTCTGCGATTCTGATCCTCCTGTTCAGTTAGGTCTCTTCTTAATGAAACCATGGAACGCTCCAAACTTTGGATATGTTTAGTTTGTTTGTTTGTGAAGTCTTCAACATTACTTATTCTCGTTTCGGCATTAGATACACGTAATGAGAGTTTTTTCAAGTCATTACGAATTGCTGCCACCTCCACCTGAAGCAGATCTGTATTAGTTTTGGTACTTTGAGCTATGTCGTGAACCGTATTAAGTTTAAGAAGTATAGCTTCTAACGTTGAGGCAGATTCAGTACTGCCTTTAGCTGGAGAGTCCGGGGTAGGTGAGGTCTGTTTGGATCTTTTCAAATTCCCTTTGGAATCTCTGTCTTTAGAGGCCACCCCCATGCCTTCCGCCATTGAAGAAATTCGTAATGACCACGATCAAATACTGTACTGTGCGTAGAAAATTCCAACTATATATTATGAGACACAAGCCCAGAACGACATAGGAATCATCAATAAGGTGACAGGTGTTGATACCAAAAGTGAAGAAGCCAACACTTCTGAGACCATGCGTTAAGTATCCTGCACACAAATGCGACTTATAATCAGGGTTAGAACCTTACAATAGAAGGTATGTATGTTGCCCAAGGAAGGTACTGACAGCAGTCGTTATATTATAGATCAATATACCAAGCACAATGACCTATGTTTAGAGATGTTGCATTCAGTACCTGTAGTGTAGTTCCTATTTCCCTAATAGGCTCTGCGCATTGGAATAATATAACCTATAGGCTTGACATAGGACCGAGGTCGGTATGTCCCTATCGAGTATATTAAACTTAATTACTTGTGCCAGCTAGCTCAGAGGCCACTAGAAACTCCTTGAGAACAAGAAGGGAGTAGTTTCTGGCAACCGCATAAACATGACCACTTTGTTTCCCTTTAGAATCGGAACACGTCTCAGAATCGTGGCAACAATAGATAACAGTTTCACTCAGCTAATCGTGCATGCTTAGTTTCCGCAGAGTTACACAGAAAGGAAAGACGGGCGTTTCAATAAAGAGGTTTTATTGAACAGTCTTGTTTCTCGTGTAAGAGATATGTGCTGTTATGATCACAAGAGAGTATGCAAGATAAATAATGTACAGCGTAAGCAGTAGAAATAAATAATACTGCGCTAGCATTATCTTTTAGCATATATTCACCTACATAAATAACATGAGCTAAAAATGCGAGTACTCATACGATGCGTCTCTAAGCTAGTTCTACCCCAATGTACCTAACCTAGTCTAGGTGTAGGGAAAGGTAAGAAGTAGGTGGAGTATTCTCTAGTATGGTATACTAAGAGTATGTTAAGTCTAGTATGCCAAGAGTCCCTCTAGGTTCTAGTCAGCTCCATACCTTGTGAATGAGAGAGGTGGGAATCTCTTTCCGGATCTGGAACTCTAACACCCCGCAAGGGAGTCAGAACACTGGAAGCTGGATTCTTTTGCGTGCAGGAATGACAGCGTCTTCTCAGTGCGTCAGGCCGGGATACGGGCTCCTCTGAAGTCGAGGTCTCCTCTAACTTGCTTGGGCAAGGGAAGGTATATTTATACCTGATAGGTGCCTTGGAATGTTAGCATTGACATGAAGTCGGACAGAGGAAGACGTCAGGAATGAACCCTTAAGGTATAACGGTTCATACATAATATATGAGTTCTTGGAGAAATCAATAGTCCTGTGTTAGGGGAACTCCCGAAAGCTTAAGGGTCTGGTTTCTAAGAACTCGTTGTGACGTTAGGGTGGACGGATGTCGGTGACCATGCCTGTATTTGGAGTGCACGGCTAATGCCTAAATAAGGACTGGGATTCTATGCCTATATAAGGGCAATGCAAATTGTTCCTATATAAGGACATGTCTCAGGAAAACCTATATACGGACACCTAAAGCGGAATACAACACCCACTCCACTTTCGAATGAACGATAATACTAAATGCTAAACATTAAATGCTAAACATTAAATTGAGTACCACATGTTGCTAAAAACATTTCTAAAAGCATATTAAAAGAAGTTTAAAATAAACTGTTGAATGCAATAGGTACTGTACATTTAAAGCATCGTTTTCATTCTAAGCATATAATGGAGATAAATGCAACATGAATGAATAAACAGAAATATATGCATATGATGAAATGGTTGACAAGTTGTCAAAAAATCAAAGCCATTGCATATCATGGTATTAAATGAAATGTTAGACAAGTTAGGTGACAATGTGTCCCTGGAAGTATTCAAAGAATTCCGTTTTATAAGACTAGTTCTACTGTAAGCAGATTGTTCTTTGCCATGTCATCTCAAAAATTAAAAAGAAAAAAGTTCAATTCTGGGAAAAGTTCCAAGTTTTAAAAATATGAAGGCCAAATTTCATTGCTTCCCTGGTACACTGTGAGCCGAATCAAAGTCAGTGTATGGGTCTGGCGTAAACATGAGATCATCTATTTCCGTAGCCAAAATATCGTCCACCGAAGTTGGTGACATTTGGAACACCTCGTTCAGAAGGTTAATTGCACAGAGATGAGAAACATCGCCTTCACCAGAAGATGCAATGTTCGCGTCCGTTGTTACATGTGTGCCTGTTGATCCATCTCGTACCTCAGCAGCTGCAGGAAGCGTCTGTGAGATCTCAATGAATGCCGTCATCAGGATTGGTAGCCTCTGGGGACAACACAGAGCATGGGCCGTTATCGGGTCCAGCAGAGTATCGACATCCGTTGGCATGACTGATGGGAATGTTAGACAGGTGTCTAGCACGCATTCTTCACCGCAAAACAGGCAGCGTAGAACAGGTAAGATGCAATCTTGCCAGATTGGTCTGAATGACAGGAACCACGTTGTATTAAGTTCCCGTAGACGAGGCATGCCCAAAAGCTGTACTATTCGCTCACAGCATTTCCGTTCAAGGAGAGCTTTCTCCACATCGCTCGGAGTGATGTTGGCGAATAGGCTTGCCATAGCATAGTAGTAGGAATAGAAATAGAATTCCTGCAACAAGTGCTAGAATTAACGGCACACCACCAAACACAGAATGTGCGAAGTTTGGGATGATTCCGAGGACTGCCTGGAAAGGTGCTAATAGTCCGGAACAGATGGTCTTAAATACATGTACAATTCCGCTCGTATCAGACATGTTAAAGATACGTCCCATCATTTCTACGAAATGTATAGGGCAGTTTGTACGAATTAAAGCCTGTATCTCAGCCGAAGTCCTTGCAACTTGTAAATCATAGATTTCTTTGGCCGAGGTCAGAGGCACTGTTTGTTGTATAAGCATGGCTTTCATTCTGCTTAAAGTATTAAATCGTATAAAAGAGACATTCAACGAAGGCCATAGAGGCGACTCCCTGACTGTGTCTATTGGGGCAAACAATACTTGCATACAGCAAGTGACCCTGGAGTCGACCGTTACCAGATATGGGATGCCTGGCAACATGCCACAGCAACTCTGATCAGTCAATATGAGGTAACTCCTATTAGAAAGTTGGCCAAACGTTGGATTAATCACAGTAGCTGGTGTACCCTGCTGGTGGCAGGACAAATTTGCCACAGAACCATTACAAGCCCCGTGTAAAGAAATGTCCTGACAAATTAGTGAACCGCTTAGTGCACTTTCACAGTGTGTACCGCTCAGAAACACTTCATGATCCCCACTCCAACATCTGTATGTGTAAGGTAAATTCCAGGATGTCTTAATGTATTCTTTACCCAACCTTTCATATTTGCCTGCTTGCATTTGTTTGAGGCAATACTGAAACTGAAAAGTAGTGACAGGCAGAGTGATTTTGCCATGAATAAGCCATTCTGTAGCTGGTTTTTCTGCCACTGTTAATGGTAATTTTTCCAGTTTTTCAATGCTCAGCACTGTATACTTTGCTTCTCTTTGTGCCAGTTCGATCTGTTTATCAATTAGATTGTATTCTGCAAACAGAGCCGACGTGTTGATAAAACGCCAAGGCACATAGCCTGCACGCAAAGATTGCAGCGTCCAGCTTAATAACATAATAGAACGTAACTGTGATTGGCCTTGCTGTAACATGGCTAAATCTTGTTCCAGTATGTCAATAGCAGAGGATACAATGTTGTCCAATGAATAAGTTCTAGATGACAAAGTTGTTAACCCGTTGTCGACCACAGTGAGAGTTTTCTCTAAGTTAATACGATCAATTTCACGTATTCGTTCTGCGGCCTCTGCCTGTGACACCTTCCATGCTTCATTATAAGCAGCATAGATGCCGGCATATATGAAACGTTTTTGACGTGGTTTTCTTGGTCCAAGCAAGAATTCCCTAAGGTCTGCGTCTTCTTTAAGTAAAGATAAGTGTTGTTTCACATCCTTAAGTGTAGATATTTGCAGCCAATCGAGGCATAATTTTCCTACATTGTATGTTGTTACTACCCCCGGATGTTGTCTTTGGACGTATCGTGGGTCTGGCCTATGAATAGTAAACCCCTGTGTTTTATTCAGGAATCTTTCTTGACATATGTTTGTGTCTGTGGGCCAGATCAACCATTTTCTCCAATCAGGATTTGTTCTGTTGATTTGTAGTATTGTGTCAACTGTAACCGCTGCCTGTGTATTGTTATTACTGGCAGGTGTTGGTACAGAAGGTGTTTTCATATCTTTAATCTTGGCTAAACCAAGGCAAGACGTTTGTTGCACAGTGTCGTTCAAAAACATTATTTGCTGAGGGATGGTACAGGCTCTAAACAAAGCTTCTATCCCCTGCACTTGCCAATCTCTAAAACATGATTTTCTGTCCTGTTTTGTTTACAGTTTTATAGTAAAATGTTTCTGGGTCAGATGTATTGTACCCTGAAAAATAGGGAAACTTTTTAGCAAACGTTTTCGAACTACCTTTTGGTGGTGTAGGACAATGCTCTCATTGGTTAAACATAAACACATTTCTAGGTGTTGCAGATTTATGCAAAAAATGATGACCATAGTGGTTATAGCAATACAGCTGTTCATAGTCTGATGAACCCTCTAAATATTCATTATTAGAAAATGCAGCAGACTTTTCTAGGTCAAACATCATATCATTTACAGTCTCAAAGTCCCAATCATCAGAATAGGTACTGGATGAAACAAAATCACGTTGTGAAATTTTAAATAAATGTGGAATGTTCAAATGTTCCGTAGGGCCGAAGATATCGAAATCTGTTTTGTCCCACACTATACCATCCTGTATAGGAACGGCTGTGATGTTCACTGCTGACAAGTCTCTTGCTTCACGATGGGATGATTTGTGTGGTTTTAAAAGTAAGTTCACATCTTTACTTTCAATGTCCAAATGGATGTATCTGCCATTTATTAGCACGCTGATAGTCATAACCAAAGCTAGCCAAAGCAGAAAGAAAAATATTCCAGAAATAATCCACAGTTCAATCCATGGTGAAACCAGATAAGTCTTTCTCAGGAAATGAAAAAAGTCTTGGACTTGCTGTTTAAAAGTTTTTGATGCTGGCGACGTTTCAGGCTCACTCAGATCCTCAGAAAACATATCAAAGTTAATGAAATAGCCAGAAGCAGTTCTGTCAATTGTTGGAATTGCATCAGGATTTGTTGAAATTGCTGAAACCAGTTGATCACTTGTTACATTCGTGTAGACAGGTGTATTTGGACAAACTGTTACTTGAGTTTCAAGAGGGATGAGTTCCATAGCATTGTTGCTCAGTCCTTCATCTGTTACTGCTGAATTTTCGATGGTTATCAGTCTTTCAGTCTGAACCTCTTGGATAGTAGCGAAAGGAGTGTGTCTGCTACTAGGTCGGAGTCCACGAGGCCTACTATTTAGTATTGGCCACATACTGTGGTTTGATGAGGTCGATGGACACAAATCTTTTCTCCTTTTTTCCAGCAAGGGGCGGCAGAAGTACTGTTCTTGTACTGGTACTGGTTGTCTGTAAGAAGGTCCAAATTCCTTCTTGTCCGCAATCTTCTCTCTGACTAGATCCCCAACTTTTGGAATCCAGACAGGCCTTGCTGGGACTCCCGGTTTTTCCCCAGTGGTGGTTGGCTGCAGGAACACGTTGCTTTGTTTCGCTCTTAGTTCATTTAGATCCTGTAAAACAGCCAACCGATCTTTGATATCAAAGGGTTTATTTTCCACCACTGTGCCTTTACATTCGAGATCAGGAACCCACATTTTTGTCCCAAATAGGACCTCATATGGAGTGACCCCCCCTAGAGAACTTCTTAGCAAATTATTTAATGAGCGTTGGACCCCATAAAGATGTTTGACCCACCCATCACCCGAACCTAATACCCTAGCTGTTATAGACTGCTTTATGTCCCGGTTTTTCCATTCCACAACAGAATTTCCCTCAGGATGAAACGGAGAGGAGTACCGCAATGCAACGCCCAGACTGGCCATGGCTTCTTTGTAAGCCTGAGAGCTAAACGCAGGGCCCTGGGCAGAATGTAGCGTGCCTATTGCGTATGTGCCGATAAAGACTCGCAAATCTTTTATAACAGTTCGAGCGTCAGCCGAGCGCTGAGGCCATATCCATAGGAACCTTGACTTAGTATTTGTGGGATTGCATTTGTCCAAAAGGACGCCTGCGCGTAGATAGTCTAATGCTGTCTAACAATGGTGTCTGTACTGGGCAGGCTACTTCGTAGCATGGTGTCTGGTGGCGTTCTGCATCACCATGTACCTTACAGTCTATGCAGTCATTGATGAAGATGTGAATCTGTGTATTCATTCCAGGCCACCAGTACATCTCTTTTAATGTCAATATTGTTTTAGAGATCCCTTGATGTGACAGACCCTCCCCCAGATGTGCTTCATAAATCAAAGCTGCTCTACGTTCCATGTTTGGAATTACCCTATCCCCCACTCCAGGGATTCGAGCAAAAGGAACGTTGTTCACATCAATTACATATGAGTACTTGAGTGGAAACTTTTTCGGTAACGCTGCACCACTGCCTTTGCTCATAGCATTGACAGCCAACATTATCTCACTGTCTATTCTCGTTTTTGAACGAGTGATCGCAACTACGGAAGCTGTCTGAACAGCCCCCTTTGTGGCTTCGTCAGTCAATGAATTCCCTGCAACGTGAACGCCATCACGTTGATGACTCAGCGTGTGTATCACGTGAGCCTTTGGTAGTTCGCTTTTTAACTGAACTACTTGTTCCCAAAGCGTTTTATGCTTTATTGTGCCACCTTTTGCATCTTTGAACCCATTTTCAAGCCAATTTTGTATATATTCATTATACGACTGCACACAGTAGAAAGAATCGCACACTATTAGTGTGGGGAATTCGCGATCTGTACTTTCAAGTGCCAGTTTGAATGCTTGTAGTTCAGCTCGCTGAGCTGTACAATCTCCTAGAGATTGAGTTTTAGTGACCATCGGTCTGAAGTTACCAACGCGCATGCGACCTTTAACGATTGCGCACGCTGCACTCTAAGCTTGCTTACTCCCTGTAGCGGGTTGTGCGGATCCGTCAGTGTAAATTATGAATTCGTACTGACCGAGAGGCAGAATTTCAGTGGGCAGAGGACATTCATGTTCATATTGCAGGAACGCTTGTGTTTTTAAATCAGGATCAAAAACATATTCAACATCTGTTGCAGCAAGAGAATTAACCCATTGTATCCATCTCGGATGTAATGCTTTAGCATTTGGAATGCTCGCTTTTGTAACCGCCTCTAAGGCCGGTACTGGGGTTACGACAATAATGCGTTTCCCTTGGGCTAGAGGTCTTTCTTTTGCTACTGCAGTTTGAACTGCTGTCAGTATTTTTTCTGTTGAAGTGAAGCGCATTTCTGCTTGTGTATACAAATGTGATTTGTATGCTATTGGTATTTTTTCACCCTCATTAAATGTTAAGTAGGTGAATCCGCATTGACCCGAAATTATTCAGATCACCAAATTGCGTTGACTTACGCGTGTTTGTAAGTGATTTGTTGCTAACATGTTAGCTTGGAGTGAACGCAAGATTTCTGTGTGTTCATGTGTCCAATTTTTGATTGAAAAATCAGGTTTGATTAATGCGTAGAGAGTTTTAACCCTTTCTGCGTAATTTAGAATGTAAGTTCTTCCAAAATTTAGGAAACCCAGGATGGATTGTAAATTTTTTCAGCGTTTTAGGAGGTTGGAGCAGCGCACATCTTTCTAAAAAGTTGGCTGCCAAGCTCTTGCCTTCACTTGAAAGCTCATATCCTAGAAAAAGGACATTGAGATGGGCAATTCTGGATTTTTTAAAGTTGAACTTATAGCCCTCAGAGGCGAAGCCCAATATAATGGTACTCACCCTGTTCAAGTGCCTATCCAGGTCATCGTCTGTCAGATAGATGTCATCGACATATGACAATGCCTCATTATCATAAATTTGTAGTAACTCCGTTACCCTGGCTGAGAATAACCCCGGGCTGTTCTTGAAGCCTTGTGGGAGTCGACAAAATTGACGCTGGGTCCCCATTATTGAGAAAGCTGTCAAGTACCTGCTTTCAGGTGCTATATTTTGACAAAAGAAACCATTTGAGATATCCAATGTGGTTTTATATTTTTTACGCACAATGTTATTCATTAATGCTGTACTATGTGCATTTTGCACTGCAAATGTTTTTGAACAAGTGTTTAGGTGTCTGTAATCCAAAACTAGACGATATGTATTGTCTGGTTTGGAGACAGGAAACAAAGGATTGTTCATTGAAGAGGTGCATGTTTCAATCACCCCTTGGTATTCAAGTTGATCTAAGATCTCCCTGACCTGTTTTTTAGCTTCTTGCTTTATTGGGTACTGCCTTTGTGCAGTAGGTTCATTTTTTAGATGTATTTTATGGTGAGGTGAGTCCTCATCCCATCCTACATGATTTTTATGGATCACTGACAGAATATCGAGGAGCAAAATATCGACCTGGCAAAATATCGAGGAAAAAATATAGAATGCCAGAATATCGAATTCCTATCTACAAACAGGTAAGTACAAAAATATCGAATCCAAAATATCGTTGTAAAAAATATAGTTAGTCAAAATATCGAATTTTTTAAATGTCTTAAAAAAGAAATGTAAAATTAATAAAATAATACATATAATTAACTAAAACATCCTTAAAAATACTTAAATAACCTTAATATTAATAAATATTTAATGTAAGTTAAAAAAATAAACATGCATTTTTATTTTTTAATACATATATATATTAACGTAATATTAATAACAAATATTCAATATTTTTAGCGTAGGATAGCGGGAGGGTAAAATTTACTATTCCCACTCCAGTGAGTGCAACAGTAGGGAAAGCGTTGGATAGCGGGAGGGTAAAAATTACTATTCCCACTCCAGTGAGTGCAACAGTAGGGAAAGCGTTGGATAGCGTAGGGGTAAAATTACTATTCCCACTCCAGACAGTGCAACAGTAGGGAAAGCGTTGGATAGCGTAGGATAAAAATTACTATTCCCACTCCAGAGAGTGCAACAGTAGGGAAAGTGTTGGATAGCGTAGGGGTAAAATTACTATTCCCACTCCAGTGAGTGCAACAGTAGGGAAAGCGTTGGATAGCGGGAGGGTAAAAATTACTATTCCCACTCCAGAGAGTGCAACAGTAGGGAAAGCGTTGGATAGCGTAGGGGTAAAAATTACTATTCCCACTCCAGAGAGTGCAACAGTAGGGAAAGCGTTGGATAGCGTAGGGGTAAAAATTACTATTCCCACTCCAGAGAGTGCAACAGTAGGGAAAGCGTTGGATAGCGGGAGGGTAAAAATTACTATTCCCACTCCAGAGAGTGCAACAGTAGGGAAAGCGTTGGATAGCGTAGGGGTAAAAATTACTATTCCCACTCCAGAGAGTGCAACAGTAGGGAAAGAGTTGGATAGCGGGAGGGTAAAAATTACTATTCCCACTCCAGAGAGTGCAACAGTAGGGAAAGTGTTGGATAGCATAGGGTAAAAATTACTATTCCCACTCCAGAGAGTGCAACAGTAGGGAAAGCGTTGGATAGCGTAGGGGTAAAAATTACTATTCCCACTCCAGAGAGTGCAACAGTAGGGAAAGCGTTGGATAGCGGGAGGGTAAAAATTACTATTCCCACTCCAGAGAGTGCAACAGTAGGGAAAGCGTTGGATAGCGTAGGGGTAAAAATTACTATTCCCACTCCAGAGAGTGCAACAGTAGGGAAAGTGTTGGATAGCGGGAGGGTAAAAATTACTATTCCCACTCCAGTGAGTGCAACAGTAGGGAAAGCGTTGGATAGCATAGGGTAAAAATTACTATTCCCACTCCAGTGAGTGCAACAGTAGGGAAAGTAATGATTTAATATTTAAATTAAAAAAAAAATTATCAATACCATTAAAAAATTAATTAAAATTAATTACCAATTACAACATATTTAATAATTAACTAATTATAAATACCAATAAATATTATTTATTAAAAATTAATTACCTATTAATAATCAATTAACAACCAATTAATTTTCAATACCAAAAATTAATAAGTAATACAAAATGTTTACCAATTAATAATTAATTAACAGTAAATTAATTATCAATACACAAAAATATTTTCAATAATTATTTAATTACAATTAAATTACTTCCCACCCTATTCCCCTATAAACCCACAACCCGCTCCAAATAATACATTAATACAATTAATATAATTATCAATTAATCAATTAATAAAAATTAATTACCAATTAATAAAAATTAATTACCAATTAATAAAAATTAATTACCAAATAAAAATTAATTAACAATAAATTAATAATCAATACCAATAAATAAAAATAAATAATTACTGAATTACAATTAAATTACTTCCCACCCCATTCCCCTATAAACCCACAACCCGCTTTGAATAATAAATTAATACAATTAATATAATTATCAATTAAAAAATTAATAAAAATTAATTACCAATTAATAAAAATTAATTGCCAATTAATAAAAATTAATTACCAATTAATAATTAATTAACAATGAATTATTTATCAATACCAATAAATAAAATTAAATAATTACTTAATTACAATTAAATTACTTCCCACACTATTCCCCTATAAACCCACAACCCGCTACAGAACTAAAACGCAAAATTAAATTAAAAATAATTAATAATTCCTAAAAATTAATATTTAATTTACTATAATTAAATTACTTACCACCCTATTCCCCTATAAACCCACAACCCGCTACGGAATTAAATTACGCAAAAATTAAATAACATAAAATTCATTACTTTAAAAAAATTAAAACATACATTACAAAAATAATACATACTTTTAACACATATACTAACACTTAAAACACTATAAAAAAATCTGATATTTTTAACAACTATATTATGACTGTCGATATTATGACAATCGATATTTCTTACCTGAATTTCGATATTCTGCACCACTATATTTTGGCAATTCGATATTCTTTCCATTCTATATAAAAAAACTCGATATTTTGGCAATTCGATATTAAAAATTCGATATTATGTCTGTTCACCGATTTTTTTATAATGCTGGGGCCTGGCATAAGTATATTTTAGATTAATTGGAATATGGTTGGAGAAGGCAGGCATAATAATGTCCTCGCCATGTGGGCACTCCCTGACAAATTGTGGTGGCCAGTCTTTTCTGCTAGAAGTATATCATAACCCTTGAAAGTTTCTCCCAAAAGAGTGTTTTCACCTTTCTTGGTATGTCTCCCTCCATTCAGAGTGTTATTTCATATAACTTTTGTGTCTACAGTCTCAGCTGTGATGTACTCATTCAAGTCCACTATCTCCAGAAGTTCCTTCAGGTTCTGGCGAGCTATTGTGACTTCTGCCGCACTGTCCAGCATTGTCTGAGCCCATTCTCCGTTCTTGAGTTGTGTTCTCAGTATCCTCGGCATGTCTGATCTTCAGACCTGCTACTTTCTTTTTTGAGAATTGAGGTTTTGATTTATTTTTTGGAACGTGTTTGTCGTCTTTCGATTTCACACGTTCTTCTCCATGTTCTGACCGTCCTCTTCTTTCCGATGTCTGTGACGAGATCTGAAAGGTACGAGAGGAACGTGTATCAGTATCTTGATACCTGTCAGGTTTTTTTAAATTATCCCTATTCCTGAGGTTATACCTCCTTTCAGAGGGCTCCTTTTGAGGAGACCTACCTCGGGACTGAGAACGTTTCTCGTTTGAATTTTGTTTATTAGTTTCCCACTTCTTTTTAGAAGATGTAGGAGTTTGTTTATTAGAGTCCTTCTCAGGACTTTCAGATAGTTTTGGCTTCAATGGTCTTCCACCTAAACTATCTCTGCCTAATTCTGCATAAGATTGTTCTATTATTCTGGGTAGTTCTGTTTAATGTTCTGTAACATCGAATTCCCTTAATCGTTGGCGGATCGCCACTGCTGCTGCCTCTCCTTTAATATTAGATAATATTATTGTTGAGACCTGGTCGAACTTTTTCTGTAATTTCATACCTAAATTCAGAGCAGGCTCTGCCCCGTATTCGTTTTGAATTTGTTTTAGGACATCTGGTATTACTGCAATTGACGGAACACCATGTGTTTTAGTATAGATGGCAGCAAAGACTGAGCCCCAAGTGGTGCAGTCTTCCAGTTGTGGTGTGATCCCCATTGGTAAACAGATTGTTAGGATTCTGTGTTTCTCATAAGGGCTAGTATTAGGAAATACTGCTTCTATTTGAGTAATTTTTTGAACTATCCAGAATGGAATTTGCTCACGTTTTGTGGGCATTTTTCCCATGACTGCGTATAAAGTCTGTGGTGTAATTTTTAGTGTATTCCCCTGTTGAGGGGTTTGATTTGGAATGGTCAATGGTGGTTGGACTGTGAAAGTCCGCATGACATATTGGACTAATTGTCTGTAAATTTTTATTAACTCTGTAAGTTGAGTAAGTAATTCCTCGTCTGACATCTCTTCAATGTCAGGATGAGGTGTGTAGCCGGCTAGAATCGGCCATGTTGCTCCTGGTCTACCTAGTGGACCGAGCCTGGTGATGTTTTTGCGATGTTTTAGGGCGCCTTTAAACCAGAGCTGATGCTCCTGGTATGTTAGTGGAATTTCAATATCCTCAAAAGGAATATATTCCTCTGGTGATTCATCTTCTTCGTAGAAGTGAAACAGTTTTGTTACTGAATTTGATTCAGGGAATACTATCCATGAATAGAATACCTCTGTCTGAAAAGATTCGTGTGCCTCTATCACGAAAACTGCTCTACCGCCTCTTGGTGGTAGGCTGTGTTTTATAAGTTTTAGAGTGATGGCTCTTCTTAAGTTTGGATGGATGTCTCTAACACCCTCCTCGGTTTCATTTAAACCTGTAAAGTTAAAAACTGTTACGACTGGGTCAGCTGCAGCTCCACCGGTTTCGGTGGCATTGTCCCGTGTGGACATTTGTTTTTTGAAAAATGTAGAACAAGTTTCAAGGAAACAAAAGATAAGGTGCACAATATTTTGGAACACTGTATCCTTCAACGTTGAACAAACCAAACAACTAATATATAGGGTTTTTTGGCCTATTTAGTTTTGGCGGATATTTAACCCTACCCACTCCAGACGTCTTATGGAGTATGTGAGTAGGGCTCTCTGAGAAAAGCACGACTGAGTTACTCAGTATCTAGCGTTAAATTACTGCCTTACCAAACGTTTGCGCGCCATGTAGTGTAGTTCCTATTTCCCTAATAGGCTCTGCGCATTGGAATAATATACCCTATAGGCTTGACATAGGACTGAGGTCGGTATGTCCCTATCGGGTATATTAAACTTAATTACTTGTGCCAGCTAGCTCAGAGGCCACTAGAAACTCCTTGAGAACAAGAAGGGAGTAGTTTCTGGCAACCGCATAAACATGACCACTTTGTTTCCCTTTAGAATCGGAACACGTCTCAGAATCGTGGAAACAATAGATAACAGTTTCACTCAGTCAATCGTGCATGCTTAGTTTCTACAGAGTTACACAGAAAGGAAAGACGGGCGTTTCAATAAAAGGGTTTTATTGAACAGTCTTATTTCTCGTGTAAGAGATATGTGCTGTTATGATCACAAGACAGTATGCAAGATAAATAATGTACAGCGTAAGCAGTAGAAATAAATAATACTGCGCTAGCATTATCTTTTAGCATATATTCATGTACATAAATAACATGAGCTAAAAATGCGAGTACTCATACGATGCGTCTCTAAGCTAGTTCTACCTTAATGTACCTAACCTAGTCTAGGTGTAGGGAAAGGTAAGAAGTAGGTGGAGTATTCTCTAGTATGGTATACTAAGAATATGTTAAGTCTAGTATGCCAAGAGTCCCTCTAGGTTCTAGTCAGCTCCATACCTTGAGAATGAGAGAGGTGGGAATCTCTTGCCGGATCTGGAACTCTAACACCCCGCGAAGGGAGTCAGAACACTGGAAGCTGGATTCTTCTGTGAGCAGGAATGACAGCGACTTCTCAGTGGGTCAGGCCAGGATACGGGCTCCTCTGAAGTCGAGGTCTCCTCTTACTTGCTTGGGCGAGGGAAGGTATATTTATACCTGATAGGTGCCTCTGAATGTTAGCATTGACGTGAAGTCGGACAGAGGAAGACGTCAGGAATGAACCCTTAAGGTATAACGGTTCATACATAATAGATGAGTTCTTGGAGAAATCAATAGTCCTGTGCTAGGGGAACTCCCGAAGCTTAAGGGTCTGGTTTCTAAGAACTCGTTGTGACGTTAGGGTGGACGGATGTCGGTGACCATGCCTGTATTTGGAATGCACGGTTAATGCCTAAATAAGGACTGGGATTCTATGCCTATATAAGGGCAATGCGAAGTGTGCCTATATAAGGACATGATTCAGGAAAACCTATATACGGACACCTAAAGCGGAATACAACAAAGTGTTTAAGTGTCTGTAATCCAAAACTAGACGATATGTATTGTCTGGTTTGGAGACTGGAAACAAAGGATTGTTCATTGAAGAGGTGCATGTTTCAGTCACCCCTTGGTATTCAAGTTGATCTAAGATCTCCCTGACCTGTTTTTTAGCTTCTTGCTTTATTGGGTACTGCCTTTGTGCAGTAGGTTCATTTTTTAGATGTATTTTATGGTGAGGTGAGTCCTCATCCCATCCTACATGATTTTTGTATAATGCTGGGGCCTGGGCAACTGCCCATTTCCTGGCATAAGTATATTTTAGATGAATTGGAATATGGTTGGAGAAGGCAGGCATAATAATGTCCTCACCATGTGGGCACTCCCTGACAAATTGTGGTGGCCAGTCTTTTTCTGCTAGAAGTATGTCATAACCCCTTGAAAGTTTTCCCCAAAAGAGTGTTTTCACCTTTCTTGGTATGTCTCCCTCCATTCGGAGTGTTATTTCATATAACTTTTGTGGAGTACTAACCCTGGTGTCTACAGTCTCAACTGTGATGTACTCATTCAAGTCCACTATCTCCAGAAGTTCCTTCAGGTTCTGGCGAGCTATTGTGACTTCTGCCGCACTGTCCAGCATTGTCTGAGCCCATTCTCCATTCTTGAGTTGTGTTCTCAGTATTCTCGGCATGTCTGATCTTCAGACCTGCTACCTTCTTTTTTGAGAATTGAGGTTTTGATTTATTTTTCGGAACGTGTTTGTCGTCTTTCGATTTCACGCGTTCTTCTCTATGTTCTGACCGTCCTCTTCTTTCCGATGTGTGTGACGAGATCTGAAAGGTACGAGAGGAACGTGTATCAGTATCTTGATACATGTCAGGTTTTTTTAAATTATCCCTATTCCTGAGGTTATACCTCCTTTCAGAGGGCTCCTTTTGAGGAGACCTACCTCGGGACTGAGAACGTTTCTCGTTTGAATTTTGTTTATTAGTTTCCCACTTCTTTTTAGAAGATGTAGGAGTTTGTTTAATAGAGTCCTTCTCAGGACTTTCAGATAGTTTTGGCTTCAATGGTCTTCCACCCAAACTATCTCTGCCTAATTCTGCATAAGATTGTTCTATTATTCTGGGTAGTTCTGTTTGATGTTCTGTAACATCGAATTCCTTAATCGTTGGCGGATCGCCACTGCTGCTGCCTCCCCTTTAATATTAGATAATATTATTGTTGAGACCTGGTCGAAGTTTTTCAGTAATTTCATACCTAAATTCAGAGCAGGCTCTGCCCCGTATTCGTTTTGAATTTGTTTCAGGACATATGGTATTACTGCGATTGACGGAACACCATGTGTTTTAGTATAGATGGCAGCAAAGACTGAGCCCCAAGTGGTGCAGTCTTTCAGTTGTGGTGTGATCCCCATTGGTAAACAGATTGTTAGGATTCTGTGTTTCTCATAAGGGCTAGTATTTGGAAATACTGCTTCTATTTGAGTAATTTTTTGAGCTAAACAGAATGGAATTTGCTCACGTTTTGTGGGCAATTTACCCATGACTGCGTATAAAGTCTGTGGTGTAATTTCTAGTGTATTCCCCTGTTGAGGGGTTTGATTTGGAATGGTCAATGGTGGTTGGACTGTGAAAGTCCGCATGACGTATTGGACTAATTATCTGTAAATTTTTATTAACTCTGTAAGTTGAGTAAGTAATTCCTCGTCTGACATTATATCGATGTCAGGATGAGGTGTGTAGCCGGCTAGAATCGGCCATGTTACTCCTGGTCTACCTAGTGGACTGTACAGAGTTGTATATTAGTTGCTCATATGTCCTTTGTATGTGCTTGTTTCAATAAAGTTGTATTTAACTAAATGGGAGGTAATAAGAATCTGTTCGCTCACTGCACTCTGTAATCTAGAACGTTGGTTGTGCATTATTCATTCTCTACCTGACTTCTAACTGGATCTGTCGTGGGTCTCTGCAACTGTAATAAAGTTTCCTGTTCTTTATTACAAACCTGACGTCTCAGCTTCTTCATTTCGCTGAGACACTTCCTACATATATTGGCGACGATTTGGTATTAATCAGAGGACCCACCGACCAACTGCTTTTTGTTACGTATTCACTTTGTATTATTTTACTGAATTTTGGAAGGCACTCCGCCCCGCATTTCCTGCCTGATTTTGGATCAGCTACTTATTTATGGATTTTTGCACCGTCTCCTCGAGTGTTGGCACTTATTTCTCTCCGATCCTTTCTGAGTGTGAGCCACATCGGATGCTGACTTCGTGCCACAATTTAAAGGTGCTATGAGATTTGGGAATCTCTATGCGCGATGTGATTCTTTTGCTAACTGAGTTAATCGTGGGCATAATAACTTGGTGTTTAGCTACTACAGTTTCATCTCACCGTTACTGACTTGTTTGTCTTTGATTCTACCGGCATTCCATAGCCCGCGTTCCCAGCTTCTCCGCGATGCTTTGGTGTTCATTCTGACGTCAGCCGTGTTTCCTGCAAGACGTTCCTCACGCTACTGTCTCATAATAACGCACCTTCGTCATCACGTTGAAAAACGCACAGCACGTAGTTTGCTCATCGCGTCAGTCACGTCCTCGGCGGCCATCTTTACCTTACTATTTCTTCGTGGTGAACACACTTTACAACGAGGATTTCACCTGTGCTTGCCTTCCGTGATAAGCACACGAACTTCATCATTTGCTGTTTATGACTCGCTCTGCTGCTTTTCATCATATAATACGGTGACATTTATATTTATTTTACGTTACAACTTGGGCATTATTATTATTTTGTGTTGGGTTTCTTCCGGATTTTATTTAGGTACTTACCAGTTTTTCTCTTCTGTGTTCCATTATTACTGTTATTTCAAGGTAATATGTCGTCTTCTAATAATGTCATGCAACCACCTCCTTTTTTACAAAATCCAGGAAAACCTCTCACTCCTTGGCACAAGTGGTATAGAATTTTTGATAATTATATGGAGGCTATTGATGCTACCAAATATTCTGCTTCTAGAAAAAGAGCGCTTTTGTTCAATCATTTAGGTAGTGCAGGTCAAGATGTATTTGACAATTTGCCTGTTGTTCCAGCTCCATCTAGTGACGAAACTTGGAATGTATTCTCTGAAGCATTAGCACGTTTGGGAAGACATTATGTTGATGAACCATCTGTTATGGTTGAGCGACATATGTTCTTTAAGCGTAAACAGACACAAGATGAATCCATTGAGGATTATTTAGCTGTCTTGCGTGTCTTGGCATCTAAATGTCAATTTGGTACTAATTTAGATATCTCTTTGCGTGACCAACTAGTTTTCAATTGCTATAACAAAAAGATACAAGAGCGTATTTTAACGTGTAAGAATCCTTCCCTTGAGGAAGTGATGGATATTGCACGTAGCATTGAACGTTCTGTAGTTTCTTCAAAAATGTTAACTCAAGATTCTGCTAGTAAATCTCCTGATAGTTCTACAGTTATGCATGTTACTTCGACTGGTAATGCCAATGTGGTTGATGTAAATGTTGTTTCTAGCAAACCTAAAGCACATATAAGTAATGAGAGAAAAGGTTATTGTTACAGATGTGGATCCAAGTATCATATGGGCAACAATGTGAATTGTCCTGCACAAGGTAAGAGATGTAACACTTGTAAAAAAATCGGACATTTTTACACGATGTGTAGATCAGCTAAACAAAAGCACAAAGTTAATATTCTTAATGTTGATGAGGATGCCCTTTGTGAGGCTATGAGCAATACTTTGTCCACTATCGAAATTAATACTTTACGCAATGATTCCAAAAGGTGTAAAGGGCCCATCTGTAATGTGTTAATAGGACCAATTGATATTAATGTTATGGCTGACTCTGGCTCTCCTATCACGATACTAGATGAAAAGACCTTTAAAAAATTTTGGTCAAAGGTTTTACTCAAACCTACTGGTGTCAATCCCAAAGCGTTTGGGGAATATGATATTATCATGTCTGGTTATTTTGAGGATTCCATCAAATTTAAAGGTAGAGAGATTTATACCAAAATTTATGTAGCCCTTAATGGTCATGATATTCTGGGGTGGCAAGACCGAGCGGATTTGGGAATCATTTTGAGACCTGGTCATCCTGAGCCTGTGGTGTTAGGAGACCTACCCATTGTATCTGTTGAACAAGAACCTGCAACTATTCTCCAACCTTGTACTGATTCTAATTTGGTTAATTTATTCACCAAATATTCTGGTGTATTTAGTGACAAGATAGGCGTGGTCAAAGGCTTCCAACACACCATTAAACTAAAAAAGAATGCCATTCCAGTGGTTCAGAAATGCAGACCCGTTCCTTTGTCAGCCAGGGATGATTTAAAAAAATGTTAGATGATATGTGCTTACAAGACATTATAACACCTGTAGAATCTGCTGAATGGGTTTCTGCTGCTGTGGTCGCACGTAAAAGCTCAGGTGATATTCGTCTGTGTGCGGATTTGAGGGTGCTTAATCGTAATATAGTTGTGGACTGCCATCCCCTACCCAGAATTCAAGAGATGCTTGCCAATCTTGGTGGTAGCAAGTATTTTACCACAATTGATCTACGATCAGCGTATCATCAGATTCCCCTCTCAAAAGATTCTCAGTCTCTTACCACATTTGTTACTCCTTTTGGAGTCTACATGTATAAGCGGATGCCTTTTGGCTTAGCATCCGCTGCAAGTGTTTTTCAAAGGTTAATGGACCAATTGTTTACACATGTTAGTGGATCCAAGCATTCCAGGACGACATTTTAATCCATACAGCTACTTTAGAATCAAATTATATACTCCTTGAAAAAGTTTTACAGAAACTGGAAGCTGTTGGCATGACCGTGAGTAAGAACAAGTGCAAGTTCATTACTCAAGATGTTGACTATTTGGGCCACAACATTTCTGTCAAAGGTATAAAACCTAAGTTGTCGTTACTAAATGCTATCAAGGATGCACCTAAACCGCAAGATAAAGATTCGTTAAGGGCATTCTTAGGTCTTAGCGAATATTATGCTCGCTTTGTACAAAGTTATGCTATTATTGTGCAACCACTTAGAGATTTGTTAAAAAAGAATGCAAAGTACATTTGGACTGAAAAAACTCAACAGTCATTTGATTCTGTGAAAAAATTAATTCTGGAAGCACCAGCTATCAGAGCTTTTACGCATGGTCAGACGAATATTGTAACTGTGGACGCAAGTTCCAAGGCCTTAGGCGCTGTGTTAAGTCAAATGATTGATGGTCAGGAGTATACCGTAGCTTTCGCTTCTAGAACCTTGAGTAATGCTGAGGTTAACTATAGCACTATCGAGAGGGAGGCTTTGGTGTGTTCATGGGCGGTTGAGAAATTTAAAATGTATATTTGGGGCTCCAGATTCCAACTTTTTACTGATCACAAACCGTTAATGTACATGTTTGGTGACAGTTGCTCTAACAAAGCTTCTTCTAGACTTATTAGACTTTTGGCTAGGTTACAAGAATTTAACTTTGACATTAAATATATTCCTGGGGGTAAGAATGTCAGGGCAGACTGTTTGTCACGTATGCCTCTGGAATGTAGTGAAGAAGTGGATTATCCTTGCAAGGATAATGATTGTGATTTTGTTTTCACTATCAGTGACTTAATGCGAGATGACAAATTGTCTGAAAATGAATGGTTAGAAAGTTGTAGAAAGGATCTTTGTCTTGAAAGGGTGAAGAGATTTTTAGTCCATGGCTGGCCATGTGATAGAAATATGTCTATTCAAGATAGATGTTTTTCGCAAGTTGCTTCAGAATTATCCATTGTAAATAATATTTTGGTTCGAGCGGACAAATTTGTTCCACCTGAAGGTATGAGAAGCAAAATTATTTCCCTTGCTCATGAGGGACATTTAGGAACTTCTAGCACTGTTCGCAAGATTAAAGAAACATACTGGTGGCCTGGTATTGATGGTCAAGTTAAATCCTTTGTGGACAAATGTCCTGAATGTTTATGTTCAGATAAACATTGGCCCACATCCACTACTCCATTATGCCCTGTTGAATGGCCTAAAGGTCCATGGCAGAAGTTAGGTTTGGACTTTTCTGGTCCCTTTAACCTGCTTGGCAGTGGGGGGGCGTGGCCGACCGCCTAAGATGGCGGACGCGACCTGGTGAGGCTCCGGACCCTGGGGGGGGAAATATCCTATAAGTTTACAGTAGTGCGGAATTATCACGATGTCTGGGGGGGTTCTGTCACCTACCGGTTACTGCCCAGCAACGGAATCCAGCCTGATCCCGGTGCGACGACTGCGGGGGAGGGCTGCAGGCACTGGGAGCCGACTGCGTGGTTCTGCGGCCTGGAGGCGGAGCCCGGAGGAGACCGCGAGACGGACTGCGGCCCTCGCTGCCTGTGATCGATCGCGGAGGGTGGCGGACTCGACTGCGGAAGGTGCCGACTGCAGCTTCCTGGCATAAGGGCGCCGAAGGGAAAGAGCCCCGGAGATCGACAGCGGACCCTGGACAGCTGCATGAAGTCACATCGGTGCAGGGCGGTGAGGGGCACGTCTACGGAACATTGTGCTGAGAGCGGGCGGCCCCTTCTGCCTCTTGCTTCGCCTCCGCGGCCTGTTGGCGCCCTGTGAGGCCGAGCGGTGGGAGAACAGAGTGCCAGATCGGAACTGGAGCGCCGATCACACTGCGGGACATACCTCCTGGCTGAGCGCCCCCAATAGCCCCGCGGCGCGCCGCTTGGCTGGAGGACGTGGGCGGGCAACCTCCCCCCTAACAACTCCCACCTCCTACACGATATCGGGAGCGAATTCAGACACACCCGGGATTTAATAAACTGCACCGGGACCATTTGAACGGAGATTAGTGAGGCGGCTGCACCTGAAGTACTGCGGGAGACAGCATATTGCGGGATGGACCCCCGGGGGCTATTGTATAAGCTGAGACACGGTGTTGTGGCACGGTGGTGGCGAGGAGGAGAGGGGCGCCCATCACAGGCATTAAAGCACAGTAGCTCACTGTAGAGTGCTGTCTGGTGGAACGACACCTTCCCACAGGGTGGTGAGTGGCACAGAGGTGGTAAATTGGGCTTGGAACAGGGCACCCCTTTCTGCTGTCTACTTCCCCTCTGCGGCCTGCCGACATATTGAGGGCCTCTTACGAGGGGGTCTTTTGGGCACACCAGGTACCTGCTAGGATGCACCAACGTTGACTGTGGTACGGTTGGAGAGCAATGTAGAGGTTGCTCACATTACAGAGAGGCGGAGAACGGACTACTGCAGGGAGAACCCACCGGGGGCTGAACTGACGACTGGAGCGCTGAGGCAGGGAGCCGGTGGTGATGTGGAGGGGAGAGTCTACGACCACTGACCGGTCTACGTTGCAACATATTACCTGGCGAGAAGCGGAGCTTGTGGACTTGATCAGAAACCGGGTGGTATACCGTGATTGGCAGGGACCCTTGGACTCGGTGCCCTAGCTTGGGATCGGCTGGAACTCATGATGGGCAGACTAAAGGGCAAAGTTCTGGACACCGGTCTGGCGGCAGGAGGGGGGCCTCCTGAATCCAACGACAATGAACAGGCGCCGGGCAGTTCCTCCACCAATCCGACTGAGTCCCATTTGGAGAAATTGGATTTAATACTAAAGGAGATCCGAGACTCCAAGAAGATAATGGAACAGCAGATAGGGGCCCTCACGACTGGCCTTACTCTACTGAGGGCAGACCACGGGAGGCTCGCTGATACGGTGCGGGATCATGACAAGGCATTGACGAGTATCGATCCCCAACTCAAAGAACATGAAACGCAAATACAACAGCTACAACACCAAGTTGCTGGACTCCAGGACCGGATTGAGGACGCGGAGGGACGCAACAGAAGAAATAACGTCCGAGTTATTGGGTTGCCGGAACGAAGTGAGGGGGTGAGACCAGCGGATTTTATGGAAGCGTGGTTCAGAGAGCATGTTGCTCCTGAGGGTCTGTCCCCGTACTTCTGCTTGGAGAGGGCGCACCGGATTCCAACGGGTGCACCAAAAGTGGGAGCCCCCCCGCGACCTATGATTGTCAAGATCCTGAATTACAGGGATAGAGACATGCTACTCCAAAAAGCGAGGGAAAAGGCGAACATCCAATTTGAAAACCAGAGGATTTCACTGTACCCAGACTACACGATCCTGGTGCAGCGCCAACGGACCTCTTTCCAGGCAGTAAAGAAGAAACTACGTGCGGCACAACTCAAATATGCCCTATTGTTCCCCGTCCGGCTCAAAGTCATGCACGACAAGAAATCTTACTTCTTCGACAGTCCAAATGATGTGGAAGAATGGCTTGAGGTAATGGACTTAGGACACAGTCAGGAGAGTCTGTCTGGCTCGGTGAGACACAACCCTGTACAGTCACAACACCAACTACCCCGAGGCAGGGGTGGAGGCTCAAGGACTTCCGCAAGACTAGGCCCGACTCCGGCCCAGAAGATAGCTGATAAGGCAGAGGCATTGGCGGTCGCCGGATCCTTCAGAGAGGACAACACAAAGATCTCGACAGACTCGGAGGACAGTACTATACATTCGGACTCGGAACATAGCATCACTCTCTTCCCCTCGGCGACCCCCCAGACGGGAGATGGCCTGTTCGACAACTAGAGAGACGATCCTAAATATCCCCATTCCGGGGCTACATGGGACTGACTATTTGAGTATGGTCACGATGTCGGACGTTGGACAGTATCCTTTTTTTTTTTTTTTTCTGTTTCTTGCATTGATTGGGCTGGATGTCTCACGCTGTATATACTGTTCGTATTTTGTTCTGTTATGTTATGATCATGCATCACTTACACATTGATTACTACTCTAGAGTGTTGAGATGATAACGGCCCGAAACTACATCCGGGTAACGATAGTAAGTAGGATACAACAGCCCTATTGTCCTGCATACGGTAACCCTCACTATACTGCGCACTGACAAACATAACTGGAGAGATAATATACAACCCCCCCCCCCCCGGGCCCAGTAGAGCCGCCGGAGTTCTACACCTACATAGACGACAGTATGGCTGGCGGTGCGCACCCCCCACGAAGCGCACGCACTGTTCTACGGTTCTCGTATGTTTTAGTTTATGGTTTGGCTCAGCATTGTTTGTTGGCTGCGCCGTGTATGGTTAGTTTGCAAGGGATGGGGGTTTCCTGGTCTGTACACACTCATGGGCTTCGTTTTCCACGGAGAACAATTCAAATAGTGAATATATGTCTAGTAAACAAAACAGCTTAGGCTCATACAACCTATTGACCTGGAATGTACGAGGGTTGGGGGCTGTGACCAAGCGGCATAGGATACATGCATACCTTCTTAGGAGACGGGCGCAGATCGTGTTTTTACAGGAGTCCCATCTGACAGAGGCAGAGGCAGGGAAAACTCAGAAAAAGTGGAGAGGCCGAATATATACCACTAATTATTCAACCTTCGCTAGGGGGGCAACCATATGGATACGCCATGGAGTTCCATTTGAGGAAGTTGAGCGGCGGGTGGATGATAAGGGACGGTATCTGCTTCTGAAAGGCACGTTAGATGGTCTACCTGTAGTCCTTGGTTGTATATATGCGCCGAATTTTGATCAAGACAAATTTTTTGCTGATCTGGGCAGAGCTCTGATGGGGTGGGATACCATTCCCTGGATCCTGGGGGGAGACTGCAAAGCAATCCTAGACGTAGCATTAGACAGATCCCATCCTCCCCTGAACGGGGCCAGCACACACAAACAGGCTGAACTCCTAAACACGTGGATGCAAGGCTGGGGTCTCGTAGATGCATGGCGAAAGTTACACCCTACATCAAGGAATATTCTTTCTACTCCCCAGTTCACCAACTTCACACCAGGCTAGATAGATTTCTTTGTTCACACACATTGGTCGCACAAATACACCAGTTGACATACTTAGCCAAGACATTCTCGGATCATAATCCCCTGGAGGTTACTCTCATGTGGGGCAGAGTCCCGACCCCGGTGCCGACCTGGAAACTGTGGCCCCAATTCTTAGAAGACGCTCCCTTTCGGAGCACATTACTAGATGTCGTCAATAATTATTTTGTAGACAACTGGTATACAGCATCTTCTAACCTCATAGATTGGGATGCGTTTAAGGTGGTGGTTCGTGGCTCGACAATTAGTGCTACCATAGGGGCACGTCAAGAAGCGCACAAAAAACTTATAGACACAGAGACACGGATGACAGAGCTAGAACCAGCTGCTACGACCAATGACGAAAAACGGGAAGCTCTTCAAGAGGCCCGTATCAGACACGCAGAGACCCTGGAAACACTTAGACTCATGGATTACAGAGCGTATACGCAACTGAAGCACACGGATGCTGACAAATCCGGAACGCTGCTAGCTCGGATACTGAGGGATAACATAGAGGCGCCTTTGATCACATGTATCCGTTCACCGCAGAAGGGACTGATTCACACTCAAAGGGAGATTAATGAAGCATTTTGTAATTATCTCACTACCCTATATGAGGCACCACCGCCCGTGGACGACGGTCTCATGGAGGCCTTCTTCAACGGCTTGCAGTTCCCCAAGATCACAGAAGCTATGCGTAAAGACCTTATAGGTCCCATAACCCAACAGGAAATAAAGGCAGCAATAAAGGGCCTTAACCGGAATAAAACTCCGGGACTAGACGGCCTACCTGTAGAATTTTACGCGACGTATTCCGATATCTTGGCACCTAAACTAGCGGAACTATATAGGGTAGCTTGGGAGACTGGTAGATTGCCGCAATCCACGATGCAAGCTATGGTGGTTTCACTCCCCAAACCGGGACGAGACATCGCAGAGATGTCTAATTACAGGCCACTGTCATTACTGGCTACCGAATACAAAATTCTTAGTAAGGCCCTAGCAAACCGACTGATTCCGGCTCTCCCTACTCTTATACACAGTGACCAATGCGGGTTCCTCCCGCGCGCAGCACTTCACTCAACACTAGGAGACTTCATCACGTAATGAGGTCTGTTCCCAGCGAATACGACAGGGCGGGATGCCTAGCGTTAGATCTACGTCAGGCATTTGATTCTATAACGTGGGAGTACATGTTCACAGCCCTGTCGCGTTTTGGCCTCCCCAGGATTTCTTGCGGTGGGTACGCCTACTCTATACTAACCCTACTGCGAGGGCACGCACCGGGAGATATATATCCCCGGAATACGCAGTACACAGAGGCACTAGGCAGGGGTGCCCACTCTCCCCTCTCCTGTTTGTGCTTGCGGTGGAACCGCTGGCCATAGCCTTGAGACGATCATCTGAAGTTTTGGGAATTCCCACACTGGATGTTACGCACCTTATCTCCATATATGCGGACGATATCCTCATATATTTGCGAGACTTAGAAGGCGAGGCGAACCCACTCCCTATGGTGTTTGCCGCATTCGAGACTATATCGGGGTTGGCTGTTAACGCCTGGAAATCCCATGCCTTTTATTTCCAGGAGGGTCTTCGTCCAGATGTAATCCAATTCGGTACCTATCAGATACCGGTAGCACGGGACACTTTTAAGTACCTGGGTATCCACGTCTATAGGACCCCTGCAGACCAACTAGAAGGCAACCTGATGAAGGCCATCGCCTCGTTGCGCCCTAGTATCTCCTTCTGGACGTCCTTGCCACTGTCCGTGATGGGGAGGATAGCCATCTCCAAGATGTTATGTTGCCCCGACTATTGTATTTCTTTGTAAATCTGCCCCTGGTGGTGCCTCAATCTACGTTTCGCTTATTAGACACACTCTTGGTCGAACTTATATGGGGCAGTGGTAGACGCAGGGTAAGTCTCAAGAAGTTGCAGCTAAAATCAGACAGGGGAGGGTTAGGAGTCCCAGACTTCCGAGCATATTATTACGCATCCCAACTGCAATGGCTGTCCTTTTGGACAGCAGGCAGGAACTTACAGGAAATAAGTTATACTACACAGGATCTGGAAAAAGGTACACTACATAGTATGCTACTCCCGAGGGCGAGAATACCGTTGGACGGTCCATCGCTATTGCAGACGGCCCTACACTGCTGGAAAAAGGCACTGCAGTACACATCGAAAGCGATTCCCTACGAGCCCAACGTCCCACTACTGGGGCTGCCAGTCATGGGCGGTAGACTCACAATGGCTAGGATACAGGCTTGGGAGGACGCGGGAGTCACGGAGGTGGGTTCCTTCTTTGGGGATGGAATACTTATGGATCATGGCACATTTGTAAGGACCACTGGGGCTTCTGATCGCCTTTACCTGTTACATGCAATGATAGTACACTACATCAAGACTACATGGGCACCCCAGCGTAGGGAGCCTCCACAGCATGACATGGTACATCTGCTTTATTACATGGGGAGGGGTGGACACCTAGTTAGGTGGCTATATACCGGCATCCGAACGCAGGCCTCTATCTGCCTTACGGACCCACGTGGGAAATGGGCAGAAGCAACAGATCTGATAATCACCGATAAAGCCTGGGAGGGTATTTTAGAACACCCTAAGCGGGTCTCCCGTAACGCAAAACTCAAGTTTATACAATACATGGTACTCCATAGAGCGTATTTAACACCGAAACGGATACATTGCATGTTCCCAGAAGCCAAGAACCATTGTCCAAGATGTAGGGAGGAGGAGGCTGGTTTTGTACATATGTTATGGGCTTGCCCGCGCCTCAAAGATTATTGGGGGCACATTCGCAATATACTGGGAGAAATTACACACCTTCCAATGACAGACAACATATTGGAGGGCTTATTGGGCCTACGCAGGCGCACCAAAGCCCAGAAGGTGCACCTGCGATTTCTGGACTTAGCGCTTATACTAGCGATCAGAGCAATTACGATGAGATGGAAATCCCCAAGGAGCCCCCCACTACATGCATGGAGAGAGGAAGTGATAAGATGGGGTAACGCGAAAAGCGCAGCACTTAGACGGGAGGAGGCAAGGGGGTTGCGAAAGCGTCCTATCTCCATGGACTGGGACGTTATGTTAGAAGACTTCACGCAATTAGATATCCCATTTCCATTACTGGATTCACCACCCTGATCCACTATGGCATTCGTCACACCAACAGGGACAAACAGAATAGACTACGTGGAAAGGCCCTGATGCACCGAAAATATAGGTTGACACTCCTGATACTGCAGGACTATGAGACTAACTAGATCACAACACACTGATAGACCAGGAAGGGGGGGAGGGAGAGGGTGGGGGTAGTTCACTTAGTTTTTGGGGATGAAAAAATACAAATTCATGTCACGACACGTTAGTGACATCAGTGATTAACATGAATGACTCCGCATGCCGTGTTTATTGCATTGTATTTTTTATGTCATGGAACTGATGGGTACAAGGTTTAAAGTATGTACGCTCAACTATAGTGAATAATGGGTTCTGTTGCACCACAATGAAAAATGTAAAATGCCAAGACCATTTGCCATGATGTAATGCACCCTGAATAAAGGCTCTATAAAGTTTGTTAAAAAAAAAAAAAACCTGCTTGGCAGTGATAGTAGATTTTTGATTGTAATCATTGATTACTTTTCCAAGTGGCTGTACTTTTCTTTTGTGAGGAGTTCAGATTCGATGTCGGTCATTTCATTTTTACAACGTTTGTTTTTAATTGAAGGTCTGCCTAAAGAAATTGTGACTGACAACAGCACTCATTTTACCTCTAATGAATTTGAAAATTTTCTGGGAGAAGTCTATGTTAGACATATTTTGGTACCTTTATATAGTCCAGCTTCTAACGGTCTTGTCGAGAGAGCAAACAAGTTGTTGAAAGAGGGTGTACAAACAGCTATGGCTAATAGGTTGGATGTGTTCAAGTATGTGAGTCAAAAAGTCTGGAGTTACAATACGACACCTCATTCCCCCACTGATGTTTCTCCTTATGTATTATTGAGAGGTAGGAAACCCATTTCTCTACTTAGTCCCTCTTGGTTGACGGACAAAGTTGATAATACACATTCTGTTGATTTGCATAAAGTAAGAGAACATGTGAAACAAAAACAAGCATTGTACAAGGAGAATTATGACAAAAGAAAACATGTTAAAGTAACTTCTTTGTCTCCAGGTGACTGGGTTCTTATTAAAAACCTATTATGGTTGGCAAGGGACAATCTAGGTTTACTGAACCAGTTAAAATTATTAAAGTTTCTAAAATGGCTGTTTTGTTACAGGATCGTGGATGGTGGAATCGAAATGCTTTAATAAAACTAACTAATGAACAAGCTAAGATAATCAATAACTGAGTTAAAACTCAATCGGATACTGATTGGTTTGATCTTGGTGATCTCACTCTTGTGCGCAACCTAGATGAGAACATGGCTAGTTCTTCTCCTTCTTTAAGGGATAGAGGTGATGGTGGTGCTACTTCTCGTCCCAGTAACGTGGATGAAAATGCTAATCTTAAAATTACTAGTGGATCTGGTGATAGCAGACAATTGAGGAGCAGTTCTCGTATCAGACTTGCTCCTTTTCGTTCCAATGATTTTGTGTATTATTAATAGTTTTACTTTGCTTTCATTTTGTTTTTGTTTTTCATTATTATAGAAAGGGGTGTGTGTAGAGAGTTGTATATTAGTTGCTCTTATGTCCTTTGTATGTGCTTGTTTCAATAAAGTTGTATTTAACTAAATGGGAGGTAATAAGAATCCGTTCAGCTCACTGCACTCTGTAATCTAGAACGTTGGTTGTGCATTATTCATTCTCTGCCTGACTTCTAACTGGATCTGTCGTGGGTCTCTGCAACTGTAATAAAGTTTCCTGTTCTTTATTACAAACCTGACGTCTCAGCTTCTTCATTTCGCTGAGACACTTCCTACATGGACCGAGCCTGGTAATGTTTTTGTGATGTTTTAGGGCGCCTTTAAACCAGAGCTGATGCTCCTGGTATGTTAGTGGAATTTCAATATCCTCGAAAGGAATATATTCCTCTGGTGGTTCATCTTCTTTGTAGAAGTGAAACAGTTTTGTTACTGAATTTGATTCAGGGAATACTATCCATGAATAGAATACCTCTGTCTGAAAAGATTCGTGTGCCTCTATCACGAAAACTGCTCTACCGCCTCTTGGTGGTAGGCCAAGTTTTATAAGTTTTAGAGTGATGGCTCTTCTTAAGTTTGGATGGATGTCTATAACACCCTCCTCGGTTTCATTTAAACCTGTAAAGTTAAAAGCTGCTACGACTGGGTCAGCCGCAGCTACACCGTTCCCGGTGTTATTGTCCCCGCGTGTGGACATTTGTTTTTTGAGAAATGTAGAACAAGTTTCAAGGAAACAAAAGATAAGGTGCACAATATTTTGGAACACTGTATCCTTCAACGTTGAACAAACCAAGCAACTAATATATAGTTTTTTTTTTCCTATTTAGTTTTGGCGGATATTTAACCCTACCCACTCCAGACGTCTTATGGAGTATGTGAGTAGGGGTCTCTGGGAAAAGCACGTCTGAGTTACTCAGTATCTAGCGTTAAATTACTGCCTTACCAAACGTTTGGGCGCCATGTAGTGTAGTTCCTATTTCCCTAATAGGCTCTGCGCATTGGAATAATATAACCTATAGGCTTGACATAGGACTGAGGTCGGTATGTCACTATCGAGTATATTAAACTTAATTACTTGTGCCAGCTAGCTCAGAAGCCACTAGAAACTCCTTGAGAACAAGAAGGGAGTAGTTTCTGGCAACCGCATAAACATGACCACTTTGTTTCCCTTTAGAATCGGAACACGTCTCAGAATCGTGGAAACAATAGATAACAGTTTCACTCAGTCAATCGTGCATGCTTAGTTTCCGCAGAGTTACACAGAAAGGAAAGACGGGCGTTTCAATAAAGAGGTTTTATTGAACAGTCTTGTTTCTCGTGTAAGAGATATGTGCTGTTATGATCACAAGACAGTATGCAAGATAAATAATGTACAGCGTAAGCAGTAGAAATAAATAATACTGCGCTAGCATTATCTTTTAGCATATATTCACGTACATAAATAACATGAGCTAAAAATGCGAGTACTCATACGATGCGTCTCTAAGCTAGTTCTACCCCAATGTACCTAACCTAGTCTAGGTGTAGGGAAAGGTAAGAAGTAGGTGGAGTATTCTCTAGTATGGTATACTAAGAGTATGTTAAGTCTAGTATGCCAAGAGTCCCTCTAGGTTCTAGTCAGCTCCATACCTTGTGAATGAGAGAGGTGGGAATCTCTTTCCGGATCTGGAACTCTAACACCCCGCGAAGGGAGTCAGAACACTGGAAGCTGGATTCTTTTGCGTGCAGGAATGACAGCGTCTTCTCAGTGCGTCAGGCCGGGATACGGGCTCCTCTGAAGTCGAGGTCTCCTCTAACTTGCTTGGGCAAGGGAAGGTATATTTATACCTGATAGGTGCCTTGGAATGTTAGCATTGATGTGAAGTCGGACAGAGGAAGACGTCAGGATTGAACCCTTAAGGTATAATGGTTCATACATAATAGATGAGTTCTTGGAGAAATCAATAGTCCTGTGCTAGGGGAACTCCTGAAAGCTTAAGGGTCTGGTTTCTAAGAACTCGTTGTGACATTAGGGTGGACGGATGTCGGTGATCATGCCTGTATTTGGAGTGCACGGCTATTGCCTAAATAAGGACTGGGATTCTATGCCTATATAAGGGCAATGCGAATTGTGCCTATATAAGGACATGTCTCAGGAAAACCTATATACGGACACCTAAAGCGGAATACAACATACCTCTTAGTCAGAACAAAAACTAAGCCCTCGTGACGATTTCAGAAGGCAGCTCCAGCACTCGTATCATGATATAACTGCAGCAATATGCAACAATAAAGAGCAATGTCACATCCGAAATACTTCATGGACAGTAGCCCGTCAGCATTAATTCAAATCCCAAGGATAAAATTGGGGTTTTCCATAAGGAATTATTTCATGCGATAAAGCTCCTGTCAGCAGCCGCCATTTTGTGAGTACCTAATCAGACAGAAACTTCTAGTACTGAAAGGAGCATATTCCAGGGTCTGTGGTCTAATATAAAAAGCAAATGCGCACTGTACCTCCTATTAGCATGGAAAGAAAGTTCTGTGTAAGGCACTCAAGGTTAGTTCCAATTCTTAACTTCGTGTCATGACGAAGCTGCATTAGCGGGCGCCATTTCACGGGTCCGTCGAAGACAGAATGCCTCACAGGTAGTATTTCCTGTTAAAACAGCTCATAGCAAAATAAAAAGCTGCCCACAGCGCTCACAAGATGTTCCGCCACTGTCTGCCATCCAAAAGGTGACCAAAAATCACCCGAACCGCATCGAAACTCAAACGTCTGCACCGGTGACGACGCGGAGCTCAGAAACGCGCGCCCATCTTTGTTGCGCGCTAACCCACGCCCCAAATCTTTAAAATTGCATATCCTCGATTCTACTGATTGGATTTTTGTTGTTTGGGTCTTGCTTTATTAAAAATAATTCTATTTTTCTCACTTGGTGTGGGATCCTTTTGTGTGGTGTTTTTCACTTTGTTACTGTTTGAAGTGTTGCACAAATACTTTACAAATGTCCTCTAAGTTAAGCCTGACTGCTCTGTGTCGAGGGTTGAGTGCAGGTTAATTTGGGGTTGGCTTGTGCCTCACCCTGACAAGGATTGTGGTTGCTGCTTGACCAGGGCTCACACCCCAATCAACCAACAACTCAATTCCTCACTGGTATCATGTGGGCTCTGTAAATAACTTTGTCTTAAGACTCAAGCATCAGCTCATTGATGGGGTCCAGCAAGAACGAAACCAGCCTTCAGTTGCTTATTTTCCCATTCAGAGGAGACCTGACTTATCATTTTGGGCTACACAGCTCCTATTTGATCAAGACAAAGTATGATTTTCACATAGTTGGTCGACGTCTTTAATGACATAGTGAATAAAAAAGCCAACCCAGAGTAACCTCCAGAGCTGAAATGTTCACAAGCATTGCACCCCTCACTTTGTGATTTATTTCAATCTTAAGCACTAAATATTACTGGTATGCCCATTTCTGACAGAATGTAGGAACTTAAGCATACGGAATCTTTTTAAGTCGAGCCTAGAGCAGCGCATGCGCTGCTCTAGGAGATGACCTTTAGAAATCGGTCAGCTCTTTTCAAGCACTCGTGCTTGAAAAGGCATCCACCTTGCGGGAGCGAGCAGCGGCGCGCAGGGGCCATCTGTTTGCAATTAGCGTGGCTGCGCGCGCTTGTTCCTTCTGCTCCTTCTCTCTTGTATGTAACTGCTCCATCTCGTGCCTCTTTTCACTCTTGCTTTGACGCCTTTGAGCCTCTTTTTACTCTTGCCTCTCATCTACTCCATTTCTACGTTTTTCTATCCCCTCTGAACCTCTTTTCACTTTTTTCACTCTTGCCTTTCGTTTGCTTTTTCGCCCTTCTGCATCTCCGCTTTCTCCAGTTGTTGTGCCGGTTTCTGTGCCTTCTTAGCTATCTGCGCCTCTTTCCTCCATTCAGGCCTTCTGTCGTGCTCCCCACATCTCCCTGCACATTTCCCCGCCTCCTTCCTTCTTATGCTCAGAGTTGTGCTCAGTATTTCGAACTCTATTTGCGTGTCGCTCGTATTTTTTCCTCAGTAGCCCAATTTTGGGTAGACCAATTTCTCTCAGACATTCCATCGTACTTTTAAACAGCCCTGAACTGCAACTGCCTCCCATTCCCTTTCAATTTGTCCAAAGTCACAACCAAAAAAGCTGATACTTTTCATTAGGATTAAATGCGACCTAGCTTAAAATACTGTAAAAGTTTAGCAAACGAGAGACACGCTGCCTTTTTATGCGCCACAAAGCGCGTGCGAATAGAAAAACAACGCCTCTTTCTCTCGTTTGCTAAACTGCTACAGTATTTTATTCTATACCGTGTTTGTGGTTTATTAAAAAGGATGTACTTAATTATTCAAACTTTGACATTTATCGCTGCATTTATGCGAATTAAAAGGCTGTGTCTTTTCCAATTGTTTTTAGGGGCATCTAAAAAGTTGTGTCTTTTCCTTTAAATTTATGTTTTGAAATTGAAAATGCTGCGTTTATAGGTATACTGTTCAAATAATGTGCTTGTCTATGTATCCAACGTTTGCAATTAAAAAACATAGATAAAAACTAAAACACACGCTGCCTTTTAGATGCCCCAAATGCACATTTCCCACAAAAACACGACTATTTTTACTCTATAGAAACTAAAATATCCATAAAACACACCAGATGTGGTTTTGTAGCTACATCAAACTTATTTGCAGCTGGTAAACTAGGGTCAAATCTCGACGGGAAGCTTCCCATCCTGTAATTTCGGACAATTCACTGAAGGGATACATTCCCAAACAAGAGCCATATGCAGCTCACGAGAGCGATAGCAATCTTTATAGCTATGCGTGTGGTTTCACAACACAAGCAGAAACTATTTAGCCCTCATCCAGCCCCCCCTCCCATCCCCCTTGTCGCACCCTTCTCACTTCCAATACAATAAGATCTCACTCAGCCTTTCCGAACAGCTTGCATGATGGCAGCGTCTCTCTTCCCCGATCAGAAACAATTTACGCAAACAATGTGCCTACACACTCGCTTTCCAACCTCAAAAAAGCCTTTATATTAGAAACAAATAGGATGCACAGTTCCATGTAGATATATCAAACCATCTCAACAGAATGCAACATTATCAATATAAATCCATAGAAATAAAGTCAAAACCATGTGTCTTTAAAATGCCACGCAAGCATACTACAAATAAAAAAACAACAGGGTGTTGTTTGATTGCGCATAAAAGCACATAGCAAAGACAAACTTACAACAATAAACAGATATAGATACTGTTTCCTTAAGATCACGTCACACAAGTGCAGCATCCGGTCTATGCTGCTGACCTAGTTAACATTTTATTTTCTCTCCTTGTCCTTACTTTAAAACACACCCGCACACCTCACATCGTAATATCTTTGCTGGCATCAGCTGTTATAATATTGGTAACTGTATAGCTCATACCGAATACAACTTTTACATAATTACCACGGTTACAGCTGGGATATTTCAAAGGATAAAATCACATTACAGTCCTAGAGTCACCCTAACATGTGGTGATTTTGGGGAATTTACACCGATTAAGGCCCATTTAATGTCCAGACTTCAGGGGACTGTTACAAGATCTCCTTCCAGGGAAAAGGCAGCCAGCGTGTAACACTATTTTGGTAAGGCTTCAGTTTGATTACTTTGTTTTGTAAAGCATATGCTTTAGCCTCCCTCAAAAGGCCCACCCGCTCCTTCCATTGACCCTCGATTGACTAGTGACCCACCGTCCTCTAGACATGTCCTGAGTCAGTGTACCACCCCTCCTTTCCCTCATGGTTACGTATCCGCCCCTCATCACCAGTAACTCTCTGTTGCATGAGCCATTGGATATTCAAAAATCACACAGGAAAAGAGATATGCATGTTGTATAGACTGGTTTCTGGTGCCCCTTGGCATCTGACCTCACACAAGCCTTCCAAGTGTTGGTTATCATAATGCCACCCAGGAAGAAGCGCGCGGCAGAGGCAAGCATATATTCCTGAATCAGACTACATGACCCAGTCTGTAGTAATTATATAACTATTCAATCCGTGGCAGCACAGCTCCCAGGATAATGTGCTGCATCGCTAAACACTAATAAGGTCCCAAAGGCGAGACCTATTGGCTATGCCAATGCTTGTTTAAGTGGGGCAATGCATGATACATTTTCTGTCAGATAGTTCTGCTTACAGAATACAGCATTGGGTAACGCCTCCCTGTCATGTGTGTTACCTTCTGCCAGCCATGACCTTGTATTCCACAGCAAGGTGATTTCTATAACAATTAGTTATGCTATGAGCCATAAAAATACCAACATGCAAGATGCGGTTCAGTAAAAGTTCAGGATTGTGTTACTTTTGAAACTGTGGATTTTTTGGTTTTAGGTCAAAATTTAAATACCAACGTTTTCCCCTATATATGTGAGGTATATTACAAGTGGGTGCACTGAGTTCTGACCTATCCTACCTTCACTCACAACTATACAATTTTGTTCTGGTTCAGATCGTCGTACGCCCTGATCTTCCACCGAGCAATGTTGCCTACTAGGTGAATTGTTGAACCCACCACACTGGAAGCACTTGGTAAAGTCAGAGTACTCATGTGTTCACCAAGCTTATTGACAACCTACAACACGCACTGGTTCGCCATTCCCTATGTGCGTATCATCACCAGTGTGTACACTTACTGCATCCTTGCCTGGTCCCAAGGTGTACTGTGCACCAGCATCTCCATAGCCATCACCATACTGCCTGAACTGCTACAGTACAATGACTTCAGAGATGTCCTTTTTTTTTGTTTCACTGAAGGAGCTGCTACCGCCATTCTGTGCTTACATCAGTTTCCAGGAAGAATCAAATCCTCAAGAGTAATTCAATGATGTAATTAGCAACTGCTGTTTTAAGAATTGACGTTTTTCTTTAGTCACTGTCACAATGTAGCGGGAGGTTGGTGTTCTTCCATGACCTGAAATATGGTACGAAAGATGGCAACCATGACTCGTGCCCTATTGATTTGCGATCCATTCTGTTGAGGTGTCGTTAATTCAGGTAAGTTGCAAGATACTGGCAATTCTCATGGGTCTGGATGCTGAAAAGGCCTTTGACAGGGTGGACTGGTCGTTTCTTTTTAGCACACTCCAGCACTTCGGCTTCGAGGGCAAATTTATTAATATGATCATGGCCAACTACGTACAACTTCAATCTAGAGTACAGGTTAATGGGACTACGTCTGCCCCATTTCCCCTTACTAGAGGGACTAGAAAGGGGTGTCCGTTATCGCCCCTGTTATTCGCTCTAAGCATTGAACCGCTGGCGATGCGTATCCGGGAGACTCCAGAGATAAAAGGAATTCCCTTTGGGGGAGATAATCACAAAATTTCGCTATTCGCGGAAGATGTCCTCCTATCCCTCACTGATCCATCTCTCTCGCTTCCTGCTCTGCAGAAGGAACTGGCCCTGTTTGAGACAGTGGCGGGATTTAAAGTCAATTCAGATAAATCTTTTATACTTAATCTCACGCTCCCGGCGGCTGAGGCTAATGGTCTATGGGAACGCACTCCCTTTCAATGGGCCAAGCACTCACTTCAATACCTGGGTTTACAATTAACGCCACGCTTAGAGGGGTTATATAAGGCCAACTTCCCACCTCTCCTTCTTCAGCTTCAACTCGACCTCAAACGATGGGAACCTCTTTTTATATCCTGGTTGGGCCGCATACATGCGATTAAAATGACAGTGCTCCCTAAATTTCTGTATCTCTTCCAAGCACTACCCATCGAACTAGATAGGGAACTTCTTCCCAAAATCCGATCACTAATCACTCGCTTCATCTGGCAAAACGGAAGGGCCCGTTTACCATTTCATACCCTGAGGCGCCCAAGAGCTGAGGGAGGTATAGGTCTTCCTGATTTCGGCTTATATTATAAGGCAGCCCAATTGAGGATAATGGCGGAATGGTCCAAAAGGGAATCGGAGAAGCATTGGCTACATATGGATAGGGCTATAGCGGGTAGGACAATATGGGACCTCATATGGAAACCCAAGAAGGACAGACCCGCCAATGCTTACATTAGCACTCCCACCCGCACTACTCTGAAGGTCTGGGACTCAATCTCTGGGGGAGAGGGGTGGACAACGTTCCCTTCACCATATACACCGATCCACTACAACCCGGCTTTTCCACCCGCACTCCGCGTAGGCCCCTTCAACCCATGGAAGGAGGGCGGTTGTCTCATGTTGTCAGACCTCTTCCACAACTACGATATCTTGACATTTGAGAACTGCCGGAGGGAGTTTCACTTAGAACCAGACGAACACTTCCACTATCTTCAGCTCAAGTACTGGGCCCTCGCCCCTCAGATTAGAGATGCAGCCACACGAGAGAGAACGAGCTTTGAAAATTTGTACAAGGGGTAGGTTCCATGAGGGGGTAATCTCTTTTCTGTACAGCTCCCTGCTGGCTGCCACACGATCCCCGAGACCTAGGTATATGTCCATGTGGGAGGGGGTAGTGCAGAGAGAAATATCCCATAAGGAATGGACCGGGCTCTGGTCGGACATTGCCAAATTTAATCACTCCCTAGAATTACGAGAAGCTCACTTGAAAACTTTGATGGATTGGTATTTATATCCCACCAAACTTAAACGGATATTGCCGAATACCTCGGATATGTGTTGGAGGGGTTGTGGTCTCCTCTGCGACTTCCAACATATATGGTGGGATTGTCCTACAATCAAACCCTTTTGGGAAGAGATACTCGCGCACATTAAAGACATGCTGGGATATCCCATACCAACCTCCATGGAGGGAGTGCTCCTGGGCGTCAGAGATCCCTCCCTAGAGCATCAAACCAGGGCGGACAAGGCTATTATGTGGACTTGTCTAGGGGCCGCTAAAGTTGCGATCGCAGCGGCCTGGGAGAAGAAGGCGGCTCCCGCCATTTCCTTGCGGCATTCTCGGCTCTGGAAGATACTCTGTCTCGAGAGAATGACGGATATTTTCAGGGACGATTATAAAAACTTTGAGTACAAATGGGGGCCATTAGTCACCTATCTTACGTAAGGTCTGCCTCTTGTGGTCTGCCCGCCCTCAATTAGAGATATGCACATCTTTCAGTTCTAGATCCTATATCCACGGGCACCGGGCACAGCTACAGGGGTATTCCGGTATGGAAGACTAGAGGAGAACAGACAAGCCCATGACACACCACGGGGTTCACCCTTTACACGAATGGGCCAAAGAATGCACTACACATTTGTCACCACCACCACTTATTTTGTTTGTTGGGAGGGGGGTGGGTTGTGTTTCGGGGGGACCTTCCATGTTGGAAGGGTTTGGTTTAAAACTCGTCGCAAAAGAATAGACGGGTTGGGCGTGCAAGCCTTTTTTGGAACATTTCGTGACTTTACAATGTCTGAAACTGTACCTTTATTTTTATGTACTAAAAAGGGAGGGGCCATGTTCTTTGTTATTCTTGGATGTTCAACCTCAGCACAGTTTAGTATGCTATAACCTGTAAAGCTGCTTAAGCTCAATATTTGTTACAGTGTTACTAAGTGTACACCAAATGCTAATAAAAAATAAATTTGAAAAAAAAAAGGTTTATTGCATAGTAGCTTTATCATTTTAATACATGATTGACCTTAGCCCCATTTTGTCAAAATCAAGCTTAAAAACAAAAACAAAATCACAACAAAATCCCAAGCAATAGTTTTGTTATTCTATTTTTAAGGTACGTGTTATGTTGATGTTGAAGCATGCAAGGTGCATGTAGCAAATTTATGTGCGCCCTTTGATAATATTAGTAGACACAATAACCACACTTGAAAATCAGCTGACCTCATATCCTGCAATGTAGTACTATTGTAAAAATGCTTTGAAATGCACTTGGGCTCCATTGCGTTTTCTTTCACTCCTTCAAAAGATCTGAGTTTTCATGCTCCAAACCGCAGCTCCCATTGACACGTCATCGAGTACTGCCAAAGTTACTCTGCGCCTGGTGGCCTACAGCTTTTGTTTCTGACCAATCAGGTTACTATCTTCAGGCGACATTTAAATTGACTTGAAAACGAGGCTCGTGCCCACGCCATTAACGCTACCATAATCACATCAGAGGTCTCTGTGAGGGCCTCTACACTTGTCACGGTGATCCCAGCATGATGATAATAGCGGCGCCTCTTCTGTTTTTTACCCGTCTTCTTCTGACCCCTTGCCCTTTGGGAGCTCTCCCATATGTAGGATGCGCGAGAGCGCCGATAAGCACGTCTCACATCTCACCCTTTTAAAAGAGACAAATTAATTCTAAATGACACTGATTATAACCACAGTATCATCACCCTGGCCAAACCTAATTATAATTTCATCCGGTGCCACTCTGCATTATTGTTACTAGGTAATGCGGCTGGCGTTCCGCGGGCTCCCGCCATTACAGTCCCTCTTCCCGCCTAATGAATAGGGAGATTTGAAAAATCTACACACAGCCGCGCGCCCCCTGTTTTGCATTGCAAAGCGATATCTGGGATGATGAGCGTGCCTGGATGCCTTATTATCCGTTATTCAGTTTAACAATTAGCGAGCACCTGGCGGGACCAACGTGAGAAAGTTGTTTGCTTTTCATCTGCATTAGCGCTAATTTCCCCACGCAGGCACCGAAGAGCATGCCAATTTCACCTTGTTAGAGAGCAAATTCAGATAAGTTATTCTGCTTAATATTGAGAGGTGGTGATTTAAATGTTGCTTTTGCGCAGAGAATGTCTGTTGGGAAATGAGGGACCGATTTCCTGTGAGTGGTCTTGTGTTCCCCAAGGCTGACAGAAGCCTTCTTGAAGACATTGGCTGTGAAGCTCGAGGCGCGACCAGATGTGAAATGCTATCCAGGAGGTAGTCCATAGGGTAGTCAGTTTACACTCTAGTCATTCGGCCTGAAGTCCATCTTTCAGTCCATTCTTTGTAACCCTGGAGTTAAAATCTACCCTGTCTGCTGATTCACACCTAAGAACAATTATCGCAGGTAATTTTTAGGTCTTGCCTTTGGGAGCCCTCAGTAGCACAGTTTACAATCTCAAGTCTGATGGATCTTTTTAAGTTGACTGAGGCAATAAGAGAGTTAACAATAATAAAACAATTCAGTCTCCGTGAAGCCCATTTGGCCACACAATAAGGACCAGGAATCGATGATTGAAGTTAAGTGATTTACTAAAAAACTAACAATCAATACAACCAATCAAAAGGATATTGAAAAGATACAGGATTACAGTTGAAAAACTGAAATCACGCAGTATGTTCAGCCTCAAAAGGTAAAGATATGAGATAATCACAGCCAAAACAATACAGAATGCAAGGAATAGAAATAAGCGTTCCCTAAAGAAACTCTGATATTCCCTCTTAAACACGAATAAGCTCTAAAGTATCTAGTTTGAGATTCAAGGATTAGAACAAGGATGGGTTACAGAATTGGGTCTCAAGGGAGTTGGGAAATGCGAGAAGGTGTAAGCATAGTGAAGACTTCAGTAGAAGTCTCCCAGAATTGGAATACGTTTTTAGCCTGAAGCTTCACACTTGCAGGAATAAAAGTAGACAGAGAGGTCTGTACCCCTCAAGGTCCAAGGGAATCTGCTCTAACTCCTAACAGTGTGAACATTAATTAAAACATACAGAAACTCCAACATCAGGCATATCTCTCCCCACCCCTGCGGGGACCAATGGAGTCAAACCTTAAGTTGCGCGATTGCAACATTACCAGACATTCCCATCCCACAGAACCTGGACAGTTTCTTTAACCTTCAACATCCCTTTGAACCTGATACACGATGAATAGGAGGCTTCATTTGCTTATTAGGTCTCCGTTCTTGCCATGATTTCTCTTCTCAGGCCTTACTATCAAGAATCTAATACAAACAACAATACTCCTTTCTCTAGCTAACAAAGCCTTGAGAATGCACCTGCAAAGAAAAAACATGCTAACCAAGCAAAATGCATTTTAAAAGCAGAGCCTTTAGTTAGGCTAACTTTAAGTAAGCATTCAATGTGCACTTTGATTCCATGGTTATATATGCACACATGTGACTTTAATAAAACTGAAAAAACGTGAAAAAAAGAATGCATGTAATGTTACATATACAAGTATAACGTGAAGCGCAAATGTAAAACTTAAATGAAGAATGCATTTTTCATTTTATGCTGAACATTAGTTCACACGTTTATAATTCTCTAAGAGCCATATGTACAAATGCATTTTGCATTTCTTAACAGCACGATTCACAATTTTGCGCCGTTAGGAAATGCAAAATTCCATTTTGGCATGTACGAAAGGCATTTGCAGTGGTGCAAAATGCAATTTCTGTCTAGTAAAAATCACTTTTTGGAAATTGCTAAATATGAAATCCCAAATAGGGATTTCCAAATATTGGATTGCTAACACTATGTACAAAGGATTTCCTACTGGTCTCAAAATGTCCATTTAGGAATTGCAATTACCATCAATGTGGATCGGGTGGTACCCAAGTGCAAACTAAAAAAATCACCAAAAATGCACCTGGCTCATTAAGAATGGTGGCTCTGTATGTCTTGGTGAGGAGGATTTTGGCTGGTAGGCAGAGAAGGAGGCGGAGAGGATATTTAGGGTGAGGGTCACCCTTTTTGAACAGACTGAGGAGAAGATAAATGAGAAGTACAGGCTCAGTAGTGAGATAATCCTGGATTAAATAGTTGAGTTATAACCTCAGCTACAAACCCCAACAAACAGAAGCAATTTAATCCCACCACATGTGCAGGTATAGTGTTGTCTTCACCTTTTGGCTTCAGGCAATCACCAGAGAGTCATAGCAGTGGCAGGAGTGTCACAAAGTGCATTGTCTAGGTGTTTTCACAGGTGTCTGGACATCATGGTTAACAAAATAAACAAATATATATGTTTACCAAATATACCCCACTATTAGCAACAGTCCAAATTAATGTTTTACAGGGTAGCACAGTTTCCCAATGTAATTGGCTGTGTTGATGGCACACATAGTGCCATATCCCTCCCTGTGCAAATGAATTTGTACATAGAAATAGGAAATGCACCCATTCGCACAATGTATAGGTAGTGTGTGATGCCTCATGCATCATAACTGATCTTGTCAGCAGATTCCCAGGCTGCACACATGACTCCTTTATGTTCCGCCAGAGTGGAATACATAATCATCTGTCTCAGGGTGACTTTCGCTGTGGCTTATTACTTGGTAAGAGAATAGCAAACTCAATTCATACAGTGTCCATGAGTGTGTTTGTAATATGACCTAATGGTTTCTCCTTCTCATACTATTAAAGGAGACAGTGCATATGCCTTGCACCCTTGGATACTGACACCATACTTGAATCCAAGAACAAGAAGTGAAAGGCAGTACAACACGGCACATAAGACAACACGATCAATCATTGAATGTACCTTTGGTATACTGAAGTCTAGGTTCAGATGCCTCCAAAAGACTGGCAGAGTACTGCTTTACAGACTTGACACATGTTGCACCATCATTGCCACATATGCCATTCTCCAGAATATAACCATGAGGAAGGGTCTGCACAACATCGACATTGAGGCCGAATCCGAATCAGATAAGGAATTATCATCATTACAGGTGCTGCAAGACGGGACATGTGCAGCAGAGGATCACCAACAACTATTTTTGAGGTAAGAGGGATTACAACATCTAAGAAATAGACATCACTCATGATGGGAATGCATGGTGCCTAACTGAAAGATCAGCTTTAATTCAGATTGTGACAATAATGTATCTCTCCTAAATCAACTGTATCCATTGCTGATGTAACATTGTTTCAACAAAGCAACAAAGTCCCTCTACCTCTCAAGCATGGGATAAGGATAGACCTATTTGGAACTCTGCAGGTAGGTGGCATCTAAACAACACAGACAGAAAGAAGAAGAACAAAGCGGAGATTCCCTCGCCATGCCAATGGATCTCAAGATCTTGTGACTGATCTTGTGCCACTGTATTCTAGTAGGACCAGCAGTAGGTTCCCATATGGTATGCTACAACCATCATACGACCTTCCTTCTCTGCTGTAAAACATCTTGTTCAATGACTGGTTCTATCACTACAGCTGTTCCTCTTTCATCTATTCGTCATTGATCTGTTCACATCTTATTTGGCCTTAACAATCCAGCTCATACTCTGCACAAATATACTTTCATTAGAGTTAATAATATTTTTGTAACTGATATTTCATAATAATATTGTAGTGACTGAGGCGAGTCACAATAAACAAACGTTTATTACAATAACAGACCTACTCAGTTGTGGAGCGAGTACACTTAGGAGCTCCTCCACAATAATTGTTAAACTGTCAAACCCCTTCACACAGTTCCAAATGTTCTAACACTACTTACATCATGGCGTTCCTTATCAGAATGTTTAAAGAGGCCTGTTCATGGAAGCATGACCAGGCATATGGCTCAAATAGAATATTACATATATGTAGGAAGGAGACTGGATGAGCTGGTTTATACAAAGATGGCGGCTGTGCATGTGTACGTATGTGTATGAAGAGGATGACATCCCTAAATATTTTTTATACAAAATTAAAAACCATCCAATGATGTTTGCCCATGAATGTGGCATATACTTGGAATTAAAACACAATGCAATATTTAACCATCTGGACCTTTAACATCCTACAGACTCCGCCCTCTTTTGCAAGAAGGATGTCTAAAGCAAGACAATTTTTTTAAACCATGGATCTCATAACTACCATTTTAGTATCTACAGCTAACAGGGAACTTGCTGTACTTGTGTGGACACTCTATTGACTATGGTGGACATTTTTCTAATCTTAAAATCATTTAATATTACCCATATATTTGGAATGATTGCACCAAAAATGTTTCCCACAATTTCATCATCACTACTACCTCGTTTAGTCCTAATTTTCGTTTCCCATACAGGATCATTCAAATGTTCCACATGATAAATCTTTTGGAAAACTACACCGAAATAACATGTACAATACCATCCCTTGGGCAACTTGAAATATGCATGCTCCCCACAAACAAAATAAACTCCAGGAATGACGGGATCATGGCCTCCCAAGAAAAGAAGCCAAACTCCTATATACTCGAAAATATGATCACAATCACTTGTACCCATGTAAATAGTGTTAAGAGAAGATTTATCCCTACTCGCACATAATTTCCCTTTGTGTTGCCAATCTAAAAGTAATGCAGGCATAACTCCTAAATCTCGATGTTTTGCTTCTTCTGCATCCCAATGTCCTTTAGATTTTTGATCCCTCCCTGTTTTTCCCAATTTGTTCATTGCTTTATTCCTGTCTTCTGTTAAATCCCAAAATTTCTTTGCAACCTCAGTTAGGGAACATGTTAAATTGTGCCTATGGGCATAAGCCGTATCCATTGTCACTTTTGGCCTAAGGAGACTGTAAACTGTCTCCATTGTCTTAGCATAATGTCTATTCAAATGCTTGAGCAAACAGACTTCAGAAAATACCAAATCATACTTCTAAAAATAATATTAGAAATGTCCTGCTCCATAAACCAGACTTAACAGAAGGCTACACGTAACACCATACGTAAGAGGAATATGGTGATAGCTAATTCCATCTGATGCTGACGCAGGTAACAGCATACAGACATAACAGTGTTGTGCATCCATAGTGTCAACATATTCATAAAGCATCCTAAAATAGGCGTTTGAAGCATAACCTCCTCTAGATATGTCTACATTCAAAGCTTAATAACAATGTGCGCCCAAACTATTGTCAGGAGGATATGAAGCTTTAGGGGTAACACCAGGCTTAAGTTCAACTACTGTGGATAATGTAGGTGAAGACATTCCTACAAGACGAATAAGTAGTACTACAGTCACTGCTATTAATACACCCGCTAATATGAATCTACACCTATTGTGTTTATCAGTTTCCATGAATTCTCTAGAATCAGACCGTTAAACAGAAAGTTTGCAGCAAGCAGATTTCTTCAGTGTGCTTTTACTTATGCAGATGACAACAATTTCATCCATCATGTGAGGCAATTATTTACAAAAACTTCATGAGTCTTCCCTAACACTACGCTGTGTCCCTCTAAATGATACCCTTCCGCTCCTTCAGCAGCCTCGGGCCTAGGTAATCTTCTAAATTTCTTTAACAAAGTCTATTTAATTGTCTCAAATCAAAAGCGCATCTCTAAGTTCAGTCTAGAAATAAAGCTTAAGGATAATTTGTGTCACTCTATTCCGTGGCAAGGTAAAGTCAAAACACAGTTCAGCCACAAGTATATATTCATGAAGGTTCAGTCGGAATTGCACCTTTATCCTTCAGATCCCAAAGTTCTCTTTCCCTTTCCCTTTCATTTGCGGCAAAGTATGTCCATTCAGGGGATGAGTACCTCAGACATGGCACACTAGCTCTTTTTGATCCTCTGAGCACAGGTGGTTCACTTTCACTGTCACTCAGGCCAGAATCCTCAGTATCCTCTGTGACAGTACTCAGTTCTCACTCCGTAAGCAATCTTGATCTCTCTCTCTCTCTTGCCTTCTCGGCCAATGGTCCTCAGTTTCTACTCTGCATGACACAGCACTTGGGCCTTCATCAGGGTTTGAGTCTGGCTTTTCTGTGCATCTGTGTAAGCATTGAGAGAGCGCAGCCCTCCCTCTCACTGCAGAAAAGAGTAAAGGTTTTGCTGTAATCAGGCATTCCTAGTGCCAGGGCACAACAAAGACTTTCTTTCAGCTCTAGGAAGGCAACCAAGCAGTCGTTGTCCCATGGTATTGAATCAGACACATCCTTGTGTGTCAGACTCTGTAAATGCTTGGCCACTAGAGAAAAGTTGGGTATCCACTGGCGACAGTAGCCCACGATTCCGAAAAACATTCTAGATTTTCTCTTGGTGGATGGCAGATTCCTTTTAAGAATCGCCGAGATTCTTTCTTGTGACACCTTTATTGCTCCTTTCTCAATGTGATGTCTGAGATGCAGGAATTCCTTTTGACAATACCGCAATTTACTCGGGGACACTTTATGTCCATTCTCAACTAAGTGGTCCAGCAATACAATGGTATCTTGTTTACAAGCTTCCTGTGTATCTGATGCAACCAAAAAATTATCTATATACTGAACTAGGAATGAGTTACAGGGCATGTCTAGAGCCTCAAGATTCTTTTTGAGGATCTGGTTGAAAGTGAGGGGCTCTCTGTACACCCTTGTGAGACTCGGCACCATGCCAAAACACGGTTTTGGAACTGAAAGGCGAAGAGGTACTGGCCGTTCTCATGCATGGGTACAGAAAAGAAGGCCTGACAAATCAATGACCATGAACAACTCAGCCTCAGATGGAATTTGGAAAAAAATCTCAGCTGGATTTGGTAACACGAGACAACAGGGAACAACTATGCTGTTAAATCCTTCTCAAGTCTTATACTATGCCGTACTTACTGTTAGGCTTTTGCAAGCCCATAATGGGTGAGTTACATGGACTTCCCATTATCTCTTTCAAAATGCCTTGTTGTATCATGGACTCAGTCACTGGAGTAATCCCAGCAATCATTTCAGGGGTCACCTTATATTGTGGGCTTCTCGGGTACTCAGCATTTGGTTCAACAGTTATGCGGACAGGCTCAACTCATTTTATAAGACCTATGTCTGATCCTGAAAAGTCCCAAACTTCAGGCTTCAATTTATTTCTGAGATCAAGTGGTAAATCATCAGTTGTCATCAAGGGGTACAATCCAATGGTTGTCCCTTGATTCACCAATTTAAAGGCAATATCCTCTTCATGGGTCTGGAACTCTACTCCCCTAGGGGTAAAATAGATAGTGCGGTTCAATTTACACAATAAATCCTGCCCTAGTAAGCTCACAGGACTCAAATCACAATACCACAAACTGGTGACTCTCCTCAAATGACCCTATTTTAACAGATACTTCTTCAGTTACTGGCAAGTCATTTGTTTATTTGAGACTCCTACAACATGGATTCTTTTTCCATAGAGGGGTAGGTTTGGAACTTCCACTGTTCTAACAATAGAACGGGTAGCACTAGTATCAATCAAGAATGATGTAGAGTCGTCATTCACCTCACTTTCTACGAATGGACCACTATGGTCTACCTCTAGATTGTGCCAAGCATGCAATCTTCCTCCCCCTCAGGCATTGTCATTGTTACCTCTCAGAGACGTAGCCCTCAAACGCCTTAAACATAGGAAATTGTTGAAACATATTCTGATTTTGAAAGGAATTCTGATTTAGATTTGGGATCTGATTTGAAATAAATTTGGGACCATTTACATTTTGCTGTGGCATTGGGCCTGTGGAATCTGCATCACTGGATCTTGGGCACATTAGAATTCTGCATTCTAGGTCTTGACACATTCTGTGACTGTACGAAGTTATTACTCTGGTGCTGTGTTAAAAACGAATTCTGAACCTGGTTTTCATTCATCACTCTATTGGGATTAAGACAGCATTCCCGCTTCCAATGCCCTAATTTATTGCAATAATGACAAGGATTCGATCTCTTTGAAGTTCATCAATCCCAGTACTCGGGTAAATTGGAACACCACAACCTCTACCTTGTGGCATGGACCCATTCCCACCTTGCATCATAGGAGTTTCCTGCTGATACACTCTTTGCATAGAACCAGCATTTCATACAAAAGGTTGGCCCTGACTTTCTCTTTGTGCTACTTTCATTTACACCACCATCAATTTCTCCTTTGATTGCTTCTGCTTCATTTTCAGTTTATCACTGCAATATTTCACGTACCTTAGAATCTCATCAACCAATTTATTCTGCCAACAAATCAAATGCTGTTGAGTCATAAAACTAGTCTCAGGGCTCAATCCTGCCACAAACAGAGACACAAAATTTCCCATGTCTTTAGCTTCAAGAGTTTCCATTCCACTGTTCTGTTTACTGACTCTTTGGGCTCTTGAGTCGTCCTGTCAATCTTGACCTAATCAATGTCCTTAGCTGGTATTTTTACCTTTCAAAAGTCCATCATATGTTGATACTTTTTCATCATCAACAGTGACGGGGCATGTGTTACCGGGTTTCTATGGAGCTCCTTCTCTGGCCACTCTAGAGCCACTGTACATTCCGCCCACAAATCACTCAGCACCTCAATGTCAAAGCAGGTATTTAAATCCACCCACAAGACTTGTGGAATCTTCACAAATCTCTCAACCTCTGTATCCCATTCCACTGGATTTTCAGTTTTCTCTCAATTTTGGGAAATCATTGGTAAATGATGCAAGATCACTCCTACTCCAAGGCCCGTGGACATAACCTCCACCAGGCACTTCCCTCAAGAGGACATTCGAAGATTTTTCTCCTTCCATTAAGGACAGGGGCGGCTCTCCCTTTGGGTTCCTTTGATCTTTCTTCTTTGCCCATCTGCCTTCTGACTTCTCTAGCTCACTCCATTTTCAAATGCTACCAATCAGTTCCTTAATCTGCGGATTTTCGAATGCTACCAATCAGTTTTTTAATCTGCAGTTTCATTCCTGGTGTTCTCATACTGCAAATATCAATTTCATCAAAACATACACGGTAACTTTTCTGCAATGATTTAGTTCTGCATAAATTCACATCATATTTCCAAGCTAATTCAGACAATTTTTCATGAGCATGTCCTTATGTCTGGTGACGTCTTTACACATGAACACAAGTTCGTTCTCTTGTTAAAAAGTGAAAAAAGTCAAGAGTGCCTAATAACATATCATCCAGTTCTAACTTTAGTTTGACCACATCCACCGCATTTTCCCTCACCGGTGTCTGAATTGTTTCTCTTCCTGATCCTGAACCTTCACTTTCTCTTGGGAACCCATTGAAAAATCTAATCAAATCATCTAATTCTCGGGAATTAATACCATTCTGTACCACAGAGGTATTGGACATATCCCTTCTCTGGGACTCCTGTTGATGACATTCTGAGGAGAGTTCCAAAAGGACATATCAAAATTTTGCGATCTTTGAGTAGACGCTCCTACAGAAGAAAATCCTGTCTGATTCATGGTTGATGGTTTAGAAACAACACAAGAAGTATTCAACTGAGTCGGAACCAAAGGAGTTGCTCCCATTCCTGGGACCACAGGAACATTAGCTAAAATATCTACTCCGGTAGGGACTGTCAAAGTATGTGTCATATTCCCTGTTGACTCGCGTTCATACAAAGGAACTGCAGGACCAATAGTGACCAGGACAGCAATTACATCTGGGGCCTTTGGGAACAGTGGAGTTAACAGGGTTACTAATCCCTGAACGCTCTCCCATCAAATTTGGAGTGGTATTTACTGGTGCAGTGACTACTACTCAAGAGTTTCCACGAGTAACTGCACTACTCGTTCCTCCAGGTTGAACCACATTATATGGAGGTGGACGTGTTGATAACAACACATCTAGGAAATAATCTCTAGAATCACAACCACTATCTTCACCTGCACTCTCTTGGTTTTGTGGCTTATTCTCCTTCTTCTCTTTCCTTTCTTTCCTTTTCTCGGGTCCTTCACCCGTCAGTGCGGGATATAATCTAGTTGTTGACTGCACCAGGGTGGTCACTGTACAACTGATAAATCTGATAAATCTCTCTAGTGGTTTCCAGATTAGAGCCTGATTTAGGTTTAGTTGTGTTGCAGCACAAGCATGGTAGCATTTTATTATTATACTCTTACTCTCCTTACTACTCTAACCCTACTGGGCCCTTTACGATTAGACAATCTGCAGCATTTCCATTTACCACAGAGGTAATGATCCTCTGATGACTCTTTCTCCACCGATAGGAGGGGTGGAAACAAGGATTGCCAAAACACCACGTTTGGTGTTCAATGAGGACCATTAATTGACAGCTAACTCACAAATTTGAGATCAGATTTAGGTACACCACTCTCAAGAACATATTGTAGAAATAAAGAATAACAACGGGAAGATACAACCACCTGCAAAAGTTAAGACAGTCTAGAATTATGCAGACCAAAAGCTCTGCAAAAGCAACACAGAACCAGAGAAATAATACTTGATGTTCTGACAGAGCTTGCTGATTCTCCCTACAACACATTTAAATCATTTATAAAATAGCACAGTTTAAATGGAAAAACCAACAAGACTCAATAACAGACTCAGACAGGTATTGGATTAATTTAGTTACTGTATTAAAGATCCAAAATGTATAGCCATAATCAGTCTTTTGAGAATTTCAGTTTAGAATATCACAACTTGCATTAAAGTACCAAACATTTAGGCAAGGCGTTATCAGATGGTTAGTAAGATCAGTTTACAGAGTTCCACTACCATTAAGGCAGGATTGTTTGTCTAACAGCTCAAATCCTACATGGAGGGGGTAAGGGTTCAGATTTAAAATCCATTAAGAGAGAGTCCATCAGCATAAAACAGGGAAATAAAGGAAATAAAAATGAAAATGGTTCGGCGAAGAAGGTTTCAGTTCATCAGCTACCGACTAGCATCAGCAAAGCAGTCCAAAAGTAAGAGAAAATTTCTTAATAATCATCAAAAATCGATCAGCATAGCATCCTGTCGCATGGGGGGAAAAAAAGTATGGCGTTACCCCTCCTTTGGGGTTTCTTCTTTTATAAAGTCTCTAGCAAATTCCAGTGATGTAGCATCACACCACAATTGAAAGACTGTCATATGCTCAAATTCCCAAAATGTCACCTAGGACACTCACAACAGTGAGAAGCTTTCCCATGCTGGTCATGAGAAATGAAAGATTTGAGAGTCCGCATAGGCCTAATATCAGTGAAAAAGAAACACAAAGTTTCCATCTATAGCAACATCTGAAATCCTGTTCCCACACGAATATTTCACTGTGAACATTGAAGAAACATTTAGGAATGTTGAGATTTATACAGGTACAGAACAAATAAAGCAACATTTCATTAGTCGTAAATGGTCCATTGTATTAGGTCAGGGGGAAGGTCAGCATTAGTGAAAAAGCATTTTCGAAAAAGCCTTTCAGTTAGCATCACACGTTTTAAATTAAATAAACTCTAAATCAATATCAAATATAGTGTAATAAAGTCAATTCAAATAGAGAACAGAGAATATTACATGGAAATAGCTAACATTAGAAATACCCAACTACCAATATTCTTTCCCAACATCCATATAAGTGTATAATTTTCTAAGTTCATACTACAAAATTTGTTTTTCGCTTTTCATAAACTATAGAATCTCTAGTATTATTGTACAAAATTTCAAAATCGTACCTAATTTCTACACATTTTTTCACCGACTTTTCTAAATGATGCATTCTAACAAAAAGCATTAGAAACACTAGGCCACTTTATTAACAGTACAATTTCATCAATAAAAGCCCAACCAACCCGTAATGTGGCTGTCGGACCACAGGTGCAGTGGTGGCTGGAATGCCATCGCCACGCCACCACGAGTCTGGCGGTCCTCGGACCGCCAGACTCGTATTAGGGCCTTAGTCTTTACTTATGTCTGGTATAGAAGTGCAACAATGTTGGTCTTTTAACAACCAGCAAACTCCTCGCTCCTTCGCGAGAAGAATATCAAGGGCAAGTCAAATTTGAATCACTTTCGATTTTATCGATATCATTTCTTCATCTATAACAGAAACCCCCCAGTTGTACTAGTGGCAAGTTTATCAACAATAGTAGACAGCTTACTAATTTTCTGAGAATTTAGTGCTACTCCTACTGAAGGTATTAGAACTCCAAAAATACCACCTACTATCTCACTTGCACTTGCTCTTCTTTTCATTCTCACATTGTATCCACTAATTCTTCTTTAATTCGCTTAACATGATACATTTTTGGAAAAACTATTCCCAAATTATAACTTCCATACCATCCTTTTGGCAATTTGTAATAAGCCCTCTTCCCAGAAATATAATACACCTCAGGGAAAATAGGATCCACACCTTCTAAATATCTTCCCCAGTTTTCATACATTTCAAATGTATGTTCACATTTCATACAGAAACAGTATTAGTATTTGATTTCTTTCTGTATACACAAAGTTTACATTTGTGTTTCCAGTCTGACGCTAATGAAACCATTCCCTCTATGACTTTATTTTCTTCTTTCGGTAAGCTCCAAGGAATTAATTTAGGCAATGCATTGTTATTATTTGTTACATTCTCTCATCTACTTTCTACTAAGTTTATAAACTTATTTTCAGCTCTCACTAATTTACATGTTAGGTTATTTCTAAGTGCAAACGCCATGTCCAAGGATTGAGTTGGTCTGAATATGTAACCCATTGTTTCAGCTGTTGAAGTTTCAGAATGCGGATTTGAATGTTTAAGCACAGGAAGTTCAGAAAAGATCCAATCTTGATTTGAGTAGAAATATTGCAATTGATCAGTACCATAAAATAAGCTAGCTAACACACTGCAAGATATTCCAAAAGTTAAAGGTAGGCTATGGTAAGTTACGCACTCAGCAACTGATGAAGGTGTTTGCATACAAACGTAGCAATCACTAACATCCATAGTATTTACATATTTGCTAAGCAGATTAGTATAAACATTTGAGCTAAAATCTGTTCCCAAAGCATTACTGATGAAAGAGTTGTCATTCAAATCAATAGAATCAGAATCATCTCTTTTAGTAGTTCCGGAAGGGATAGTGAGCTTAGAATCTTTCACAGAAACATAAGTTGGCAGGTTTAAGAAAATAAACATTGCAATTAATATCAAAACGATAATAGAAAGAATCACAGTATATAGACATTTGCATTTGGAAGAGATTCCAGTGTGGGATCGCATGGTTTCTCAAAATTCAGACCGTTTAACTAAAGAAAAATCAAAAATTTGCAGCAGTGGTTTGAGCAATTTCAACAAAGTCTTGGCACTAAAAATTATGGCAAAGCTCGAAATCTTCTCAGATACGGAAAGACTCTCATATCAGCTTCGTTAATGAGTATATTCAAGAAAAACTGTGTCAGTCCATCAATTGTTACATCCAGATAAAAATTCAAATCAACAACAAAGTTCATTTCAAGAAGGTTCAGGTGGACGCGTATTGTTAGTGCAATACTTGTAGAACTCTCTCTCCCAATCATTGGCAGTCAAATAACTCCATTCAGGAGATGCGTACCTTTGACTTGGTACTTTTGCTGTTTTTGATCTCCTCACAGCTGTTTGCTCATCATCTGTGTCACTTTGATATGATTGTTCAGAACTTTCAGGAATAGCTGGTGGTACTCGTCCTGCAGTCAGACAGCTTCTCAGAATTTCATCTCTTCTGGGGCAATGGTCTCCGGGTACAACTAATTTTCTTACTGCACTAGGCCCTTCATTAGGATCTGTACCTCTCGTAGTCAACTTTTTTGGCTGTGACGCTTCGGTATCTACAGTTTACTTTCTCAGACCCCCCTCAGGTCAAACGAGTGCTGTCCCAGCAGCTTGCTGGTCGACAACAACTTGACTAACCTGATCCCTCTGTCTCACTGGTACTACCGGCACATTAGGAACAGGTGCTGTTGTACCATCAAGGGGACTTGGGACTCTGCAAGTGTGGCTGGCGTGCATCCAGTTTGGGAGACCTCCGCACTTCACAGCGGTATTGGTGACTAGGATCACCTGAAACAGCCTCTTCAACGAGGTTTCAAACATGTTTTGTACACGTGTTTCTTCACCATTACCCAGTCACCCGGACTGAGGTCATGGCACTGCTCTTGTTGGACCGCATGAGAAGCTTCTCCAACCTTGTGAGAGACAGAACGTACCACATCAACGAGGCCCTTGCAGAAGTCCAAAATCATCTCATCCGTTATGTTGACCAGTGTATTTGCAGGAGCAGCGGGCAGCCTCATCACATGTCCTATGATAACCTCATGAGGCGACAATCCTGTCCTCCTATCTGGAGCACTTCTCAAATCTATCAACACAAGAGGCAATGCATCTGGCCACTTCAGAGACATAGAAGTGCATACTTTTGCCAGTCTGGATTTCAATATGACATTGATCTGCTCCACCAACCCAGAAGCCTTTGGTCGGTAACTGCAATGGAGCTTCTGCTCAACCTGTTGTGCTTAACTTAACATTTTTAGGACCTCATTATTAAAATGAGTTCCGCGGTCTGACTCAAGAGAAGCCAGAAATCCGAACCTCGGGTCCATTTGCCTCAACAGTAATTTTGCCACAGTCAAACTGTCCTTCCTACGATTCGGATAGGCTTCAACCCATTTTGAAAAAATGCACACAATAACCAAAACATATCTTAGTCTGTTGCAAAGGGGCTTCTCTATGAAGTCTACTTGCATCCGATTGAAAGGACCTCATGACAACCTATGTTTTTCTTCCTGGGTTTTGTTGCTGACACACAACACAACAATAAAATAGCATTTCTGCAGTTGCTCTAAATCTAGGATTGTACCACACCTGTTGGAATAAGGACACATCATAGCATCTCTCTTAACATGTGCAGGACCATAATAGTGTCTTGCCATTTGTGGCAGTAGGCTGTCAGGCAACACTGGTCTACCATCAATGTAAACCCACTCGTCACCTTCCCTTTTGATGCAACCTGCTCGCACCCAACCCTGCTTTTCTGCTTCTGCCACCTCATCCTGCAATTTCTTCACTTCCTCCAAGGTATCTAAGGCTGACAATAAATTACAATCTGACATCAAATGGGTATTTTAGTATTTCTTCGTTAAATGTGTGTGCATTCAAGGCACAATACCGTGCCATTTTCTCAGCATAATGGTTGCTGACTGTTACATAGTCGGTACCTTGTCGATGAGCAATACGTTTCACAACAGCAATTTGGGCATGCAATTGTAGGGACTGTAAAAGGCTCCTTATGCACTCTCCATTTCTAATAGGAGAACCAGAGAACATCATGAACCCACGCTGTGACTACAATTGCCCAAAGTCATGTGCGACTCCAAAGCCATACTGACTATCAGTGTAAATTGTAACTCAGAGCTGTTCTGAAATGGTACATGCTTGTGTCAGAGGTATGAGCTCTGCAACTTGCGCAGGAAACACTGCTTGCAACCATGAAGCTTCCACAGCACCTCTAACTATGCACACAGCACAAGCAGCTTTTAGATTTCCTCCATTGTCTCTCAAACATGAACCATCAACAAACAACACATGATCAGATTCAGGCAATTGCTCATCGGAGATATCAGGACACGGCTTGGTTCACAACACAGCCATATCCAAGCAATCATGCTCAACTTCATCAATCATGTTCTCATTTCCAGAGAATGGCATCAAAGTAGCTGGATTCAACACTGTACACCTCTTAAGTGTCACATTCTCTGCACCCAACAAAATTTGCTCGTACTTAGTCAAATGACTATTGGTCAGGTACTGTGTTTCAGTACGAGTCAACAATATGTCCACTGAATAGGGTACAAATAATGTCAGTGGATGACCCATAACAATATTTTCACACTGCTCAAGACTCACACACGTAGATGCAACAATTTCAAACATCCAGGCAAAGCATCTGCAACAGGGTCAAGTGTCGCTGAAAAAGAGGTGATAGGCCTGCGATTGCTTTCATGCATTTGTGTCAACATTGAAAGAGTGCAACCTTCTCTTTCACTGCAGAATAACACAAAGCACTTGTAATCAGGCATTCCTAAAGCTGGTGCCCTGCAAAGGCATTCTCACAACTCTGTGAAGGCAGTCATCCCAAGGTACCGGATCAGACACGTCTTAGTGTGTCAACCTCTGGAGAGGTTTTGCTGTTAAGGAAAAATTTGGTATCCATTGTCTGCAATAGCCCACCATTCATAAGAACATGTGGACTTCCTTTTGGGTAGCTGGAGGATTCATGTTAAGAATTGCTGAGAATCTTTCCTGTGACATTTTCCTCGCTCCTTTCTCAATGTGATTGCTTTGCAAAATTGTATCTTGGTCGGGGAAACTTTATGTCCATTTTCTGCGAGATGGTTTAACAAAGCAATAGTGTCAATTTTACAAGCTTCCTTCATAGTTGACGCCACCAATAGGTAGTCAATATACTGCCCTAAAACACTGAATGATTTGGCATTATCAGATACTCAAGATTCTTTTTGAGTATCTGATTAAAAAATTGAGGGGTTTTCTGTATACTCCTGTGGGACTCGGCACCATGCCAAAACAGGACTGCTGAAACAGAAAGCAAATACAAACTGACAGTCTTCTTGCAATGTAATTGAGAAAAAGGCCTGGCACAGATCGATAACTGAAAACCATTCAGCTTCACATGGAATTTGAAATAAAATCACAGCTGGATTCAGTACCACAGGACAACATAGAACAACGGTAAAGTTAACCCTTCGCAAATTCTGCACAAAACAATAATTGCCATTTGGCTTTTACGAGCCCATAATGGGAGAGTTACATGGACTTCCCATTATCTCCTTCAGGATCCCTTGCTCAGTCATTCAGTTGATTACAGGAGTAATTATGGCAATAGTATCTGGTGACAAATTGTATTGTGGAACTCTTGGGAACTCTGCATTTGGTTTAACTGTAATTCGGACTGGGGCAACACCTTTGATTAATCCAATATCTTTACCTGTAAAGTTCCAGACTTCAGGTAGCACTGTGTCTCTACATTCAACAGGCAAATCCCCACATCTGATTTCCGTTGGGCAAGTTTGAAAACATCCTCATCATTTGTATGGAATTCATTTCCTCTGGGAGTGCAATTAATTGAACAATTTAATTTACATAGCAGAACACATCCAAGCAGATTTACTGGACTTGTGTCACACACCACAAATCGATGCCGATCCTCGAAGGATCCTATTTTAACTGTAACTAGTTCTGAAATTGAGGTAGACAACTTTTTATTTGTAACGCCTAAAACTTGGATACTTTCTCCCTCTCGGGGTAGGTTTGGAACCTCTGCTGTTCTTATAGTAGAGTGGGTAGCACCAGTATCGACAAGGAATGAGACTGGATTCCCATCCACTTCTCCATCCCTATAGGGACCACTCTGGTCTTCCTCTAAGGCTGCACAAAGCACGCTGTCTTCCTCCCTCCTCAGGCATCGTCATGCTAATGGGTCCTGGTCACTGTCATCCAATCGGAACAAATACTGTTGTGCTGCATTCTGATTCTGGAAAGAATTTCTATTCATCTGCTGATTTTTATTCGCATTGTATCTTTGTACCTAAACATTCAGTTGTGGCACGGGAGCTTGGGGCATTTGCATGTGCTGTGATACATTAGAATTCTGCATTCTTTGTCCTTGCATCTGTTGAGTTTGTCCCATGTTATTCCCTTGAGACTGTGCATATTCCACATTCTGCATCTGATTCCCTACATTATTCATAACAGACTTACACTCACGTTTCCAATGACCACATTTTCCGCAAACATGACATGGATTCATTTTCTTCAAAAGCGATACATCAACATCAGTTCTTTGATCTACAGGATTAGCACAACATCTACCTTGGACCGGGAAATTCTACTGTTGAAAACCATTAACACCATGCATCATTGGAGCTTGATTAGAACCTCCCTGTACTGTGTTATCAAAACCCATCTGATTTTGACCTTTCTGCATCACTTTTATCTGGGCATTCATTATTTTCTCCTTAAGCTTTTTGTGCCTCATCTCAATCTTGTCACCACAATATTTTGCATAACGCAAAATCTTGTCCAGTGACTTGCTCTGCCAGCAAAGTAATTGCTGCCGGATCATGTTAGAAATCTCAGGTCTCAAACCGAACACGAACCTGTAATGTCCCACATCTTTATCTGCGACATTGTCCGATCTGTTTGAAAGCTTGCACTAATCTTTCGTAAAAGGCATGTACTGATTCCTTCAGTTCTTGGGTCATCCTGTCAATCTGAAACCAATCAATCTCTTTTGGGGCGATTTCAGTCTTCAGGAGATTTTTTACCTGCTGGTATTTCCTCATTACCACTGGAGATGGTGCAGGATCCCTTTCTGGTTCTGGCTCAGGCCATTCCACAATAACCTCAAATTAGGCCCACAAATCTCCTGGAACCACAATCTCAAACAGAGTATTCAGATCAATTCACAAAGCTTTTGAAATTTTCACAAATCGTTCAATTTGTCTGTTCCATTCCACAGGATTTTCTCTCAATTTAAGGAAATCATTTGTAAATGACAAAATGTCTTGTCTTGTCCATGGTATATGAACATAACCACCTCCAGGTACTTCTCTCACAGGGAGCATTTGTACTTCCCCTACACTACAACAAAAAACATCAGGTGGCTTTGTTTCCTTCTTTTTGATCATCGACCTTCCCACTTTTCTCTTTCCTTCCATTTCCTAATTAATACCATTAGCTCTTTTATCTGCAATTTCTTCCCTGGTGTCCTCATATTAACAATATCTTTGTCAGTATAATCTAACCAGTATGAGTTTTTGTAGAATCTTTGAATTTTGAATATCTACTCCATATTTTTGAGACAATTCTGTCAATCTCTCATATTTCAATTTTGCTTGTCGTGTAATGTCTTTACAGATAAATAATAGTTCCTCCTCTTGGTAGATGTCTAATCTTGAAGGGCTTTGGGCCCCATGCATCAAACTAAAAACCGGTTGCAAACGGGCAGATTCTCAGAATCTGCCCCTTTGCGACCGGTATTTTTGCATTTGGGATGCATCATCCCAAATGCAAAACTCGCAAATTGCGATTGCATTTAAAGAATCTCAAATTGCGATTCCTTAAATGCAATGCTAGAAGCAATTTAAAATAGAGATTTTGCTATTAGGGTTCGCAAATTACCAGAAAAAAAAACTGGTCGGTAATTTGCAAAACTTTGAAAAATGCACTAAAGTGCATTTTTCAAAGTTACATGTTACACACACACATGCCCTTGGGGCATGTGTGTGTGCAAATAGGTGCACATTACAATTTCAGGGTGCAACAGGGTGTCCCTTTGGCACCCTTGCACCTTGAAATAGCATGCGCAATTTGCGAGTACCTATTTGGTACTCGCAAATTGCGCATGCAATTCCCATTCATTCCTATGGGCCTGCAGGCCCATAGGAATGAATGGGAAGCCATTCCTTATGCGACTTGCAATTTGCGAGTCGCAATTAAGGAATGTTTAGGAATCGCTATTTTTTTTGCGATTCCTACATGCATAGGCTTTTGCGATTCCTTAATTGCGATTCCTTAATAATCGCAATTAAGGAATCGCAAAAGCCTTCCTTGATGCATGTGCCAGTAAGTGTTTCCTGAATCATTTCTTCTAATTCAACTTTTAATCAGCTCACATCCATGGGTGCTCTATTTTCCTGAATTGAATTTCGAAATGAACTTAAACCTTTCAACCAAATCTGAAGTAGGTGTTGAAGTTTGCAATGGGACTGAATTCATAGCTGAAACTGGAACTGAAGATGGAACTATTGCTGAATTCTGATTATTGGGGGTACTGTATCCTTTAAGCCCTTCTTTGAATTCTTGAGGAGTAAACCCTGATTGCTCTCTTGTATTATTTAAATGTAAGCTTCCATTATTCAAATTTGCACTTGTTCCAGGTTGCACATTTAGTATGGATGTTTCTGGAATTGAAATACCCATTGGTACAGTCATGTTAGAAGCATGATAATTCATTTAAGGAGGTCCACTCGGTTTTGGGCCATAAAAGGTGGAAGCCCCTGCACCATTCTTTGTGTCGGATCAAATTGTGTTTGATTTGGGACAACATTCACAGCTGCAGCATTATTAGTTCAAATCGGAACCATGGGTGTATGAAGAAGTGATCTTGCTGTCAGGTCTGAAGTACTTCCACGTACTGTATTAATCCAATAGGTACAGTCAAATTGTGAACAGTATTTACCTGTAACCCAGACTTGTAAAGAGGCACAATAGGTCTGATAGTAACAGGAACAGTCAAAGCGTCTGGAGCACTTGAATCAATCAGGTTCATAGGAGCTGACATTTCTGTTCTCTCACTCATAGGAGAAATAAGCATAGATTCCTCAGGCACTTCAGGCATTATAGGAGCATTACGTTTCTCAGCTGTACTAGTATGTGTCAAGTCGCTAGTCTACGTCCCCTAATAAGGTGGTGGATGATTCATCAATATATCATTCAAATGTTTGTCCTCTATGTTGCTCTCTTCGCCTTCCCTCTCTGAATCAATTTTGTCTGTCTCTAAATGCTTTTTTTCTCTCTTCTCTTTCCCTTAGCATCTTCCTCAACCTCTAGTACCGGATATAATCGGGTTCCGTGTATTACATCTGCTCTCCACATTTTCTTTAGCTTCTGCGTAATGATCCATAGTTCTCCTATACCTCCCTTGACATTTCTCTCTGTCTTTCTGATGAGCAATATGCTCCTAGGTATTTAAAACCTCAATAACAGTGGCTCTAATAGGGTCTTTCATTTCGTACATTATTTTCCTTAAATTTTCAAAAATCGTCAAATTAAATGTTCCATAACGAGGGAACTGTAATGTCTCATCTTTCTCTGTAAGTTAATGCCAAACGCGAGCCACAGACATGGATGTAATCCTTTGTCCATCATAACAATGTATCCTGGCGTACCCTCAGATGGTGCTTCTACCTTTGCTTTGACAGGTATGGCCTCATCTTTCTTTACTAATTGCTGCAATGACTTGAAAAAGTTCATTTTTAATCAATTCTGTATTCACAAATGATTTCGGTAAATCCAGGAAATGTTATTCTTCCACAGTCCAACTGTTCGGCAACCGCAACCAATGACAGTGCCACTCTTATGAAGTAGTCAACCAATCCCAGAGCGGCTTTACACCAATCGACCAATCACAGGGCAACACACTGTGACGTCAATCTCGCTCCTCGTAGCAGCTCTTCTCCTGCTCATTTTCTCTAAGCAAAATGACTATACAATGCAAGCAACAAATAAAACTGTCTTTTACTCCACTAAAGGATATTCACTCTCACAAGGTAACTAGACTTTTCTACACTCATCCGCTTCAAAGGAAACCTGGAACAGCTGGATTTCACCCTTAATTGATATAGTTATTCCCTGTGCACCCGAGATCAACCATACCAACCGTTTACCACTAACACAAAGAGAACCATTACCAAGGAGTTGCCAACAACATCTTATGACCAACACCACAAAACAGCAGGCAACTTACTCTTCTACACTGAGACAACCCGCAGGTAAATATCTCGAGATCTTAGGCCACGATACACCCGTTAACAACTTCAACTTTGCACAAAGCAAGTGTTAAGAAAGGGAAATGACTTCTTGCTGTCATTCTGCTGGTCCACATCCTTTTGGGCCATCCGTCCACCTCAGTTTGCTTAATGTATTTAAATATTTTGCATCTTAAGAGCAAGCCATTTTCATAGATTCCCTTATGAGTTTGTTGCAATACGCATGCAGTCTGCTAACTGAATTGTTTTCAACATACTATATCAATTAGCTATCAACCTTGGTAGAACATCTATTAATAAAGCCAGCACTCTGCACCACTAAAGAAGGGAACAAAGAAGTGAAATTAAATAGCATATTTATGTGAGACTACATCTCAGATGTACCAGTTGTTCACTGTAAAATGCGCATTACGTATACTTCATCTTACGAAGTTGCATGTCCTAGAAATAAAACATTCTTTTTCCACACAACTTTTATTCAGGACCTAATATGGTTATATGTGATATTTGTATTATTAGAATTATGTAACAGGATATATTTACCATGAAATAAAAAAGACTTTTTAGGTTGAATTCCTGGACCTGCTTCACCAACTGAATTTTGTAGTATGTTTAGTAGTACTACCGTAATACTACTCATGTACTAGTAAATGCAATTCACAAACTTTCATGCATAGATCTCTGCCTCTACTATCTTTTCTATGTGAAGATCTTCGCACATGAAGGTCTTCATTTTAGTGCTAAATATGGGTAGATGGCAGGGATGAGTGGCTGGAAAATGGGGAATACTTACACCTAGAGGTTGGGGGTAAGGAGTGGTTTAGAGAGGGACATGCAAAAACAAAACACCCACTCACATAAGAGTAAGCATATTGCTATTCACAAATTGCACTGTTGAAGTTTTTGCAGAAAAAAAGTCCAAAATAGTTGTAAATGTACTCCCGACCAGCCTTGGAGCAAGTCTAGCATCAAACATGTCCACTTACAGGTACTGCTGCACATTCTTATAGAAAGTAATTGGAGGAAGATACTTAACATAACATCTAATAGGAAATTATGTTAAATAAATACAATTGATTTAAATAAAAAAATACATTATATATATATATATATATATATATATAATGTATATACACATAAATATATATATATTTAGTAACTAAAAAAACAAAAGTTAAAGGGATGTTATAGTTAGGTGAAAATGTCAGTTAAAAGATACCACTTTAAATGAACAAACCACTAAATGTATCTGAAGTATCTATAATTTGTGTGTTATTTAAAAAAGCCCTATGGTAATATGGGGTGCTCCTTGCCAGGAGCACTGAATTTAATAGGACCACGCAGGAGCCGGCCACAGCATTTTTGAAATTATTTTTTAACTCAGGTATGCCCTGGTGCCGACCTGGGCACCCCACAACATGTTTTGCTGTGGGGGCTGTTGTAAGAGCCCCAGGACCCATGCAGGCCCACCAGCTCTCTGCAAAGCAGGAGCTGGCAACACTATATTTATTTTTTTAACACATTGGGGTGCTCTTGTGCCTACCCGGGGAGGTAGCAACCCCTCCAGCTTCCTTGCCAGCACACATCCGGGGTGTGGCGGGAGCCAGCATTGCTCCCACCCGGCGGGAGCAACTCTTCCCTCTGCTCCCACTGAGAAGGAACAATTCTATGTTCCTCTGCCTACGAGAGCGAATGCCCCCCTTCCCATAACTTTAAACATGGCCCTGGGGGGGGCGTGGCCAACTGCCGGAGAAGATGGCCGAACTGTAACGCGGCTCCGAGCCCGATCCCCTTTCAAACCCCCAATATCCGTATAATTATCCGTATCTAGAGGGTAAGTCTCCGCCGACCTTGGCGGCGAAAAACTCGGCGATAGTACTCCGGCATCAAATACAAGCCGGCGAGTGTTTTTGTTTCCCTGCTGCATGGCGCGGCCTGTCCGAAGCGGCGCAGCCACGACGTTGCGTAATTGGGAGGATGGGGCGGCTGCCACCGAAATTGAAAGTCAGCGTTTCAATCAGGACTGAGAAGTAAGAAGCCGGCAGTCGGCGGGCCTCGCTCTGGCAGAGGGCTAACAGTTGAGTCAGTAAGTGGAAGACGGCGTGGGCGAGGCTGTGTGGAGGAGCCGCCGGGCCCATGACGAGTGGTGCCGTGAGGGGGTGGATGAATGGTGTCCCGGGCTGAACATCGGAGTGTCTGAAACGACCTCAAGCCATATCGCGCTGCTAAGTGCATTGGTGCGACAGAGTGCAGTCCGTGTCGGACCGACGTGAGTGGCGCTGCTGTGGTTGGTCCCCGGTCCCGTGGCAGACCGTATATCACCGAGCTGCATAGCTAGACGGCGCCCATATTGCCTTTGGACTACAGGCACGTGATGGCAAAGAAGACATAGGTGGGTGGAAGAACCCTGGCTTGCTAACCAGATCGGCCCGGCGGAACCCTATTGCTTTGAGTGGGGACCCCTCAGCATAATAGAACAAGCACGGTTGTGCGGTCCTGATTTGCGCAACACACACGAATACTGGGAAGAACGGGGATGAACCCGGCAGCTGCAAAGACGCCATAACATCGTCAGTGTGGGAAGAGGGGTATCCTAGTGGGGTAAGCCAACAGGCTGACGGGCGACCTTACCCGGGCAGGCGGTGGTGAAGCCCCGAGACGGCTGCCTTTAGATTCCCCCCCCCGCATCTCACCACCCAGACTCCCTGCGAACCTGGTCATGTCCAACAACAAGGGAAGTCGTGGACTACACCAGCCTAAACTGGACAAGATACCATGGCTTAAGTCTCAGGAGAGAACTGAGGCACTGGCAGATAAGGCATCAGAATCTCGCACCATGCCGCCAGCGCAAACAGATCCTACGCTACAAGATATCCTCACAGCGGTTACAGCGGTACGCACCTCGTTAGAATCATGTATAGATTACGTCTCCATGGAGGTGGGCCTCATCCAGGCAGACTTCCGCAAAATGAACGAACGGGTCTTCGAGATTGAGGAGGCAACTCAGGGGCTAGCCACCACATCCAAAAGCCTGGAGAAGAAGGTTCAGGACTTAACAAAAATCACCCAGTCACTCACAGACCAACTCAATGACTACGAAGGAAGGGCCAGGCGAAACAACGTGCGAATCATCAGAGTTCCCAAGAAGGCGGAGGGCCAGGCTATGGACTTATTCGTGGAGGAATTATTTACACAACGGCTACAGCCCAAGTCCCTTTCTAAATATTTTTCAATTGAGCGCGCACATCGAGTACCAGGGGGGAAACCCAAGCCGGGACAGCCCCCCAGGCCAATAGTGGCTCGAGTGTTTAATTTTCGCGATAGAGACATAATCCTGCAAATTGCTCGATGTGCCCCACAGATTAAAATTGATAACAGCGCCGTCATGTTTTTTCCAGACTTCACAATAAAAGTTCAAAGACAGCGTAGAAGCTTCCTTGAGGTCAAGAAGGCCCTGAGGGAGAGAGAGTTACCGTATGCGATGTTGTTCCCGGCGAAACTCAGAGTGATCGCTGAAGGCAAGACTTGGTTTTTTACTGAGCCAGAGGCAGCTTGGGAATGGCTGGACAGCTGGCGTCTGGCTGGTGGCCCGAGTAACTCAGACAGGCATCGGAGAAGGACTGGGAAGGATCATGAAGGAAATACGTCGGAACGTGAAGGAGGTGATTCTACGGATGCCGAACGAACTGAGATTGGCCGAGCCGGGGTTGCATAAGTAAAGGGGGCCGAACCGATCCTAAAATGGCCGGGCCGAGACAGGGCTGTTCAAAGGATGACTCTCATGGTTCCCTGCCTGATTGGTCGGAAGTTGAGCCTACGCAGATGACCATGGTGGCAGGACGATGATGAGCTGGAGCGGTGAAACGCCGGACTGATCCAGCTGAGTACACAATTTAAATATGCCATAACTGGAGACTATTTGCGAGATATATGGTTGAGAATAAAATGGGGGTTGGGAGGTCTGGATTTGTTGGTCCGTTCTCCTCCATAATTGGGATGGGTGGGCGACGGGCGATCTGCAATGTTTGGGTGGCGGGTAGTTTGAAGTCCATCTTGCAGGGAGGCAGGGAGCGGGGATGGTTGGGACGAGTTAAAGGGTGTTTAATATTGTTTAAGTGCGTCACAATGATCATAACTGTGCTACTAGTTACATTCACTACTAGATCCATCCAACTGTACCAGAGATGTGTAGGCCCACACACTCGATACCCACACTATTCATATGCCGGGGCTCCCGGCGTGCCTCGAGGATACTGAGGCGGACAAGACCCCTACATGACTACAATGGCAGCGGCTGACACCCCAGGCACCATGAGTCTCGAACCGATATTAACTTTACTCTCCTGGCATGTGAATGGGCTGGGGGATAAGATCAAGAGGGGAGTCATCTTTCAATACATCAAAAGACAGGCGGCAGATATAATTCTGCTGCAGGAAACACATCTAGTGGGACACTAAATAGGTGGGGATACAAACTGGTGGTCCATGCAGGATTTACTACTGGTTCCAGAGGAGTTGGGATACTAATGAAGAAAAATCTCCCATTTATTGTGACTCACACACACATAGACGACTACGGAAGGATTGCTGTCATGTCAGGGACCTGGGAGGGTAGGAATATGAGTGTCCTCTCGGTGTACATACCCCCTGCTCTACATACAATTGCCCTGCCGGAGCTGAGTAAGATAATTCTCGCCTTACCGGCTGGTGAAATAATATTGGGTGGCAACCTCAATATGACACTTTGCGACCAGACTGACAGAGACCCACCAAGAAGCATTACACGATCACAAACCACGCTGGCTGAATTCTCGGCAGCACTCGGCCTGATTGATATATGGCGCTCGGCGCACCCGCAATCGCGACAATACACATACTACTCGGCCGCACATAAAAGCCACTCCCGTATTGACCACATATTAACTCTAGCTGACACAGCACGTCAGTTTACTGAGGTTCAGCACCTCGTGAGGGGCATTTCTGACCATGCTCCCATAAAGGCATGATATGCCATACAGGCTACCCCCAGACGCAAGACGCTCACCATTAGTCCTCACTGCCTTCAAGTTCCCCACATTAAAGACACACTGATCAAGGACACAGACAATTATTTTGCTGAAATTGTGGGAACGGTACAATCATCACAGATTCTATGGGAGGCTTATAAAGTGGTAATCAAGGGTCGTGCCCTCTCACTTACCATAGGCCATAGGAGAGAGAGGAACAGGCAGCTGGTCGAATTGGAACTGGATATCCTAACGCGGGAACATGACTTGAGGGACGAACAAGACGAGTCCACAAACCATGAGTTAGAACTCAAGCGAAAACAGTACAAAGATCTAGCAACCAAAGTAGCAAAAAGCAAACACCGCGCTAAAATACACAAAATATACGAGCAGGGAGACAGAGCTAGTAAATTATTAGCATGGTTGGACAGGAAAGAAAGGGCAGACCGCTGGATCAGAAGAATCCGTGGACACAACGGGACCTATTTGCACGACCCCCAGGAAATAGCGGATGGGTTCGCAGAACATTATTGGCACCTCTACTCGTCGATGGCGACAGCCACTATTGAGGAGGTGCGGGAGTTAATAACGGACATACAAATCCCTACATTGCTCCCAGAAGACCAACAGCTGCTTGGAATGGATGTTACGGTGGAGGAAATCACCGCCGCTATCCTTTCCATACAGTCAGGGAAAGCGGGGGGGCCCAATGGTCTCCCGATTGAACTCCTCAAAATGACGGCGTCTAGCCACACCTACTCGAAATGTAACTTGAGAGTAAGTCCGTTGGTATATTACCCAAAGATCAGAGACTGGCATCCATCGTGGTAATACACAAGGCTGGAAAACCCGCTGAAGAATTCGGCTCATATCGACCAATATCCCTGATAAATGTCGAAGCTAAAATTCTTGCAAAACTACTGGCCAACAGATTGCTCCCTATAATTACAAAACTGGTTCACCCGGACCAGTCCGGGTTTATGCCTGGCCGCAACACTGCCTTGAACCTACGCCGGCTAAATGGAGTATTTGCTAGGAAGCACACTCTCGAAGAGAACGCAGCCATACTTTCCTTGGATGCGCGTATGGCATTCGATACAGTGGAATGGGCGTATATGTTCGCAGTCCTCGAGCGATGGGCTTGGGAAAAACATATCTTGAATGGATAAACCTCCTGTATGCAGAGCCACTTGCCCAGGTGGTAGTGAATGGTCATGTGTCCACCACATTTGCCTAGGTCGAGGTACAATACAGGGATGTCCACTATCCCCTCTTATTTTCGCTCTGGTCCTCGAGCCCCTCACATGCTGGATACGTGGAGACCCGGTGATACGGGGACTGAAGTGGGCAAATGAATGGGAGGACAGAATTTCGCTCTATGCGGACGACATTCTACTTTATGTCGCATCTCCCGCCGCCTCCATCAGTAGAATCCTCCAAATTTGTTCTAACCATGGCAAATACTCGGGATATATAATAAATTGGTCCAAGTCTGTCATATATTTACTCCACGGACCAGCGCCAGCCCTTTCGGCCACCTGTGAAGCCATCATAGTGGAGGATGGGTTTCGATACCTAGGGATATACGCAACGTCTGATACTCTGCTTTCGTTTGAACGTAACCTTCTGGGTCCGCTGACCCATCTGCAGAGTGATGTCCGCCATTGGCGAACGCTGCCTGTGTCGGTATTGGGACGCGCTGCAGTCTATAAAATTATGGCTCTCCCACGGCTCCTGTATGCGCTGCAAAATACCCCATACGGCGTGCCGGGTACGTACTTTAAATCAATTGAAGGGGAACTCAGAAATCTGCTCTGGGATGGAAAGCCTCCACGTATAGCAGGGCCTACACTAGTCAGAGGGTGGTATGATGGAGGAATTGCTCTACCAGACGTCCGCAGCTATTACTGGGCAGCACATCTGGCTGTTATAAACAGATGGGTGTTCGGACTAAAGCAGGATCCAGCATACCGGATGGATAAGTGGCTGATGGGCCGGGGGAGATATAGAGAGGCACTGTATACGAAGGTGCGGGGACAACAGCTTATCGGGCCTACTGCGCTCACAGTGACCATATGGCACAAAACCACTGCTAAACTCGTTTGGGGGGGCAAACTGACACAAATGACGCCCCTGTGGCTTGCTGCACTACTGGGTAATTTGAGTAAATGCAGAGGGTTTGATAAATGGGATACCATCGGAATATCGCAGGTTAGCGACCTGATGAAGAAGGGGAAAATACTGATTGTTACAGAATTGCAAAAAGAGTATAAATTATCCAAGGGAGAAACTTTTCGATACTTACAAATCCGCCATGCATTACGGGAAGCGACAAAAACAGTGGAGGGGATCCCGGAGTCTACCCCACTTGAGGACAGATTATTAGCAGACCCCATGAAGAATAAGGCAATATCACTCACATATCAGAAAATAATAAACAATACACCTGATCCACTGACACACCCACATACACGATGGCAGGCAGACTTGGGTGACTTAGAAGAAGAAGACTGGTGGGATGCGCTGTCCTCCCTGCGTGAGGTGGCCATACCGTCACGATTGTGATTGATCCAACTGAAAGTGCTACACTGAGCATACATCGCATGCACGACACTGGTCAAACTGGGTCGTAGTGATTCTGCGGAATGTCGAATGGGATGCGGGGGAAAAAGGCACGTTCTATCATACAATCTGGGAATGTCCAGCTATACAGAGGTTCTGGGAAAAGGTCAACCGAGTAGTGAGTAACGTAGCTGGGATTGTCTTAACACTCTCCCCTAAGATCTGCCTCCTCAATATCTGGGAAACTACAGACTTTAACCACATGGACCAACTATGGGCAGCGCATGGTTTCATGATAGCGAAACGTAATATCGCCCGCGAATCGGGAGTCCCCGACCCACCAACAATGGTGGAATGGAAATGTGATGTTGACTGGTGCATGCTGGCGGAACGAACAGTCTACACAAACAGGGGTTGCCCCAAAAAATGGGATAAGATATGGGGAAAATGGAATACATATAGAGGTAATATCTGCACATCCCCCTCAGAGCAAAGACATGGATCACCGAGGCCACACACATGATGCAAGTTTACAGGGGGGGGAAGGGGCGGGATCGATGTTTGGGATGCTAATGCCGGACTATAATCTCTTACTTTTGATCAGAGGTGATGCACATGACTGTATTGTGCTATGTTTGCAAATAAAAAGATTTTTAAAAAACCAAAACATGGCCCTAGGGGCCTTTTAGTGGCCCGAGGAGGGGGGCCGCTCGCCTCCTCCCCTTTTAAAATGAATTGATCCCAGGGGATGTCATCCCCGGAGCCTGGCAATGGGGGGGACAGCATGCCTCTCCCTGTTATCAAGCAATCGCCCCAGGGAAAAATATAATGCACCGCCCCCAGGCCCTGGCCCACCCTGGGGTTTTTAAAATTAGAACCGTATTACGTTTTTTAGTCTGTGTGGGGAACCTGGTATGCATGTGTTTTAATGGTGTCTCCATGATAAGTTTGGTAGTTTTAGAGGACAAGATACCTTAGCTTCTTTGTTTTAGGGACTCTTTGGTTTTGATTTCAACCGTGGGGAAAATATACACAGGGGGTTACTGCTTAAACAGCACCACAACATCACAAATATACCTTACATCAATCTCAACAAAAACTGACAGAGAAAAAATTATGACTTTGTAAAAAATCCCTTAGCCCACTCCTAGCGCATGCTAACCTGTGACCAGGAAAAGCTCTGTGAGGTACACAGGACTAAGGGAGCCTGATAGTCTGTCAATATCTCTGGGACAAAGATAATAACAATACTTCACGGAAAATAGTGACTGACTCGAGAACCACAGGCCCCTCTTGGCCAAACACGAGTTACACCTAATCTCCCAGGTCCAAATCTTTTTCCCTAAATGTCCAAATTGCACCCTGTAAACACCCAGGGGCCAAGCGTACCATCTGTGTCACGCCCAGCAGTCCAAGCGACCAACACCTCTCACTCATTTCAGATACCAACAGTGTTAAGAAACGGTGGCACTGAGAAAACCCTTTTACACTAAAAAATAAGATTGAGGTGCCTACTTTGCCCAATCAGGATAGCCTAACACACAAATAGTGTCCTAGGAGCCATAAAGGGCTATATAAATAAATAAATGTGATCAAGGCCCTTTTGGGGCCGAAACGCGTCATGGCGGTGCGTGGTGCTAATATGGAATAAAATAAATACCTCTTTGCACGCAGCTATCTGGGTCCGTGTTCGTCTTTCCTGACAGTCTGGATGTTTCTGGACGGAGTTCTTTGCATAAATAAATAAATATTCACCTTTCCTAGTGTGCTGACTATTGAAAAAAGGTGACTTTCACAGTATTGCCTCCTAGGCCGCTTTGCGACTACTTCGCTAGGACATATAAAATAGGTAATATGCCAGATTTCTGTCAGTGGCAGGGTTCTCAGGTTATCTTTTTACGCTTCTCCCTAGTTTTCCATACGCCACATGCTTTACTAAGGTTCTGATGTAGTCTCTGACCCTCTGTGACAGCTGCTTCAGGACGGACCTCAGCCCCACGGATTCAGTAGAACTTCCAATCAATTGTGGTGTCTGCTCGCCTTCCTTGCTGCACAAATGTGAATCCATCCGGGCGGGGTCTCCTTCCTTTGGCTGCAGTCGGGTTCGAGGTACCAATTTGCTTTGATGGTGGTTCGACAAAATGTTGCTTGAACATGAAATACCTTGAAAAAAACAAGAGACAAGAGGCATTTAACAAAACAGGAACAGTTCATTTAATTAAACAATGCGGCTGGGGGCACAGTCTGTCATGATTCCCCCAACTAGCACAACATGTAAATGCAGTGTTGCCTTGATCCGGCTCAAGACGCTCACGCATTGGCAGGAATTTTAAAAGGTCTGCCTGGTGCCTCCAGATTCACGGAAGAACCCAGAAGCAACCAAGACATGCAACAGTGGTTGCAGGTCTAGTTTTTTGCGGTCACAAGAAACCACAAGAACAGGAGAAACTGTGAGGTGCGGGCGTAGCGTTCTAAGCCGCTCACTTCATCTCGGTTTCCTCAGCGGTAGTTTCGTTGGCATTGCGCTTGTGCTTATTTAGTTAGATAATTGTTAGTGTAGTCTTTCTGAGTTTGCGCATAGAGAAATAGAGCAGGGTAGTGTATTTGTGTGCGTGGGTTCAGTTAGTAAGGGAACATTCCGGTCTACCGTCTAAAAAAAAGGGTTGACGGCTTCTGAAATGCTTGTTCATGTGAAAACGTGAATCTTTAAAGAAAATAGAAGTCATACCTGAATTGCCAAATTTCAGTAGCTGTAAGAAGTCCTTATTCCAGACCAGTCACACACAAGTATTCAACCTGAAAAGAAAGAAAAATGTTATTGGTGGCTAAAGAAATGTAATTTAAAATTAGTATATCTAATCTTGAATGAAAGAGTGAATTGTGAAGTACAAAATTAAAAGGTTATAAAAGAAAGACAGCAAAGGAGAAACGACAAACAGTATACAAAGAAAACCAATGAGAAGTGTATCCATTTTGTTAAACAAAAGAAGAGATGCTAACACCTTAGTCTAGAGGGTAAGAAAATTAAAGTTATTAAAATTGGAGTAGACATTATAAAAGGAATTGATAATGGAATTTTTAACATCTTGCTATTGTGTTGCAGTTCATCTTTCGATTCCCCTGAGAATTCAACAATCAGACACGACAGATAGCTGTAGAGGGAGAAGCGGTGAACAAAGAAGATCTAGGCAAGGCAGCCTCTTCTCTAGCCCCATCCTCTTTCCCCGGGGAGTTCACTTAGACCTTCTTCACGTTGGAGGAACTACGCTGGATTTTGAGTAGGGAGTTGGGATATTAGCATTGTTCTGCTCCTGTGAAGTTCTGAGGTTAACTGTGAGTACTTACGTTCCTGACAGAGTGAAGTGCCCACATTGAATTGTTCACCAAAGCAGAATTGCAGAAGGCTGTGATTTAAAGGGTTTGGGGAAAATTCTCGAAGTGATTCAACAAGAATTAATGGCAGTGAGGGAGGAGAATAAGGCCTTAAAATTGGAGATGGAAGCAACTAGAAAAGAAACCTTAGAGTTAGCAATAAAAATAAAAGGGGGGCTTCTGTTAAGTTTGCTCCATTCTCTTCTGACACTGGTGGTTCTGGCTCAACTTCAATGCCTACTTCTGGTGTTACTACGCAGTTAGTGCATTCATTGGCTCCCATAATTCCGTTAGCGCTGCCTGAGCATTTTAGTGGGGATCCCCAAAAGGCCCAGATTTTCCTGACACAGTGCTCACCACATTTTATGTGTTGTCCTATGGTCTTTCCCAATGCACAGCCTTGAATAGCCTTCATACTGTCTTATCTCAGTGGGGATGCTGCCTCGTGGTCAATGGCCTTGGTTACTCAGGATGCTCCGATTTTATATAATTTTGAAGAATTTAAGAAGGAGATTCTACGAATATTCGATCAGAGAAAAGTGGCTCAAGCTCCAGACAATGAATTACTTGAATTAAAACAAGGGAATAGAGAATTAGTCGCCTACCTTGCGCAGTTCAATAAGTTAGTGGTTGAGACAGACCGGCCAGAGAACAAGAGAGCCGCCTTGTTTTATCGTGGTTGAAAGATGATCTTAAGGACGTGTTGGCGCAAATTCTCAATCGTCCACCGAGGTATCAGCATTAATAGACTTAGTCCTAGAAATTGACTATCGGCAAACAGAAAGAAAAGGAGAGAATTTTGTCCAAGTGTCCCCAGGTTTGAAGGCATAGAAACAGATATCATGGAAACAAAAGAGAAAGATCAGGGAATTAAACCAATGCAAAATGGAATGGTAAGAGGGCCTCTTTCTAAGGAAGAGAAAGAGAAGCGCAGACAAAATAACCTATGTCTCTATGGCGGAGCTAGTGAACATTATGTAAAAATGTGTCCAAAGAAAGCAAAGATTTTCAAGAATGAAAACTTGCAGCATCACCAGTAGGAGGAGTTGGACTGGTGGATGCTACTGAAGGTACAACTCCAACGGATCATCAAATTGCTAATACTTTACAATCGTCAGCTCCACATCTCACCTTACCCATGACACTAAAGTTTAGAGAACAAATTCTCCCGGAAGTTGCAGTGATGCTGGATTCTGGAGCAAATGGAAATTTCTGTAATATTAAATTTGCTGCTAAGGTAAGTCTAGAAGCGATCCAGAAGCTTGGAAGCGAAGCTGTGAGAGCAGTGGATGTAACTAATCTATCGTCTGGCCCTATAGTAAGTCACACAGAACCAGTTGAACTTATCTCAACTGAAGGACATTGAGAAATAATACGTTTCAACCTAACTGATGCTCCACAATTCCAAGTTATTCTGGCATTACCATGGTTAATGGAGCATAATCCCACCATTAATTGGAGCGAGAGAACTAAAGTCCTGGATTCCAGTTATTGCAAGGAACACTGTTACCAAGAAAACCTTGGAGCAAACAAGAGAATCCTGCCACAATGCTATGTGAAAATAAGGTGGTGGTATGTGAAGTACAGACTGTTGCGATTCCGGAAGAATACCAAGAATATGCTGATGTTTTCAATGAGGTAGGAGCTGAAAAGCTTCCCCCACATCGATCATACGATTACAAAATAGATTTGGAACCTCGTGCTAATCTCCCTTGCAGTCAAATATACGTACTTACTGAGGCAGAAAATCTACATTTGAAAGACTATATTAAATAATATTTGGACAATGGATTCATACGGCCCTCGCAATCACCCATCTCCTCTCCACTATTCTTCATTCCAAAATGAGAAGAAGAGCTAAGGTTTTGTATAGATTATAGAGCGTTGAACAGAATCACTATGAAGAATCATTATCCATTGCCCCTAATATCAGTTTTACTCGATCAACTGAAAGGTGCTAAGATTTTTACAAAACTGGATTTATGAGGGGCTTATCATCTTGTAAGAATACATGAAGGGATGAATGGAAAACCGCCTTCCGGACAATGTATGGATTATTTGAATATCAAGTAATGCAATATGGTCTCTGTAATGCCCCTGCGGCATTTCAATTTTTTTATCAATGATGTGTTGAAAGTGTTTATCAACCAATGTGCGATAGTGTACATTGATGATATCTTGATTTATTCCTCAACCAAAAAAGAGCATCAGCAACAAGTAAAAATAATCTTGCAACGGCTACAAGAGAAGTGTCTGTTTGTTAAGCTCGAGAAAAGGGCCTTTATTGTACGATCAGTGGAATTTTTGGGGTTCATACTCTCTCCAGAAGCACTAACTATGGATGAGAAGAAAATAAGAGCAGTACTCAATTGGCCCCCACTAACTTCAGTAAAGGAAACACAAAGTTTCATAGGCTTGGCAAATTTTTATCGAAGATTCATAAAGGACTTCTTGCAGAAGATCGTACCTATCACAAGGTTACTAAAGAAAGGAACTCCTTTTCCGTGGTCAGAAGACGCCAATGAAGCCTTTCAATCTTTACAGAAGAGCTTTAACTCTGCACCAAATTTACTTCATGCAGATCCTACTGAACCTTTTTTATCTGGAAACAGATGCCTTAGATCAGGCAATTGGAGGAGTATTGTCGCAGAGGCATAAGCAAACCGGTCAGTTACATCCAGTGGTATATCGATCCAGAAAATTGCACTCTGCAGAAATTAACTACACAATTACGGAGAAAGAATTACTCGCCATTAAAGGCGCCTTTCAAGAATGGCGACATTACCTCCTTGGAGCACAACATGTAGTGAAGGTGATTACAGACCATAGGAGCTTGCAAAAATTCTGAAATCAGCGAGAACCTTAACCCCTAGACAATTGCGATGGTCTTTATATTTCCCAGATTATGATTTTGTCATTGCTTATCGGCCTGACAAAAGTAATGGGAAGGCCTTATCCCGGATTGAAACAGAAGGAAGAAAAACTCCAATAGATAATCAGAAAATCATTCCTGAACCGAAGATTATAGGAGCCACAGTGGAAGGAACCCAGAGAAGCTATAACTCTGGAAGAATTACAAGAGTGGGTTCGAGAAGATCCAGTGAGAGAGATTTAACATCAACTACCATTTCAGAGAGAGGCCTTATAGTTATCCACTAAAGAACTCCAACAGAAGGCCTTATTTGATTGTCACGACATCCCATTGGCAGGACATCAGGGAATCCCTCCTACTGAGGAGTTGGTGAAGAGACAATTTTGGGGGCCCAATTTAGTAAAAGATGTCCAGTGATTTGTAGAGGCTTGTGAGACATGTGCACGTGGAAAGTCGGACAGACGAGCACCTCAGGGACTCCTACAACCTATGCCAAATCTTCCTTATCCTTGGCACACCATAACTATGGATTTAATTGTAGATTTGCCTTCTAGTCAGGGGTATAATTCAATTCTGGTGATGGTGGATGCCTTCTCTAAGATGGCTCACTTTGTCGCCCTAAAAGGAACACCCACTGCTAAACAAGTAGCAACACAATTTAATTTGCATGTGGATAAGGCTCATGGTTTCGGGAACGCGGGCACCCCTTCAGCCATGTGTGCTTTATTGGGGCCAATCTACCTGGACCATTGTGGTGTCGTGGCTCCTATCTGTGGGATTGATCTGGGATTTCCTGTTTGCGCATTTGTCTGCCAGCTACATGCCACCCCACCTGTGACTTGTCAATCAGTGACCTCAGGCAGGGTCTCACAGCCTCCCTAACTACGTATTTCTGAGTCGGGTCGACATGGAGTTCACAACGGGCAAATTTGTCAATAAAGATGCAATTTCATTTTTATACATGAATGTATCGTTATTCATATTGACATCAACTTTTTCAATATTAACAAAACAACGTGCCTTCTCACCCCTCGCACGAATCTCATGTCAAGGATGATGTGGCGTGCACCCAGGAGGCTACCTTAGAGGTTGCCCACCTGGTTGCTCCAGCTTCTCTGTACTCTTGCTGCCAAGAAAGGATTCTGACCTCCTGGCAGGCACTGTGAACACTCCTAGGAGTGAGGAACAAAGACCTGGGCAGGAAGGAGGTCTCACCTCCCTCCCAAGCAGGCTAGTGAAGTGAAACATCAAGGCGGTGAGCTTCAAAGGCTGCTCCACCTCTAATATGCATCCAAGCTGTCTCCCAGAGAAGTAAACAGCCCTCCCCTGGCACATTTGTACCCTGGGCAGGTGGGGAAATTAGGTAGCCAGGAGGGGTACACCCCCAGAAGGCTAGTCACACCTCCAGGGTGAGCTGCCTTGTCTGTACACCTAAGGAAGACATCTGCCATTTTTAAACGTGCTAGAAATAGTGGCATGTGGGTAGAAAAGGTGACCTACACCCCCCAGAAGTGGTCACCTCAGGGGCATATTAGCCATTTGGGCTAGTAGCCCATTGGCCACTTGCACCCACACCGCTAATGCCCCTAAATCTAGGATTTAAGTGCTACCCGGGACATTGGAACCTTAGTCCTGATCCAATATGCATTAGAGAGGACAAAGAGGAGACCCAAGAAGACAACAAGAGGATTTTGCACTAATCAAAAGAAGGAGACTATGTACCTGTGACAACAGTCCTGGAACTGCTCTACAGAGGTTCATCCTAGTCTAAAGGTCAGTTCCCCCAGACAGAGGGACCACTGTGAGAGCCAGAAGCAACCTCAGACTCCCTTGGACTAGTGGCACTAGTCCCCTGCACACTGCAGGTAAAACCACGCTCTGGATCCAAAGAATGGCTGGCTATCGGGCCCCCCAAGGGATCGCCCAAATCCAGATGGACTAGTGCCTGCCTTCCACTAAGTTACAGGCAGCTACCGCATTCTCCAGGACCACCAGATGTCGAAGTAACCATCTGCTCCAGTTACTGCTGCTAAGGCTTGTTGGTCGCCAGTCTGGCAACCGACCTCTGCACTCGACACTGCACCTTGAGGGAACTCTATCCAAAGTTCATCCAACATCAGCAGCAGCCCTGTTCCGGTGTTTTTGCATTTTGTTTCCAGCAGCACTGTGTAAGCGATAAAAGCAGCTCTCTGCACCTTCCACGCAGCAGCAGGGACAGCCAGGACAACTCTGCACTAAGGCTCCACGATTGAGGTAAAATTGAACTGACTGTCGTGGCTTGGTCCTTGGACCCACATCACCTTTATCCTCCTTGGGTTCCATGCAACTCGACCTGCAAGTGACCGATTGTCACTAGTGGTTTTTACCATTGACCGCAATAGTAAAGTTTCACTGTATTATTTTGCACTGATTTTATATTGCTTTTAAAATACATAACTCTGGTTACACGTATTTGATCAAGTTTGTTTTGGTGTCTAAATTAAGATAAAAATCTGCTTTATTTTTATAAATTGGTGTTCGATTTGTTTCGAGTTGTGTCAATTACTTATCGTCCATGTTGGTACTCTGAAATGTTTAACACATTATCCTTTAGTAAAGCCTGACTGCTCTTTGCCACAGTACTAGTACTGAGTTAAGGGTTTATTATTGCAAATCCAAGGACCATCTCTGTGGTTTGTGATAATATTACATGGTGAAGCCTAACCAGCATCTCCATATATATAAAATATGCCACACACTAGTTTCTATAGGAAGAGCGTTTTTATTTTTTTTGCTAATAGCTTTGCTAATAACGTTGGTGCCATTTGTTGAGTTTTCACAAAACCTTCCAAAAAAAGGTTCATTCACCTCTGCTCCTTCCTGGACCGGTACCACCCCCAAAGTACAGAGCAATCTAATTTACTTGCCGCAGCTTGAAGAAAAATGTTGTGGCTGCCATTACAGGACATGTAAACTCAGTCCCCCCCAAGTTGTTTAAAAAAACATTCAAGGGGGCATGGTAGGGATACCCTGACACTCTGGCACCTGTGGGCTGAGGTCCCAAAGACACCACCTCCCAGGGGCCAAAAAGAAACTCACTTTCCACCAATATTCGCGAAGACGTCGCAATGTTCCCGTGATGGTACACGGGGGCTCCCGCTAGCGGTCGCGGTGTTGTCGCAACTATCGCGTGCAATTAAAAAAATCTATTTTGGATTGGACACATAACTTGTGTCACTAATACCCCCATTTCTCAAACATGGGGTCAGAGTATCTCCACCCTGACCCCTTATCTTAGCTTTGACACAAATTTTCAGCTGTGGGAACCGTTCCAGGATGATAAAATGGAGGTCGCTACTTTCTGTTCAGGATGCGTCTAGCCAATCAGAGATCAGAGCATTCCGGCTGGCACGCGCTTTCACAATTTACCTCAAACATGTCGTGATGTATCCACAATCACCGCGAAACCACCGCAACTTTTTGTTCAGGTTGCGTCCAGCCAATCAGAGCAGTCCCGCTGGTGCGCTCTTTCGCGATTTACCTCAAAACCGCCGCAAAATAGAGACCAGAGATATCACTATATTGTTAAAATTTAATTTCACAAAAACTACTGAACGGATTTGCACCAAATAACAAAAAACACAATATGCCTAACAACATCTACATTTCTGCTAAATTTGGTGTAATTCAGTCTAGTGGTTCGGGCTGTAGGTTTGACAATGAGTTCCTATCGGAATTAACTTTCCAAACGCACCCTTATTTCATGCCCCTATTTCTCGGTCCCCGCTGCACGGATCACCCCTAAACTTTCATGACACACAGAAGCTACTTCAACACTTTTGTGGGAAAATCTCATGTAGATTGCTCAAACGATGGCAAAGATATAGGCATGTTAATAAATGCTTTTCCTATAGAAAGTAGGTCCTAACTTCCTAACTATAACTACCTACTGGTGACCACCAGTAGGATATATATATATATATATATATATATATATATATATATATATATATATATATATATATATATATATATATATATATGTATGTATATGTATATATACATATTTTATATATTGCTTTTATAAATCGGTTATTGGGGCAAAAAATTAAAGATGTAAACATCAGCTATTTCAAATTTTTCCTATTTTTTTAATGTTGTTTTTGATTCAATGACCATCTTCTTTTCTTCTTTGGGAAAAAAGACGAGTCATCTATAAAAAAGACCCCTTGCTGAATTCAGAATTGTGATAAGTTTTCATAAATATATAGTTTTGTGGGTTCATCCATGTGTTTCACATGTTTCCACCACAGACTGCAAGTAGGTAGAAAGCATTGGGAAAATAGATTACCAGTTAAAAAAAGGCAAAAACTGTGGTACAAAAGGGGTCTTTTTTACAACCCTGCTTGTTCCTGAAAGATGGTAAGTTAGTGATCGTATACAGCAAACCTTTCACTGATGCCATTTTTAGAACAAAATGCATATGCTTTCCTACACAGCACTTTTTAATAATTTTTCCCAAAACACTTAAGATGTAGCTATATTTTGGCTTTTTTCTCATGCCTTTCTGGGAAAATCAACAAACCCTGGGTACCTTTAGAATCTCCAAAATGTGGGAAAAAGGGATGAGAATTTGGAGTGGAAACTTATTATGGGGAAAAAGTTATGAAGGCTTAAGTGTGAAATGCCCTACACATCATAAAAGGGCTTAGCACTGTGATGGAAAAAACTCAAAAGCTAGTTGGTTAATACTTTAAAAAAATAGATACAAAAATTATGCATTATAAACAAATGTTTCACCAAAAACACAAAATGAACCAATAAAAAAGTTGACACACAACTTTAGCGTTCTAAAAAGATTACCTCTTTTTTTAAATGATAAAAAATTGAAAATAAAAAAAAGTTTCATAGAAAACAAGGTTCAACAAGAAGAACCTTTAAAAAAAACTACATTTGATTAGGCTACAGAGTGTGGCCTATGGCCATGCACTGTAGATTATTTGCATTGTGTGTAACTAAAGGGTATGTGCAGCACAGATTTCACACATGTAAAAATTGAAGCGTACATTTTTGTTATAATTTGCATTTTATAGGCAATCACAGTGCACAAAGTACAACAGAGTTCTCTCAGGTTTGAACACTGTACTTAGGTACCATTGTTTAATTGTAGAAGGTAAGTCACATGGTTAAGCAAGGCATATGATTTACATAGAGGATCAGTGTCAAAAAGGGAAAAAAAGGAAAAAATATGATTAAAAAACGGAGAAATTTGCTGATGAAACCAATGGTTAATGAAACGTTATAATTAGGCTTACAAATAAGATTTTCACATACGTTAAAAAAAAACCTGGAAGTCACTGAAAAAAACAAAGGGCAAAATGACATTATACAGACCCCCAGGATTTTGCGGCTTTAGGTGGCACATTTTGCGCCCAAACAAAGCAAAATTTGCAGCCCAAAACGCTGTATTTTTGCTGTGGGCAAAATAAGTGCTCACCACAAAAATACTGCAGACTTGTGCTTTAAAATTTCCTGCAGGGTCTGCAGGGGGCACACAAAGGTGTGAGGCTAATTGCTTAGGGGGGGTGCGAAGTGCGTTTCAAAGGCAGGCAACAGAGGAATTTATCACCTCTGCTGCTTGCCTGTTGCTCACCCTCCCTTTAATGGTTCAGTGGCAGCACAGAGCCAGTAAAGAGAGGGTAAAAACAGTTTTTTTTTTTTACCTATTTTGTGGGCCATTTTGCAAAAATTGCTGCATTTCTACAAAGTGCCGATTTCGCACTTTTTTTGCAAACTGCGAAATCGCGAAATCCTGGGTGGTCTGATCATAGTAATGTGTGGTAATATGATATTAACATATCATAAAAAACACAGAAATTCACTGAAAAACAAAGCTTAAGGTGACATTATAGTTACGTGTTGAAATGAGATAAGAACTTATATTTAAAAACTGAAAAAGCATTTATAGTTTAGTGACCAAACTATAATTTGCAACCATGTCATGCACAGCTTATGACCTACCTCACATATTACATCACTCATGATATGTTATTAATAATAATAATAATAAGATCATTTGTATAGCGCTTGGTTACAACTTATCGGTGTGTCCCCACGCTGGACCAGAGATCATAGTCAAGGAGAGAGAAACAAGGGGCAAAAAACATCAGGCCTAATTAAATTGAATATGGTTGCTGAACAGCTATGTTTTCAGTTTCTTCTTAAAATCAATTTCAGAGGGGGAATCTCTGAGGACACTGGGAAGAGAATTCTATAATTTAGCTGCTATGTAGACAAAAGATTTTGCTCTGATTCTCACTTTCCTGATCTTGTGGATAGTTGCCAGATTTGCATTAGAAGATCTGAGATTCCGGTTAGGTATATAAATTTCGACCAATGAGTGAAGATAGCTGGGGCCTTGTTTATTTAGTATGCAACGGCATATGCATTGAGCTTTGAAGCTAGATTCTTTTAGACACTGGAAGCCAGTGTAGCTGGTCTAGAGTGCCAGATGCTGAGGATCTTTTGGGAAGATTTAGAGTCAATCTAGCTGCCGCATTTTGAACTTGTTCCAGCAATCTGAGATTCCCTTTAGAAGCACCCAGGTAAAGAACATTCCCATAGTCTAGTTGGGAAGTAATGAGTGCGTGGACTATGGTTTTGCGAGATTTAGTAGGAATTAGGTCAAGGATTTTCCTCAGTGTCTTTAGGGTGCCAAAACATTTTCCGGCAGTTTCCTGATTTGGTCTTCAAAGGAGAGTTTTGAATCGAAAACTACTCCCAGATTCTTGACCTTATGTTTAGGGGCTGGGGGTTCCCCCAGAGACACTGGCAACCAAGCTGATGTCCATATTGAGGGAGTTCTGCCAACCAGCTGAATCTCCACTTTGTTGGCATTTAATTTTGGACAGTTGTTAGTCATCCAAGAGGCTACGTCCGATAAGCAGGCCTTAAACCGATCAGCCGAAATGGCGGTGGAATCGGACGGATTCACTATTAATTGGGTGTTGTCAGCATACGACACCACTTGAACATTATGAATTTTAATGATATCTGCCAGGGGTTTCATATACACATTAAATAAAGTAGGGCTCAAAATAGAGCCCTGGGGGACTCCTTAAGTGGGTGGAACAGGTCCAAAACACAAGATTTAAGTGTAACTTGGAATGATCGACCCCGCAGGAAGGAACTAAACCATTCCAGGGCCTTACCTCTGATTCCAAAATCATGAAGCCTTTGGATCAATATGTCGTGCAACACTGTGCCGAAGGCTGCGCTCAGGTCGAGTAATATCAAGGCCGAGGTATGGCCCATGTCTGGGTTCTGTCTCAGTGTTTCCACGGATAGGAGGAGGGCAGACTCTGTAGAGTACATTGCCCTAAAACCGGATTGTGTGGGGTCTAGTAACTCTTTGGACTCTAGGAAACTAGTAAGACAGTTATTAGCGTGCTTCTCTAGTATTTTTGCCCCAAATGGAAGGAGGGAAATAGTTCTCATGTTTTCTAGTATGGAAGGGCTAATGGAAAGCTTTTTCCTAATAGGAATTACCATAGCATGCTTCCAAGGTTTGGGTACAGTGCCAGACATGATGGATAGCCTCAGAAGTTCTTGTAGGAGGGGGGCAATCACGGTAATCCCCACCTGCAGAATTCTGGGTGGGGATGGGTTGTGGGGGGAGTCTGATTTCATGGATGAAAAGATAGCACTAACTTCAAATATAGAAGGGAAAGGAAGATCCATTAAGTCACCTGGTTGTTCTCTAATTCTAACAGTGCCTTCTTTCCTTAAAGAATCCGGAGCGTTTTCATAGATTTTGGTCACTTTGTCAGAGAAGAAAGTTGCGATGTTGTTGCACAATTCGTGCGAGGGAGAAGTGTTAGCCGAGATGCGTTCAGAGTTTGTGAGTGATTTAAGCAAGGAAAATAATTCCGTGGTAGGATTTCTGGCTGAGTCGATCATCTGAGCATAGGACTCCTTGCGTTCTGATCTTATACATTTGTGGTGGGTTTTAAGAGCCTCTTTAAGGTGGGTGCGGCTATCGATGCTATAATCCTTCCGCCATTCGCGCTCAAGGCGTTTATATTGTTTTTCAGTGAGGAGAGTTGTTCATTAAACCAGGGTGCTGAAGGCGACTTGCTCGAACATCTTAGGACCAGGGGCGCCAAGGTATCCATAGTTTTTGTCAACCATACCTCATATTTTAATGTGGCATCGGTCATCTGGTCTTTATGTTCGATGTTCGGTTTAGTATTTTCCAAGATGGCCTTAAATTTCTTAGGTGTTACTTTAGCCCAGTTCCTTCTTCGAGCGGGCTGTGCTAAGGAATTATCCTGATGGTTGCTAAGCGGAACCAAGAAGGGGACCAAGAAGTAGTCCATACAAGGTAGTTTCACTGAGTCTTCCACTAGAATAGAGGGGTCATTCGAAAAAATAGGATCTAGCGTATGGCCCTTCTGGTGCATGGGACCCACCACTAACTGAGATAGCTGGAGTGTTTCTAAGTCTTTAATAAGAGATAGGGCTGTCTGACAATCCTGAGATTATAGATGGAGATTGAGATCCCGTAATATAATCAGTTTTTTGTGCCTCAAAGTCAATGAAGTGTAATATTCCATCAGCTTAGAAATGAAATTCGTAGCAGGGCCCAGAGGTCGGTACAGCAATAGACCTGTTAAAGATTGATTGCTAGACAATTTAAATGTTAAATGACATCATTGTTGATATCATTGGTGACATCATCTTTGATTCTCTTATTCACATTATTCCATAAACACTTGCATCATTTTAAAAAAGGCAATTGTTAGTAAAGAATATACTCTCATGTACAGGCAAATATTACTGTGATTATATATGTCAGTGCATATAATAGAAATGCAGTAAGAGGCTAAGTGTTGCTGTGCATAGCGGAGGTTATATAGTGCAGGATTTATCTGTCAGTAAAGATTCGTGGGAAAGCAGTTTTACTTCTTAAACAAGGTAAAGGTGCACTGTTTCTGACCTCACTATTACATCACTCATGACATGGTCAGTGATATCACTGATGACATCTGAAATGACATCACTGATTACATCATCCAGTGATTGTGAGTGTTTTCTAAAAGTTACTGAGTGTTAAACATATATACTAAGGTAACTCACTGTGGAAGTGCCTGTATGGGTAAGTGAGTGGATGTGTAAGTGGTGTATAGAAGAGTGACTGGGTATATAAGAGACTGTATACATGAGATAGTGGGTGTGTGAAGTTTTGTATAGGTAAGCAAGTGGGTGTATCTGTGGGTCTATGAGTAAGTGATTGGCTGTGTGAGTATCTGTATAGTTGACTGAGTTGGTGTATCAGTAGTTGGAAATGGTGAATCAGAGGGTGAATGAGTGTCTGAATAGGTGTTTGAGCAGATAAATAAGTGTCTGTATGGGCGAGTGATAGGGTACATGAGTGGCTGTCTCGGTGCATCAATGAGTGTGTAAGTGGGTGTATGGGTGAGTGAGTGGGTGTATGAGTGGCTGTATGTGTGGGTGAATGGGTGTTTCACTGGTTGTATGGGTGAGTAAGTGAGTATGAGAGAGGTTGTATGGCAAAGTATGTGGTTGTCTCAGTCACTGTATAGGTGAGTAAGTACATGTATTAGTAACTGAGTGGCTGTGTGAGTAATTGTATGGGTGAGTTAGTGGCTGTGAGAGTGACTGTATGGGTGAGTGAGTAGGTGTGTGAGTAGGGGTATGGTTAACTGATTTACTGTGTCAGTAGCTGTATAGGTGTATGAGTGGGTGTGTAAGTGTGTCTATGTCTCAATAACTGAATCTGTGACTGACTGTATTGGTAAGTACGTAGGTGCATGAGTGACTGTATATGTGAGTTTGTGGTTCCGTTAGTGGCTCTATGGGTGAGTTGATGTGTTACTGGTTGTATGGATGAGTGATGAGATGTGCGAGTGTTTTTATGGGTTCTGTGAATGAGTTTGTTAGAAATTGTGTGGGAGTGGGTGTATGACATGTTTTATGGGGGTGTAAGTGGGTGTGTCAGTGTTTCTCTGGATGATGTCATCAGTGATGTCATTTCAGATACCATCAGTGATGTCATTTGAGATGTCATGAGTGATGTCATGAGTGATGTCACTGGCCATGTCATGAGTGATGTAATATGTGAGGTCATAAGCAGTGCATTGTGGGGGCGTGAGTTATAGTTAGCTCAGGTAATTATAACTGCTGAATTTCTCTGGTTTTGTATGAGTGAAATGTCAGCCTAACTATAACGTCCCTGTAACCTTTGATTTTTTTCAGTAAAAAAATATATATATATATTCACTGAAAAAAACAAAGGTTACAGGGACTGATGACATCTCAAATGACATCATTGATGACATCATCCAGTGACTCAGAGTGTTTTTAAAAAGTTTATGAGTGTTAAATATACATACCAAGGTGTATTGGTGAATCAGTGGGTGTATGAGTGCCTGTGCGGATGATTCAGTGGGTTCATGACTGACTGTAGAAGTGAGTGATTAGGTGTCTCAGTGAATGTATGGGTGAGTGACTAGATTGTGCAAATGTCTGTATCAGTCTGTCACATGGTGTCTAAGTGGCTGTATGGGTTGGTGAGTGGGTACGTGAGTGACTGTATGGGTGATTGATTGGTTGTCTGAGTACCTGTATGAGTGTCTGTGTGGGTGGGTGAGGTGCATGTGACTTCCCTCATGAATGAGTGAATGGGTGAGTTAATGGCTGTATGGGTTAGTGAGTGCATCTGTGAGGGGCAGTATGGGTGACTGAGTGTGTGTATGGATGTGTCAGTGAGTGAATGGATGTGTCAGTGGTATATGGGTGAGTATCTGCATATGTGAAAGGCAGTATAGGTGAGTGTTGGAGTATATGAGTGACTGTATGTGTTTTGACAGTGGCCTTATGGGTGAGTGTGTGCTTGTGTCAGTGACTGTATAGGTGAGTGAGTATGTGTCAGTATCTGTATGAACAAGTGAGTGGGTGTATGTATAACTGTATAGGTGAGTAAGTGACTGTAATTTACTCTATGGGTGAGTGAGTAGTTGTGTGAGTAGCGCTATGGGTGACTGTCAGTGTGTGAGTGGCTGTATGGGTGTATAAGTGGATATATCAGTGGCTGTATTAGCGAGTGAGTTGGTGTATGAGTGGCTATATGGGTGACTGAGTTGATGTGTGTATAGATCTATGAATTAGTGAGTGGGTGTTTAAGTACGGGTATGGGTGAGTCAATGGTTTTGAGAATGGTAGTGTGGAAGTTGGAGTGGGTGTATGAAAAGTTATATTGGGGTGTGAGTGGGTACGCCAGAGATTCTGTGGATGATGTCATCAGTGATGTCATTTGGGGTGTCATCAGTGATGTCATCAGTGAATTCACTGACCATGTCATGAGTGATGTAATATGTGAGGTCATAAGCAGTGCATTGCAGGGGCACAAGTTATAGTTAGCTCAGCTAACTAGAACTGCTGAATTTCTCTGGTTTTGTACAAGTTGAATGTTAGTTTAACTATAACGTCCCTGTAACCGTTGGTTGTTTCAGTGAATTTCTGAGGTTTTTCAATGCTAATTCCTAACTATAAGATCCCCTGAGGTCCCCTCAGGAAGCAAGGAGACCTAACTATAAGATCCCCTGAGGTCCCTTCAGGAGGCAAGGGGACCTCATCCCCCCACCAGCAGTGCGCCAAGAGCTGCATTTGCAGAGTGGTGGAGAGAGGGGGCGTGGCCTCTGACAACCTCTCAGCAATCCCACTGTGTGGGGTATACTGCAGGTTACAGGAGGTCTTGTTGGCCCCTGAGGACCCTCAGCAGCCAACAGGACTTCATCCCCCAAACAGGAGCGCGCCAGGAGGTGCATTTGCAGAGTAGTGGAGAAAGGGGACAGGGCCTCCCGCGAGTTGCCGCCTTGTTTTTTTTTTCTTGGCCTCCCTACCCTGGACCATTTTGGGCCCCAGGAACCCCATCACCCGGGCCCTGACCCTTTTAAAAAAAAAATATCAAAAAATGGGATGGGGGCCCACGGCCCCCCTCCCGGACCAATTCCGGCCCGGGGACCCCATTCCCCGGGGCCCAGCCTTTATTTATTTATTTTTTATACTTCAAAATGGAGGGGGGCTGAGCACCCCCCCTCCAGGGCAATTTTCAGTCCAGGGGACCCTATCCACCAAGGCATGCCCGGTTAAAAAAAATTATTTGCTTTAAAAAAAAGGTAGGGGGCCCACACTTCGCCCGATAAAAACTGTACCCTACTTGTCTGACTGGGCTGTGCCGTGATCCCCAAGCAGTAATCATGTTAGAAGAGATATTGCAGGAAAAGGGAGACTCTCCCTTTTCCAGTGATACCTCTCCAGTATCTCTACTCCCCAAAGGGTGGGAGAAATGGCCCAGGACACGTGGCTGCAGCACCCACTTGCTGCTTGGCTGTGCAGTCCGGTAAGACACTCGCATGCTTATGTCATTAATCGGGGTGGGAGTGGTCAGGGGGCTGACATGGAAGCAATTCTGCCTCAGGAGCCTCTTTTTTTTAAGCGGCAAGCCTCTGGTACAGGCACAAGATGTTCTCCCACGACTTAAACCCATGGTGAGACATTCCCATCATGTACTCTACTAACAAAAAGTCTCATTAACCGCATTTAAGAGGTTAATGGATTTATGCAAATTCTTATGTTGTTCTTTGAGATGAGTGTTCATGGCTCTTGAAAAAACCCTCCTGTTCCCCTCATCAAAACAAAGTACTTGTAAACATTCTGTGGAGTATGTGGCAAAGTACTGCATCTTCGGATGTTCTTCCTTCTGAGCCTGCTGCTGGTGGTGCAGTTTCTCACTCTTCCTCATCTTCTTGATGTTGTCTCTTCAATGCTGCCAGGGCAATTCCGTTTGGGTGGATTGGACACAAGTGACTTTACATTCCACTAGTGCTCTTCGAATATTGACCCAGTTGGCCTTTGCAAAGCACCTGGTTGCACAAGGTGAACTTCAATTTCATGCGTTTATTGTCTTCTGCCCTTCTGCAAGTGTGAAACAATTCTACGCTATAGATTCCATTTCAAGACGAGTGGAAGGTGGTGCCTTAGATGTTAACGGCACCAATAAAATATGAGCATCTTGGGATCCTGCAACAAGGAGGCAAAGTCATTTGCATGCACTTTTAGATGGTTCATTCACTACACTTTTTCTTGAAGCCATGATGGAGATGAGTAGCAAAAAGAACAATGACTTTCTTTAAAATAGCAATGGCTAAATGGTGTTGAGGAAATTGCTTTCTGTAACCCGAGGGCTTATTTTTGGGGCTCACCTACTAGACAATGCATGTGCTGAGTGTTGCAAGATATATTGCCAGTGGGATACAGTGAGAGATATCAGTGGCCTTAGAGCCGACCCATTGCTTACCATTGGTTGGTTTCATTGTCACAGTCATTTGCTTGATTATTATTCATTAGTTTCTGTGGACTTTACTTATTTTTCATGCATTTGTCCCTCTACTGGAGCATAAATGACTTGCCTGTGTCCTTCCACTGCACATTTTTCAGGCACTACTTTTTTATGTTTGTTTAAGCACTTCACAAGAGTGTATGTTTTTTCCAGCTGTCTTCCTTATTTCTTGACCCATGTGTTTCTCCCCACCCCGTGATGCAGTCACCCTCCTGTGCTTCTCCCCACATTGTTTTCTTGCCTGTGTGCTTCTCCACTCCCAATTCAACATTGAACTCTCTGGTCTGATTGCTTCCCCCACTCCATGTTTCTCTTTCTCTGTTTGCTTCCCTAACCTCTGCTTTGCTTCTCCCCATCATTCTTCCAACCACCCTTATGTTGCTTACGCCCTCCCTCCGGTTTCTTCTCCACCCCCACCACCTATGATCCCATCTTCGCTGCTTTCCCTCACCAACGTTACTTTCCCCCACCCACTTGCCCTACTTTTTTTTGTTTACGGATTCAACTCAGATAAGTAAACAAAAAAAAAAGTGCTAGCATCCTTTTTTAGTCAGGCGCATGCTTGGAGCGCCCACCTACAAAATGGCACGGCCGTTATGGTCTTTGTTCTCTTTTCTTAGCCAAGCTGCACAGCTTCAGGAATGCTGTACATCATGTCTGAAACCATTGGTAAAGCCAAGAGGTCCCAAAGGCGAGAACTATTGGCTTTGCCAATGTTTGGTTGATTAGTTCACACTGTGTGGCCAGTTAGATGGCTGCTTTAATTTTATTTATTTATTTGTGTCTTCTTGGTACCGCTGTATTTACGTGGCACCCACAAAGAAAATGTTAGGATGTCAAGGGACTTTCTCAAGACATTTACTTCCTTTTCTGAGTCCTGTGATACATAAAAAGTACTGCAGTACCAGAGGTTTTCCCTAAACCTCATTTTACTATTAAGGGATCCTTTCTTTACAGTATGTGCATGGGGGTATACTGACAGAAACAAAAAAACGATGGCCTTTTGTTAAAGACATTTAAAATGTGTGTCTTTCAAGTTTTCGTGGTACTGTGGTACAAAAGAAAGTACTGCAGTACCAATGTGTCTCATGTGTGCCTTGGTTCCTTTCAATGTACTATTACACTTTGGAGTAGTTCCTGTCTAATTACTGTCATTAGGGATCTGCATCTCACTCTGTAGAGACCCTATCCAGTGTGTGCTCATTTTTTTGAGTTTGAACTTTTTGAGGGATTATTCTCAAAAATAATTTGAGCCTGGCTTCGGCTAGAGACCTGACACAAGCTTAGCGCCCTCAGGGCGTGCAGGAGGGCACCAAGACCACTGCGTGGAAGTTTTTCTACATTCCGCGTGGAGAAAAAAAGATCTTTGTTAAAATTGTGACCTGCAAGCTGTGCGAAAAACAGCTCAGCCGTGCCACTTGGAAAAAATATTATTTTGGACCTCTGGGATGCACCGTCATCGGAATGCCTGGAATTCTTGGCAATTGAACACAGCCTAGTGATGCAGACAGGAAGAAGAGGAGGCATCTACCTTTGCTGCTGTGCTACAGCTCGTGTACCAACTGATGCTATACTCTCTTAGGATGTCTTGTAGGCCCAACAGCAGGACAGTGACCCATGTTATTCCACAACAGAACTCCACTGCCTCACCTGGGGAAAACTGATCTCAGCAGGAGAGAAAAGTGCTGCGGCTTGCAAGAATCAGGCAGTTGCCCAGCAGCCACCTGTAAAAAAAAAAGTTTTTATAACATTTTCCTCCCAAGTTGAGAGTACCAGCTTTTCTGTCATTTTTTGTTATTCCCAGAAAAAGAAAAAACTTGCCAAAAAATAAGAATTTAGAAAAAAAAAAAACCTATCCTTTATGGTTCACAAATACACAAAATGTTTATGTTGTTTATCATTTTTATCACTAACTGTCAATGTGTGTTTCTATTTCTGAAATATTATAAATGTTCTACCCTGTATTAGCAGTCTAAGGCAGATTTATTAACTTGCCATGCAATGCAGCACTGCAACCAAAGTTGCTACGCTGCGTTGCCTGGAGGGAGAGAGCAGGAATGCTTCAACATCTACTAAGGTTTGGTGCTTCTGCTCTCTTTACTATCACTGACACATAATCAGGCTGCCTAGCACCACGAGCACACCTTGGCAGCAAAGAACAAAACTGTATGTGACGTCTAGCATAGGTTTTCTACTGGAAGGATACAATTCCAGGACAAAATACTATAGGCCCGATTACAAGTACGGCGGTCCACAGGACCGCGGTACTCACAGTGGCGGTCTGACTACTGCCACCACTGTGGGCCCGCCCGCAGTATTCTGAGTATGGTGAACAGACTGCCACAGGACCGCTCGGATCGAGGATCCTGTGGCAGTGGTGCAGCGGTCAGGAGCAGTAATATGCTGGCGGTGCCCCTGCAGAGCCGCCTAGTATATTATGAGTTGCCTGTCCACTGCCCATTTCATGGTGATGAGCCCGCCTTGAAAAGGGTGCAGCGAGTCAATCAAAGTGGTCTTGTTAGTGCCCCCTGCTGCTTTTAGGCCTGGGGCTGCATGCAGGGGGGCACATGTTGTGCCCCCCTGTGATTGCACCCCTGTTCCTGCACGGTATGGCATGCATAACATGGTGCATGCCACACCGTGCAGGAACGTGCTGCAGGCACTGTCAGGGTGTGGGTCTTCTGTTAAGGCTCTCCTATGAGCCTTAAACAGCCACCACCGTGAGACCGCCACAGCACCTCCCACCTACTCTGGATTTAAGTTGTAATCCAGCGGGCAGGCGCACTACGGGATTGGAGGTCCTCCTGTCGGCGCAGCGGTGGTGGGCTGACAGGAGGACCGCCAAACTCGTAATCAGGCCCTTAGTTTAGAAAAACTTTTCCTACTTTAGATGTGTGCTGTACAGTGCAGTACACATGCATAATTGGAACAGTTTTGATAAATAAAAACATTGTTCTTTCTTAAAGCCTGTCCGAAAGACATATGTGTTTTGGTCAAAGCCATGGAAACCTTAGTTAGTAAATAGGACTTTCTGGCAAAACCATCGGTGGTTGCATGGGAATGTCCGTGTACCACCACTATTTGGATACTCCCTTGACACGAGGTAAAGGAAATCTGCCCAAAGTGCAACTTTCCAGAGCAAAACAAACTTTGTGCTGGAAAGTAAATCCCAAATTAATATTTTGTGCTAATTTGTGTCACTTATGTGATGGAAACCTGGTACAAAATGCTAGTAAATCTGCTCTTAAAGGGCCTTTCTAGTGTTTGAGATTCAAGCAAAGGCAAGGATTGATAGCAAGTGATCAGGTCGTTAACACTTGTTGTTGCTTGCTATGACAGATTACTATGCTATTTTTGTATTCTTCCTTTTAAGGACAGAGTATCTTAACTGATTAAAAGCAGTGCCCAGAGAGGCGAAAGTGATATATGCTTCCTTGTGCCGCTAAGACTTACATTCTTTTCACAGTTCTGACAGTATATGTACGCTTAACTTCTCTTGGCGAGTGCACAGATAGCCGAAACTGCGAAACTGGACAAGTCCTACCTTGATTTTCACCTGGCTCTGTCGGTCTATTTAATTTGTTCAGCAAAGGTCAGGCAGAGAGGAGCCGAGTCAATTTTCTGTGTCACATTACCTGCATCTTCAGTACCATTCATATAACCTGGAAGAGGGATACCTGAAGACATGATGTGCAGTGTCTTCTATAGCCTGTGTCTCCCTTACGTCTGTGCATAATCCATATAGCTTATGCTGTGTCACGGGAGAGAAATAGTCACAGCATGTGGATTAGGACATGCAAAATTGACACTTTCCCTTGCAAGCTTCATTTGCTTGTGATGGTGTGCGGACCTGGTACCCACGAGTGAAGCTTGAACAGAACCACAACACCATGGTGGAGAAGATTGCTGTGTGAGGCGAGTGGTCGTATCCTAGTACCACACCGGAGGGGCCTTGCAGTGTCCTGCAGCACCAGTGCTGGTACTGCCATTCCAGCAACAACATTGCTTTTTTAAAGTGTTTTAAACACAGTCGAGGTCCCTTTGGGAACCCTCCACATGGGCCTCATGTTCAGGGTGTGCTCACCCTGCCCCGTTATGTACCCTTTTAACTTTTTTATTTCAGCACTCCCGGACTGTAACATTTTCTCCTGATGTTGAGCCTAGCAAATCGATAATTCCAGACAAGCATATACTTCTCAGGATCTGCGGTGCCTAATTGGCCAGTGGGAAAAACGAGCTCCTGCAACCAATCAGATCAATATCTTATTTATTTCTGGGTCCGCTAAGATACTGCAGCATTAGATAACTCTAACTTTTAACACCTTCATGGCCAACCCGAGCACCTTTTTAAATGCTATTTTCCCAAAAACTACTCAATGGATTTACCCAACATAAAAAAGGCATGCTTTCTGAGTAAAGTTCTAATTTTGTGCCAAATTTGGCGTAATTACATTCAGTGATTTTTCCTGTAATGGAGAGCAAACTTTCCTATGGAATTAAAATGGGAAATTGCACTACTAGGATAGCAATTTTTTGGGCCTCTGCTTGACGATTGCTGCAAAACTTTCCGTGAAGGAGCCTATGTGGGTAAATCTTTTTGGGGGAAAGTTGTGTGCTGATTCATCAGATTGCACAAAACTAATAAGAAAACGAAAAATTGCTTTTCCTATAGAAACTCTGACCTAACTATAACTACACTGGTGCTGTCGCGAGGAGTGGAATGTATACAGGGCCGGACTGGCCATAGCGGGCACCGGGCGTTTCCCCGGTAGGCCGCTAGGGTGGGGGCCGGTTTTGGGCCCCTGGGGGGCCGTTTTTGTTACCGGGGGTCGGCAATATCGGCCCCCGGTAACAAAATCGGCCGAAACCGGCCAAAGCAAATGGCTCGGCTGCACTCCCCCTCACCCCAGGGGGGTCCGGCTGAGCAGTTTGCCAGGGCCGGTTTCTGTTCCCAGTCCGGCCCTGAATGTATAGTAGAATAAGGTACACCTTCATTCAGCACGAATGGTGCATAGGCTTTTGGCCATTCCTTGTGCCTGCTACATAAAGACTCATTTAGAAAAAAGGCAGTGGTCTAGTGGTTGAAGAAGTCATTAGTAATGTAATATCTCATGTCATTAGTGAATTGATACCGATAATGATGGTTAGTGATGTCGTGTGACGTAATGAGCAATTCATTGAGGGAGTAAAAAGATTATCTTCTCTCAAACATTGTCACTTTTTAAAAGGTAGAAGGAGAAAGAGCTTTGGGAGTGGGTTCCTAAGACAACAGGAGAAGCACAGAAGCAAAGGAGTAAGATTTGATGTTATGTTGAATAAAATACCACAACTCAATTTAATTAGAGCTAATCAAAATTCTTTGTCAACATAATGCATTCGTTTTGCAGACTTTTGTCTAATGATGCTTGACAGCTCTTCAGTGACCTCCGGACCATCACCTTACTTCCGGAATTCTGAATGGCCCTCAAGACCTGGCTGTTCGAATAACCCTCCAGGGCCTGCAAGCGCCTGGATGCCCTATCGGGTGATTAGCCGCGCTTTATAAATCCTGATTGATTGATTGATTGGTTGAATGACTAACAATTGGCTATGTAGCTGTGCAGTAGTGAAAATATATTGATACACTGTTGAAGGTACATTATTACATTTCACTATTTCATGATGGGGAAATTAAATGCAACTCCATCTGATTTTTTAAGGGAAGTTAATAAAGAAAGCATGAGAGCTCCACTTTGTAGGCCAAGTATTACATAATGTACCTTTTAACTGGTTGAGGCTTGTGCTATGAAAAATGTCTACAGAGATTAATCAACTGTTTTCATTCATAGTGACATTGGGACTGAAGGATAGAGCGGAAATCGCAGAGAGCTGTAATCCAGAGAAAATACTTGTCGACTGCTCTCCACTCTCCTTCTCGTATACAAAAATATAATTAAAATCCTTGCTGCAATGGGAAAGTCTAAGCCACTATCGAGCCAAAAGAAAGCATTTCATTATTTTATTTCATAGAGCCCCATGATTCATCTGATTGCAATTCCTTCTTGTTTGGTACAGGGTTGCCATGGTAACATGGCCTTTTGAAGTACCAGGTAAATTGGTACGAAGTACATCTTTTTTGATTATATGCTGTAAGCTACGATGAGCAAATACTTTATTATTATGGGCTGAAACATTTAATTTGTTGCACATGCAACTCTTTCCCTCTTTGGAAGCAAAGCAATTAGCGCCCACATTCTAAATTCTTTCCTTAAAATGACAATTAAGGCACTCGGCGCCCAATAACAGCCCCCGGCATTCCAATTACAAAATGCTCCATATCTATCCATCTGGATCGTGAATGAATGAGTCATGGCAAGGTTTTAATTTATTTTAGCTCCTTGCGCTCGTATTTTTACTAAATTATAAACAATACAAACAAAAACCATAGGCAATGAGGGTTTTGAGCACTTCAAAGCGCATAAGTAATGGCCAGTACTTTATGAAATTATACTATGTGGATAAGTATTGTTTATCTCCAAGAAAGACGACTTTACATATTAGAACCCATTTTTAAAGTACATATAAATGGCCTCCTTTTAAAAAGAAGATGTAAATGGCGCACTGATAACTAGAAAATTCAGCAAGGGGAGCCACAATGAAAATTTGCCTCGGGCAGGCTGGACTTTTGCTTAGATTAATCTAAGGAAGGGACTAGCGCTGATGGTCATTCACCTGCTTAGGAGGAAACCATGTTGGTACTCAGTCTGAAGGACACAGTGGTGCACACCAACAACCATTAGGCCAAACATCTGTGACAAACTGCAGTTGACAACAAGTAGCTTGCTGAAATTCTGTAACAAGACTGAAGCTTCAATTATGACTGATACTTCTTTACTGAAGACTTTAGCAGCAAAGAGAAATTAACTGTAGCAAAACAAGTTTTTATGAGAGAAAAAACACGGACGTTGCAAACATACAATAAAATAACCAAGGTAATAGTAGTGATTCAAAGACCATACCCTCACAGAAGTCCTATGATGTCATCATACTCTGTATAACAAGTCCTGCCCCCAGAGAACACCAGGGCACAAGTCCTAAAAAAAAAGAAGTGGGGGGACTAACCTAGTTAGGCAGTATGCAAGCGAGATCATGGTGCGTGACAACACGGAGCGCAACATCACGGCACGCGACATCACGGCACGCGATATCATGGCACGCGACATCATGGTGCACGACATCATGGCGCATGACATCATGACACACTACATCATGGCGCACGACATCACGGCACACGACATCAAACATGGGATCACAGGAGTCGACATCATAGGAAGTGGCATCACAAGCCACGACTTTAAAGGAAGTGGCATCGCAAGAAGTGACATCAGACCTTAAGCCCTCAAATATGTGATTAGCAGGTCTATCATGAGTACATTTGAGCGCATTTCGAGTATACATGCAAACCCTCCTGATTTAGGGAGAAGACTCACACTTTTGTAAGCTACACATAAAAAAATGTTGCCTTTTGTCAGCGTAAAGCTTCCTTTACCCAAGGATTGAACAAACTAACTCTACCGCCAGCCTACTCACCCAGGCATAATATTCCATATGCATCACATTTCCATGTAGATGTAATTGCTTTAACTGCATGCGCTCGTCATAGGTGAAACCGCTCTCCTAAGTTAAGTATTCTTACTCAGCCTTACCCACCTGCACTCATTTTAGGAGATTGGGGCTCATTTTTCACCAGCAGACCATGACTGTAAGCAAGAGAGAAAGACAGAAAGGGAAGATAAGAGAGAGATTAGAAAACAATGATGAATGCATAAAAGGGGCTGAAAAAAGAACCTTAAAAAACTAGCAATTTTAGGGTAGTGAAAGAAAAAGGTTATTGCAACCTTTGCATTCAGCAATAGGACCCTAAGAAAAAGTTTGCGTATTTTTTTTTCCCAAAGCCACGCAAAAACTATTTTATGAGGCTATTTTCTCTCTGTATGTGTGCTGCAGAATGCAGCATACATGCAAAGAGGAAATAACGAGGAGAGATGGATATATTGCTTCTTGCTACGCCAGCCTCAGGTAGACTCACCAGTTTGGTGCAAACCTATATTTACAAGTCTTTGTAAATATGGTTCTGCATCAAAATACATCGATGGATGCACAGGGACACTCTAGCACCACCCAAATAATGCCTACCTGATGCAAGGTAATGCAAGGCAGGGCAATGTGTGGTACTGTAAATCCCAAAACAGATTTTAAGTTAGGGTTCTGCCAGAAAAGTGACTTAACCCTGACGCAAAATCTGGGCCTCAACTTATACATTTATTTTTATTTAAACTCTTGCCACAAAGAAAGTGGCAACAAGAAGAAAACTGACAGTAAATCTGTTCTGGTTAATTGGTTGCAAAGATTGTATTTTAAAATATCTTATGGGGTTAAGGCACCTGCTGCAGAGATCTGTGTGTTCTAGCAAATCTGTATGAATAATAATTGTCACGATAACTCTGGATGGAGGTTAATGCACCTGCTGGAAATATCTGTGTTTTATCTAGCCTCAGTTTTGACTCAAAGTAGCATAGAGTGTGTAGGAAAGTAGGTTTCTGTTGCAGTAACCCCCCCCCACTTTTTTGCCAGACTACTGATGCACTTTTTCTTGGTGTGCCATGGGTCCCTGCCAATCAGGTTCCCAGGGCCTGTGTTCTTTCCCCAAAACTAAGCCAATTGGCACCTCTGGCCACAGGTCAGCCCCTGGTAAATGGTACCACAGGTACCCAGGGCACTGTGACCAGAGAAGACCTCTAAGGGCTGCAGCACTTATTGTGCCACCCTTAGAGGCCCTGTACCTTTACACACTCACATTGCCTTTGCAGGCTGCGTGTTTTGGTGCAGAACAAAGTGAAGAGTCGACATGGCACACATCCCTGTGTGCCATGCCTACAACCCACTGCCCTGGCATAGATCAGTCACCCCTCTAGCTGGGTGCCCTATGCCAGTGGTGAGGGTACAGGTGCATGAGGCCTGTACCCCTACAGTGTCTAAGTCCATTCTTAGACATTGTAAGTGCAGTGATGCCATTAAGAGTATATGGTGCTGGGAGCTTGTCATTACGAACTCCACAGCACCATAATGGCTACACTGAAAACTGAGAAGTTTGGTATCAAACTTCTCAGCACATTAAACCCACACTGATGCCAGTGTGGGATTTAATGTAAAATGCACAACAGAGGGCATCTTAGAGATGCTCCCTGAAACCCGACCAACTTCTAGTGACCCGACTGAGTGGCTGCTTAGGCTGCCACCAACAGACATGTTTCTGGACCCCTGGGTCGAGAGCCTGCTGCTCTCGGGGGCCTGAAGCAATGCACATCCTGGGACGAGGTGCCAAGCCTCCTCCCCAGAATGGGCAGGGTTCACGAAAGGGGAAGCTTCAAAGGCATGCGGCCTTTGTGAGCCTCCCCAGACCATTTGCTGCTTTCAGCAACTGGTCCCCACTGGTTCTACCCCCTACTTTGGGCGGGAGAACCGGCGGGAAAAACAAGTGAGGTAGAGAGGTGTGCCCACCTCTGCCAACTCCACCCCTCAGGTGGGTGAGGCGAGGTGAAGCACAACTCCGAGTCCCCGCCATCTTGAGGATGGGGGGACCCAACCAACCAGGGACAGGCTCCTGCCCCCCTCCCACTGGAGGGTGGCACGATAGGGGGTGTACCCACCCCAGGGAAGGGACCCATTGGTCCCTGCCCTTTACCTACCTGTAACGCCCCTAAATCTGGTATTTAGGGGGCACTCTGAACCTTGCTTCCTCAGATCCAGCCAAGAAACAAGAAGAAAAGAAGAAGGACCGAACAGCCGTGCAGCCAGCTAACAAGAGGAAGACGCCCACTGACTTGGCCCCAGCCCTACCGGCCTGTCTCCCCTCGAACCTTCTCCTGCAAAATCCTGGTGTGTCCTGCAGCCAGCAACCTCAAAAACCTCGAAGGACCTGCCTGCCTTCACTTCCAAAGACTGCTTCTCCCGTGAACACCGGATTTGTTCAAACTGCAACCTCTGGCAGCAGCCGGAGACCGCAAATCTGCCCCACTCTGCACCCGCCGTCCACGGCCCGAGCTCGAGTGGGCAAACACCACGAGGAGGTCACCCCGGCGATCCTGAACAGAGATCCAGCGACCCCTGACCTGCCTCAAGCCGACGCCTGCAGTCAAAAACCAGAAGGCCCCTCTAACCGCGACCCGGAGCTAGTAAGCCGATCCGACCCCAAAAGGCACCCCTGCACCCGACGCCCCACGGCGTTGTGTGCCCAAACCAACGGTGCCTCACCAACCCTTAACTTCCCAACTTACTTCTCGAAGTGGTGGTCGCACCCAGAAGTCCTGCGTCTCCCTGCATGCAGTGTTTTTGCTGACCGGAGGTTCTTTATTGGAAACAACAGGGCTTCCGACGCCGAAACAGCACCCTGCACCCGGCCGCCCTAGTGCCGCTGAGGGTGCACCTTTTGTGCTAAGCTGTTTCCCCATTCGTCCTGAGCTAAAGTCTAGGAGATTTGCTCCCACAACCCAGTGGCCTGCTTGCCAACAGCCACCAACCGGAGACCCCCTATCCTCCATAGGATAACATTGGGCCTCAACACTCTGCACCCGGCCGCCCTAGTGCCGCTGAGGGTGTAACAAGAGTGCATCACTGACCCTGGGGGACCCCTGAGTCTAACCCCAGAACCTTAACTCCCACAGTTGATAACTTACCTGTGAACCGATAATCTGTTTTTCCTCCGTAGGATAACATTGACACTTTTTCTCCAAAAAGTTTCTGTGTGGAGTTTTGAAATCTAAAAATATTCTTTAAAAATCGCACAAATAACCAAAACGTGTTTACTTACCTGTTTGCAGGAAATGTCCCAGTGCTGAATCTAGGTATCCAGCACTGAGTTAGAAAAGTAACGTGAAAAGTAACTTACCTGCAATTTACTGAAAAAGCCTATTCATTTCAATGTACTGCTCCAAAAAGTTTCTAAGTGTGGAGTTTTGAAATCTGAAAATATTCTTTAAAAATCGCAAGAATAACCAAAACGTATTTACTTACCTGTTTGCAGGAAATGTCCCAGTGCTGAATCTAGGTATCCAGCACTGAGTTAGAAAAGTAACGTAGAAAGTAACTTACCTGTAATTTACTGAAAAAGCCTATTTATTTCAATGTACTGTATTTGCTAAGTATTGCAACCTACTGCATCCCATGTAAATCAAACAAAGTACAATTCCTATTGCATTTTCAAACTGTTCTACAATCAGTAACTTATTACTGTAAAGTATTTAATGCTTACCTGTGCCAGGCTTGCTTGGTTCTAAAAATAAAACAACAGTATATTTTTTATACAAAAACAATTGGTCTAGAGTTCAGTCTTTGAGTGTGTGAATTCATTTGCTGACTGAGTGTGTACATCAAATGCTTAACACTGTCCTCTGATACTGCCTTACTGCTCGACCACTCTACCACAAATAGAGAGTAAGGTTCTATCTAACTTTAACCTCTGCCTACCTCTGGGGTCACCTGGACTCTATACACACTATACCTCACTTTGGTGTAGTATATATAGAGCCAGTTTCCTACAGAGTGTTAATGCAAGGCACATCATGTAACATGCAAATTACAGTTTTTTTTTATGTAGGTAGGTAAATGGGTTACTGCTTTGAACACAGAGATTTGTATGTTACTTGCAGTTGCATTGTAAACCTTTTAATATAGCACAGTGAGCTGTGGAAGATGATATGTGACTTCTACACCTTGTAATCCCCCACTGTTTTATGCAACACATCCTGTAAAATGATTTACAAATGCATATGATTTATTGTAAATGTAATATGTAAGTGTGATGTAAAGCGTTCTGACACACTGCATTAGGGTGAGCAGCACTATACAGGAAAACATAGTAGTACTTAAATTATTTCAACGCCTCCTCAGGGGTAGCAAACGCTATATAAACTACATCTATTTTGTGTAACTACAGGGAAAGACCAACACATCTGAGGTTCTTACAGTGCACGCATATCTCGTAAACAGAGCCTGAACAAAGTGAAAAGCTGCCTCTCTCAAGTATATGTGAAGTGCTACCAAGTGTGAGCCTTTGTTTCCCCTCTGCTGCTTTTGCGTCTAGGTGTGAGGGTCCTGATTGCTCCCAGGCAGGAGGCTCGAACAAAAGGAGGCCTGATGACCCCACAAATTGGGGCTTTGTTATGGGCCCAGCAGGAGTCTGACATAAGAACCCCCTGTCCCCGCCTGCACGTTGTTGTTTATCCAAAGCAGACAACAACTTGCAGGCGCCGCTGAATGTGTCCCGGTGTTAGAAAATCACACCGGGACGAATTAAGCACATTATTCAGTGGGGCCCAACTTCTTGGCAGGGTGTACGGCGTCCACCCTGTGAAAAGAGTGGGTGGACGCCGTCCACCCACGTGTACCCCCGACTCGTGCCCTGGAGAACACTCAAACTTGTTTGTAACATCTGCATCAATTGTTAAGACCATTTTGTGAAACTCATCCCATCCTCGTCGCCAGGTGTAGAAAGGAGATAAAATTAATCTGAGGCAAGTGAAATTCGTATTTGAAGTTTATTGCAGAAAAATGCAGGAGCCCGTGGTGCTGCGACCTCGTCCTGTGCTTTCTGTCTTCCACTCGCCAACAGTGGCATTCGGAACCTGCAAGGCGAGTGAGCAGTCACAGGCCACATCTCAAATAATAACATGTATTATAACAGGCATTGTAATTACAGGTAAAGCATAACAATTCTTAAACACATACATGTCCAGTAAGTGTGGGAAAATAAAGAAGAGACTTATACAATGTACCCATCATTACACCCACGTAACATTTAACAGCTGCTATTTTAGTAGTTAGTTGTTTATTACTAAGTTGTATTCCTTTATAACTAATTTGCACGTCTTGTGCTGACGTGAATTGGGCAATAAGGTTTGGGTGAAAGTAGACTTGGGCTCATTTCAGGGGACACGTTCACATCTTTAAGGTTTTAGGAAATTATCATTGTTTACATGATGTATCCTGAGATTCTTTCCTTGACTATGCATTCCCCTTCAACATAATAAAATTGTTATACCTCCAACTGGCATATTTAACTTACCTATAAGTCCTTAGTATATGTTACAAAGTGTAACCGGGACCTGTAAGTTAAATGCCAATGTTGGACTGCAGCACCCATTGTGCAATCCACTACAGTGACAATGCAAACATGACTGCAGTCCTACCATTTGAAGCCTGGCTGTTGCAGCTTTAAACTGCAAATTCAACCTGCCAAAATAACCCCTTCTGACAGGCCTCTACCATTATTTGTATATACTAACAAGACACCGCTAAGTAGACCTTACTCCCCATAGGGCAGGGCGCATGATATTTAAATGTAGGACATGTACAAATATAATGTTACAGGTGTACTTATAGTGAAAAGGCCCCAAAAGATATTTCACTGTAGCAAGGCGGGCTGTTCCATAGGAAAGCATTGGTGGGAGAAATTGGGTTGTTGGTTTAAGGGGGGGGGGGGTGAAACCCTACTCCAGCAGCAGCCACAATTCTTGTCTGGGTGAACCACGAAAAATCTCTAAATTAACCTGTGTTTAGCCGTCTGGCAGCCTGGCACAAGAGCAGTGAGGCTTACTTTAGAGGCAATGTGTAAAGTATTTATGTAGCACTAAAACAGCAACAGAGTGAAAACACAACACAAGAAAAATCCCATTCCAATTTGAAAAAAGAGAGTACATTTTAATAAATTATTAATCAGTGGAACTGGAGATATGGAATTTTAAAGATTTAGATAAAAGTACCACCAAAAGGCGCAAAGCACTTACTGAGGGTATCTAGTCACGCTAGACCGGGACAAAGTCACAAGTTAAGGCCGACCGCAATGGAGCACAGGCTTGGCACAGGACTAAGTTTGGCCCACTGATGTTTGTACCTTATGTCCTTGGTGCAAAGCCTGCATAGTGTTGCTTTGCGTCATCTGGCGCTGGTTCCGATGAAGCTATGAGGCGAGGCTTTGTGGAGCTTTGTGCTACTCTGCATCGGTTCCTATGAGCTATGCAGTGAGACTTTGAGCGGCTTTGTTCATTCTGATGAGGCTGGCAGCTGTGCGGTGAGGCCTTGCGGGGCTTCGTGTCACTTGGTGTCGGTTCCGATGAAGCTTGAAACTGTGCTGTGAGGTTTAGCAGGGCTTTGTGTCCATTTGTGCCAGATTAGGTGTAACCTTCAGTTAGGCCAAGGAAGCTCTCTCTGATGCTCACTAGGGGATAAGGAACTCACACCAGTAGAGGACGGCAGGGCTCAGGCAGGCCCAGTTGCAGGTCCAGTCAGGTCCAGTGCAGCAAGCCTCTGGAGCTTGTTATGTCCCTGCAGCTCAGAACAGGGGTCAGTCAGTTGACCCTTGGAGTCACTTCAGCCTGGGATGAAGAGTGCAATTCCAGTCTTTCTTCTCAGCAAGCAAGGCAGGCCGCAAGCTGCAGAGCAGCAGGGCATCCTTCTTTGGAAGTATGTACAGTTCCAGGAGTGTGCTGAAGAGTGGGTCAGAGGGTCTCCCTTTTATACCTGGAGTTTACCCCCTAAAGCGGTGTCTGGAATTTCCTGCTTCCCTGGCCTAGTTCCAGTCTGTTTGGGGGCACAATAGGCTAGTGTGAAGTCCTTTGTATGTGAGCTGAGCCAATGCCTTTGAAGTGAAGGTGGTAGGTGACAGCTCTGCCCCCTATCAAGTCAGAGATGGCCCATCCTGACAACACCCAGACCCTCCTTTGTGATACTGCCTGGGAGGAACACACCAAAGACCAACTGCCAACTACACCTAGTCACGTGACCCAGGAACAGGCTGCAGGCACCAATGGTTAGGACAAAAAAATGCCAACTTTCTAAAAGTTGCATTTTCATAATTGCGACTTAAAATCCAACTTTGACATTAAATAGGATGTTAAATTATAATTCCCCAGACACCCAACATGCCGTTCCTACCTGCCCCCATTCCAAAGTTACCACTTATTAAATGTAATAAGGGAACCCAATATTATCCTATGGAAGAGGTAGGTCTCACAGTAGTGGAAAATGAATTTGAGAGTTTTGTAAAACTTAAACATACATGTCCAATTTTTTAAATACACTGCACCCTGCCCATGAACTGTTTAGGGCCCACCCAAGGGTGACTTATATATATTGAAAAAGGAGGTCTAGGCCTGGCAAAAGATTTATTTTGCCAGGTCAAAATGGCAGTTTAAAACTGTACACACAGGCCGCAATGGCAGGCCCTGAGCATGTTTAAAAAACCTACTTAAATGGTTGGTACAATAGGTGCTGCAGGCCCACTAGTAGCATTTAATTTACAGGCCCTGGGTACATGTAGCACCACTTTACTAGGGGCTTACACGTCAATTAAATTAGTCAATTGGGTGTAAACCAATTAACTGAGTCAATTGGGGAAGAGCACAAGCACTTTAGAACTGGTAGCAGTGGTAAAGTGTTCAGAGTCCTTAAAAACAACAAAAAGTGTGCAGAAAACAGGAGGGTGAATGCAAAATGTTTGGGGGTGACCCTGCACAGAGGGCCAAGTCGAACAATTGGGATGCAATATTAAATCTAATAATGTCTCTGGCTACGAAACACCTACACCTTTTATTTTTGGGCTTTTTGTAATATTTAATAAATGGGCAACTTTACTGGTAAAGTTGGATTTTTAATAGATATTATCAAAGATTTACTTCTAGGGAGTTACATTTGCCCTGCCTAAAGCCTCTGAGCATCCATTTGCATGAGCTTCAACTGTTACCTGGCAGCTGGATAGCCCCCTTGATGAGGGGTGAAAATTGCTCCCAGAGCAGGACAAAGGCCTAGGGTGTGGGGAGGTGTTTCTGCTTCTGTCCCTCTGGCAGGACAATTTTGCCTTTTTCATTAACCTGATTAATTTCAAAGAGGCCTACCCTGTCACAGGAAAAGGTTAGCTAGCACCTGAGTAGGCCCTTCCTTTGTTCCCCCAGTCATGCAGGCACCAATCCCAGTGGTAGAGGAGCTTTCCCCAGTACTGATTAGAGTGGCCACATTTTTTGGGCAACATCCCTAAGGTGGGCACAAAGGCTCTGCACAGGGAAGAAAAGTTTTTGCCATCTTGGATTTAGGCAGAAGTGCTACAAAAGTGGTTAGGGTTACACCTGGGTACTTTTACCTATTGGTTCGGAAGGTGTGAGGAGTAACTACCACCCTCAGACTGGTGCCTGTCCATCTACCAGTGCTTGGTCTTCCAACCAGGCGTATCGCTTTCAAACTCAGCTCCAGTGCTAACATGTGCATCCTTGCCACAACCTCATATTTGTCCTCTCCAACCTTTTACTCTCTCTCTCTTGTACTCCTGCTCTCTCTCATTTCACCATTTTCTCTGTTGCTCCGCCTTTTGACCTCTTTCTTGCTCCTTATGCTTTTACCTTTTGGACCTTTTGCTCAGGGCTCTGTGCCACCTTGCCCCTTGCTTACTCTGTCTTGCTTTTGCTTCTTTCTTGACTCCTCATTCTCTCTTTGCCTCTTTTCTCACTCGTTCTTTGCTATTCTACTTTGTCTTTAACATTCTTTCTTGGCTGTTTTTCTTTGGCTGTCACACCCTTTGCTTTGCTCTTTTTCTTTGTTTTTCACACACGCTCTTTCCTGCAGTTGATAGATTTTTCCACTCATTATTTGCCTCCATCTTTTTGGCCTCACATTTACACTTTGCCTTGCCTCTTTCGCCTCTCACTCATCACTAGCCCTTTTTGTTCCTTTGCTCTAATCTCACACTCTCTAGTGCTTCTCCTACCCTTAGCTCCTCCTTCTTAGTCCTTTTCTTGCTCTTTTGTTTCCCTTCGTGCCATTCTCCTCCTGTGGTGGCCTTTCCCATCTGCTCTCCTGTGTTGCTCCTCCTTCCAGCCACTCGCTAAGCCCCACTCACCGCCCCTAAGCTCCTACCCCTCTCATTCTTACATAATGCCGGCTGCAGCACAGATGCGCCACTGGTGTGCCAAAGGTGTTCCAACTCCAAGCTTGTCTATACACGTCCTCGCCCTACCTGCACCCATCACCAGAAGCCCTGGTCCTACTCCCACCCACTGCTACTCCAACCCTGTCCTCCTCTCCCTGAACCCAGGATGTACCTCCCAGAGCTGCTCCTGAGCCTCATCAGCTGACACCGAGGATGCATCCTACTGCTTCACCTGGGACTTAACCTGCACCCCCTGCACATGCCTCAAACCCACCTCACACCTACCCCACCGAAACCACACTACGCACCCCACACCCCTACTTCCCACCACGCACCCCTTCCTGTCCTGCCTCCTCTTCAACACCTGCTTCCTCACCAAACATGCCACAGAAATCTGGGACTTGCTGCACGACCACTGATCAGACCTGCTCTTCCTGACCAAAACCTGGCTGACTACCACATCAGCTTCCGATATTGCCATGGCTATCACCCCTGAATATAAGATCAGAAGACATGCCAGGACTAACAGACCCAGAGGAGGACTCTCCATCATCTTCAAAAAGCACATCCAATACTCCACCACCTCGGCAAGCAACAACAACAACATGGAACACCTAACTTTCAAACTTCACATCGTTATCAAATACACCATCAAGCATACTTGTCTTCCAACCCTGCAGGCCACACGCCAACTTCAGGAGCATTATTACAGATTTTGTTGCTCCTAATACTCAATTCCAGTGCCTTCATCCTCCTCGGAGACTTCAACTACCACCTTAAGGACCTCACTGACCCCAACCTAACCAACCTCCTGGAGGACCTGACAAACCTCAAACTCACCCAGTGAGTAGAAGTCCCAGCCCACCTACTGGACCTAATCTTCACCATCTTCAATCATATTTTAGTGGAAAAGCCCACATATATCACCTAGTCTGACCACGCCCTCATCTACTTCAACATACCCATCCCAAACCACAGCAGGAATGACATTGCCAAATTATCACAACGAGAATGGAACAAGATCTCAGAACAATCTTGGTCCACTCAGCTCCTACACCACCAACCGCAACACCTCAACAATCTCCTCAGACCCATTTCCAACTTCAACACCCATATCACCTCCTGGGCAGACACCCTAGTCCCCCCTCAAAAACACCAAGGCCACCAGAACCAGGCCTGAAGCAAGTTGGTACACAGAAGAACTCAAACTCATCAAACACCACTGCAAGCTACCAGAACACAGATGGAGACTAAGCAGGATGTCACCAACACCTACAGCACCTACAGATCAGCCCTCAGACACTACCACCAACAGTTTTGAGCCACCAAACATTTTGCTTTCATCGACTGCATCAAAAGCAGCACCAACATGTCACTTTTCCTCAGCAGTAAAATCACCAGCATCTATGAGAACTTCAAGTCCCTGCTGGACTCCTCCATTTTTTCAACCCTCCTGCCCGCCATGACCAACATCCAGAGGACCAGCCTTACCACCTTGCCCACCATCACCACTCAAGAAACTGCAGTGACAATGTGTTCCACATACTCTTGAGCACCCTCGCACCCCTCCCTCATCACATCTTCACTAAAGGACTGAACTCAATCAGCACAGCCCTCACCCCAACACAGCCACCTTTCCGGATAACTGGAAATATTCCACAGTTCTCCCCCTCGTAAAGAAACCCTCAGTTGACCCTAAGACAATAGCCAACGACTGGCCCATCTCCCTGCTGCCCTTCCCAGTGAAAGTCAAGGAGAGAATCATGTACAAATGTCTAGCCACCCACCTCAATGTCAACCACCTCCTCAACACCACTCAATCTGGATACTGACCCAACCACAGAAATGAGACTGGCCTGACTACCGGAACAGCCAACATCTGACTGATTATAGACAGAGGCGATACCTTGGCCCTCATCTTCTTGGATCTATCAACTGACTTTGACACCATTTCCCACCCCATCCTCCAATGCCTGCATGAAGCTGGCATTCAACGACCTGTATTCCACTGGATCTGCTCCTTCCTTACATCTGGCACCCAGTCAATTAACCTGACTCCTTTTACTTCACCTGCCGCCAACCTCATAAGCGGAGTACCACAAGTATCCTTACTCAGTAGCACGCTGTTCAATGCCTAAGTGGTCCCACTCGCTAGCATCATCTGTTCCTGTGGAGTCAATGTCATATCCCAAGCAGACAACACCCATATCATCCTCTCCCTCTCCAACAATACCAAAAACACAGACCAACTTCACTGCATGCATGTCTGCAGTTCCTGATGGATTAAAACCAACTTCCTTGATCTCAACACAGACAAGACAAAAGTCTTCACCTTTGGAAAAGACACCTTTCTATGGAACTCAACCTGGTGGCCGGACAAACTAAGACCACGCTCAACCTGGCCAATCATGCAAAGAACATCGGATTAGTAGTCGACAACCAGCTCACCATGACCAGCTGAGTAAATGCAGTCTCCGCCTCCTGTTTTTACACACTCAAGTTACTCAAGAAGTATTTCAACTGGCTTCCTATCAACACTCGCAGAACCTAGGCTCTCATCATCGGCAAGCTGAGCTACAGAAACATGCTCTATGTAGGAATTAGCGTACAATTGACCAGAAGACTGCAGACCATACAGAACTCAGCAGTCAGACTCACACTCACACTACCCCACCCCCACAACCACATCACTACACACTCCAAAGACCTCCACTGACTCCCAGTCCACAAACAGGCACTGTTCAAAGTTGTCATACACACATAAAAAGCCTTGCTCAACATCACATCGACTTCCACAAACCTACCAGAAAACTCTGCTCAGCGGGATTCCTACTCACACACATTCCCTACATAAGCAGAACCAGATCCAGTGGTCATGCCATCTCCAACCTCACCCTCAAAACCTGGAACAACCTACTCCAGTACATCAGAGCCATTTCTTTAGTTGTTGATTTTCGCAAGAAACTGAAGACATGGCTCTTCACCTAAGCCATGGCCCTTCCTGACCTACGTAGCTCCTGCGTTCAGTGTTAGGATACCCTCCTGGGTGAGTTGTGTGCTGTACAAATAAATGTAACATAACACAACACCACACAATTCAGCAGCACTCACAGTAACCTACTCAGAACACTACTGGACCTGTTGAAGATCAGAAGAGGATTGAACGTGCTGTTTGAGACCTGAAAAAAGCCTAGAAGACTAGACATGCTCTCCCTCTCTTAACCAGGACAAAGAAGTGGACTCCAAGGTTCATATGGCTGACCTCCGGTTCAAGCTCCAGGGACACAACAAATTACAAGAGGTCTTTCCTGCAAGTTTCAAGTAGTCCTGCCCTGGTCTCTGCTGGTGGCTTCTGCTGGAGTTAGTCTTGACCTCCAAGTGCTGGGCTCAAGCTACTTGGGCCCTTGGCTGTGTATACTCCTAACATCTCCTAAAACCTGGGATCTAGAATGCTGCAAAGTTGTTGCGATAAAGATGGGTTGCCACTGGGTTGAAGATTCAGGTTGCTCCTGGTGGGGGGGTTTCCCATTATAGCAAATCAGATTCAGCGGGATCTCGCAGAGAAGGCAGCCGGCCTCATGGAGCCCTGTTCGACTACAGCTTGTAGCCTTGCACTGCTGGAAGAATCCGAGCTTCAAAAAAGTTACTAAGTCCAAATGTAGAAATCTTCACCGGGTGAGGGTGACAAAAGTATCCGGCTGGCGAGGGACCTTCCTTGGGCACAAAACTCAAAATTTTCCCACTCTGATTTTTCCAGCCAAAAGCCAACAGTACCTCGTTCATCTGCTAGTCGATGTCGTGGAGCCCTCTGCAGCGACAGTCTGCTGTCTTGCACCATTGAGGACTTTTGACATCTATTTCAGGGATTCAGTCTGAATGTAAAGCCGGTTGTACCGGGTTTCTGTATCCAACTCATGCTCCATTGTGGTTAGCCTTAACTTTCGCCTAGGTACCAGTCAAGAACTACCAGATGACGGCAGTTGCTGCTTAACACTTTATGGTGCTATTTTGAACCTTAAACTTTAAAAATTGATCACTCTGGTTCCCCTTTTTGGATTTTTGTCATTCTGCTGTCATTGTATTTATCAAAATTTACTCTTGAGTTTTCTGGTGTTATGTTTTGACTCTATTACTGTTTTGGTACTGCATAATACTTCACACATTGCCTCTAAGTTAAGCTTGTCTGCTCTGTGCCATAGCTACCAGGGGGGTTGTAGTTCTATTGCAGCTTCCTTTGACTGACTTATTTCACATTTGTCACCATGTCCTAGAGAGGAACATGATACTTTCTGAGGTTGTGATGCCTCCTCTTGTGCAAGCAGGGTTGGGAGAAAGCATCATCTATACTGCAGATATATCTCTGAGGCATCTCAGAGGGACAATGGTCTGATGCCCGTGCAGAGGACTGGAATTTCCTAGGAAAAGTTTGAGAGTAGTTAGTTTTGTTGAGGATCCCTTGTTGGCTAGTGTCACGCTCACAGAATCTCGGTCAGAGAAAGTTACCAATTTTTGCCCATGAGAACTCATCTGATGGGCCCTCTAATGGCCATCTTTGGATGATTCGGCCTCTGCTAGAGGTTTTGAAGGGAAGATTTTAGATTCTCTAGGATAACCATACTTTGACCATAGCAGACTTTTTCACCCTTAATAAGATGAATGTATCCCTTCCATTCATATTTCTGAGTTAATAGGAAGATGGATAAGATCGCCCATTAAACAAATAAATAGGAATAAGTGAAGTTCAAAGTACTCAAGGTCTAAATTGCCTATCAAGCTGCCAGTGACTCCAAATGTTGACCCCACTATGGTGGCCTTATTACCAAAGAAGGGCAAGGATATTAAAAAGGGAATTTAAAAGACCGTAAAGATCTGCCAGGAAAAGCTCCTAGACATTTTGGGCCCTCTTACTCAGATAACGGAGTTAGCAGAGAAGCTGGCACTACAAATGAGACTGTAAATCTTTCTTTTTTGAGGGGTTGGGTTCAAATATCTATTTGCATTCTGGGGAATGCAAATGCCTCTCATTCAACAGGCTACTCTACCAGGGCATCTGTACCGGGGGTATCACTTGTTACTGTGGTTTATCGAGATGCTCTGAAAGTGTTCAAAACTGTATCTGTTGCCTTCCTGCATGCCACATTTGATTATAGGATTTCCCTGGTCCCCACGGACCAGTTGTGAGATGGGGAAAGGGGTCTCACACTCTCCCCTTTTGTTTTGCACAATGACTGCTACAGTGGACACGCTGTTTGATGCCCGTATCCCCCAATATCACATCATTACCTGAAATGTGCGTGGCATGGCCACTCCACCAAAATGCTATTGTATCCATGCTTGTCTCAAGCGGAGTCACGTACAAATAGCTATGCTCCATGAAACACACCTTAATGCCACTGAGTTACATAAGCTTCGCACTAAATGGAAAGTGCTGGTACATTGCACTGCAGTGTCCTCTTTTGGTCGTGGTGTTCTAATATGGATCGCACCATATGTCATGAATACACAAAGGGTGGATGCGGTGTGCCGATATGTGATTCTGGAAGGCCACCTGGATGGTGCACTCCTTGCATTGGCTGTGATCTATGCTCCCAGCACGTATCAAGGGGAGTTTTTGGACATTCTTACACCGGCGCTCTTTAAGGATCCATCTTCCCCCAGAGTCCGGGGTGGGGATTTTAACTGCATCCCGGATGTAGACCTAGATCGTTCTACGCCCCCTCCGGGACGTCTGCTACCAGACGTGCTGCTCAACACCTCAGTCAATGGCTAACGCAAATGTGTCTTTAGAATTTATGGCGGTTCCTGCACCCGCTGGACCATAAGTACTCCTTCTACTCACAAGTACACGACGTGCACACCAGAATTGACCTTTTTCTATGCTCGTTAAACTTGGTGTCCAGCTGACCAGGGCAGAATACCTGGCACGCACCCTGTCGGATCACTGTCTGCTGAGGCTTGCCCTGTGATGGGGAACGTAAACATCCAGTTATACCCACTTGGCGACTACAGGTGGAGGCTTTGGCTGATCCACCTTTTCGCGCAGATCTAGTCCAATGCATTGACCACTTCGCACTCAATTCGGCACTGCAACATCGCGGGCCATTGAGTGGGATGCCAATAAGGTGGTGGTTTGCGGCCATTGTTTATCAGCTTCCTGCGGGATACGTAAACGTTTGCTGAGGGACTTTTCGACCATTAAGCGTGACCTTCGTTCCTTAGAAATATGAGCCGCCAATCACGCGGCTTTTGACAAGCAGCTTCACCGGCTGCGCAAGCAGCACAATGATGCCAAGATGATCATGAGCAAACACGATTACAGGTGGCGCACAGCCCTGCAGCATGCTGAGGAGGACTGCTCGGGGAGATTACTGGCTTGGCTTGCACGTGAGGACCAACAGCGTGTCCCCATAGGTGCAATCCGCTCTGATGACAACGGGCTGCTTAACTCGCAGCTGGACATCAACGGGGCCTTCCATGATTATTATCAGGATCTTTATGCTGCCCCAGTCCTAACAGCCCAGAACCACATGTGTGAATTTTTTGGCACCCTCCGTCTGGCGCAGCTGAATGTCTTACAGCAGGCCGAGCTGGATGAACCATTGCAACTCAAGGAGGTACGCACGGCCATATCTCAGATGGCTCGTAACAAGACCCTGGGCACTGATGCCTTACTGGTTGAATGTTACACCACCTTACTCACGCAAACCACTCAATGCCTTTATGATGTGTTTAAAAAGGAAGGGAGCGGAGTCATCTACCAGACTCACTTCGTGAGGCCCTGATTGTGGTTCTGTCCAAACTCGGTAGAGACCTGTTGGATGTTTGCGCATACTGCGCCCTCTCCCTGCTTAATCTGGTTTGTGAAATCCTGGGCAGGATACTGGCAAACTGCCTCCTTCCTTTTATTGAATCGATGGTTCACACTGATCAATTTGGCTTTTTCCCAGGAGGCAGTACATTTTTGAACATCCACCGTCTTCTGTGCCTCCTGCATATCACACCAGCCGATGCTCTGGCTGAGGTCGTGGTGTCATCAGACATAGAAAAAGCATTTGACACCCTGAGTAGGGATTTCCTTTTCTCGGACCTCACCAACATGGAATTCAAATAGGAATACTTGGGCTGGGTGTGCGCACCCTCAATGCTGGCCCTACGGCGCAAGTAAAGACTGGGCAAGTGATTTCTGATAGGTTCGACATTTGTAGGAGTACCAGACAGGGCTGCCCGTTATCCCCTCTCATTTTTGGGTTGGCCATGCATCCCCTGGCCTGGCAACTCCGCCAGCGGGCAGCAGATTGGGGCATCCACGAATGAGACATGTATCCCATAATCTCGTTATATGCTGATGATGCCTTGGTCTTACTGCAGGAGGTGGGGTCTTCGCTTACAGGCTTAATGCAGATTCTGGACGGCTTTGGTACGATTTTTGGTTTATATGTGAACTGGCCTAAATCATGCGTGTTTTCCCCTAGTACACTGATCGAGAATTGGGTGGAACCCCCCAGGGACTCGTTCGCAGTGGTGTTTTGACACTTTCAAATACTTAGGCATACATGTTTATAACACTGAGAGGTACCTTAAGGAGGGAAATCTTGACAAAGCAATAGGCTCCATATGCCGATCTCTGCCTTTTCGGTGCTCGCTCACCTTGTCTCCATTAGGTCGAGTAGCAATCGCTAAAATGTTAGTCGTTCCCCGATTTCTGAATTTCTTTGCAGAGGTTCCCGTTGTGCTCCCTAGGAGCTTCTTTCGTATACTACATGGCCTACTACTGGAGCTGATATGGAGTTCAGTCCATTGCCTGGTTGCACTGTCTACACTACAATGCCCACTCACTGACGGCAGACTCAGAGCACCCAATTTTGAGCTATACCATGTGGCAGCGTATTTATAAATGCGTGGGGTACTGCAGGGGGTGAGCACTTGTACCTGGCTGTCTGATCCTACCGTCCACCCGATACGTGAGATCAGACAGATGGCAGTGGCCTGTGCCTGCTGGCACAGATACGTGCACCCCAAGGGTCATACATTCCCATACTTCCCATAAATTGTTATTTGGGATCTGCCATGGCTGCGCCGAGCAGTGCAACACATTGATCCGGCCCCGTGGAGTAACACGGAGCTTACATAAGTAGGTGACTTTTACAATGAGGGTACGCTCATGTCGCTTCAGGGAATGGTAGAAACCTATGGGCTGAGTGTCGGTCAGTTCCTAACACACTATGCTCTACAACATGTGATTCATGAGACGTGGAACAATGGGGATGACGAATAACTTATTTCACAGATACTGAACACACTGCTGACTGCCACTAGCACCCAACAGGCCATCACAACCTTATACACTGCGCCTAATATCCCTCTATCTGATCAAGCAACGAAGGCGCACACTAGATGGAACGAGATGTTACAACAGCAGCTCTCTGATGCAGCTTGGGATCATGCTTTCCAGATGGTGAAGGGTGTGTCTCACAGCCGCAGGTTCTGCTTCACAGATTCAACTACATACACCACACTTACCTCTCTCCACAGCGTATCCAGCGCATGTTCCCAGCACTCTCCCCAGAATGCCCCAGATGCAAGTTACAGAATGCAGACTTTTTCAATATAGTGTGGGCATGCACATCACTGCAACTGCCATGGACAATGGTCGACACATACCCTCAATCCCACTCCCCTATCTTGTCTGTTGGAACTGGGCCCTGAGCGAAGGGTGATAAACACTTACATCGCTTCATTGATCTGGCATTTGTCCTGTTTAAACATAACATAGCCATGGCATGGAAAGCCCCTGCCTCCCCAGACCTCCAACGTTGGCTCCGTGTCTTATTGACATGGAATAGGGCAGAAGCACACACCCTCAGGCTGCTCCGTATGAGGGTCGATTCCCGCATGGAAGGTGAATGCTGGGAGACTTTTCTACTTAAAGTAGAAGCCAAATCTGACGAAAGCCCGCCATGAGCCACTGACATGTCATCTACATGCATCTGTGGTATATTACCAATTGGCATTGTGGCTGCTCTATCGCTCCTCTCCACCATGCATTGTTCCCTACTCATGCAGCATTTCAATGCTCTGCTCTGCTCCCGACATGCCGTCCAAGTTGGCACCAACCCATTTCCTGATTCCAATCTGTCATCTAGTTCAATTCAAATAACCCAGTCACCTCTTCTCATCCCCTCCTGTGGCATGCAGGGCGAGAACCAGCCTTACAAGCCAATTATCTTTTTTTGCTCACTTAACTGTACATGTTCCTATGCAGAACCGGCTCCTACTACAGAAAGAAAGGGAACATGATGTGTCTCCGCATATCCCTGTTTGCTCAGTATGGACCTCAGAGCTCTCGAGTTGTTGATTCATTTACTGTTTCTTTCCTATTATTCTCTTTCTCTTTTATATTGTTAAAGGCCACACAGTAAATGTCGACATTACTGCCACAAACTAAGTGCGGCAAACAACTCTAACGCCCTACAATTATCTTGCAATCATACTGTGTTCATGTACTCATTAGATGGGAGCTCCACATACCACTGTTGTATCACGATAACTGTGTTGTCAATAAAAACATTTATAATCAAAAAAGGACTTGATAATAATTTGGGATTCATGGAGTGACTGGTAACATCACAGGTCTGTGTTCCTTCAACTCAATTGACTAGGAGGCCCACTTCAGGTAGACCTGTTTGCCTCTTGACTGAATTTCACACTTCCTTGGTTCTTCTGTTGAAGCCTGTATCTGAAAGTGAAAGCAGCAGATGCATTCCTTCAGTCACAGTTGCATCTCAAATGCTATACTTTTTCATCCTTTGCAATGATCCTCAGGACTTTAGTTCAGATCAATAAAAAGTGAGCCTGGTCCTATTCACTCCATTCTGGATTACACAGGTTTAGTAGCCTGAACTTCTTCCAGCTTCTTCCATTGTTTCCTTGCATCCTTTGTCATACTTTAGAGAGCCCACACAATTTGATATTACAGGTGATCTCCAGCTTATGTCATGAAAGGTTTCAGAGGGTCTTGAAATGTCGCAGTCCTTTCACAAGAGGCTTTATTGGTCATCGTGGATTCTTTGGATCTGTCCACTACAGTAACTTATGAGTATGCATGGCCAGTCTGGTTTAGCTGCTGTGTGGAACGAAAGGTTGATCCCATCTCAGCTCGTCTAGTGCAAGAGATGGATTTTCTGGTTAGTCTTTTTTCTGCAGGCACAGCTTACAGAACTATTAATCCATATCTGCCATTTTGTCAAATGATGCCCTGGTAAAGGGAGAACCTACTGGTAAACATTTCTCAGTAAGTAGGGCACTGTATTCTTTCTGCCTTAAGGTAAACCCAGACATTCTTTTTGTGTGCGATGTGAAGGGGTGGTAGCAAAATGGTACCCCAAAATTTAGACATCCCAAAAATCTAACAAATCAAATCTTCCACATTTACCGGATTAGAGATGGTGTTAAACCTCAATTTCATGAGGCAATGTGTCCCCGTGTTAAGGCACCTCCCCAAACATCAAACTAGCAGAGTAAAACAGCTAATTAAATAATGGATTAACCAAATTGAATGGACCTCACTGAATAACTGAGTTCTAAATCAATAAATTAAGTGAAAAGGTTTTATTACAAAATTTTAAAATAAGCCGTAAAGAGGAAATTGGCATGAAAGCTCTCAGATGCAGAGTTACACAGAATAGACAAAAATCTGAAAATATTCGAAGTCCCAATGAACAGCAAAATCATTAGAAAATCGGGCAGCAACCTAGCAGCACAAGAAAGATCAAGAAAATTTCTGTTTCACCGCACAATTCAAGGGGTTTGTTGGAAAGTGGTTTGTTAGTAGTGATAAGTAGAGACCTACCACTAGTAATAAGGCGACAAACACAATGAAAGGTTCCATCAAGGTCTCAATAGATTTTTCTCTTGGTCAACCCTTGGTAGCTGCCAACGAGCAGGCAGGCTTAACTTAGGAGACAGGTGTGTAAAGCATTTAAAAACACTAATACATTAAATAAGTAAGACAAAATACATAATAAAAATCCAAGGCTAATTTATATAAATAGGTTATTGTTTTATGAACAAATAGACACCAAGACAACAAAAATCCAATGTAGGGAACCAGAGATATACATTTTTAAAGATTAAAAGTAAAACAAGCGCTTTGAAGCAAATGGTGCTCAAAGGGTTAAAAAAAGGTTGCACTGGACCCGGACAAAGTCCAGAATTCAGGCCACCAACGATGTAACACTTTTCCACTTACTTCCAGAAGTGTTTCTTGATGCATGAAAGTGGTCCACAGCACCAGTCAAGGGTTCAGATGCTCTGGTTTGCCTCTTGGGGTCTGGGACTACAGCTCCCACAATGCACCTGGTAAACTTATGGAGCTTTTTTATAAAAGTTGCTCCAAACTTCTGGAACGTCTTCCTGAAGTTCCTCTTGTGGTTTCAAAGTGTCCAAAACACCAATCCAATGGTCTAGAAGCTCTGAGGTGGTCCTTGGGATGTTGGGACTACAATTCCACAGTGCACCTGGTCAAATCCTTAAAAGTCCACTGGACGCCCTCCAGGCTGGGGACTTCTTGGGGGAGATAGTGCGGGTGAGCTCTGTTAACCTGTTGCTATCAGGGAGTCCACTCCTTAATCCTTGTGAATCCAGGCAAAGTCCTTATGGCTATAGTTCTAGATGTGCAGCAGGTGCAGTCCTTCAGAGTGCAATCCTTTGGGTGCAGATCAGGATTCCAGCAGCGCAGTGCCTTGTTGTTTCAGGCAGTAGATCTCAGTTGCCATGCTGCTCTTCCATATTTATTCAGTGTTCCTGGGTGTCAGGCAGGGGGGCATCACTGACCAATGGGATACAGGGTTCCACCCTCAGGTATGACCACTTCTTCCAAAGTGTGGCATATTCTTGTCCCAGAAAGCACTATTCTTCCAAAATGGAGAAAGTCTCTCCTGAAGAGTTACATGTGGCTTAGCCAACCCAATGGTGTGGCTAAGATTCCCTAACATTCCTCTTCCAACCCCTTCATTAATCTAATTACAGGAGTTCCTGTGTGACTGGGTGTGCAAGATGTGGAGGTGAGCCTGTGCTGTCCTAAATTGTCATTCTCCCTCAAGATAAGTTTGGCTACTCCACCCCCATCCTGCCTTTTGCTTCTGCAGCTGCAGTTCTCCACCCACAGGAAATCCTTTGTCTCTCTAGCAGGCCACTTCACACCTCATTCAGCCTGACAGAGGCTAGCCACTCAGGAAAGGGCAGCTGAAAGGCTGGATTTTGGCTTACAGAATAGGAAGTGCTATAACTTCTTTTCTGTAATAGTTATTATGACTCTAACAGTGGCAAGTTGTTGGATTTATCATAACTATCATTTTGAGCCCTTGAATACAATTTTTAGCTTGCTCCTGTCAATATTTGTACCTAATTAAAATATTCCCATGTTAGCCTATGGAGATAGTTTTCTACAATGGGGAATAATGAAATTTGCGGTTTTTCCCTCACCAGGGCTTATAAAACATCTTTTATCATGTCCCTTCTTATAGTTACAAGGCACCCTACCCCTAGGGCACCTAGGAGAGACCTTGGGCATGACTTATATGTAAAAATAAGGTAATTAGAGACTTTGGAAATACCTTTAATTCCAAAGTCGAATTTGCATATAAATGTAAGGTAAATACAGCCTTAAAAGCAGTGCTGCCTTTAAAATGACAGCAGGCAACACAGTAGTGCACACTTAAGTGCATTATGTCTACTGGGCCTCTAAACCTACACACCCTATTATATAGTAGTGGCTTACAGCTAGGCTGTCAGTACCATCTGTAATTAAACCTAATTACCATATACCTTATATTCAGAGCACTGGCCCTGTGTCTGGTAAGATGAGCCCAGGGCACAGTCAGAGTCAATTACACCAGTATAGCAAAAATGGAGGTGATCAGGGCAAAAAGGATGACTTTCTCGCAGGGTCTAAATACAGAATTTTGCATATTAAATCAACAACTCTGCAATTTCATCACGGTGTGAGCAAATGTATAATTTCTTCAACAAATCAGAGCACACAGAAAATAAATGTCATATTGCCTTAGCAACTAAGCACTAACCCATTTCTTAATAATCATTCAGCACCCTCTATGCTAAAGTCATCTGGAGATGTTTGAACAAAATATGAAACATTGACAATAAGGTTTTTTTCAAGTGACTAAGGGCCCAATTATTACTTAGGTGGTGTGGGAGCTGGGCCTCCACGCCGCCTCCCCCCTCCCACATCGCCAAAGCTGTGTGAAGACCACCCACCAGATTACGAGTTTTCTCGTGTCTGGCAGGCCGTTCTTTGGCGGTGCCTATGAAAAAGGCACGGCAACGGGAGTGCCAAAGGCAGTTCCTGCACGGCATGGACTCTGCAGTCCATGTCATGCAGTAACTGGGGTGCAAGCAGACAGGGGGCACAACATGTGCAAGGGACACAGGGGGGCTTCTTTTCCCACCACCAGCATTTTCATGGTGGGCTCACCACCATGAAAAAGTGGGAAAAGTCGTAATATGCTTGGCGGTGCCGCAGCGGCACTACCAAGCATATTGCCTACCCAGACTGCCGTGTCTTTGCCAGAGATTATGGTTGCAGCAGTCCCATGGTGGTCCGACTGCTGGCACGGCGGCGACCACCACACCACCGCAGGTTTGGCGGTCCTATGGACTACCAAACTCGTAATCCAGTCCTATGTCCAGTATAGAAACAGAAGATATAGTTACAAGTAACAATTTTACACCCGCACCATAGAAAGTTCATTGTGAGTAGAACAATAAAGCAGTGAAAATAAACTAATATGATCTGAGCTTGACTGTGCGCTGCTGAACCTGTAGGGAAAGGATGTGCGCAGGGTGGGAAACACGTGCGAGTGACAGAGATCAAATCCATCTTGTCCAAGATGGTGTTTTACACAGAAATGTGACATAACTAAAACCCATTATTAAACGCACTTCTACACATCAAAAGACATTTGTTTGCAAGGCAATTACACTATATCAATCTATAAAGGTAAAATTGTGTGTGAAAATGCACATTACATATTTTTAATGATAAGCAACATATAAATTCGTAAAACAATTCCACAAAGATAGTATTGGATTTTCTCCTGCAGTGGCCATATAACATTAATCTTTCTTTAAAAGAGCTTGCAGCAAAATTACCAACGCTTCTGTATCTGATTTGTTTCAAGAGAGTTTCAGATGTCAAAGCTTTGGATATAAATAACAAATCGTTTTCCCCACAGGGTTTATCATTTTATATTTCGAGAAGAACTTATGTTTTTTTATCCTTCCTTTGTGTAAGGCTGTATGACGCATAGACTGCCACTTTACATCCTCCTTCAGCTTCTCGGTTGCTAATTTATGTGAAAAATGCTTTACTTCTGGCCTCTTCTTCTAATGTGGCCCAATGGGTTAAATGGCTCATGCGGGAAGCTGGGATATATAAGTGTTGGGATTGGAATGTTCCCTGCCTGCCCTGTGTGCCCAGCTGCCAGTATCTGGTATTCCTTTTTTGGATGTTTGGCCCCGGCTTCACACTAATCTGTCATGTGCATGAAGGCCTGGGCCTGTGCCTGTCCCTTAACATGAGCATGGTCATGGACCTGTTGTGAACCAGAAGTGGTGAACCAAGTGCTCCCTCTTTAGTGACATTGGACCACTTCCCCAGCCATTGGTTCTAGCAAATAGAGAGGTAGTGGCAGTATGCTTTGTTTTAGTAATCCCATTGTATTAGCGGACCTTTTTTAAATGGGTCATGGAACTGGTAGCATATTGGCCAACTCATGTAAAGTTCCACTGCTAAAAGCGAACCTGAATCCTTGCTCTGATATTCTAGAGCATGTTTGGTTGTATGTATGTGTTTGGTCTGTGTGTTACACCCATAGTGTATGTCTGGTTGAACCACAGTAAAGAAGACCAGTGGGTTTCATTTGGGAAGCCATTGGCCTGTACATGCGCACAACATGGAGGGGAGGTTACTTACCCAAACAGTGGAAGAGTGCTGCTGGGATTTCTGAGACTGGGGAGGTGACCTAGAGATTGGAGTGGGGAAATATGGTACATTAGTAAATCAATAAGGTATCTTTGCTGCAGAGGCCTGCTGATTTGCCTTCCTGAAAACTCCAGTTTGGTAGATTGTGAGAGTGAAGGGCGGGACTGCAGTCCCTATTGATCAGAATGTGAAGGATCCTTTAGAAGGGGCCAGCCTTTTGTCTCTCTTCCTGATCACTGTTGGTGTGTTATTTGATAGACAGGTACAGACTGCTCACACTTCTTTGTGCCTCTGTTGTGGGTGCTCCAGCCTGGAGACAACCCTTCTGTGCAGAACCTCATTCTAGACAAAGGCAGGGTCTGGAAAACAGCTTGTGAAGGACACATGGAAGGGGAACCAATGCAAATTGGTTCTCAGTGTGCAGACTGAGACTATACACCCTCTGATTGCTGAACATGTATAAGAATGGGATATGTTGACCCATTTGTGGTCCCAGTTCCAAGTTTTCTCTGACTAAGAAGGGGGTGCTCCACAGAGTGGCGAGAGGACTACTGTAAAACTAGAGCTGGTGTCTGACAGCTAGCTCTCCAGCTCCTCAGAGGTGAGGGGACATCACCTGGAGTCTGATCTTGAGGAATATCTGTCTCTCTGTCCTGGAACTCCTGAAAGTACCCTGTCTAAAAGAAGAGGGAAGGAATAAGCCAATCCTGCAGAAAGATCTAACCACCCTTATGGGCAAGAGCAGTTGACCCTGGTGCAGTGGATTTTTCTAACAGAGATCTGAGAGTGTGACTAGTGTGCTCCTTGCTCTGAGCCAATCACCCCTGCTGAAGCCTAGGATGTGTGCCACTGTCAAAGTGTTCCCTGAACACATCATCCTCTCAAAATCTTCCTACTCAGTCTGTGGAACATGCCCCAGATGGACTCTACAAGAACAGCCATGGCACTTGGACCGGCCCGTGGCTGAGCAGGCTGTGCTGCTGAAAGAGAGACTTTTGCAACGCTGGTGACACTCACTGCCCAGGTGTGCCGAAAAGACTTGTGGTGATTAGGCCTGCAGCACTTGCTCAATGTGTGCCAGAGCAGATTACACCACTATACGTGAAGCTGCTCCCCCGAGGCACTTGACTATTTTGTGTTTGAGCAACTGTGCAGCTGCCCGAGACACAGACTGGAAATGCGCCTGATTAGACTACGCTGCCTTTACTGAACTGTGAAGTGCCTAGAAGAATCCCAACTGTCGCCCCTGGACCTGGACCTGGACCTAAGATCAAAAGCAGACTGCATTGCTGCCTTTACCCTGGGAGGTCTGACCAGCTGAGCCACTGACTCAACAATCAGTCCAAGTGGAGGATGTGCTATACCACGACCCATTGGTCCAGCCTCCTACCGACTCACTGTATGCCTTGAAGAGGCAGATGAACCTAAGGCAGCTGCACTCCTGCTGTGGCCTGCTGTGGCCTCTGGACTCAGCAGCATGGCCCTGCATCAGCTCCTAGGATCAGAGCACAGGACTGGTGCACCTGCTGTTGGCACATCTTCACACCTTGAGAGGAAAGCACAGACTCAATCACATGGAGCCCTAGTTTAGGCCTATTGCAGACTCACAATTAGTGAGATAACAAAGTGAGAGACTGAGTGCTCAGAACCCCGTTCAGAGGACCATGGGGCAAACAGGAGCTACTGGGCCTAACCATCGGGGTTGAGGCATTTTTCTCCTGGGGTCCCAGGCCCGACTGTAGGAAGCTGGCTCCGTATATACTATACCAAAATGAGGTATAGTGTGCACAGAGTCCAGTGAAAACCCAAAGGTAGGCAGAGGTAAAAGTAGATAGCACCTTACTCTCTATTTGTGGTAGTGTGGGCGAGCAGTAAGGCTTTATCAGAGGGTAGTGTTAAGCATTTGTTGTACACACTCAATCAGCAAATGATGTCACACACTCAAAGACTGAACTCAGACCAATTTGATTTGTATAAAATATTATTTAGTTGTATTTATTTTCTAGAACAAAGCAAGCCTGGCACAGGTATTGTGTAAATGGTACTTTTCAAGGCTGGTTGAACAATACAAGCAAGCTGAATGAAAATGTCTTTGTTACAGGTTTGTAAATCTTTTCAATACAGTGGAAATTACTGTTAGATTACTTTTGATTACTTTACAGATTACTTTATGGATTACTTTTTCTACTCAGTGTGATATGCCTAGATATCACACTGGGACATCTCCTAGAGAAAAGGTAAGGAAAGCAGTTTTTCGTTATTTGCAGTTTTTCAAGTTCTCATACAAAGCCAACTCCACACAATTTTCAAGAAAAGCAGTCAATGCAATCCTATGGAAGGAAATTGAGTTATCGGTTTGAAGGTAAGTACAAGTTTGTGGAAGTTGGTATTCTGGGGTTAGAACCAGGGTTCCCCCAGGGACAAGGATGCACTCTCAAAGCACCCTCAGCGGCACTAGGGTGGCCGGGTGCAGAGTGCTGAGGCCCAATGTTATCTAATAGGGGATAGGGGGCCTCCGGTTGGTGGCTGCTCACGAGCAGGCCACAAGGTTGTGGGTGCAAAGCTCCTGGTGTTAGGCTCAGGGCAAAGGGGGATCCGAGTTAGCACCCAAAGTACCCCCGCAGCTGCGCAGGGGCGGCTGGGTGCAGGGTGCTGTTTTGGCGTCGGGTGCCCTGTTGTTTTCAATGGGGATTCTCCGGTTGCAACAAAGACTGCAGGCTCTGGGACGAAGATCTTCTGGGGGTGACCACCGGTTGGAGAGGTAAGTTGGAATGCCTGGGGATGCTGGACACCATCAGTTGGGCCACCCAAGGACGTGGGACGTCGGATGCAGGGGTGTCTTCAGGCGTCGGGTTTTCTTACCAGCTCCGGTCGCGGTCGTGGGGGTCCTCCAGAAAGAGGCTGCAGGCGTTGTGTGGAGTGTCGAGGCTGGTCAGAGATCATCAGATCTCAGGTCAGGATCGCCAGGGAGACCTCCTCGTGGTGTTGAGCCACTTGAACTCGGGCCTTAGGCATCGGGTGCAGAGTGTTGCAGACTCGGGGTTTTGGCTGGGACCAGAGTCTGTTGGGTGAGCAAATCCGGTGCTCACGGAGACAAAGTCTTGAGATTGGAAGGCAGGGCAGGTCCTTTGGGTTCATGAGGCTGCTGGCTGCAGGACACACTGGGATTTCGCTGTTGCAGGTTCGAGGTGGGGACAGGCCGGTAGGGCGTGGGCCAAGTCAGTGAGCCTCCTCCTCTTCTTAGCTTCAGCACAGCTCCTTCGGTCCTTCTTCTTCTTTTCTTCTTGGTCGGTTGTTGTCTGAGGAGACAAGGTTCAGGGATGCCCCTAAATACTAGATTTAGGGGTGTTACAGGTAAGTAAAAGGTTGAGACCAATGGGTCCCTTCCTTGGGGTGGGTACACCCCCTATTATGCCACCCTCGAGTGAGAGGGGGGCATATGTCTCACTCTGGTTGGCTGGGTCCCCCCATCTGCAAGATGGCGGGGACTGAGAGTTGTGCTTCACCTCGCCTCCCCCACCTGAGGGGTGGGGTTGGCAAAGGTGGGCACACCTCCCTTCCTCACTTGGTTTTCCCGTCGATTATCTCGCCCAAAGTGGGGGTCAGAACCGGTGGGGGCCAGTTGCTGGAAGCAGCTATGGCCTGGGAAGCTCACAAAGGCAGCAAGCCTTTGAAGCTTCCCCTTCATGGACCTTGCCCATCCTGGGGGAGGAGGCTTGGCACCTCGTCCCAGGATGTGCATTGTTTCAGACCCCCAAGATCAGCAGGCTCTCGACCCGGGGGTCCAGAAACATGTCTGGTGGTGAGCAGCTGGTAAGCAGCCACTCAGCCTAGACACTAGTGTTAGGTCATTTTTCAGGGGGCATCTCTAAGATGCCCTCTGTGTGCATTTTTCATTAAATCCCACACTGGCATCAGTGTGGGTTTAATGTGCTGAGAAGTTTGATATCAAACTTCCCAGTTTTCAGTAAAGCCATTATGATGCCGTGGAGTTCATAATGACAAACTCCCAGCACCATATACTCTTAATGGCATTACTGCACTTACAATGTCTAAGAATTGGCTTAGACACTGTAGGGGTACAGGGCTCATGCACCTGTACCCTCACCACTGGAATAGTGCAAGCAGCTAGAGGTACCTGTTAGGCAGGAACCCAGGGCCCACTCAGTCAAAGTACATCAGCAGTTTAGCAAAAATTTAAAGGTACAGGGCCTCGAAGGGATGCACAATAAGTGCTGCAGCCCTTAGAGGCCTTCCCTGGCCACAGTGCCTTTGGTACCTGTGGTACCATTTACAAGGGGCTGACCTGTGGCCAAAGAGTGCCAATTGGGTTTTGTTTTTAATGCAGTTTAGGGAAAGAACATAGGCCCTGGGTACCTGTTAGGCAGGAGCCCAGGGCCCACTCAGTCAAAGTACATCAGCAGTTTAGCAAAAAGTGGGGGCAACCATGCAAAAAGAGGGCACCCTCTTACACCGACCTTTTATGGATCTTGAGTAACTGGGCCAAGCACCCCTTCAGCACTTAATTCTCATTAGTAGCAGGGATCAAACTGCCCAAGGGTTCTCGGACAGAGGTAGACACGGGGGTGAACGCAGGCTTACGACTCAAAATACATTTCGCAGCAGCAATAGATGATTGTCCTGGCAAATAATTGCTTTTATGAAAAAAAGAGTGATTATACACAAACACAAAGTAAAATATGGCATTCACAATCAATACACACAGTCCCCTGAGGGTAGGGCTCTAGTTTTTTTATAGGCAGGCCCCGGAGTCTCACTCCCCTCTCACTAGCCGGAGTGGTTATTCCCCATTCACTATAGGTGACACTCAGGTTAAGGCCCACTAGTAGTCTGAGTCTCAGGAGTCCCAGTCCGACTCTCTATTAAAGTCAAAAGTTTTTTAGTGCCAGGTTCCATCGGGCTGAATGGCCCAAAAATTAGTCTTACCCACACCAGCAGGATCTGAATGACCAATGTCTCCGAGTGCGCCGGGGGAGCAGGTCACTGACTGCACCCGGCTGCAAGGGGATCTCTAACCCCCTCTAAAAGTGAAGGTGGGTTGCCACCTGCACTCTGAAAACACAGAGTGGCTGTAAAGCAGCCGCTCTGTTTTTTCACTGAATGCGTTGCCCTGGGGGGGGCAGCACGAGTTCGCGGCTGCCCTGGGGGCAGCACATTCATCATAATAGGGCAAATTTTCATTGTGAGGTGCACTCGGGGCAAACAATAAAAATGTGCAAAAATACGCCTTGTCTGTAAAGTGGCCCCTGGTGTTGTAATTGTTTCCTCTTGTGAGTTAGGGGAAATGGTTTCTAGAGGGCAAGTGTAATTCCTTTTTACTAGCACCCTTCTTACTCTCCATTCTGCTGTTCAAAAGTGTTAACCGTGACCCCCTTATAGCTGAGTTGTTGTATACCATGTTGTGGTTAGTTACTCTCGTTTTATAAGGAAACAAACTCTTTTTGAAAAGACCACATGGTCCACGTGCCAATCTCAGGGGACATATACAGTCTGAGCATGTCTGCTCTTGAGGCAGATACCCCAGACTGCTCAGTATTGCCTTTGAACTCGACACAGTCCACAAAGCCTAAAGCTTATCCTCCAAAGGTCCAGGAGGCAAAATTCAGTTATTAAGTGCAGAGCACCGGAAACCACCGCCTCAAATTAAGCACTAGAAGGGATTTTGATAGTGGAAAGTGAGGCAATTTTGCTACTGATTGCCAGAAAGCACTGAAAATTGGAGACAGACGTATCTTCATGCTCCCTGATTTCTGTAGAGCAACTACGTTAAGGAGGCAGGAGTTGCAGGGCATGAGAAAGGAGTTTCCGACCCCTAAAAATGAGGCCCCTCATTGGAAAGGTGTAAGTGTTTTGTTTTTTTAACTTATCTTTATTAACAAGATTGCACATAAAGGATTGACATTAACATTACATCCCATTTTTTTTTGTCATCTCATATTACAGCTCTGAGCTCTCCATATGTGAATACAATAGCCTGCACTTAAAATGCTCAGATAGCAAACAACAATATGTGGGAAGCGATTCAACTCTGATTTTGCGTGCAACCATTTTATATCCAATATAATGAACAATAAGAGAACTACAATTTCTTATATAGATATAGTGAGAAAAGGGGAAGGAGGAAGGGTACTGATAAAGTACAAAGAAAGGGAAGGGATTGGGCGGCTGCAGCGGTCGATCCAGGCATCTTCCCATGTAAAACCTCAAGGATCAATCTGGGGCTCAGGCGGTAGGTGCTCATAGCAGAAATCCTATATAATGGGAGACTGATTTCCTGTCTGGGCATCAGGTTACCTATGCACACATAGGAGAGGAGCGTAGATCACAGGTTGTCTATGTATGTACAAGAGAGGAGCTCTGGGCCTCTGTATCGTCTAGACTCTGTGTGGATGTCGGACCTGGAGGCGGGCGTAACTCCCAACATATGGAGAAAAGTGGCTGGATCGAAGCCGCACCTAGGGCATGCTGCTGATCTGCCGAGAATAAAAAGTGCCAATCGCTGAGGCGTCAGGTATGCTCTATGGAGATAATAAAATTGAGTCCATTTAAATCTAGCATTACTGGCCACCTCACGAACCTGCGCTACTGCTCGTGTCCACTCACCCTCCGTAAGTGGGACAGGCAAGTCCGCCTCCCATTTATCCTTAATTTGAGTAAGCTCGATGGTGCGATCTGCTTTTAGGGACTTATAGAGACGTGATATCAATCCTCTGGTGGAACCTGGATCGAGAATCAATGACAATGTGTGGGATTCCACCGGTTCGTCTGGGAACGAAGTCCAGATCTCTTGGGCCGTACGTGATATTTTGGCATATTGCAAGAATTGGCCATCTGTGACCTGATACCAGTCTTTCGCCTCTTGAAAGGTCAAAAACGTTCCGTTTGCGTATAGATCCCCAGCCGTCAGACAACCCCCATCATACAATTGAGTAATATGCATTGCGTTTTGGATTCGGGTAAAACCCTGCAGCCATTGCAGGGGGAGGGTCGTTGCATATGGGGCCCTCCGGAGGGTTAAGGTGACTGCATGCTCCCATGCTGTCGCCACCTGCCGAACTATGTGAGGGCAGTCTTTAGGAGCACTGGAGCCCATCATGAGGTAGCCTGGGAGTGCCGTGCCAGCGTTTCGATCTGTCAGTAATTCTTGCTCCGTGTTCCGGCCCTCTGCGCACCATTGAGCCGCGTATTGTAAAAGTCCCACCAGATAATATAACCTAAAATCTGGGAGATCCAGGCCTCCCAAATCAGTGACAAGCTTGAGAACATCCAGTTTGACTCTACTACACCCTGCAGCCCACACCAAGGAGATCAAGAGACTGTTCAGTGTGTCAAACGCAGTTTTTGGTATTGCACAGAACGAATTCAGGAGTACACAGAGGCATATCAGGAGCATCACCATCTTCGCCATTGCCACCCTGCCAATGGCTGAATGGGGGAGTCTGTTCCAGAATTTCACCGACTCTTTAAGGCCACCTATGTCTCTCCCTACATTCAGTTCATACTGCGCTTCTGGTTTATGGGCCACCTGTATACCAAGGTATCGGAAGTGGCTGGTCTCCCATTGAAATCCCACTTCTGGTAAATCCAATACCTCTTCTGTCGCTAGTGCTGCCAGTGGGAAAACAACAGACTTTTGGCAATTCACATGCAGGCACGATGATGCTCCAAAAGTGGTTAGGATGCCCCGAAGCACCGGAATCGCCTACTCTGGATGTCGAACATATAGAAGCATGTCACCCGCATATAATGAGATGGCATGCGTACGGCCATCTACTGTTATACCCCACTGATTCATGACTTGTCTTAGCTCAATTGCAAGTGGCTCCATCGCCAGGGTGAATAAGAGCGGTGACAGTGGGCATCCCTGCTGTGTGCCTCTCTCAATATTAAAAGCTTCCGAAATCAGGCCCCCACTGCGAACTTTAGCACTGGGTTGATGGTAAAGCAGCTTAATCCATGATATAAACTCTCCGCCCAGTCCAATTCCCTGCAAAGTTTCCCAGAGATACTCCGACCATAACGTATCAAACGCCTTTTGGATATCTAAGGCAATTACTGCCGCTCGCAGACCACTATCCGCTACGGAATGCAATACGTGCGAAAGTCGCCATATATTCATATGTGTGCCTCTCCCTGGCATAAATCAGCATTGATCCTCATGCACCAGTGAGGTTACTACCCGGCTGAGACGTGTTGCCAGGACCTTGGCTAGGAGCTTAATGTCGACATTCATCATTGACAGTGGTCTATAGGAGCCTGGATCCGTCGCGTCCTTACCCGGCTTTGGGAGCTTAACTATCTGTGCTTCTCTCATAGACTGAGGGAGCTCGCCCTTCTGTTTAGCCTCCCGCAGAGTTTCCTACAAACGTGGGAGTAAATGGTCAGCGTATGCCTGGTAGAATTCCACCGGGATCCCATCTGGGCCCGGTGATTTGCAGCGTGCCATATCCTTCACCGCTGCCTGTAGGTTCTCCAGACTAATGTCTGGCTCCAAGCTTGCCTCCTGTTCATCAGTGAGGCAGGGTAGGGGCACTCCTGGAAGAAATTCCCTATCTGCAACATGGTCCATTCCCAACCGCTCTAGGTAGATCTCCGATAGGTGACTACACATCAGAGTGTTAATTTCTGCCTGTGTGTTGACCAATGTGCCGTTCAGACATCTCAGTGAAAGTATCAACGGGGTCGGCCGTTCCCGTTTAATCAGCCACGCAAGCAGTCTCCCCGACTTATCCCCTTCCCTATGGAGCAACTGGCGGTATTCTCGTCTAGTGAGACAATCTAGCCTGTCCCATAACTCGCAGACTCAATGTTGTGCCTGCAGAGCACTATCACCCTGGGCGTCCAGTCGCTGTTCCCCATGTTGCACTGATGCTAACTCGTTTTCTGCTGCAATCAGTTCCCTCTCTAATTTCCTCCTCGTCTCACCAATTTTTGAAAGGCATTGTCCCCGGACTACCACTTTGAGCATATCCCATTCTGTACCTCTGCTATTTGCAGTCGTCCAGTTTGTTTTGAAATACCCCAAGCTCCTCTGGAAAGGGCACATCTCGAAGCACCTCTGGGCGTAAGCACCACAGGGGGACTCACGGCCGCACCAGCATGTGTGCCCAGTCAAGCAAGACCGGAGCATGGTCTGACAGGAATCGTCCCATTAGCCGCACCTATGTCACAGCTTCCACAGAATCCTCTGATAATAATAATAGAACCAGTCTGCTAGAAACTCCATGTGCTGCTGCGTAACAGGTATATCCCTGTTTGTAAGGGTGCCACTTCCGCCAGACATCGACACAATGTAGGCGACTCATTACTTCCTTCAAGGATGTGGTCATGTGAGGCTTAGTATGTAATCGAGGATGTCTGTCTAAATAACCATCAAGCACACAGTTGAATTCACCTGCCCAAATTAATCGTACCCCCACATACGGAAGAAATAAACTCTCTAGGGCTATATAAAAGTCCCCGTCATCAATGTTTGGGGCGTACACGTTCAACAGGCACACTTCTTTACCATCTAGTACTCCATGCACTATTACGTACCTTCCCTCAACATCTGCTGTATAGTTTTGAACATGGAAGGGTACCTGTGGAGCCACCCATATTGCTGCCTCCCTGGAATAGCTGGAATAAGTAGAGGAGAACAACTGTCCTCTCCACTTCCTATGCAGCTTTTGCGCCTCAGAATCTATCAAATGAGTTTCCTGTAACATTGCCACCTGTACCCCCTGTCTCCGCAGGTACGTGTGGGTTCTATATCTTTTCACAAATGACTTAAGCCCTCTCACATTCCACGTTAAAATTCTAAATCGGACCATTCTACCTTGCAATTACAGAGGCCTCCACCCCCCATATGCCCTTCATGCCTGTCTTTGTCGCTGCCACGACCTGTAAACATCTCAGAAAAAACAACCAGGAGTACAAATACTGTAACATTTAACATATCCCTCCCCCAGGGTAGACACTGCATAACAAAACTTGTGCATCCCCATAATTGATTCAATTGTTCCCCATCCCACCCATTCGCCCGTTCCCCAAACCAAGTGAAAATCATTATCATATATCCAACAATATATTTAAATACTCAATCAGACATCCAGTGTATATCCTATACCATAAATAGACAACAGGATGTGGGAGCACACCGCTGACCTCTCAGGCAAGGTTCGCCCCTGGCATTCTGGTAAATGCAGTTTCTTGTAGCTCGCTCCGATATTTTCGAAAACACTCGAAAATATCGGAGGGAGCGACAAGAGACTGCATTTACCAGAATGCCAGGGGCGAACCTTGCCTGAGAGGTCAGCGGTGTGCTCCCACATCCTGTTGTCTATTTAAAGTACTCCCGTGAGTCATTGAGCTGACGAGCTCGTGGATGAAGCACCTGCGCGCCAGTGAGAGGTACCGGACCTGATAGAATGTTTGGCAGCCTACTCAGCAAACCCCAAAATACAAGACTGTATTCTCTACTGATGACGGTTAATAAACCAGAAACACGTGTCTAGAGATCAGCACTATCTGTGCCAACCTTGGCGAAACACTCGAAAATATCGGAGCATGCTACAAGAGACTGCATTTACTAGAATGCCAGGGGCGAACCTTGCCTAAGAGGTCAGCGGTGTGCTCCCACATCCTGTTGTCTATTTAAAGTACTCCCGTGAGTCATTGAGCTGACGAGCTCGTGGATGAAGCACCTGCGAGCCAGTGAGAGGTACCGGACCTGATATAATGTTTGGCAGCCTACTCAGCAAACCCCAAAATACAAGACTGTATTCTCTACTGATGACGGTTAATAAACCAGAAACACGTGTCTAGAGATCAGCACTATCTGCGCCAACCTTGGCGAAACACTCGAAAATATCGGAGCGAGCTACAAGAGACTGCATTTACCAGAATGCCAGGGGCGAACCTTGCCTGAGAGGTCAGCGGTGTGCTCCCACATCCTGTTGTCTATTTAAAGTACTCCCGTGAGTCATTGAGCTGACGAGCTCGGAGATGAAGCACCTGCGTGCCAGTGAGAGGTGCCGGACCTGATATAATGTTTGGCAGCCTACTCAGCAAACCCCAAAATACAAGACTGTATTCTCTACTGATGACGGTTAATAAACCAGAAACACGTGTCTAGAGATCAGCACTATCTGCGCCAACCTTGGCGAAACACTCGAAAATATCGGAGCGAGCTACAAGAGACTGCATTTACCAGAATGCCAGGGGCGAACCTTGCCTGAGAGGTCAGCGGTGTGCTCCCACATCCTGTTGTCTATATCCTATACCAGTTCAGGAAGGCATTCACTGCTGCGCTGCGCTTCCTGTTCCGGTACTCACACGTACCTAAGTATACAATGCAATCTCTCGTCACACACACACATTCCGCATATTCCAAAACATATTAAGAACAAAATAAATAAATACATAAATAAATAGATACATAACTGATATTCGACAAGTGGAAATTAGAAGAAATGGGAAATGGAGGAACCTAATAGAAACAAAATACGTAAGAGAATAGCAATGCAAGGAGAAAAGTCACAGGTAGAATAAAGATAAGCAAGAGGAAGAAGAAGAAGAAAAGGGGCTTCTCTACCCGTGTCTTTCAGGTGCGCTCCACGGTCTTCAAGGAATCGTAACAGATACGCGGGAACCATCTGTATAAGGCTTGAGGATTCCCGCTGTCTGCCCCCATGTGGACAAGTACTAGTTTTAGTCTGCCTCTCGTGCTGTAGCCTCTCACTCACCAAACCAGTTAAATTCTTCAGAGGGGGTTGTCAAGTGCCCGGCTGTTGAGGTGTGTCCTCAACTATGTCTCCTGTGCTAGCTTCTGAGCTTGATGCTGTTACCACCTCTACCAGCACATTGGCTGCTTCGCGCTCCGCCTGTTGAGCTTTCAGATCAAGTCTTGGAGACTGCCTACCTTCAGAGTCAGTCTCAGCACGTTCTAGGTCTAAGGAGCCATGTTGGCGCACAACAACTCTCTGGGCAGAACTCAAGACTCTACTAGGACGTCTGCTCCTGTTGCTGCTTTTCCCTCTTTTCTTAAGCGTTTCACTCTGTCGAGGCAATCCACGCTGCCTAAGGGGCCTTCCCTCTCCGTGTACCTCTTGCCAATCCCACACATCCTCAGGCATCGTGAAAAAATGAGTCCGGCCCCCATGTATGACTTTCAATTTGGCTGGATACAGCAACATGTACTGGAGGTCCATTGCCCTAAGTTTTTGCTTCACTCCTCCAAATGACGCTCTTTGTTGTTGTACTTGACAAGTGTAATCTGGGAAAATTCGGATAACATGATTACCAAACGCAGGGTCTCCTTCCCGGCGCGATGCCTTCAGAATAACGTTGCGATCTCTATAATTAAGTACCTTTCCAATAAGTGTTCGAGGTGAGGCCCCCGGGGGAAGAGCAGGCACCAGAGCCCTGTGTGCCCTCTCAATTATGAAGATGTTAGAGAGCACCCCCATCGGCAGCGCCCCCGCATCCATTTCTCTAGAAAACTCTCCGGCGGGTCCCCTCCGGGAATCCAACAAATCTGAGATTACTCCTCCTCAAGCTCCCCTCCGCGTCTTCAGCATGGCGCTCCAGCAGGGTTGTCTTGGCCGACAGTACAGTGAGGCTTGTTTTCAGTTTGGAAACCTCACTCTGAAGTTCTGTGACAGTCTTTTCTGTGGCCAGGGGGCGCTCTACAACGGTACGAAGGTCCACTCGCAGTAGCCCAACACCGTTTCAATTTTGGCATGCACCGCTGTACTAGATGCTTCAATCGCTGCCAATATCTGAGCCCCTGTAGCTGCCTGCTGGGCACTATCTTGTGCAGGCTGCTTCTCATGTGAGGCACCAGTTTTTGATGCGCCACCATGGGCCGTATATTGGTTCATTTTTGTCTGCTGGGCACCACGTGGTAGCCTATCCTTCCCCATTTATGGTGTGGAAGCTCACTCGCAGGGAACCACGGTATGCTTAATAATTGCTGAGTTCTTGTGGCGTGAAATTCGTCGCCGAGGTTCTGTGAGTATCAACCTCAATGAGTTTCTGTGAGACCCCTTGATTCTCCCAGCCTAGGCCCACTGCATAATTACGAGCTCATCCTCATAGCATTCCTTTCTGGATTGTCGTGAAGCTTTCCATATCTCTATGCTAGTAAGCAGGAGTATGGGGGGCAACGTTATCTCCTTCGACTCACCACCAGCAGCGTTCACCACCTAGGGTCTCACTGGGTCCCCTGAAACAAACACCAAAGCTGGGGGATCCCAATAGGGCCACACTCCTGTGCTCTGTGCTGCATTATGATTGGTCTGCCCAGTTTCAATTGATATAACGCTGCAGCCCAATATGTCCTCCTTTCCCCCAGGGGCGATTCTCCCTCACTTGTAGCACTCTCCTTGGTCTTCACTGCAGGATGGGGGGGACCACCCTCCAATCACTGCAGGCCACCCCAGGCACACCGTCTGATCCTCCGTCTCTGGACCCCCCCTCATGGCCGGTGACGGCACCGGAATGCCGGAGACCGTGCGGTGCTCGAAACTGTGGCCTAATTCCCTCGTCTCTAGCCTTCTGTGCTATCTCCTGGCCCGGCACTACCGCAGGTCTCTATGCGCTGGGGGGGAGGAGGGGGGGTGATCGCTCTCTCCTGCAGCATGGAGACAGTTCAAGTGGTGGCCAGCTCGAGTACCCCCGCCTGCACCAGACCGCACCGTTAGCCGCCTCTACTTCTCGGCCGCACTGTATTACAAGGGCTGCACCTTGGTGCTGGAGGCCTCGTGTGCCGCTCAATCATGCAGCCGAGTTTACTGACCTCGCGAGGCTTTACTGCAGTCCTCTGCGCCCACAAGGCTGATGGCAGGAGCAGGAGACCACCCCCTCACAGTCCGGTCAGCAGGGGTAGCCCACGCCCGCAGTACTCTTGAATCTCGCCTTTTTTATATATATTTTTTTCCTTTATTTTTGTTTCTTTCCCCAATCCAGTAGCAGCACTCCTCTGCCGAAACCCGCCTCTCCCGCGGGGCTTATATCACTGACACGGCGCTGACGATTTCCCACCGGTAGGCCTCATATGCCTCCGCAGCTACCAACACTCTTGTAGCGGCCGATTCATCCGAGGGAGGGAGGGGCAGTCACCAGGCAGCTGTGCCCTCCCATTGTTTCCAGGCCACAGTCGCCTCCAGCCACTCCGCTCTGCTGATCCAGCCACTCGCCCGCCGCTTGCGCATTAGAGGGGACGTCTGGGTCCGGCCCACACCTCACGCACAGTCGCTGGGCCCCAGATTACATCCAGCGCTCTCCAAGCAGGGGGGGGGGCAGAGTTCAGGTATGCCCAGACGTGGGTCCCTTGCTCACTTTGCCACTGGATTCAAGCAAGCCTGGCTGATGACGGCTGAAATGCCAGAAACCGGTCCTAGGATGCTTGTTTCCGGTCCAGGGAAGACATGGCTTGGCAGTTCGGGCTGGACTGTTCCCATGAGGCACAGGGTCAGACTGATTTGCATATGGCCATGTCTGAACTGGGGTGGTGGAGTGAGCTAAAGAATGATGATGGATTAAACCCAGATCAGTTGACTGGGGGTGAGTGTTTGATTGGCTCAAGCGTTCCGTCCATCATCCCCTTTTGTATCGCTTTGGTCGCCCTAAGTTGGCGGGGTATGCCCAGACGTGGGTCCCTTGCTCACTTTGCCACTGGATTCAAGCAAGCCTGGCTGATGACGGCTGAAATGCCAGAAACCGGTCCTAGGATGCTTGTTTCCGGTCCAGGGAAGACATGGCTTGGCAGTTCGGGCTGGACTGTTCCCATGAGGCACAGGGTCAGACTGATTTGCATATGGCCATGTCTGAACTGGGGTGGTGGAGTGAGCTAAAGAATGATGATGGATTAAACCCAGATCAGTTGTCTGGGGGTGAGTGTTTGATTGGCTCAAGCGTTCCGTCCATCATCCCTTTTGTATCGCTTTGGTCGCCCTAAGTTGGCGGGGTATGCCCAGACGTGGGTCCCTTGCTCACTTTGCCACTGGATTCAAGCAAGCCTGGCTGATGACGGCTGAAATGCCAGAAACCGGTCCTAGGATGCTTGTTTCCGGTCCAGGGAAGACATGGCTTGGCAGTTCGGGCTGGACTGTTCCCATGAGGCACAGGGTCAGACTGATTTGCATATGGCCATGTCTGAACTGGGGTGGTGGAGTGAGCTAAAGAATGATGATGGATTAAACCCAGATCAGTTGACTGGGGGTGAGTGTTTGATTGGCTCAAGCGTTCCGTCCATCATCCCCTTTTGTATCGCCTTGAGTAAACCACTAATGCCAGGCAAAGGGATTCCCCGCCCAGTCCAACCGCAATCTTCCGTCGTTGGCCGGGGGTCCACCCAGCTCCGTCTGCGGCCCAGCGCCCTGGTAAGCCGCCTACGTCTCAAGACTCCGGAGCGGGTGGGGCACAAACCGCTGTCAGAGCTCTTCAGGTGCTCTCCTCCAACTTCTGTTCACCAGCGCCACCCTTTCTGACTTTCAGCAACCGTTTATGGGCATTTTTTCCTAGGATTTTTACACAGGCAGACTCGGAGCTCTTTAGAGCATGTCTGCTCCGGTCACCATCTTGGTCACGCCCCCAAGGTGTACCAAGTGTTACTAGGGGTGCTACATGGGATTCCAGATGTTACCTTGGTGAAGTGGCATGGGATGAGAGTACATTGAAGGACATTTGCCCTACTAGAAGGCTTCTGCTTCTTGGAGCTCTGGAATGTGGGGAGGAGAATCGGGAAGACAGTTGGTGGAGGAGCTTGAAGACAGATTGCTGCACAAGCTGCTCCTGTAACATGGAAGAATCCTTCTTACCCAGTGGCAGCTGCTAGTGAACAGAAGTGGGTCAGCGGGGGGAGGAGTATGGGGGTGAAAAAATAAAAGATCACTTATCTGCCGGCCGCCGCCACTCGTCCGTCCTCTTCTGTTCCTGACTCCTGGCAGCACACAGGCTCCCAGACTCCCTTAAGCCAATCACAACGCTGCTGTCATGCTGGTAATAGCATTACCAGCATAACAACAGTGTTGTGATTGGTCTGAGTGGCCTGGTTTGCCGCTCAGACAGTGCCTGGGAGCCTGGGATTGTTCTCTACCCATGCACCACAGCCAGGTAGAGAAATGCTAAGTGCTCATGTCAGTTTGACCATCCTAAGACGGTCGACCAAACGGTCATGCACGCCACTCCTCCTCCCTGCATGATGACAGCCCAGCCCCGCCCCGCCTTAAACTGGCTGAGCACTGAAAAGAACATGATAATAACATTGTGTTATTATCATTTTATTTTTCCTTTTTGCACTGCTCAGAGAGCAGTGGGGCGAATCTCCTCCACCTTAACGGAGGAGCCGCTGCAGTCCTTACCTGTACATGTGCAGTCATCTTTTCAAAATTTTGGTGACAAGCTGGAGCAGTACAGGCAGTGGCGTAATGAAACTTGAGCCCCCCCCACAAGGTACATAGAGGGCCCCCCCCAAGCTTTGGACCCAGTCAGGGGCTCTCAACTCAGGGGCCCGTGCACAGTGCCGAAAGGGGACACCTGGAGCTAATGTTACGCCACTGAGTACCAGAGCAGCTTCTGGATGTCAGCTGTTCCGTCAGAACACCAGCGGTAATCAGAAGAGCAATGTTAGGGCTGACGACATACGTATATATGTCAAACACTACTATAAAGGTGTAAGATTGCTTGTGATGGGTTTGCACTTCAGTTTTCTAGGTAACTTGCAGCTGGAATATCAGGGAAATATTATTTAAAATTAGGGCTGTTGGCGCTTACGTGCAGGAGCACGCAACGAGTGGTGACGTTTCCAGTTCTCATGTGACAAAAGGTGATGCATCGAATATAAGGCAACGTCTCACGTGATGCATCACCCTGACACAACGCCTTCATGCTTGTCCTATAGCCATATGTCAGTATAGGAGTGACACGCTGTGAGACGACTCTCTGCAACTTTTGATTCCTATTACACAAGCGTTCAGCACAACGCATTCACTGAAGCGTATGAGAGGGTAAACCAAACGATGGAATGGAAAAGCGATTTCTGTGACTTCATCTATTTTCAGTGGAATCGCACTTCAACGTGGAACGGTATTTATATTTTGTGATATATAGCATGATTAATTGCAATTTATCAAATTTCCAGTGAGCAAAAGTAGTCATATTATAACTTTGTGACGTCTTTTAGTATGTGGCTCCAGAGATTTGTATAGGGTATAATGTTTTTGTTTATCTGTATTACCACCAGTTCTAAATTTAGTTGCCGTTAAGATCTCAGGACAACTGGATAATAACCAACATCAACAATGCTCACGAAAGCTAGCATTGCAGCTACACTGATTTTGCAACTGGTTAGTGTCCACTGTGCAATGGGAACTATGATATCCTGCTTTTGTGGCTAATGTGGAGTTATATGAAGGCAAAGAATGTTCATCGGAGATGGTTGAAAAACTGCTTAGGTGGAGGAGGTTTAAAAGAATGAAAATACTTACCTCCTTTAGAGAATAGCTGAAATCTGGATGTATTTTTGGATGCCATCAAACAACTGAGTTTAAGATTTGGTAAGCAAATAATAAAATGAGGATGGAACGATTTAATTTTTACTGAAGAGTTAAAAAAAAATGACTGAAAAATATGTATCTGCCTTACGAACTCTTGCTGTGTCTTGTGAATTTGAATCACATATGATGAAGTGTTGAAAAATGAAGAGATGATGAAGACTTAAAGCAAGAAAGTTCAGGAGAGGCTATGGCTTGGCACAGAAATGGTGTTGAGTGCTACCATAAATATTGCTAAAGGAATTGAGTAATTAGAGAAGTTTGTACAAGACATTTATTTAATTTAATTTATTTATTTATAGATTTATAGAGTGCGCAGCTACCCAACAGGGTTTCCCAGCGCTGAACGGGACAACACTCAAGCCACAGAATGCAAACGAAAGCACAGAAAGGGTTATACTTGGCTGTAAAGGAAAGTCTTTAATTTCTTACGAAAGGCTAAAAGCGATTGACACATCCTAAGTTCCAGTGGAAGGGAATTCCTCAGTTTGGGGCCTAAGTAGGAGAACGAGCGGCCTCTCATACTAGCAAGACCGAACCTGGGCACAGAAAACAGAGAAAGGCTAGCTGATCTCAGCTGTCGAGTGGGCATGTAAGGTTTGACCAGGCTTTGTATGTAGGGGGCAACCAAACCATGGGGCCTATTATGATGGCGGCCGGAAAACCTCCCCGACCGCCATGGTAGCGGAAAACAACCACCCGCCGGTACCCGCCCAAAAAAACCGACTGCGGCGGTAAGAGCCACCCAAAAACCGCTCGTAGCGGGCGGAGAAGGCAAAAACCCATCCGCGGTGGTCGGATTCTTGGAGGAAAAAAATCAAACCGCTGCCACGACAGCGGAGACACCGCACGGAACATTAGGATATCCCCGATGTGACCGCGGTACATTCCGCTGAATCCGACCGCCGAAAACGCCAACAGTGATGAATGGGAGAGCAGCCGGAAGAACTGCAGCATAGCCACCGCTGCGGACGCTCCGTGACAAATATGGCGGTCGACAGAAAAAAATCACAACAAGGTCACAAAGTGCACACAGCAAACTAGCCATGCACCCAAAAACACATAACACACCCCAATGACACAACCACATGGCAACTACAAAAATCCAAATCCCAGGGCAACCCACACAACACACCTGACAGCAATACCCCATTCGGACACACCCACATAGCTGGGTATAAAACCAGCCCCTTCCCTGACCACAATCCTCTGCAATACTCCACAACTGAAGGGCCCAACACCAGAGCACAAAGGAGAGGCAAATCTGCACACCATCACTACTCACACCACACACAGCACCACCACCACTTCCACACCTGCACCTCTAACCCCTCTGCACATCACACACCATACACATCACCCCCACCCCCACCACTTACACACCTGCACCTCAAACCCCTTAGCACATCACACACCATGGCACCACAGAAAATGCCAAAATTCACAGATAGTGAGTTGACAGTCATGGTAGATGAGATAGTCAGAGTTGAACCACAACTGTTTGGTAACCTGGTCCAACAGACACCATTAGCCAGAAGAAATCAAATGTGGGCAAGGATAGTCGATAAGGTCAATGCAGTAGGGACCATCCCACGCAACAGACAGGAAATCATCAGGCGGTGGCATGACCTGAAGAGTGTTGTCAAAAAGAAGAGGAGCAAGAACCATGAGCTGGCTCAGTGGACTGGCGGTGGCCCTCCCATTCCACCAAGAACATTCACTGCATGGGAGGAGAAGGTGCTTGCCATACTGCATCCAGAGAGTCTCACAGGAATACCCGGGGAGTGGAGGCTGTACAAACAAATGTAGACCATTACACAGCAATGTACTGTCAAGCACAACTACAAAGCTACATCTCAGAGGCACAAGTATATCCATATGCACCACAATATCCAACACATGTCCCACAGATGTAACATCCACTACATCTGAATCACCCCAAAAGGTAGCCAACATTTACAGGGTTGTATGTGCCCAGGCAAATAGCACTACAACTCCCACCAGGCCCCCTGTCCCACCCCTGAGCAGGATGGAGCAATCCACACCCAGAAGCATTGGGAAGCCATTGTCTCACTACAAACAAACTAACAGGTAGGTAGCCATCTTCCCTGGGAGGGCTGTTTGGGGGTGGGAGGCCTGCACAACAACTCCCACCATGCCCCCTTGTTCCCCAGCACATCAAGATGGAGCACTCCCTCCCACCCAGATGCATGTGTCAGTCATTGCACTGTCCACTTCAAACTAACAGGTAGGTAGCCATCTTCCCTGGGAGGGCTGTTTGGGGTGGGAGGCCTGCACAACAACTCCCACCATGTCCCCTTGTTCCCCAGCACATCAAGATGGCGCACTCCCTCCCACCCAGATGCATGCGCCAGTCATTGCACTGTCCACTTCAAACTAACAGGTAGGTAGCCATCTTCCCTGGGAGGGCTGTTTGGGGTTGGGAGGCCTGCAGTACTACTCCCACCAGGCCCCCTGTCCCACCTCTGAGCAGGATGGAGCACTCCACACCCAGAAGCATTGGGAAGCCATTGTCTCACTACAAACAAACTAACAGCTAGGTAGCCATCTTCCCTGGGAGGGCTGTTTGGGGGTGGGAGGCCTGCACAACAACTCTCACCATTCCCCCTTGTTCCCCAGCACATCACGATGGAGCACTCCCTCCTACCCAGATGCATGTGTCAGTTATTGCACTGTCCACTTCAAACTAACAGGTAGGTAGCCATCTTCCCTGGGAGGGCTGTTTGGGGGTGGGAGGCCTGAAGTACTACTCCCACCAGGCCCCCTGTCCCACCCCTGAGCAGGATGGAGCACTCCACACCCAGAAGCATTGGGAAGCCATTGTCTCACTACAAACAAACTAACAGCTAGGTAGCCATCTTCCCTGGGAGGGCTGTTTGGGGGTGGGAGGCCTGCAGTACTACTCCCACCATGCCTCCTTGTTCCCCAGCACATCAAGATGGAGCACTCCCTCCCACCCAGATGCATGTGTCAGTCATTGCACTGTCCACTTCAAACTAACAGGTAGGTAGACATATTATGCCCTCTTGTCCCATCCCTGAGCAGGATGTAAGCCTCCACCACACACACACATAGATGTGACACAAATCCAACCCAAATGTGAAAACAGAACAGGTAAGTAGCCAGTACATGCACCCAGCCCTTCCTCCCAAAAAGCATGGTGCCATATGACAACACCAGCCCTCTCATCACACAAAAATACACACAGATCAAATTGCCACTCACAGTGTGCAGACAGCTAAGCAAATGTAACTGCCACAGCAACCAAAGTGTGACACACCAATTCACATGTAGAAGAAAGTCTGTGCACAATCATGCACAGCACTGAATGCCATGTGTAAGTGCTATGTGGCCAGAGCAGCAAGGACCATATGTAAACAAAGAAAGCCTGGTTGTTGGTACAAATTCATATTTGCACATGACACTACAAAGGTATGCATGAGATGACAATGGCCAGGACCTGCTCAGATGTAACGTCTGCCAGGGCAGAGTGACCAACAAAGAGGCGCCACAGAAATGCTTTGTTGCGCCAGTCCCTAGATGGCAACATGTCCCTGTAATCACAAAACATGCACGTGGCACATGGTATGTTGAGACACCTCACACCATGGACAACTAATGCATGTACCTCAACATCATCTCAGGAGGCACAGTACGGCGCATACAAACAATGTGATGACGAGTCAACTGTGTGGTGTACAAACAGTGAATAATACACAGCCAACACAAAGCTTGCGGGGTGCACTACAATGACCATTTATCATCTCTCATCTGTCCCACAGGTGACCAAGAACTAACTGCAGAGGACAACACCAGCAACCTGCAGAGCCAGTCTCCCCCCCCCCCGGAACATGGACTCTCAGATGTTGACTACAGGTATTCAGAGGACGATGACCCCGGAGCCGGTCCATCTGGTGTGCCCAGGAACCCATTGTCCCCCCCACCACATCTGCAGCAACACCAACAGCTATGCAGACCCCTGCTGTTACGGCCTGTGTGTCCTACACCACCACCACCACCACCATCAGTGCTGCCTGCAATACCCTCCCTGTCCCAGAGGATGACCACCCCACACCACCAACCGAGGTGGGCAGGGAGAGGATGCCGGTGCCTACAGTGGTGATGCAACAGGTCCGTGGCAGCAGGGCAGGTGGGAGTGGCAGGGTCACTCACAGACAACCAGAGCCTGGGACCGAAGCCCTGGACAGCATAAACAGAGTCCTTGGGGCATATGAACGGGCCCAGGGACGAATGGCCCGGGCAGAAGAAGATTCCCGCGAGCTCCTCCTGCTGAAGAGGTCCATGGACACCTGCATGGGACAAATTGTGGACCTCTTGGGCCAGATAGTGGAGGCACTGAGGGACAGGCCTGCGCCACAAACAACACCTCCACCTCCCCCTGCTGAGCTGCAGGATGACAGTTCAACATCCTCCCCTGCGGCCACAGAGAGGGGTGAGTCCTCAGACCCCACAGGCCCCACAGCAGAGGCCCCCCTGCCAAGCGACGAAGGGGCCGTCCCAAGAAATCCCTGGGAGTATCCCGTGGCAAAGCACCTGCCAAACGTCAGTCACGGAGCCAGCCATGATGGCAACACTCTTCACTACTGCATTGACTCATTGGACTGTCCTTCCCCACACTGCCTTGTGAATGGCATCTGTCTGTTGGACTGGGTCACCACATCAGTGTGGTGACTACTCGATTCTCTCACTTACCATAACTGTCAACTCACTGCTTCACTAATCACCTCAATGTAAATGTTCACCCCCTCATATGTCACCATTGTAAATAAAACTCCTTACACACATGTTGTTGTTTCTGCTCCGTCTTTATTCCGGGATGTGCAGTCATCACCATGATTAAAATGTACCAGGAGTATGGAATGTATGTAGGCAAGGAGAGGCTGAAGGGACCTAGGAAAACACAACAGAACAAGATTCACTAGTCTGGGTGTGGCATCACAGACATCACACAACACATACCATAAAGCTAATACAACATGCACACATCACAATGAGCAACAAGTGCCAACATACACATCCTGTAGATGTTCAAAATTACCCTGTCCCATAAACATTGTCAGCCACCACTGAGTCAACAACCGGCTGCAGTCACAAAGCTCACATACACCTTCACAACAACAGCAACATCATCAGACAATGGGTCCGTTGTACATTGAAACTCACCTTCAAGTGAAGTAGCGGCTGATGAGCTGTTGAAGCAGGTCAACATCATCCTCCTCTCCACTGTCCTCATCACTGGACACGGGTTGGTTTGCAGGTGGGGGCCATGGCTGCTCATCAACATCCAGGAGCAGGGGGATATCCTTGCGAATGGCTAGGTTGTGGAGCATGCAGCACTCCACAGCAATCTGACACACCTTCCTGGGTGAGTACATGAGTGCACCTCCCGTCTTGTCAAGGCAGCGAAATCGTGACTTCAGGAGACCAAAAGTCCGCTCCACCACACGACGTGTCCTCCCATGGGCATCATTGTAGCGTACATCAGCTGGTGTCCTGGGATTCCGCAGTGGGCTCAGCAACCACGGACGGTTGGGATATGCAGAGTTACCTAGGTGTGAGAGACACAGATAAACCTTGTAATTATACTGTGGCAGAGGACAGCATGTCACACACACAGCACGCTACTGGACTCTTCGTACTCACCCACAATCCATGCACGCTCAGGAAGCAGATTAGCCATGAGCTGTGGTACAATGCTGTTCCGCATGATATATGAGTCATGGGCTGAGCCTGGATATTTGGCACACACGTGCGTGATGATCATGTCCGCCTGGCACACCACTTGCACATTTATGGAGTGGAAATGTTTTCGATTCCTATAAATGTGCTCCTGTGCCTGTGGTGGAACAAGCCCAACATGGGTGCAATCAATGGCCCCAACAACATGGGGGATGTGTCCAAGGGCATAAAAGTCTCCCTTTACAGCCGCCAATTCCGGCACCCTGGGGAAATGGATATACCTGTCCTTGTAAATCATCATGGCGGACAGGACATCACGCAGCACCATGCTGAACATGGGTTGCGACATCCCACCTGCGCTGGACACCGTGTACTGGAATGATCCAGAGGCAAAAAAATGCAGAGTCGCCATCACCTTAGATGTTGGGGTGAAAGCTGTTGGATATGTTCTGAGAGACTGCAGGTGGGGCTCCAACATAACACAGAGGTTTTGTAGGGTGGCTCTGTCCAGACGGAACTTCTGGATGACCTCCTCATCCTCCATGTCTGCCAGCACGGTGTAGGGACAATGCAGATTTGGTCTCCTCCTAGTTGAGATGAAAGTGGACACATGTCAATTCAATACACCCTGAGACGTGTACAGCATCTTACATTTTGACTGACACAACGCCAACAATGACTGTCATCACAATTGAGTTACAGAGCAGCTTACACGTAGGGACACCTTCAGCCACACTACTCGCACACTTGTCCCTTTCCACACAGCAAGTACATCCAAAACAACATCTGACTATGCGAATGCACGTAAGGATATGGCCACATCTAGCATGAGCAGGCCTGAGGGTATTTCATACAGCATATGTGTAAAACTGCAACACCACTGTCTCATACCTAGCTGCTGTACCTGACACACCTTCAGGCGTGAGTTGAACATGGCACACATCAACAACACAATGACCACAGGCTGAGCGTAAACAACAAGTGTGTGCATGATCAAAGAAAACAAGACAGTCAAATCTGCACATTCTACATTAAGACATACATCACTGTGATTTTCACAGCACTTTCACACATTGACATGTGTACACATTTGAGAGTCCATAACAACACTGTTCGGTGTACATGCCCATCAATATCACTAGTGACATGTGAGTGAGTACATGCCAATGAACTACATGATATACACAAACATGGCATGTGTAGTCAGCAGTGTGTTAAATGTTACACTGGCATTGTGTGCACAATGATGTGCCATTAATCATGTGGCCATTGTGTACTGTTGATGACTGCCCATTGGCCATTGACACAGCATGATGTGTCCATAGGTGCTGACAAAGTGTCCCGCCACCCAAATCACGATCACTCACGTCAATGTATGGCACCCAAATCGCGGAAGCTCCCTCCTGCCACCAGCGGTGTGTCACCACCAATCCCTAGAACACAATCACGGTAGTGAGAGATATATATGTATTGACAAATGGCGGTTGGCATGCTACGCCACCCAAATCACGGTCACAGGCACCAATGTATGGTACCCAAATCGCGGAAGCTACCGCCTGGCACCAGCGGTGTGTCACCACCAATCCCTAGAACACAATCGCGGTAGTGAGAGATATATATGTATTGACAAATGGCGTTTGGCATGCTCCGCCTCCCAAATCACGGTCACAGGCACCAATGTATGGCACCCAAATCGCGGAAGCTCCCTCCTGCCACCACCGGTGTGTCACCACCAATCCCTAGAACACAATCGCGGTAGTGAGAGATATATATGTATTGACAAATGGCGGTTGGCATGCTCCGCCACCTAAATCACGGTCACAGGCACCAATGTATGGCACCCAAATTGCGGAAGCTACCGCCTGGCACCAGCGGTGTGTCACCACCAATCCCTAGAACACAATCGCGGTAGTGAGAGATATATATGTATTGACAAATGGCGGTTGGCATGCTCTGCCACCCAAATCACGGTCACAGGCACCAATGTATGGCACCCAAATCACGGAAGCTCGCTCCTGCCACCAGCGGTGTGTCACCACCAATCCCTAGAACACAATCGCGGTAGTGAGAGATATATATGTATTGACAAATGGCGGTTGGCATGCTCCGCCACCCAAATCACGGTCACAGGCACCAATGTATGGCACCCAAATCACGGAAGCTACCGCCTGGCACCAGCGGTGTGTCACCGCCATGGCCCAAGACACCATTGAAGGAGTGATAGGCATTTACACATGGCTAATGGCGGTTGGCATGCTCCGCCACCCAGATCCCGGTCACTCATAGCAATGTATGGCCCCGGAATCGCTGTAGCGCCCGCCTGTCCCCTGCGGTGTGTCACCGCCATGAACCATGCCCTTACAGCCAATGGGAACCGCAATCGCGGTAGCCTGATGCAATTTTGAAAATCGCGGTAGGCGTGCTCCGCCACCGCGGAGCCGGTCATTGGATGCACTTGAAAGATGCACCACCGCGGTAGCGCCCGCCTGTCCCCTGCGGTGTGTCACCGCCATGAACTATGACCTTACAGCCAATGGGAACTGCAATCGCGGTAGCCTGATGCAATTTTGAAAATCGCGGTAGGTGTGCTGCGCCACCGCGGAGCCGGTCATTGGATGTGTTTGAATAAGGCAGACCTAGAACACCAATTGCAGCAGCTTAGAACCACTGAAACGAGCCCAGGGGACTATATATGTGTGTGAGAGCCACACATTTACACAGCTCACAGAGCCTGCTGCCTGCCACCCCTCACCACCAACTGCTTCTGCTGCTGCTGTCTCCAGGGCCTGCTGCCTGCCACCCCTCACCACCAACTGCTTCTGCTGCTGCTGTCTCCAGGGCCTGCTGCCTGCCACCCCTCACCACCAACTGCTTCTGCTGCTGCTGTCTCCAGGGCCTGCTGTCTGCCACCCCTCACCACCAACTGCTTCTGCTGCTGCTGTCTTCAGGGCCTGCTGCCTGCCACCCCTCTCCACCAACTGCTTCTGCTGCTGCTGACTCCTGCACACAGTGATAGCGAGGACTGAGAAGATCCGTGCCACTCCCTTCACCACCGAGGACCTGGAGGTCCTGGTGGACGAGGTTCTCACCCAGTATCCAAGGCTATATGGTGCGCCAAATGTCGTGGTAAGTCTCTCAGAGTGGGAGTGAGAGTGCAGGGGGGGGCACACATGAAGTTGATCTGCTGCAGGATGTGCGTGAGAGTGTGGGGTTGTGTCATGCACTGCCTAGCATGCTGTCCCCAGGGGGAAGGGGTGTTTAGCCTATTCCACACATTTCCCTGCCTGCACATCCAGATTTGAGAGACATGTTTTGTCTTGTCAGTCATACAGTGACGCAGCAAGTTTGGAATGCAGGAGTCAGGACAGTGATTGCTAGAGTGAATGTGTGGGTCCCTGATGTCCTTCACAGGCCCATCTGTGGCATTATCTAGGGTTGTTGTCCAGAGGGTAGTGATGGAATTGTATATGACTCAATATGTGCCTCATCTCTAGTTCTGCACTATGCTCAGGACCTCAATCCCCGAGGGTGACACTCTTGTTGCTCATGCACCTATGACACTGTAGATTTCCACATTATTGTGCACAGACCCTTCCATCACCACCAGCATGTGCACATTCTCGCATGTGTTGGCACTGTTTGTGCTTCCAAATTGTCCCTTCATGTAACAGTTCAGATGCCCAATGTTGGACCTCTGTGTGACCCCACCTGGCCTGCACATTCACCGCACAAACTGACAGAGACACATCACTGAATGTACAGAGTGTCAAATTTGTGCTTTTAATCTTGACTCTCCATCAATGATCCATTTCAGCCATGTAGTTCAAGCACGACAGGCCTTGTGATGAGGGGTTGCGTTTGTGAGATCATGTCCCTCAATGTGACCTCCATGACACAGTGAACCAGTTAAAGGGCAAGTGCATTGAGGGCTGTGCAGTGTTGGACCCAGTGAGTCTACCCCCTTACATATGTTGATATGTGATGTATGTCTTGCTCTGCATGAAAATGGATAGTAGATGTAGACAGACTACACATGGCTTAATGTGCTGGCATCCTGCATGTGTATGAGATGGGCAGGTACTGTGTCCACCCTCACACCTGCATGCATTTAAGTGTGGTTCTCCCATGCTGATGTTCCATGTGAGATGCATTCTTGTCTCTGTTAGACATATCTGTGGATTTGGGATGAGTTAGTATCATGCTCCTGTACTGAGAGATATTGGTACATAACACTGTGTCACTGATGTTTTCCCCCTCTCGTCTCCCATGCCTGCAGCTCAAAGTACACCAGCGTAAGGCCGTGTGGAGGGCCATTGCATGCAAGGTGCGGGTTCTGGGTGTCTGCAACCGCCGGCGCACCCACTGTCACAAGAGGTGGGATGACATCTGTCGGCTGAGCAAGAACGTGGCCGAGATGACACTGGGGCTGATCCCTCGGGCCGGAAGGTTGGCGCGGCGCAGCATGACACCACTCATGGCACGCATCTTAGCTGTGACGCAGCCAGGACTGGATGCACGTCTGAAGGAGCATCAGCAGCAAGCTGGGGGTGAGTATTCTGGGAGTGTGACTTTGGGTGGTGAGTGGCTTCATGTGTTCCAAGCCTGGGTCAGTGCAGGGCTCTGATGTTGCTAGTGTGATGCAATGGCTTGTAAGTGGCCTCGGTGTTGGGTGCAGCTGTCATGCATTCTCCCTACATGTACTTTCCCATGTCATTGGTGTAATGGCCCTTGGATTCGCGTTTGTAGTTGTGGCCTTCTGGTACCATCTTCATTGGGGTAGTCAGGGACATCCCATGGCAGTGAACGGCAGAGTGCTTCATCTGAGTGTGCCATCATCAATGTGTGCATTTCCTGATGTCAGATTTGTGAGGACTACACATCTGGCACCGATGTGCAACTGTAGTTGTGCCCCAAGGTACGACATGGTGGATGGCATGTGCTCATGGCCATTGTGGACTGATATTTTGGAGGCTGTCCCTGTGTTGGCCACTTCTGCTGGCTCAAGATGTGACAGTGGCAACATGTTGGGAGGAACATCTTTTCCCCCATAAGGGCCCTAGGTGTGCACAGAGGGATCTGTGTGTCTGGTTACACGGAGCCACCAACAGGCTATTTGTCTATGTGTTCATCACATGGGTGACTTATGCCAAGTATGGATGATGCCACGAAAGATTCGACTTTTGGATTGAGTTTGCACAATGTTACTGCCCATGGTGTTGTGCAACATGGAGAATTCATCATCTTTTGTGAGGCTTTGCTTGCATATATTTTTAGGTCTCGCCCTGAAAGCCAGCGCTTCAGCGCTGGCTCTGGGCGAGACATTTTGTAGTGTGGGCTTGCAGAAATGCGACCACAACTTTTGGCTGGCCTAGAGCATGCGAGTACGCGCACAGTAACGCGCATTCCTCGCATGCTCCAGGCCATCTGCCTTTGATGTCACTTGCTCCTCCCCCTCCCCCACCACAGAGCGCTTCTCGGGGCCGCGCGGCCAATGCTTGTTCCTCTTGGCCCGAATCACGTGACATCATGCATTTAGCAGACGCGAGACGTGCAAGTCCCTAGTGCCTGACTCGTACCGGCCTCGAGAGGACTCTCGCCTCGACCCCAGCTGACTTAACCAAGTAAGTCCCGCCCGCACAATTCGTGCTATTCCCGTCCCCGCTTGACCTGACTACCTCAGTATCACGGAATTTTAGCATCCGCCCGCACAATGCGTGCCGTTCACGTTCCTGCTTGACCTGACCACCTTCAGTATCACCAATTTTAGCATCCGTCCTCTCCCACGCACTCCGGTGTACCCGCTCTCCGTGCCTCCTAATTGCTTCACCGGCAACCCCGCGACGGCAATTCCTGCTAGCCCACTCCCACTAAGGACCCCACCTGTTCCTGCACTTTAATCAAGGACCCTGCTTCCCGGCGCCCATGCTCCCGCTACCCCCGTGGTCCCAGTGTCCGACCCCTGCCCGTCGTGCACCGGCCCACTCTGTGTATCCCTCCCGCACCGCAACACAAGAACTGGCTTCTCAGCTCCATTACCCGGTTTCCCACCATGCAATCGGTTGGTCCCACCCACTCTTGTGCCCCTTCTCCCTTCATTACATGACCTTTTCCACCTTCCCCCTTAGATCTGCCCTTAGCCTTGGGTACCGGTCCTCCACGTTACCGCACTGGCCCTGATACAGGCATTTCCCACTCCCGGTCACTCACCCATCATACCTGCCTCTTTGCTCCTAGGGTCTGCATTCCACTCTACCCCTCCTAATCACCCAGCCCTCTTTCCTCTCAGGTAACTTTACTAGCCGCCCCTGGTACTTCACGACAGTGAGCGATCCTTGTCCTCCACCTGAAGCTTGCCAATACGCTCTCCCTCACGCAACCTCCAGTAAGTTTCCCTCCCTTTCTTCCTTCTCACTCGCCCCGTATTTTGCTCCACCTTTTCTCGCTCTTCCTTTCTCCCTGTAGACTGATCCACGCAGGTCTGACCACCCTTCTCCTGGTACCTTACCTACCGATTTACAGCCCTCCTCCTGGACTTTTGACAGTGTACCTGCCCGTGTAAGTTGCCCCCCCCCTCTCTGGATTCAGCACAATTTTGCACCATTCCTGACTTTCAGCCTAGTTACGCGGTATATGTCTGAGGCGACCCTTCTCTACCCTGTCCCCCACCCTACTTGGGCTCAGTTAAATAGGTCTCGGACCTTTGTCTTTCCTCTTGGTCCACCATTGACTGTTCACATGTATGTATGTGTATATATATGTATGTGTATGTATGTACGTGTCTGTATGTACGTGTGTATATGTACGTGTGTGTATATGTATGTGGATGTATATGTATGTGTGTGTATATATGTGTGTGTGTATGTATGTGTATATATGTGTGTGTATATATGTGTGTATATGTATGTATGTGTATATATATATGTATGTGTATATGTATGTATGTGTATATATATATATGTGTGTATATATATGTATATATATGTATATATATATATATGTATATATATGTATATGTGTATATATATATGTATATATGTATATGTATATATGTATATGTATATGTGTATGTATATATGTGTATATATATGTATATATATGTATATGTGTATATATGTATGTGTATATATATTCACTGAAAAAACCATAGGTTTCAGGGGCGTTATAGTTACTTGGACATTGCACTCGTACAAAACCCGTGAAATTCCCCGTTATAGTTAGTTCAGCTAACTATAACTCGCGCCCCGCAATGCACTGCTGATGACGTCACATATTACATCACTCATGACATGGTCAGTGACATCACTGATGACATCTCAAATGACATCACTGATGACATCACTGATGACATCATCCATGTGATAATTTCATGCATCTTCTCAGACCCTAATATAACTTTTGATACACCCACTCTAAATTACAGACTGCCATTCTCAAAACCATAGACACTCCAATACCAATAACTACATACCAACTCACTGATTGTTAGGACTACACACACATCCACTCACTCACCCGTACAGTCACTCATACTTACAGTCACTCAGTACAGGACTATCATATGCACTCATACACCTATATAAACACTGACACACCGCCACTCATCCATAGACGTACTCACACACCTAGTCAGTCATGCAAAAAATTAATCACACACCCATTTACTCACCTATAGAGTTATACACACACCAGCTCAATAACTCATACAAATACTAGCACATTCTTACGCTCTTATACAATAACTGATACAAGCACACACGCATCCATACAGCCACTCTCACAATCACACACTCTCACGTATAGCCTTTTAAATACTCTAACACACATATATACTTCCTTTTACATATGTAGTTACTCGCACATGTACCACTGAGATATACATTCACTCACTAACACACCCATACACACACTCACCCACCCAAGCAGTCCATCACAGACGCACTCTTCAAATCATGCACCCAGTGAATCACCCACTCACACATCTATGTACAGAGTCGCACACACCCCACCCACACAAACAGTCAGGCACCCATACAGATACTCAGACAACCAATCAATAACTCATATAGACACTCATGTAGCTATTCACAAACCCATGCAGCCACTTACACAGCAACAGACAGACGGATACAGACATTCACCCAGTTTAGTCACTAACCCATGCATTCAGTAAGATACGTTTAATCACTCACTTATAGACTCAGTCACGCACCTACTAAATCATCCATTCAGACACTTATACACCCACTCACTCTTCAATACGCCTTTCCCTATATATATTAAACATATTTAAACTTTACAGAAACACACAGTCACTGGATGATGTCATCAGTGATGTCATCAGTGATGTCATTTGAGATGTCATCAGTGATGTCATCAGTGATGTCACTGACCATGTCATGAGTGATGTAATATGTGACGTCATCAGCAGTGCATTGCGGGGCGCGAGTTATAGTTAGCTGAACTAACTATAACGGGGGAATTTCACGGGTTTTGTACGAGTGCAATGTCCAAGTAACTATAACGCCCCTGAAACCTATGGTTTTTCAGTGAATTTGAAAGGTTTTTTAAATGCTAATTCCTAACTATAACGCCCCTGAAACCTATGGTTTTTTCAGTGAATTTCAAAGGTTTTTTAAATGCTAATTCCTAACTATAACGTGCCTGAAACCTATGGTTTTTTCAGTGAATTTCTAAGGTTTTTTAAATGCTAATTCCTAACTATAACGTGCCTGAAACCTATGGTTTTTTCAGTGAATATACTTCATGTATATTTACTTTTTTTTTAAAAATATTTGGGGGATTCGCGCACCCAACGCGTTTACCTTAGAGTCGCGCACCCAACGCGTTTACACCAGGGGGCCGCGCTGGGAGTCGCGCACCCAACGCGTTCACACTAGGGGCCGCGCTGAGCGGCGCGCTGGGTGCGCGACTCCTTATTTCACCGTAAAATTTTTGTTAGCTCCTACCACTAATTTATATTTTTCCCGGGGACCCCATCCCCCGGGGCCTATACATAATAATGGAGACCGTGAGGGGAGCCCCAATGCCCCCACGGTCCCGCCGGCTCCACGCGTCCTTCGAGAGCCGGCATTGCTTTTCCACATGGGGAGCTGCTGACATGCAGCTCCCCGTGTGGAAAAGCAATCTGCTTTGGATATTGGAAGCGAGAGCAGGTTTCCTGCTCTCTCTTCCAATATCCAAAGCAAGTTTGCAATGACAGGACGGGAGCCGCGAGGCTCCCGTCCTGTCATTGCAAACAGCAGTGTCCCGGGGGTAGGCACCCCGGGACACTGCAGGAGCCAGCCCTGGGGGTGGCGGTCCCCAGGGCCACCAAGGGCTCCAGGAGGGGGCCGCGCGGCCCCCTCCCCACATCAGCAAAGCCCCGGGGAGGTGGTGGTCCCCGGGGCTTCGGGGGTCCAAAACGGACCCCCATTTAAACATTTTTAGTGCCCCGGGGAGGTGGCAGTCCCCGGGGCGTGTGGGGGGGCTCAAGCCCCCCCACACAGGAATTTTTTTTTTTTTTAAAAGAAGCCCCGGGGAGGTGGTGGTCCCCGGGGCTGCGGGAGGGCCGAGTGCCCTCCCGCACCATTTTAAAATGAAAGCCCCGGGGGTGGCGGTCCCGGGGCTTGGGAGCCCTTTGAGGCCCCCATACATAAATTTAACCCCCCACCATGCCCCCGGGACTTGGGCCACCCGGGGGCAAAATACAATTGAAGCACGGGAGAGCGCGCTTTGATTTTTTATATCGGCAGGATCCGCGCACCCTGAGCGCATCCTGCCGTTTAAAAAAAAAAATGCTTTTCTGCCCAGGGGTCCTTATGGGACCCCTGAGCAGACCTAGGAGGTCAGGGTGTTTCTACCCTGCCCCCTTTGTGCGCTTTGCGCACTTGTTTCTGTCCCTCGGTTCTACCGAGGGACAAAATGGCTGCCAACATTTCCTGAATCGGAATGTTGACAGCCAGCTGACAGCCGATTGTTTATGCCCCCTCAAAAAAAAAGCTTTAACAAACAACCATTGCAATAGGCAGAAACAAGTTTCCAGCATTGCAGCAACAAAAGAAAACTGAGGAAATTTTTTATTGTAAATACTTTTTTTAATATGGTCGTTCAGTTTTACATAATGCCTTCTTGCTCATATATAAAGTAACAAAAATGCTTTTGACACTTTTTTATTATAACTTTTCAGCATGCTGCACAGCAGCTACACTTCTCTACAGCACAGCTTGAAGACATTGGCAAAGTCAATAGCTCTGGCTAAACACTTATAAGGCCCCAAAGGCGAGACCTATTGGCTATGCCAATGCTTGTTAATGTTGATGCCAATGTACTGATCCTACATCTCTCTCTCTATCATGCAGCATCTCCCGTGGGCACGGAAGGACAGGTGACGGACACCAGTGGTGAGGGATCCAGCACAACTGCTGCACACGAGCATAGTGACACGGATGTCACCAGCGCATCAGAGGGGGACAGGAGTCTTCTAGAGGAGTCGCAGCCAGAGACGCAGACCTCAACGTCATCTGACGATGGTGGAGACGCATCTATGTTGTCGGGCACAGTGAACGGGGACTCTGCCTCCTCATCGACCACACAGTGTCCAGTGCCCACCCTCCCAGCTACTCCCACTGCTGCTGCCCGTGTCCGCACCACCAAAAAGGGAAGGGTGTCCTTCACCCCAGGCACCGCTGCCCCTGTCCCCCCTGCTGCCATCGGTGCTGAGTCTGTGGAGCTTTTGCGCCAGCTGTGTGTGGGGCAGACAGCTCTCCTCAATGCCTTCATAGACCACGACAAAAAATTGGCACAGCTGGTTGCTTACGTGGAGGGCGTTCATTCAGACGTAGGTGGGCTACACCGTACTGTATAGTCTCTGTCCTCTGCGGTGACGGCAGCCATTCAACTGGCCCAATCTCATGGTCCACTTCCAGTCCCTAGGTCCACCACCCTGCCAGTGGCCACGTCTGATGATAGTGACCACAGACCCCAAACATCAAGGGAAAGATACAGCACACGCAGCACACGACAGCAGCAGCCCAAGCAGTTCAGGGCACAGACACCATCCCCACAGAAAGCTAAAGCCACCCCAGACCGCAGAGGCAAAAGCCCTTCAGGCGACACCCAGAGCAAGGAAGCCAAGGAGCATGCCTCAGGATCACATGCCTCAGAGGCATCCCCAGCCAAGGACTCACCTGTCCCAAAAGTGTCTCGCAAAGACAAGCAGACAGTTTCCGTGCCCAGTGAGAAACAGGTGCCTGTTAAGAGTACACGTAAAAAGAGCTCCAAGGCAGGTTCACCCACAACATCAACTCCCATCCAGAGCCCTGTGAAGCAGGGAAAGGAGCCCACTGTAGGGGGTACACCTGGTGAACAGGGGATGCAGGGGCAGAGGCAATCCCGGGCCAAGCGCACCGCTGAATCCAGCACATCCCCAGAGGGAGGGCCACCGTCTGCACATGATCCTGCTTTTGTGGTGAGTGTGCCTGTTGTGTACACGCCACTTGGCATTAATCCCAAGACAGGGGAGCCATTTCGAATCCCAAAGAAGTGGAAGGGCACCCCTCCAGTATCTCCCACACACACTGTGTCTCAGGGCAGCATGAGTCCACCTCCACGTGCCACCACCCCACCTGGTCCTAGCAGCCCTCAGGCTTCCCAAACCACTGATGGCTCAACCCCAGCTGGGCCTCTCTCTCCCCGGTCCAGTCCCCCAACTGTCCGCGACACACAGCCACCTCTCAGTCAGACTGTCAGCCAAGTCTGAGTGTTAGTCCCCCTCACACACATGTCTCTCCCACAGTGGTGCCATGGACTTCCCATTGTTGATGCCCTGAGTGTGTTGCTGACCATGGCAGGGTACAGTACCACCCATTCCCAGTGCTGGATCTCATGTACTTACTCTGCACTTTGTACTGGCCACTAACCTTGTTGCTCCTGGCTGTGTTCATTATTCCCTGTGCAGCTTCTCATGTACCTCACCTGCACTTTCTCCGGGCCACTGGCCTTGTTGTTCACTGATGTTTGAGCCTTGCCTGTGCAGTTTCTCATGTGCCTCACCTGCACTTTCTCCTGGCCACTGGCCTTGTTGTTCAATGATGTTTGAGCCTTGCCTGTGCAGCTTCTCATGTGCCTCACCTGCACTTTCTCCTGGCCACTGGCCTTGTTGTTCACTGATGTTTGAGCCTTGCCTGTGCAGCTTCTCATGTGCCTCACCTGCACTTTCTCCTGGCCACTGGCCTTGTTGTTCACTGATGTTTGAGCCTTGCCTGTGCAGCTTCTCATGTGCCTCACCTGCACTTTCTCCTGGCCACTGGCCTTGTTGTTCACTGATGTTTGAGCCTTGCCTGTGCAGCTTCTCATGTGCCTCACCTGCACTTTCTCCTGGCCACTGGCCTTGCTGTTTACCCCTTCCCTGTGCAGGATCTCATGGACATAATCTGCACCTTGGACTGGCCACTGGCCTTGCTGTTTACCCCTTCCCTGTGCAGGATCTCATGGCCTTAGTCTGCACCTTGGACTGGCCACTGGCCTTGCTGTTTACCCCTTCCCTGTGCAGGATCTCATGGACACAGTCTGCACCTTGGACTGGCCACTGGCCTTGTTGTTTACCCCTTCCCTGTGCAGGATCTCATGGACACAGTTTGCACCTTGGACTGGCCACTGGCCTTGCTGTTTACCCCTTCCCTGTGCATGATCTCATGGACACAGTGTGAACTTTGTCGTGGCCACTGGCCTTGCTCTTGTCCACTTCTGGTGCCTATCACTGTGATATGTGAATAAAACCAGTTACTCCTGTTGTCTGCATTGTCAGTGTCCTTCATGAATAAAGCGTTATTCTGTGTGGGTATGGTTTACTGTGACACATGCTCTATATGCCACTTCAACATTGCCAATGGTTTGGGTCACTTCATTCTGGGTTTTACAGAGGTGACATGCACTTCAGTTCTTCTTGACTCTGAGGCTTGGTGGTGCAATGATGTTGGTTTGTGATGGACTACTGTTGTAATGGTCACTCTTTGGTCAGCTTAGCTATATTGGACACATGTCGTGTGTATGCAGTGCCAGCACAAAGTGGGATTCTATACACAGTATTGCAGGCTGGCAGGCCAGGGTAATCATGTCTGTGTGTGCTTTCTTGATGTGTGCACAGCAGTGTTGGTGTATGCTCATCTAGTGATGTCCAGGCATCCTAGTCACATGTGTTAATTTCAATGTGTGCACTTGGGTGTTCATGAAGTGTGCAGTGTGAAGGGGTGACTTTGTCAGTGGTGTTGGTGTGTGTGTGCCCCTGCATTGTCAACTGCACATATGTGTCACCCTGGAGTTGGGTGCCTGTTGTTTGTATTGGTCAGCCCTGTGCTTGTGACTGTGTGCACATGTGTGAGTTGTAGGTTGTGCACTATGCAGTGTGTTGGTGTGTCCTTGCACTTGTGGGGGACAACTACTTGTTGTTGTTCGTAATTGTGAGTATGCAGAGTGTGTGTCTGGCAAGTCAGTGTTGTGTTTTGTTGATCAGCCATGTGTCTTGTAACTGTTTGTGCTCGCTGTGCAGCCCTGCTCAGCCACACTGACATTGTGGGTGTGTTTTCTCATGCATTGCTGTCACTTAGGTCTGATTTGGAGCCATTATGGCATGTGGGGTGTGGAGTAAGACCATTGCCTATCTGTGCTTCTGATGCCTACCCATTGTGTGTGTGCCCTGCATCTATATTTGTATGGGGCACTCCTCACCTGCCCACTACTGGCGTACACACCACTTCACTCTCATGTCAGCTGTCCCCTTGGTTTGCCTGTGTGTGTGCCTCCCCATCAGTTCATTGGCTTCACTATGCTTTGTGGTGCAGATCTGTGCACAGGACCAATGTGCCACTGAGGACAGTTGACCAATTGGTTATATGTGATTTTCTTGTTTTGTTTTGCAGACCTGTTTGCTCATTTGCAGTTCTGCTGTTTGTGCTGCACAGTCCTCTAGTCATGGTGTTGTCACCTGGGAGTCCCACACTTCTGCATGTGTGGGTGTTGTATTGGCTGTATGTGTGTTTGCTGTGGTACTGCTTCACTTTCTGAGTGTGATGTTGTGTCAGTGCTGTGCTGATTGGTGGTGTGTGTGTTCATGTTGTGTCACTCATATCTGTGTGGTACTGGTATGTTTGTTGTGCACACACTGCTTGTCGTGCATGCAGTGCTATGTGTGTATGTTGCCTTGTCCTTGCCTGGTGTGCACCCCCTGATGTCCTGCTGTGTTAGCAATGTGATGTATTGGCATGTGCATCTGTTGTGTGTTTGATGTGGATGTGTCCAGTGTTTGGGCTGTGTTGTCTCTTGCAGCTGACAGATGCTCTGTGTGTGATGTTCTTTTGACATGTCAGTGTGTGTGTTTTGTTAGTGTGTTGTGATTCATTCAGATGTGTGTTTCCAGTGTGGTGTGCATTACTTGTGTGTCTGTCACATGCACTTAGGGCTATTCTTCTCCCTGGGCTTGTTTTGGGTGCATCCTGGGGATTTTCTCCTCTCATGTGGGAGCTGTCATTTGTCAAAATTGTGCATGTGAATGCAGGTGGTACACTATGACACCATGTTGACTTGATGGGTGGTGTGGTATGTCTGTCTGTGTTTCATTGTAGGCCCCTTGGTCCCAGTTTGTGTCCATGATTGTTTTGAGATGATGCACTTCTTGTCTGTGTTGGGGTATGTTGTCTGTGCAGTGTTGCTGGGTGATGATGTTGAGTTCTCCTGTTCTGTCTGTGCTCCCATTGCCTTTCTACAGTTTTGTTGCACAGGTCAGGTCTGGTCTTGTTGTACTCCTGTGTGTGTTGTTATTGATGTTGGTGTGTGGCTGTTGTTTTGGTGTCAGCATTGGTTCAGGCATCCCTGAGTGTGTGTGATGTTTGTGTCTGCCCCCCAGGGAGTGTGATTGTTTGTCAATGTATTGACTGGACATTATTGGCCCCCTTATGTGTGTTTGACACTGGTGTTGTGTGATGTGGGTGTGGTTTGGGTGGGGGTATGTGTGGAGGATCCTACTTGTGTTTGACAGATGATGAGTTTGTCAATGGGCCCTGTGTGTGGTGCTGCTGACCGACACCTATCAAGTAGTTGGATGCAGATGTGTGGCTGTTGACTGTTTGACTTCTGAGACTGCCTTTCATTCCTGAACCTATACATGTTTTGCCTTGCTGTCTCCCTGAGTTTTTGCAAATGGGGTGGCTGTGGTTTAATTTCACTCACTGTGGCAGCCATGTGTGGTTTGATGGGGTAAGGGTGTCGTCAAATGTTCCTTATCTTGCATGTGATGTACAAATGCTTAGTGGTTGTCTCCTTGGCCTTCCATTGGTGTGCACCTCACTTTTGCTTTCCTATTTGTGATCCTACATTGCTGCTGACATGTGGTCTGTGTATGTGGCTGTGCGTCAGTGTGGAGTATGTCTGTGTAACTTGACAGGCTGTGTGTCCAGTTCAGTGTTTGTTCCTATTCTGTATGAGTGTTCATTTTGTGCTTGGACTCAGTTTTGCTGCCATGAGTGTAGTGTAGGTGTGGTGTGAGGGTTGCCCTGACCATGTGTTTCTGTGCTGTGTGTTCCTCTGCAGCCCTACCTGCTGAGGCTGCCTCCCTAGTTGTTTGGAGTGTGTGGTGCAGGCTGTGGGGTCACCTGGGTGGTTGTTGTACATGGGGTGGCACAGGTGAGGCACATGGCATGTCCCTTGAGGGGGGGTGGGCTAGTGTGTGGAGGGTGGAGGTGTGGCCCTGTGATCTTTGTGCACAGCCCATGCCTGGCGCAGGCCCTGCCTTCCTGCATTGTGCGCATGTTTTCCCGCGTCTTCACCGCTGCTGGGATGTGACCGGGACATTACAGCAAGATTGCGGTAGATGGGTGGCCTGGATGCGGATGAGTGATTTATTGACAGGTAGGACATGTGTGGGTGCACTTGTGGTTGTGTTCCTGTGTGGTGTGGACAGGAACCCTATGTCATCCCGGGAGTTGTGTGTTGTGTTTGTGGGCGGAGTTGTGTCATTGCATACCTGCGGCGGCGTCCGCGACGGTTCATGACTTGCTGGTGGTGTATCCCGTACAGCGTTGGGAAAACATGTAAGGCTGGGTCCATTGCGGTCGTGACCGGGTGGTAGGGACCGTGAATCTGGTTGCGCTCGCTCCGCTGTGGTGTTTCCGCCGTCTCTGGTTAGCCGGTTACTCCGCTGCGGTGCGGCTGGCTGTTTGGGGCATCCTGATTTGTACGGCGGACGGGACGTCATTCCGCACGGCGGTGAGTCTCCATTGGCTCCCACCACCGCGGTGGCGGGCGCTTTTAGATGGCGGTTCACGTCACACCGCGGCGGACGGGAAATGGGCTATGTTTGCCCATGCTAATATGGCGGCCGTGAGGACCAGTGTTCGTGGGCGGAAAATTGCATTTTCCACCCCCGCCAGCACCCCGTGGTGCCTCCGCCCGCCATCCTAATAGGCCCCCATGTTTGCCCCGGAACATGTTGCATAAGGCCTTAAATTCGATGCGTTTGTTCACCTTGAGCTAATGGAGTTGATGAAGCAAAGGTGAGACTGAGGCATGTCGAGGCAGCCGGAAGAGGAGATGTGCAGCCACATTTTGTATGAGCTGTAAACGATGGACGGAGGCTTTATCAGCGCCCAAGTACAATGCATTGCCGTAGTCAAGTCTGGAAATCACCAATGCCTGCATAACCGTTCTCTGGGCTGCAGGTGGAATTAACCAGAGGATTTATTTTAGCCACTTGAGAACCGCAAAGCAGGTCGCAGTGACCCCAGTCACTTGGGCTTTGAGGGAGAGATTGTTATCAATAGTAAAACCCAGGTTCTTAACTTTAGGGACCAGAGCAGGTGAGGTCCCAAAGTGTTAGGCCAATGGTTAGTTCCACGAAGTTCGGGATTGTTTCCCAGAATAAGAGCCTCTGTTTTAAAACCGTTAAGCTTCAATGCATTTCTGGACATCCACAAAGAGATATTACTCAGCTGGAGCAGGGAAGGGTCCTGATGCTGAGCGGCAGAAGGAGAAAAAATGATCTGGGTATCATCTGCATAGGAAAAAATAGTTAGTCCCCCCTTCTCCGCAATGTCCGCCTGAGGGCGAACATAGAGGTTATTAAGCAAAGGGCTTAAAGTTGAGCCCTGCGGCACTCCTGACGATAAAGCTACTGGATTTGATTTTGTGGTAAGGGAGAAGACTTGGAACAAGCGATCTTTTAAGAAAGAGATCAGCCACCTCAAGGCCACACCCTCAATACCTGAGGCTTCAAGACGGTCAGCCAAGATGGAATGTGAGACCGTGTCAAATGCCGCACTCAAGTCTAGTAAAATGAGAGCTGCCAAGCCACCACCTTCAAGCTGCTGCCTGAGATATTCCGTGACCCCAAGCAGAGCCGATTCGGTGCTGTAGCCAGATCGGAAGCCAGACTGTGACGGATGAAATAAATTGTGAATTGCCACGTGAGAGGAGAGTTGGGAGTTGATATGTCTTTCCAAAACTTTAGAGAAAACGGAAAGGAGGGATATAGGACAGTAATTTGACCAGCAAAGAGGATCAAGACCGGTCTTTTTCAGTAAAGGAAGCACAAGAGCGTGTTTCCAGTTCTGAGGAACGTGACCTGAGCTTAGAGAGGCATTGAGAAGATTAAGAATCATGCTAATGACCAATTCGTCCAGAAGCCTGAGCTTGGATGGGGAAGAGGGTCAAGTGAGGAGCCAGACTTGATAGTTCCCAGTAATGATTGGAGAGTGGCCAAGTCCAGCGGGAACCAGGCCCTGATATATCGAGACTTATCGAAGAGGAAGCCTGGGAAAGTGTGTCAGCCTGATCAACATAAGAGGTAGCAGGGAAGGTAATGTTACCTTGATGGAATGAGTCTGAATCAAGTTGGCGATGAATTAACTCTATCTTATTAAGGAAAAAAGTCGCTAGTTCGTTACACTATTGTTGCGTGAGTGAGGGAGAAGGCAGAAAAGTTCTAGCAGCTGAAAGTTCTTTCACCACTTTAAACAGGGTTTTCTGGCAGTTTAGAGAATTTGTGATCCTTTCCGTAAAGAAGGTGGCGCAAGATGATCTACACAGAGCATGGTATTTTTTCAACGCTGCCAAATAAACTAACTTAGCCTCTGGCGCGTAGTGCTTCCTCCACTGCCTCTCTAGGACTTTGCAGCGTTTTTTTGTCTTGTTTGAGAGAGTCAGTGAACCAAGGGGCAGGAGGGAGCATTCTGAGTTGAGGTTTGGCTAACAGAGGAAGGGTCGAATCAATAGCCTTCTAGAGCCAATGATGCACAGAAATTTGGTCTGGGTCAGGTTCAAATGTAAGGATAGGGATTTTGTTTAAGAGCCGTACATTAAGCATTGACATATCAAGTTAGGACCAGTCCCTAGATTTTTGCGTTAAAGTCGGTCAGGTAGGAGGGGCCGGGAGGGATTTTATGGTAAAAGGAACTGCAAAGTGATCAGTCCAGCAGAATTGAATAGGCAGTGCAACAGACAAGGTTAATAGATTGGAAAAAATGGGGTCCAAAAGGTGCCCCGCTGAGTGAGCCGGTGAGGAATTAAGAAGCTGAAGGCTAAGATTGTTCAGGTCTTCTATGAGAGCTAATGCTGATTTATTGTTGGGGTCCTCAAGATTAAAGTTGAGCTCACCAAGCACAGAAAAATTGGCTAACCGTAGAATATGGGGCACAAGTGAGTCAGCAAGGGCAGAGCCCCAGCTGTAAGATGGCCCAGGTGGGCGATAAATAAGTGCACCCGAGAAGGTGAATATGGGGGAAAAAGGAATGGAGGGGATCAAGGCTTTGCAGTTAAGAATCTGGAGTTCCTCAATTTTACAATTGTGGAGTTTCTTAAAAACAATGGCGATACCACCGCCTATTTTAAGGGGTCTATTTATACCTAGCAGCGCAAAGTTGTCAAGGAGTGCAGCGATCTCATCAGGCGAGGACCCATCATTGAAGCCAGGTTTCAGTTAAAAAAAACACATCAGGATCAACATCAACAAGAAAGTTAAACAAATGAAGCTGATGTTTGGGTAGGGAGCGGCAGTTAAGGCAGAAACAGTGGAATTCGAAGTGTATACGAGAGTCAACCTCAGCATGTGTCAGGGGGCATGGTGTATCCACTCCTGCCGGATGGTCCAAATTCGTCCACTGCTGGGAGTTAAGGGTGCTATCAAACTGGCAACTAGTGCAATACAAAGGACAAGTAGCAGGATCAAAGACCTGGCAGCAAGCATTAGAAATGGGTCTGAGTTTGGAAAGGGCCTGAGAGGGTTTTCTGAAAAGGAGCAGGGGTTCTGGCCCCGGCTGGACGCGGACGGGCACAGATGGGCTTGCCTTCGGTGCTCCAGCGGCGCACACGCTGCGCGCATCAGCTGCGCGTCCGCTTCAGCACAGTTTAAATAGTGTGGTTGCGGTAAACACTAGACCGCATGCCACCGGAAATGCCGAAAGGAAGGCCGGAAGTGGAGATGGGTGGCCTGAATGGCATCGCAACACCCATCGCACAAACGGCACGCAGCCGCGACAGAACAGGGCTGGAGCCACTTCAGGCCAGGAAGAGTCGCCAAAATGGGGGCAGGAGCGGTAAAGTGGAATGAAGGCGATCAGTGAGTAGCACAAACACACAATACAACACTGTAATACACCACTAAAAAATAAGCCCCAATGCAATGCGTTTAAAAGGGATAAAAGGAGCAACTGAAAGCACTAAAAGGAAATAACAGCGGGCGCTAAAAAGTAAAGTGTGGCTAGGAGGAAACTGTGCCAAGCATCGGCAGCAGGCTTACCAATGTCTGCTGCACGTCCGCTTCAGCATAGTTTAAATAGTGTGGTTGCGGTAAACACTAGACCGCACACCACCGGAAATGCCGGAAGGAAGGCCGGAAGTAGAGAGGGGTGGCCTGAATGGCGTCGCTACGCCCTCCGCACAAACGGCACACATCCGAGACGGAACAGGATGGGAGCCAGTTCAGGCCAGGAAGAGTCGCCGAAATGCAGGGAGGAGCGGTAAAGTGGAATGAAGGCGATCAATGGAATGGAGACATAAGGTGCCAGGGAGTCAGATGAAGTGAAGTTGGTGCAGATATTAGTGCTGTGAAGAATTTCTCAAAAAGCAAGCAATAGCAGGAAAGATGACATTAAAGGAACGGAGGCGAAAAACACAAAATCATCTTTCAGATGCGGAAGCCTGTACCATGTTGGGAATTTGAAAGGATGCCCAGCTATAGACAAGGGGCCCAATGTACGACCCTTTTTTGCGCTCACAAACGGGAGATCGGCCCGTGTGCGACTGCAATAAAGGGTCCTGGCATGTACAAATGCTATTTTGCGAGTCACTGACTCGCAAAATAGCATTTGCAACTCTCGCTATTAGGAAGGGGCGTCCCTTCCTAATAGCGAGTCTCAATGCCATGTACTATTGTTTTGCGACCGCATTTGCAGTCGCAAAACACTCGCAGTTTACTATCTACTTCAAGTAGGTGGTAAACCACTCGCTCCCCTTTGTGAGTGTGTGCAAAAATATTTTTTAAGAGCAGGCAGTGGTCCTAAGGACCACTGCCTGCCCTTAAAAAATGAAACTGAAAAGTTTCATTTTTCTTTTTTAAATGCATCCCGTTTTCCTTTAATAATCATGAACATCAAACAAAATTTAATAAATATAAATTTTGAATAAATAAAGGTATTGCATTGATGATGTCTTTCCCACAATGAATGTTTAACCCATTTTAGATGTATTCTGTATGACAAAAGAAATATAGGTCTTGAGGGATCTTTATTATTTATAATATTCGGGACCTCCCATAAGTTCTCTAATATTGCAGCCCAATTACAAGAATCATTTGGTGGACAATGTTTATTTGACGGGACAACACCTGTACTTTCCATTGCCTCTGTTATTTTTTTCAATTACTACTAAAGAGGATATTTCCTGCATTACCCTTGTTGACTGTCTAGCTTTGCTGCGTGTGAAGTGAGAGATCCTGCAATTATATCCAAACTTCTACACACCGTTTTCATGATTGCTAGTACTGACTGGGATGGAAGGGTTTCTGGAATTTCCCACAGCAGTTGTTTACTAAAGCTCAGGCTTCCTACAGTCAGGCTTGCATTAACAGGGGCATTGATGGTGCTCTTTAAGGAGCCAATGGATCTGGGTGCCCCACTATGTGACGTGAGGCAAGTGTCTATTCGAGCTATATCCTCCTCAAGTTTGAAGGAGTCACCTGTATTTGATGAGTTATCTAGAACTTCTTGATTACTTAATGATATGTGATCTTCACTTTAGTATACATCTTCTTCATCTATCGGCGAGTGTGAGGGACTGCCCAGGAGAGAGGCTAATAGCCCATTTGCCTCTGAAGGACTCTATTGTGAGATTTAGGTTTTTCGCAGTAGAATGGTTGGAAAAGTTTGATTGATCTGCAGTTCCCACTCGGTCTAAAGGAGGATGTACCGTGAAGTGGATCTCGCCAGTGTCTTTGGATTCTTGAATGGATTCTAGTGAGTGGTTGTGAGACTGATACCCAGTGGCTGAAAGCAAGTATAGGGCTCTTCATGTGAAAATTCTTTAGAAGTCTCGAGTTTAGCTTAGCTCTCTTTAGTGTTTTGTGTTCCAAAGTAATGCATATAACTGTAAAGTGTATGTACAATGTGTGTTTCATTTTTATTTCAATAGAGAAGTTTGGCAATTGCGTAGATTGTATATACAGTGTGGATCTCATTTGATTCCAGTGTTTGTGTGTGTAATACAAAGACAAGTGTTTTTAAACATACGGTGTGGAGTCTTTTTGTAGTGTACGCAGTGTTTTGCGAGGGGGGTTTGTACCAATATTTTACACTCGAGCCCTGAGGATAAGCCTGACTACTCGGTGCCAAGCTACCAGAGGGTGAGCACAGGTTATTGGACAAGTGTATCGTACTCATCCTATTTGGAACGGTGGATTCTGACTAGCTCCGATGCGTTTTAGCCAGGCCCAAAACTGCTAGGTCTAACAGCCATCCACCAGGCCCACCAGCTGGCCAAGCCCAACCCTATGGCATGCACCCATGACAATGCTGAGCTTGGCTTGCCACTCTTACACCCTTTGCAACCACTGTACTCCCAGGACTCACCAGTAACTTCAGCTGCTGGTCGAGCCTTGGCCAAGGGAAGGTGAACCGCTCACAGGCAGAGTCAGCCAGAGGCTGAAGCCAAGGTGCAACTTTTGGCTGGGCTGAGGTCATAGCACAAGCACCCCAGCCACTTCCACAGTGGCCAGACGCCCAGCACTGAGCGCTGGAATTCCCCCCCCCCCTCCAGCTCTGTCCTCCAACTCAGCTTGCTCTGCTCCTGCAGCACTCCTGTGGCATCTCTCCTCCAGGGAGCATGGGTGTGGGTGTATGTTTTGGGGAACTGAAAAATGAGATGGTGCAAGCTCCTCTTTTGTGGTCATATGTGGTGAGTAAGGAATGTGTGGTGGCTGTAGATACCAGCAATGTGGGTTTTGGGGCAGTGTTGCTTCACAAGACAAAGGAACTGAGACGGTGATGTCTTATGCTTCAAGAACATTGAGGGAATTAGAATGTAGTTATGTTGCCATTGAAAAAGAGCTACTGGCATGCACTTGGGAAGCACAACGTTTTAGGCAGTTTCTGTGGCGCACGAGGGTTGCGTTAAGAATCGATCATAAACCTCAGGCTAACATGAAATCTGTGGGCAGGGGTCTCTAACAGCGTGGATGGTTTTTTAGCATCTAAACTTATCAATGTACCTTTGATTATGTACCAGGGAAAACCAAAGTCCATTAAGATTGCATGTCTCATTTTCTGTTGGAAACAATATTGAAATGTTAGCCTCACTTACTTCTGAGCTGTTACGATATTTGTATAGAATGTTCCCACTTGCATGTGGTTCTTGCTCCGATACTTGTGTAGATAAGATGACCTGTGCCTCCAGATGTCCAGCTATTCTCCATGGTGAGGAAGTGCAGGTGCTGATGCTGCCCCTTCGACCACGGGTGGAAAGCGAAGGAGGAGAAGATTCGGCGTGGGATCGCTGGAGTGTCAGTGTTGGTCTCGTCCTCATTGCAAGATCTCTACTCTACATGGCCAGTTTTCATTCACCCCTATAGGCACTACCTGATCCAAATATGTCCACATACGATAACCGGCGAGAACGGAGAAATAATAGATTGGAAGAAGCCTTTGACCCCTCTGGTGCTGGCATTTCAAAATTATCAACTATAAATCCTCTATCAGCAAAATGCACTTTTCAAGCTCTAGAAAAAGCCGCAAAAAAAGAAACATCGAAATGGTGGGAAGGAGCTTCCCTGAAAAAATATCTAGAACACAATTTGATTCCGAGAGGCTTACGGATTCTAATATTCCCTCCAATAGAGACCACGGCTCCAGACAAATTACAACTCTGGGAGGAAAATTTGTGCACTGCCTCAAATAATATGCTACGACAACTGATAGATATAGCCCAGGAGGAATTTGAGAAAAACAAATTGGAAGTTGACACCCTCTCAAAAAGAATTGAGGATGCAAACTGGGGTGAAATTACAATTAAAAATTATGAGATTCTAAATAAAATCTTAGATATACATGAAGAGGATATAATACAAAGGAAAAATCGCAAATTTCGACGAGATTTGACTGATATCAATCAGGCCGAGTCTACACATTTGCCCAAAAATATGATAACATCACTACGCCTACTCCATCAATTCAGATGAACAATTCGACAGAAACTCTACTTTCATCTGAAGCAGAATCCGTGGAAGATTTAGCAACTAATAGTACCACGCGGCCTAAGGTAAATTTTCGGGAGGAAGTCCAACGACATCGCCTGGGCACTGCCCAAGACAATCGCAGCAGACCACCAAATCTATCAACATCAAAACCCAATGGCACGAGAGTACAGACAAGAGCAAGGAAAAGGGAGTTACACAATATATCAAGCCTTCAGAAATAATGCCAAATAATCTGGTGATCAATCTCTCATCAACTGCCCTTACGGAGACTCACACTCAAATCCTAAATAAAGGCCTATCCTTTTGTCCAACCAGTCACTGGGATCTTGTCCAAACCAAGATTGACCTTTTTAGATTTACAAGGAAGTTAAAATTGCATTCCTTTTTCACTGATAACCCGACAAGGCACGCATCGCTAGCAATAGCCCAACAAAGTAGTGATCTCACTGCACAAGACCTAGAAAATATTAATCTCCTGACGAACCTAGCAACGGATGTTCTACCAGATAACTTGGAATCATTGACTACCACTGCTGAAGAACTGGGAATAGACATCTTCCATTCCAGACCCAACTCTCTTAAAAAGAAATCAAAATTTACTCCAGCTTTACCATCTGGCAATTCTATAGATATGTTTGTCAAAGCTGTAAATAAAGACCTGGATAAAGAATTTGAAAAATTCCAAAACAAACAAAAATACTTATCCAAAAATATAACGAATCAAGAGAGTAAGGCTCTGTTTGAATTGAGAAAAGACCCTAACCTTATAATAAAGGAAGCAGATAAAGGGGGTAATGTTGTCATACTAAATACCTCTACAAAAAAAGTATGCGGTTCCTAATATTAACAGCAGGTGGTTATCAAGGGCTCCACACAATGGTATAGAGCGAGACTTTGGAGGAGAATCTCCTCCTGTTGGAAAAAGACCCTCACACACCCAGCCAGCTAGGTGTCTTGCTTCATCATCGGGTCTGCTCCTTATCGGGTTGGCGCTGCAATACCCGATCGGCGCCCGAGATGGGGCCTTCTTGGCGGAGATCTTTATTCCTTATGCCATAGGGTGTAGTGCATGTGAGGGCCCTAAAGGTAGTGTAGGTGCTAATGATAGGTGAATAAATGTAGTCTAAAATAGGGAATGGTGGTCCACTCAGAATAATTTTAATGAAACGTGGCCTAAAAATAGGATCTACCTACACTTTTCGGTGGTGGTCTAAAACTACAGAAGGTGAAGTAATAACCACTCGTACAGCACCCTCAAAAGTGATACCTGTAGATCTAGAAACCAACCCAAATTGGGTCAAAGATGCACGGCATCAAAACCGGCTGGCGAGGACACTAAGGTGTAGTGTCTCGTCCAGATGAGTCCGATCGGAAATGCTCCTACCCCTTGCTCAGCCGGACCGGCTGAGCAAGGGGTAGGTGCTGTACGAGTGGTTATTACTTCACCTTCTGTAGTTTTAGACCACCACCGAAAAGTGTAGGTAGATCCTATTTTTTGGTCCTGAGGAATTGCCATCTATTAAGAATAAAGGCAAGAAACATGTTGACCGACATTATAAGCGTATAATCTCACAAATTTAGAGTCAGATACGCCTCTTCATTTTTAATTAGGGTGATGGCCACGTTTCATTAAAATTATTCTGAGTGGACCACCATTCCCTATTTTAGACTACATTTATTCACCTATCATTAGCACCTACACTACCTTTAGGGCCCTCACATGCACTACACCCTATGGCATAAGGAATAAAGATCTCCGCCAAGAAGGCCCCATCTCGGGCGCCGATCGGGTATTGCAGCGCCAACCCGATAAGGAGCAGACCCGATGATGAAGCAAGACACCTAGCTGGCTGGGTGTGTGAGGGTCTTTTCCAACAGGAGGAGATTCTCCTCCAAAGTCTCGCTCTATACCATTGTGTGGAGCCCTTGATAACCACCTGCTGTTAATATTAGGAACCGCATACTTTTTTTGTAGAGATATTATGTTGGGCATGTATGCTGGACCTAAGAAAATAACGCCCTTGATTTCCCTCTCTTTGTTTAAACGTCATACTAAATACCTCAGACTACTTGGAAGAGGCCCATCGACAACTTAGAGACACCACCTGCTATTTGAAAATTGATTATAATCCCACAAAAGAAATTCAAGCAAAACTTCTTAAACTTCTCAACACCTGGTATGATAAAGAACTTTTAACCTTGGATGAAAAACAACTTTTGTATATTAGCAATCCAATTACTCCAACTCTTTACCTTCTGCCAAAAGTACACAAACCAGGGAGAGTACCTAAGGGAAGACCAATCATCGCAGGAATTGACTCGATTTGTTCTAATGTGGGTGCCTTCATTGACGCAGAGTTACAACCATTAATGCGTGACCTTCCTTCCTTTATCAAAGACACCAAAGATGTCCTACAAAAACTAGAGAATATAGTCTGGCAAGAAGACTATGTTCTCGTATCCATTGATGTCACCAGTCTCTATACGTCAATCAAACATACAGATGGAATTGCAGCAACCAGTAAATTTTTAAAGACTAGATCAGTTCACCTCACAGCCAGAAACAACATGATATTGGACATGCTTGAATTTTGCCTATTTAACAATTACTTTCTCTTTAACGGCGACTACTTTATACAACTCCAGGGTACAGCCATGGGGGCAAAATTCGCACCTCCATATGCCTGCCTCCTGATGGGTGAGGTAGAAAGATACTGGCTATGGGGAGAAAGACCGGAGGACCTCACCAATAACATCATCATGTGGGGCCGGTATATTGATGACATTCTGCTAGTCTGGCAAGGACCTGACGATGTCCTGAAATGCTTCATTGACTCCTTGACACCTAACAAATGGGGAATTGAGATTACATATACTATTTCTAAAAAAGAAATCGACTTTCTGGATTTGAGAATAACAAATTGCAAAGTAAAATACATAGAAAACCGACAAGTGCCAATTCAATTCTGCATGCGTCAAGCAGTCACCCTAACCACACCATTACCAATATTCCGGCAGGTGAATATCGCCGAGCCCGCATGAACTGTAGCACAAATGAAGATTACACAACTAATTCTACTGAAATAACTAGTCGTTTAAAACATCGAGGCTACAAAACACAAGTTCTAAATAAAGCTCAGAAGAAGTTTGCCGATACTGGACGACAACAGTTGTTACACAATAACCGTTCTAGAGAAAGCAAATCAGTAATTCGTTTCACTACACAATACAATAATGGACATCAATACATCCGTAAAACTTTGAATAAAAATTGGCACCTCTTGAAGGAAAATCCAACCATATCAGAAATTCTCAGTGACAAACCACAACTCAGCTTCTCCAGAAGTAGAAACCTGAGGGACATTTTATGTCCATCATTCTTGGATATAAAACAAGAACCAATCAAGCTTATCCGACAACCAACAGGTTTCTACACTTGCTCAAACTGCTCGATTTGCAAATTAGGAAAGTCTAGAACAAAACAAATCACTGTAAATGGTAACCAGTATAAAATAAATGATTTCATAAACTGTGAAAGTACCAATGTAATCTACCTCATTTCTTGTCCGTGTGATCAACACTACATTGGAAGTACCATCAGGCCACTAAAAACTCGTATTCAGGAGCATTATCGTAACATACAAAAATCAGACACTCGACAACCTTTGGTGGAGCATTTTCTATCATATCATTTTCATCAACGGAGTTTCATGTTTACCGGCCTCAAAAAACTGAAACAACACAAACGAGGCGGTAATTTGGAACAACGCCTTCGCAAAGAAGAGAGTACACCTATTATAGGTCTAGACAAGGTGGAAAAGGACCTTAATAAGGAATATGAATGGCATCACTGGCTCTGAGAAAGAATTCGAAAAAATTCTAAAATAACTGAAAAAAACAGATTTCGGATTCCTTAATGTTAATGATCACACTGGAAATCAGACTCTATATACAACATTTTAATGTACTAAATGCCGTTTTTTCATAGAAACAACTTGGGTTTAAGTATGCATAATCTGATATTATTTTATAACAAAGATTCTCCCTTTTGTCTCATTGTTACACTAAATTGTTTAAAGATGAAATGTCTTTAATTCCATCTGAGATTTTACAGTTAGGTGTTATCTTTGGTCATCCTTCTTAGAGGTTACTTTAGGCTGATGTACTAACATCTTTCTCATCTTCTTTAAAAACTCATAAAATCAATCTCCCCAGAGTAGTTGTATTAAATTTCGAGCTGCTAAAGTAGCCTCTACCCTGGGTCTTTGAACTAGTCATTTGTTTCTGTATCCACCATGTAACACACCGTGCACTACAGTTACTAGACATTCGAATTCATAATGGGCATTTCTATGTCCAAGTAGTCAATTTTTTATAATTCTAATTCCCAAATTTCTTATACATATCCTTTTATTCTAGAATTATGTAAAATACAATTACTTCATTCTCTCCCGTCTCTGGAATAAACCCGTTACTATTTTTTGTAATTTGGCTATGTGCTCGATTTATCCATTCCAAGATGGCGGTTGAATTACGGCGTTTTGGTTCTAGTATGTTCAGTGTCACATTCTTTCGGCACCATCGTATTAGCAATGATGCTTGGTTGGCATTTTTAGCGATTCTAACCACCCTATTTTTTGGGACAAGTATACCGAATTAATAATGCATTGTGGCAGTGACATATTAATTTTTCATTTTGTAATTAAACCCGATCAGGATCACTCCGCGTTTGCTAATATTGATAGTCCAGGCATGTTTGCTTTGTCTTCGCCTTGGTATGTAGCATATATAGTATTTAATCTTTTGATATAATTTCATGTTTGTATTTCTTTGTTTTTCGCGCAATCTGTTCCGATCACGTGAGAGGTACTACTTCCGGGGCACCCGGGTTGAATGTACTATTTAACCTAGTGCATCCTATTCTCACTTACAGCGCTACGGATTTACCCGAGGATTAGACGTGAGACCATTTTGACACTAACTTGAAGTAAGTGATTCATGCATCTCTCTCCTGGCAGTATTGCCGCTGCGGCTGCGGACTGTTATCCAGTCGTGTTGCCGGCCAGCTCGACCGAGTCAAAACGTTTCCGTTTTCGTCTCTGTTATCACGACTCTCCTTAGTGTCATTAGGAGTATGTCTCCAACATCCTGCCTAGAGTGACATTTTGACTCCTCGTACTTTCTTTTACATATTAAACCCCATTTTCAACTAGCCACTGGTACAAAATGGTAGGGAACTTGCGAATTTGCGAACCTTGTAGTTCGGATCAAGCTTGCTAACATATGAATATACATACTAAGAATCGTGCAATGCCTTCATATAAATCAACATTATTACTTTATCAAAATGTGATTTTATGTTTCTACCAAAATTAGTTTGTACATCATGAATACCCTGTGGGCTGTTTGAATAGAATTGTCTTGTCTTTTAACTGACGCTATGGAATTGAATGTAATAATGTATCACTGTTTATTTTTGCAGAATTGGATGACTTACAAAACTGCTGTGCTATTTTTGGAATTTATATAAATTGAAGTTTTTTAATTATGCCCGCTGCAATAACATGATTAGGTATAGTACACCTACCTATTAATTTAGCCCTTACTTACATCAAGCATGCCTTAAATCTGCTAGAATCTTTTCAACATGTGCATGCCTAGACCATTGGTCAAGATTTTATTGTTATATCATTATGTCTGTAATTCACTTTAACTTAAGATTTGGGAATATCGCTAACATGTCTTATGCCAGCACTTTATCTCGTTTTTCTCGTCTTGCATTGTAGCTGTTTCATCTCTGCTCCTTCTTATATTTTTAAATAATTAAATATGGAAATGAATATTTCTTGATCACTAGTAGGTGTCAACCTTTCTGTTACTTTGGGTAATAGGCACATCTGATTGTACTATTTTCACTAAACATTTTCGCTGTTTTCTTTTATTAGAAAAAGCACCTCACGTTTCTTGCACATATTCTTTTCGCGTTTACTTCACGTTAGCACTTTGTGGGTGATTTTTCTTTTTCTTCTTTCTTTGGGAGCCATTTGCTCTAAACAACTGACATCATCTCACCTTTCTTTCCTACTACAGCCTTGAGAAAGCCCTAGGCACTATCTGCCACATATGTTGAAACACGTGTCGGCTGTTTTTTGAACAACACATGTAATAACAAAAAAATGCTAATGAGTGCAATGGACCAAATTAATTCATGAATAAAAAGAAAAACTCGCACTCAATCTAACGTGTACTGTGTTGCATCTGAATCAGGAATTGACCTTTGATTGTGACAACTAATTTTGAAAAAGAGGAACATACGCTCACAACACTTCTCTTACATGTTTTTTCGAGGCTGAGGAGGCCCAGAGCCTTGAGCCAAGTTCCTCCGTTATCCCTGGGATTCATATCCAGAGTCAGGATCTCTGGGCCGTCTTCTCTTTTTTTATACTACCCCAACACCTTCACCTTCATTTGAAACCCACTAGGCTGTCATGGACCCTTTGAGTGGTTGGTGTGCTGATTCTGGGGCAGGATTTTGTGTGATCTTGTACAGTGCTCATACCTACCCTATTGTTGGTCATCGTGCTGGCAGAGGTATAGATTTTGAGAAGCTGTTTCGACACCATGACGCCAAGCGGTAAGAAGCCACCTCGCTTCCTCAAAGCTGTGTTCGCTTCCTCTGAATCTTTGCTATTATAATGATCACAAAGTTGGATATACCTATGGTTGTCAAAATGGCTGAGTTCCGCATAGTCAGGAGATAGTCTGAGCAAAAAGCTGCATTTGAGCACCGTCCCCAGCTCCAGGCATCAGGAATGATTGGAGGAGCTGCTCAGCAGCAGACTGCAATCTTTCCTCAGAGGCAGTCCTACTTCTAAATGCAAAACCAAAGGGGATGATGGACGGAGTGTTGAACATTGCAAGCACTCACCCCCAGTCAACTGATCTGGGTTTAATCCATCATCATTATTTAGCTCACTCCGCCACCCCAGTTCAGACATGGCCATATGCAAATCAGTCTGACCCTGTGCCTCATGGGAACAGTCCAGCCCAAACTGCCAAGCCATGTCTTCCCTGGACTGGAAACAAGCATCTTGGGACCGGTTTCTGGCTTACAGCGGTCATCAGCCAGGCTATCTTGAATCCAGTGGCAAAGTGATCAAGGGACCCACGTCTGGGCATACCCTGCCAACTTAGGGCGAACATAGCAAAACCAAAGGGGATGATGGAGGGAGTGTTGAACATTGCAAGCACTCACCCCCAGTCAACTGATCTGGGTTTAATCCATCATCATTCTTTAGCTCACTCCGCCACCCCAGTTCAGACATGGCCATATGTAAATCAGTCTGACCCTGTGCCTCATGGGAACAGTCCAGCCCAAACTGCCAAGCCACGTCTTCCCTGGACCGGAAACAAGCATCCTGGGACCGGTTTCTAGCTTACAGCCGTCATCAGCTAGGCTATCTTGAATCCAGTGGCAAAGTGAGCAAGGGACCCACATCTGGGCATACCCTGCCAACTTAGGGCGAACATAGCAAAACCAAAGGGGATGATGGACGGAGTGTTGAACATTGCAAGCACTCACCCCAGTCAACTGATCTGGGTTTAATCCATCATCATTCTTTAGCTCACTCCGCCACCACAGTTCAGACATGGCCATATGCAAATCAGTCTGACCCTGTGCCTCATGGGAACAGTCCAGCCCAAACTGCCAAGCCATGTCTTCCCTGGACCGGAAACAAGCATCCTGGGACCGGTTTCTGGCTTACAGCCGTCATCAGCCAGGCTATCTTGAATCCAGTGGCAAAGTGAGCAAGGGACCCACATCTGGGCATACCCTGCCAACTTAGGGCAAACATAGCAAAACCAAAGGGGATGATGGACGGAGTGTTGAACATTGCAAGCACTCACCCACAGTCAACTGATCTGGGTTTAATCCATCATCATTCTTTAGCTCACTCCGCCACCCCAGTTCAGACATGGCCATATGCAAATCAGTCTGACCCTGTGCCTCATGGGAACAGTCCAGCCCAAACTGCCAAGCCATGTCTTCCCTGGACCAGAAACAAGCATCCTGGGACCAGTTTCTGGCTTACAGCCGTCATCAGCCAGGCTATCTTGAATCCAGTGGCAAAGTGAGCAAGGGACTCACGTCTGGGCATACCCTGCCAACTTAGGGCGAACATAGCAAAACCAAAGGAGATGATGGACGGAGTGTTGAACATTGCAAGCACTCACCCCCAGTCAACTGATCTGGGTTTAATCCATCATCATTCTTTAGCTCACTCCGCCACCCCATTTCAGACATGGCCATATGCAAATCAGTCTGACCCTGTGCCTCATGGGAACAGTCCAGCCCAAACTGCCAAGCCATGTCTTCCCTGGACCGGAAACAAGCATCCTGGGACCAGTTTCTGGCTTACAGCCGTCATCAGCCAGGCTATCTTGAATCCAGTGGCAAAGTGAGCAAGGGACCCACGTCTGGGCATACCCTGCACACCTAGGGCGAACATAGCAAAACAAAAGGGGATGATGGACGGAGTGTTGAACATTGCAAGCACTCACCCCCAGTCAACTGATCGGCGTTTAATCCATCATCATTCTTTAGCTCACTCCGCCACCCCAGTTCAGACATGGCCATATGCAAATCAGTCTGACCCTGTGCCTCATGGGAACAGTCCAGCCCAAACTGCCAAGCCATGTCTTCCCTGGACCGGAAACAAGCATCCTGGGACCGGTTTCTGGCTTACAGCCGTCATCAGCCAGGCTATCTTGAATCCAGTGGCAAAGTGATCAAGGGACCCACATCTGGGCATACCCTGCCAATTTAGGGCGAACATAGCAAAACCAAAGGGGATGATGGACGGAGTGTTGAACATTGCAAGCACTCACCCCCAGTCAACTGATCTGGGTTTAATCCATCATCATTCTTTAGCTCACTCCGCCACCCCAGTTCAGACATGGCGGTATGCAAATCAGTCTGACCCTGTGCCTCATGGGAACAGTCCAGCCCAAACTGCCAAATCATGTCCTCCCTGTACCAGAAACAAGCATCCTGGGACCGGTTTCTGGCTAACAGCCGTCATCAGCCAGGCTATCTTGAATCCAGTGGCAAAGTGAGCAAGGGACCCACGTCTGGGCATACCCTGCCAACTTAGGGCGAACATAGCAAAACCAAAGGGGATGATGGACGGAGTGTTGAACATTGCAACCACTCACCCCCAGTCAACTGATCTGGGTTTAATCCATCATCATTCCTTAGCTCACTCCGCCACCCCAGTTTAGACATGGCCATATGCAAATCAGTCTGACCCTGTGCCTCATGGGAACAGTCCAACCCAAACTGCCAAGCCATGTCTTCCCTGGACCGGAAACAAGCATCCTGGGACCGGTTTCTGGCAGTTCGGGCTGGACTGTTCCCATGAGGCACAGGATCAGACTGATTTGCATATGGCCATGTCTGAACTGGGGTGGAGGAGTGAGCTAAAGAATGATGATGGATTAAACCCAGATCAGTTGACTGGGGGTGAGTGCTTGTAATGTCAACACTCCGTCCATCATCCCCTTTGGTTTTGCTTTGTTCGCCCCAAGTTGGCAGGGTATGCCCAGACGTTGGTCCCTTGCTCACTTTGCCACTGGATTCAAGATAGCCTGGCTGATGAGGGCTGTGAGCCCGAAACCGGTCCCAGGATGCTTGTTTCCGGTCCAGGGAAGACATGGCTTGGCAGTTCGGGCTGGACTGTTCCCATGAGGCACAGGGTCAGACTGATTTGCATATGGCCATGTCTGAACTGGTGTGGCGGAGTGAGCTAAAGAATGATGATGGATTAGACCCAGATCAGTTGACTGGGGGTGAGTGCTTGTAATGTCAACACTCCGTCCATCATCCCCTTTGGTTTTGCTTTGTTCGCCCTAAGTTGGCAGGGTATGCCCAGACGTGGGTCCCTTGCTCACTTTGCCACTGGATTCAAGATAGCCTGGCTGATGAGAGCTGTGAGCCCGAAACCAGTCCCAGGATGCTTGTTTCCGGTCCAGGGAAGACATGGCTTGGCAGTTTGGGCTGGACTGTTCCCATGAGGCACAGGGTCAGACTGATTTGCATATGGCTGTGTCTGAACTGGGGTGGCGGAGTGAGCTTAAGAATGATGATGGATTAAACCCAGATCAGTTGACTGGGGGTGAGTGCTTGTAATGTCAACACTCCGTCCATCATCCCCTTTGGTTTTGCTTTGTTCGCCCTAAGTTGGCAGGGTATGCCCAGACGTGGGTCCCTTGCTCACTTTGCCACTGGATTCAAGATAGCCTGGCTGATGAGGGCTGTGAGCCAGAAACCGGTCCCAGGATGCTTGTTTCCGGTCCAGGGAAGACATGGCTTGGCAGTTCGGGCTGGACTGTTCCCATGAGGCACAGGGTCAGACTGATTTGCATATGGCCATGTCTGAACTGGGTTGGCGGAGTGAGCTAAAGTATGATGATGGATTAAACCCAGATCAGTTGACTGGGGGTGAGTGCTTGTAATGTCAACACTCCGTCCATCATCCCCTTTGGTTTTGCTTTGTTCGCCCTAAGTTGGCAGGGTATGCCCACACGTGGGTCCCTTGCTCACTTTGCCACTGGATTCAAGATAGCCTGGCTGATGAGGGCTGTGAGCCTGAAACCGGTCCCAGGATGCTTGTTTCCGGTCCAGGGAAGACATGGCTTGGCAGTTCGGGCTGGACTGTTCCCATGAGGCACAGGGTCAGACTGATTTGCATATGGCCATGTCTGAACTGGGGTGGCGGAGTGAGCTAAAGAATGATGACGGATTAAACCCAGATCAGTTGACTGGGGGTGAGTGCTTGTAATGTCAACACTCTGTCCATCATCTCCTTTGGTTTTGCTTTGTTCGCCCTAAGTTGGCAGGGTATGCCCAGACGTGGGTCCCTTGCTCACTTTGCCACTGGATTCAAGATAGCCTGGCTGATGAGGGCTGTGAGCCCGAAACTGGTCCCAGGATGCTTGTTTCCGGTCCAGGGAAGACATGGCTTGGCAGTTCGGGCTGGACTGTTCCCATGAGGCACAGGGTCAGACTGATTTGCATATGGCCATGTCTGAACTGGGGTGGCGGAGTGAGCTAAAGAATGATGATGGATTAAACCCAGATCAGTTGACTGGGGGTGAGTGCTTGTAATGTCAACACTCCGTCCATCATCCCCTTTGGTTTTGCTTTGTTCGCCCTAAGTTGGCAGGGTATGCCCAGACGTGGGTCCCTTGCTCACTTTGCCACTGGATTCAAGATAGCCTGGCTGATGAGGGCTGTGAGCCCGAAACCGGTCCCAGGATGCTTGTTTCCGGTCCAGGAAGACATGGCTTGGCAGTTCGGGCTGGACTGTTCCCATGAGGCACAGGATCAGACTGATTTGCATATGGCCATGTCTGAACTGGGGTGGCGGAGTGAGCTAAAGAATGATGATGGATTAAACCCAGATCAGTTGACTGGGGGTGAGTGCTTGTAATGTCAACACTCCGTCCATCATCCCCTTTGGTTTTGCTTTGTTCGCCCTAAGTTGGCAGGGTATGCCCAGACGTGGGTCCCTTGCTCACTTTGCCACTGGATTCAAGATAGCCTGGCTGATGAGGGCTGTGAGCCCAAAACCGGTCCCAGGATGCTTGCTTCCGGTCCAGGGAAGACATGGCTTGGCAGTTCGGGCTGGACTGTTCCCATGAGGCACAGGGTCAGACTGATTTGCATATGGCATGTCTGAACTGGGGTGGCAGAGTGAGCTAAAGAATGATGATGGATTAAACCCAGATCAGTTGACTGGGGGTGAGTGCTTGTAATGTCAACACTCCGTCCATCATCCCCTTTGGTTTTGCTTTGTTCACCCTAAGTTGGCAGGGTATGCCCAGACGTGGGTCCCTTGCTCACTTTGCCACTGGATTCAAGATAGCCTGGCTGATGAGGGCTGTGAGCCCGAAACCGGTCCCAGGATGCTTGTTTCCGGTACAGGGAAGACATGGCTTGGCAGTTCGGGCTGGACTGTTCCCATGAGGCACAGGATCAGACTGATTTGCATAAGGCCATGTCTGAACTGCGGTGGCGGAGTGAGTTAAAGAATGATGATGGATTAAACCCAGATCAGTTGACTGGGGGTGAGTGCTTGTAATGTCACCACTCCGTTCATCATCCCCTTTGGTTTTGCTTTGTTCGCCCTAAGTTGGCAGGGTATGCCCAGACGTGGGTCCCTTCCTCACTTTGCCACTGGATTCAAGATAGCCTGGCTGATGAGGGCTGTGAGCCCAAAACTGGTCCCAGGATGCTTGTTTCCGGTCCAGGGAAGACATGGCTTGGCAGTTCGGGCTGGACTGTTCCCATCAGGCACAGGGTCAGACTGATTTGCATATGGCCATGTCTGAACTGGGGTGGCGGAGTGAGCTAAAGAATGATGATGGATTAAACTCAGATCCGTTGACTGGGGGTGAGTGCTTGTAATGTCAACAGTCCGTCCATCATCCCCTTTGGTTTTGCTTTGTTCGCCCTAAGTTGGCAGGGTATGCCCAGACGTGGGTCCCTTGCTCACTTTTCCACTGGATTCAAGATAGCCTGGCTGATGAGGGCTGTGAGCACGAAACCGGTCCCAGGATGCTTGTTTCCGGTCCAGGGAAGACATGGCTTGGCAGTTCGGGCTGGACTGTTCCCATGAGGCACAGGGTCAGACTGATTTGCATATGGCCATGTCTGAACTGGGGTGGCGGAGTGAGCTAAAGAATGATGATGGATTAAACCCAGATCAGTTGACTGGGGGTGAGTGCTTGTAATGTCAACACTCCGTCCATCATCCCCTTTGGTTTTGCTTTGTTCGCCCTAAGTTGGCAGGGTATGCCCAGACGTGGGTCCCTTGCTCACTTTGCCACTGGATTCAAGATAGCCTGGCTGATGAGGGCTGTGAGCCCAAAACCGGTCCCAGGATGCTTGTTTCCGGTCCAGGGAAGACATGGCTTGGCAGTTCGGGCTGGACTGTTCCCATGAGGCACAGGGTCAGACTCATTTGCATATGGCCATGTCTGAACTGGGGTGGCGGAGTGAGCTAAAGAATGATGATGGATTAAACCCAGATCAGTTGACTGGGGGTGAGTGCTTGTAATGTCAACACTCCGTCCATCAACCCCTTTGGTTTTCCTACTTCTAAATGCCACAAGCAAATAGGCTCATGATTTTGCCAGAATCCACAGGTGAATTTTTCAGTTTGTGCAGAGTTTAGCTTGAGATGTTTCTTTAGCATCCAAAATTATTTAGCCATACGACATTCACAGGGTTCAGAGGTAATGACTACGGAAAGTTGTCCCAGTTTTAAGATTACCTCAGCATCGTCAGAACAGTTGTAGCATGTGAGGTTGAAAATGCTGACAAGGTTCAATGGATTTTTTTTTTGCATTAGTGAGAATTAACTTGGAAGAGTTCCAGAAGACGCAGGACACTTATGTTCATTTAATTTAATTTATTTTATAATTTAATTTTTTTAATAATTTTTTTTATAAAGAGCAGTGATTACCCGGAGGTGTCTTGGCGCTAGCTCGTTTACAGATCTACTAACTGTATCAGCATCAACAGGATTCTTTATATAGAATTAAAAAGCCAGGTTTTTAAGGCTTTCCTTAAAACCAAGAGATTTTTTTGTTGTTTTTAAATGTATAGGTAGGTCATTCCAGGAATGTAAAGCACTGTAGATGAAGCTTCTTCCTCCCCACGAGCTGCACTTATATTTGGGAATCAGGACGTTTATTTATTTATTTATTTTTATTTATATAAGTTTTATATAGCGCTAGCTAGACCCGTAGGTGTCAGAGCGCTTTACATGATCGTGATAGAATACAGTAATGCAGACATGCAATGAACATATGAGTTGAAAAGTTCAATAGACAAATGGTACTCGTCAAAGGTGCTAGTAGAGTGATCAACACTAGAGACACAATTCGAGAGGGTCTAAAAGTCAGAGAAGCACAAAAAAAAAGAAAAAGAGAACTGCCGCATCAGACAGAGGGTCTAGGTCTGATAAAGCGATCCTTTACGAAGATCCGTAAACTAGGAGTTAAAGTATTTGTTGAGGAGGAGGAGTTTCAGGTTTCTCTTGAAGCAAGGGAAGGAAGGGTTGCATCGAAGGTCACACGGTAGGGAGTTCCATATGCTTGGAGCATTTCCAGAAAAAAAGCGCGACTTGGTTGCTGTCTTTTTTAGAATGGGAGGTAGGAGCAGAAGAGCATTGGAGATTCTCAATGATCCAGTGGTTCCTGCTTTCTTCAGCTTGTTTTCTAAGTAGTTGGGTGTATGAGAGTGAAGGGCTTTGTGGATGATACATGCAGTCTTGTAGGTAAATCTTCCTTCAATAGGAAGCCAGTTGAGACTCTTGAGTGCAGGAGTGATGTGTTCAAATCGTTTAACGTCTGAGATGAGCCGGGTTTCCTTGTTAAGAACTGATCTCAGGGGGGCGAGGTGAGTTTTAGGCGTCCCAGTGAGTGTGGCATTACCATAGTCTAGTTTAGAGAGGACCAAAGATTGCACCACATTTTTAAAATCATCGGCGGGAATACATTGTTTAAGTTTCTTGAGGTTTTTGAGTGTGTACAGTGCTCCTTTTGCTGTATTCTTGATGTGCTCTTTCATTGACATGTTTTTGTCCAGGACGAAGCCAAGGGATTTTGCGGAGTTGGAGAAAGTAAGAGAGCACTTTAAAGCATTTAGGTCGATGAGCCATTTGTGTATTGGAAGGTGGTTACTTTTTGGGGAGAAAAGAATAACTTCTGTCTTGATGGGGTTTAGCTTTAAGTGATTTGCGTAAAACCAGGATTGTAATTTGTTCTGTGTTTCGTTGAGATGTCGAATGTCACTGGGTGATTTGATTTTGTAGTAAAGTTGTGTGTCATCAGCATATAGGTGGTATTTGATGTCTGCCTGTTTGAAGATGACCGTTAAGAGTTCCATAAAGAGATTGAAAAGGGAGGGGGATAGAATTGAGCCCTGAGGCACGCCAAGATTGATCCGAGTGGGTTGATTTTGATTTGTTGCGAGCGGTGTTGAAGGTAGTAAGAGAACCATTTTAGTACAGTGCCATTCAAACTGAAACGCAACTTCAAAGACTCAAGTAGGGCTGGGTGATTAACCGTATCGAATGCCGTCGATAGGTCACGTAGGATAAGTAGGCAGGTTGGAGATAGGTCTGAGGTTGTTGAGATTGTTTGGGTCAGCCCTGGTATTTTTGGGAATGGGTGTGATTTGTCCTAGTTGGAGCGAGATCGGCACACAATCCGTGGTGAGAGATGTGTTGATGATGAGAGCCTAGAACGGGGCGATAATGTGGTTGAGAATTTTCACCATTGTGGATGGGAGGGGATCCTTGGTGTGGGTCGTTGGCTTTAGATTCATGATTATATTGAAGACTTCCTTTTCAGTCAAGGGTTTGAAGTCCGACCAGTTGGTGTTGTTTTTCAGTTTGGCGAGATTCAGGAAGTCTTTGGTTATTTTCGTGGTCGTTTGGTCCGCAACGTGTTCTGGAGGTAGATCAGCTGCAAGGGGAGGTAGGATGGTGAAGGTAGAAAGGATGGAGGGAGGAGATGAGACTTGCAAGAAGGTTTGCTCAATTTTTGCGACTTTGTCAGCGAAAAAGCTAGCAATTTCTTCACATCGTTCGTTTGTGGCGATTATAGCAGGAGGGGGTGCTGATGTAATTTGTTGTCTAACAATGTTAAAGAGCTCCCTAGGTCTGTTTTTTGCACGGTCCAGTTGGTTGCGGAAGAAGGAGGCTTTTTCTCTAAAGATGTGTTTTTTGTATGACAGCCTTGTTGCTCTCAGTAGTGCTAGGTGATAAGTTGAGGGGTTTTGTCTTCAAGTCCTTTCTGCTTGTCAGAGTTTTCTTCTTTCGCTGTTGAGATCGGAATTAAACCAAGCTTTTGATTTTGAAGATCTTAATTGTTTTAGTTTCGGCGGGGCCACTTGGTCGAGAACATCCGGTATCGATGAGTTGTAGTGTGAAGTGAGCTCTTCTGCGGTAGACAAGAAGGGGAGACGCTGTAGTTGATCACAAATTTTGGATTCAAGTTCAAGAATTGGGACTTGTTTGATATTTCTGGTTAGCAGCTTAGGTTTCTTTATAACATCAGGGCGGGATCTGGTAGGGGAATTGATGTTGAAAAGAATTAGATGGTGGTCAGACCAGTTAATAGGTGAGATGGAGCTGATGGAGATAAGGCCATTTTTCGTTATAATCGCGTCAAGGTTGGAGCCTTTGATGTGAGTTGGTTCCTTACAGAGTTGATTTAGGTCGTTAATTTCCAGGAGGTTCGTGAGTAGTCGGATTGAGGTGTCTTCTGTATTGTTCCAATGGATGTTTAAATCTCCCAAGAACACATCGTTTGTGTCTGTTAGGGCGTACCGCGTAATTAGGCCTGAGAACTCTTCTTCAAAGAGGGCACATTCACCAGGAGGATGGTAGATGGTGTGGAATTTGATAGGATGGGAGCCTTTGTTTATAAGTTCCACCCCGAGGTATTCGAAGGTTGAGTATTCTGCCTTACTTAAAGTGGAAAGTTGAATTTCAATTATGTGAATAATGGCTAGACCCCCACCCGATCTTTTAGGTCTGTCCTGCCTAATGATGGTGTACCCAGGTGGGGTTAGCAGGTCAAGTATAGGGGTGGAGTGGTCATTAAGCCAGGATTCCGTGAGGAAAGCAATGTCTATTTCTTCTCTGATGATAGATTCACCAATATCAGTTGCGTGCTTTGCTGCTGATCTACAGTTTAGGAGCATGCAAGAGAGAGGGCAAGGCTTATCCTTCGAGGAAGGAAGAGTTAGTATGCTGTGGAGGACCACAGGGTTCTTTATGGCTTACACCACTTGAATTTATTCTTCAAGTAGTCAGGGCCCATTCCATGCAGCGCTTTAAAAACAATGCAGACAGACTTGAAAACCACTCTGTCTTATTGGCAACCAATTAAGCTTTTTTAGAGCACCTGCTAAGGATTTGAATTTGGGAAAGCCTAATAGCAGCCCCAAATTACAGGTTGATTTGACTGGAATAGGGGAAATACCTAGCTCAAGGGGCCACCAAGAGTGGGACCAGAAGGAAGGTGATTTTCCAAAAACAATGACCTCTGTTTTATTAGAGTTCAGTTTAAGGCAATTGGTTGCCAGCCATGTGTTGACTGCTAAAATACATTCTCTGAACCTCGAGTCCATGTCGAGATCATTTTCCGTTAGAGAGGCGACAATTTGTGTGCCATCTGCGTAGGAGGTCAGCGAGAACCCATAATGTCTGATCAAGGTAGCTAAATTGGAAACGTAGACATTAAACAGGGTCGGACTCAATGACGATCCCTATGGCACACCACATGGTAGTTAAAAGAAGTCTGATGTAAACATTTTCAGTGAAACATATTGTTTCCGGCTGGTCAGAAAGGATTAGGATAGCAAGTGCCTCTCCTCTAATGCCTATGTCCGCTAGTCGACCTGTCAGCAGCTTGTGATTGTGTCAAAAGCTGCTGACAGGTCGAGTAGTATAAGAGCTGCCCTACCTCCTTAATCTAAAGTTTCTCTAATCTATTTTGTTGCCTTATCTTCCTCTCTCTCTGTTTTGGGCTTAAGCTGATTTGAGGTGAAACAAATAGCTGCTACAATGGAACAACAACCACGTGCACGATTATTACTATAGAAGCTTTTGTTGCATGGATTCTGTATGGAAACAAAACTATGGCTGGGATCACAGAACGTCAGTATGTAGGGACTGAGTCACAGTACCACATCAGTACCAATGGGCCCAAATCCTGACTAGCTCATACCGCCTTACCTGTCCTCCTAACCTTCCCAGAGTAGCAGGTAAGTTGGCACACCAGAACACAACACTCTAGTCCCCCAGGGGAACCACAGTAACAGGTTATCACCTTTCGTTTTCTCACTAATGCATGTCCATAATAAACAAATGAAAGACACAAGGAAAGTTTACAATATTTATTGAAACTACATTGCTCTATTATTTAGCAACTGTGCTGCATTTAGAAAACATATGCAACTCAGCAGAGTAATTAATATTACCAATAAACTGTATACAATAAAAAGCCCTATCATGGCGAATTATATATTTGCCTAAGTCCAACCTCACTACGTGAGCACAGTGATATATCAGTGGTCTCTGGGATTGGAGCCCGGCTCCATACCTGGCATTTGTCGTTAGCTGGTCTGCACCTCAAATTTGTACAGAGCTGGCGCGCTCATTCCGGGAGCTTTCCTCTGCTAAAAATCCTCCTCTCTATTTTCAAAATGGCAAGTCTCTGCTTATATGATAAGAAATGCCATGCTAGAAAACTGCTGCGGCAACAAACAGCAGTTGGGTCTCTCTATTATGTTTATGTGTTAGAATATGTTAGTGACTGACCACAGAGGAAAACAGGGTACAATGTTGTTTGACCTTGTATGAAAGAGCTGAATAGGGGTGTGGCTTGCCACGAAGCACGATGGCAGCAGTTTAAGTAGGCTCCACGAGCCGGTCCCATAACCCCCTTAAATCCGGCAAGCATCCAACATTAGGACACCAGGACGTGGGTATCGATGCCCGCTAACAGCCGACGTTTGGAATCAAAGATCAAGATGGACTCCGACGCGCCATTGTGGTGAATGAGACGCGGCGAGCTGGTGCCTGGGAAGCCGCAGTCTCTGGTGATGAACTTCGTCGGAGCGAGCCGGCGGCTGGAAGGCGGAGCCAGCAGCGGTGAGCGGGGAGTGCATCCCGGAGCAGGCTGGTGAAGAGAGGCAGTCGACCCGCGAGACCGACAGACGCAGACCGGAGTTGACCGGGTGCGCTGCACTGGACCCAGCAGTGCCCGGGGCGGAGTGAACGGACACCGGAGCTCGGGGGAGGGGCCTTTGGCTAATCGGTGCAGCAGAGGGCTAGAGACGAGCCAGAGGAAAGGAAAGGCCAGGGAAAGTGAGCAGAGGGGCAACAGTTACCACCCCAAAACAGCGCGGAGGTGAGGAGACAAAGACCATACATAATGAGGTCCAAAGGAGTCTGCCTTGTGGACAGGGGTGGAAAGGTTAGTGCCCCCTAAGTACTGGATGGACGGGTGCCCCTCTCCTCCCTTTTGAATTACAAGGAAGTTCCCCCCTCCCCGAGAACTGGGGGGAACCCACAGACTATTGGAGAGTTGGGGGAGAGTGAAACAGAACAGCTGGGAGGTGCGGCGATACACGGCGATCCAGGGACTTGAGCACCAAGAGGCGCGGTGGAGAGGGTGGTACCGGGAACCATGGACAGGAACCCCGACAGGCCGCCAGGAGCAGTGTGTGTTCCTGGGCAGGCGGCAGTGAGTACTGCCTTGGTCCTCAGGGGGAATTATATGGGAACCAAACCCCCTCCCCCCACCGTCCCTACAGACAAAACCTACGGGGATTGGCAGGGAAAAGACCGGTGAATCACAACAATGTAGCATGACAGGAAACAAAGGAACCCGCAGCGGACATTAAACAAAACTGGATAAGTACACACAGCCGAGAGAGATGGTGGCCAAGCACGCAATAGAGGTGGACTCGGAATCTAAGCAACACCCCCCCAACAGTGGATGCAGATCCTACCTTGAAGGATATAATGATAGTGCTACAAGGAGTGCGCTCGGATTTAGCGGGAAAGAGTGATACCGTAACTATGGAAGTATCATTGATAAGGAAGGCGGATCTGAGAAACCTAGGCGCCCGAGTGAAAGAAATAGAGGAGACTACAAACTCACTGACAGTGGATACAAAGACACTACAGAAAAAGTACAGGAACTCACCACTGTCACAAAAGTGCTGTAAGCCAAGCTGGAAGATCAAGAAGGCCGATCCCACTGCAACAATGTCCGTATCATAGGGGTCCCTGAAAGAGTGGAGGGGCCGGCGGTGGAGCTCTTTGTGGAGGACCTCATACTGAAATCGCTTCAACCAAGGGGATTGTCTAAATTCTTTTCGGTGGAAAGGGCCCATAGAGTGCCCGGTGCCCGTCCAAAGCCCGGGCCCCCCCACCCCCCCGGACCCATAATTGCCTGAATTTTTAACAGAGATGTGATCTTACAAGCAGCCGGCGTTGCTCCACCCCTCAGGGTAGATAATGCGGTTATCACCCTTTTCCCAGACTTTACTGTAAAGGTGCAACAAGCAAGACAAACCTTCCTGGAAGTAAAGAGAGCCCTACGGGTGAAAGAGATTAAATATTCCATGCTCTTTCCATCAACGCTTCGGGTAACGGCAGAAAACAAAGTGTGGAGATTTACTACCCCTGCTGCAGCCTTGGATTAGCTCGAGGGATGGCGAATCGTGGGTAAGCCACGAGATATAGGGAGAGGAAGAGGTAATGAGGCACAGAACATGGTGAAAGCACTAGCAGAGGCGAGTCGAGAAACTCCACGGAGCGGAGACTCCCCAACCAACCCGGAGGACTGAAGAGGTGAGGGAAGCATCGACCGAAGAGATCAGATGCGAGAGAACTCTTAAGAAAACGAAGGGCACCTGAGATATGAACTGACTTCGTAACAAGATGCAGATAAGACAATGCCTTATATTCCATCCTTCTTTTCACTTATCCAGGGAAATGTAGTAGAGGTGTTCATGAGAGTATTATTTCTGTATTTAGTAATGTGAGATCGGTGGTCCTACTAAAAGGGGGCGAGGGTGGCACTCAGGTCTCTGTGCATATGGCTTAAGCCCACCCAATGTTTGACAATTTAGTTATAGGGCGACAGACGCTCTGCAAGTTGGGGGGGTGGGAGGTTCTAGGCCCACCATGCAGAGTAGCAGGGAGGGGGGAGTTTTACAGTTGGGGGCATGTAATTTGTGTGTTTATTGTAAGGAATAACAGATGTACAGATAGAAAGCACAAAGGGAGACAAAATCGAGAAGGGGGGGGAAGAGGTTGGTATCGCACTACAATGCACATTCAAAGCAGCAACAATAGCCCAGACAGAAATCTCACTAGATGAAATAGATGTCCACACAGAGCTTTGAGACATATCTTCCAACACCGCCCACGGTGGTAGGCCCTACACGATAAGACTTAACGATTATGACTTGGAATGTGAATGGGCTAGGAAATAAAATCAAACGGACGATGGTGATGCAATACATTCGGCGGCATGCCCCAGACATAGTTATGCTGCAAGAAACACACCTGATGGGTAACAATTGTAAAGCCCTGGACAGATTTGGGTACCAGATGGTAGCACATGCCGGGTTTTCCACCAGATCATGGGGGGTGGGAATACTATTAAAAAAGATACTACCCTTCACATCTCATGGGACGTGGCAGGATAGACTAGGCAGATATGTGGCCCTCACTGGAGTATGGGAGGGTCGGGTCCTCAACCTATATTCGATATACGTACCGCCTAGAATGCATGCTGGAACCCTGCCGGAATTTAGCGCGCTACTCCTGGAACTCCCAACGGGAGTATTGGTACTGGGAGGAGACCTAAACGCTGTAATGGACCCCTCCAAAGATAGATTTTCGAGCTCGGGAAGGGAGGGGGGAGTTGAGGCACTGAAGGAATGTGCCGTAGCCCGTGAACTAGTAGACCTGTGGAGGTACTGTTGTAATTTGGCAGCACTTAAGTTAAGCAATAGCCGAAGACATCCTGTATTCAGAGGCTAAATTGTCCGCTTTGTGGAATCCATTTTGTATTTATGGCAGCCATTTTGGTTGCCATGTGCTGCCATGTGCTCGCCATGTGCTCTGTCCTACCTTCCTGTTAACTGCTCTTGAAATCTGCCTAGAGACGAGTTATATTTAGTTTCTTTTGCTTTGCACATGCTCAGTTGAGCTCGCAGCTGTCCATGCAGCTGTTCCGAGTTTATAAATGTCAGGATGTGTCTACTAGAAGTAGAAACTGTTAGCTCCACCCACTCGTCGACTGTGCATTTCTTGTATGACCTTATATGTACCTAAAACCAGCATTTGTGTTTGTACCGCCTTCATTTGAGCCCCTGTGTGGGTATAAAAGGACCAAGGTCCTTCCATTCAGTGTGCTACTTCATGCATTACCGAAGGGTGCTGTGTGAATGTAGCTCCACCTCATGAGGTTTAATAAACTCTGTTTTTTCTATTCCAGTTTCTGTGCCAACTTCTTCCTATTGGTCTGAGGACTCTGTGCAGAAAGGGAGAACACTGGTAGGCCTTGTTGAGGCTCACCACAACAAATTGGCGCTTCCAACGTGGGGCTCATCGGCGACTCGGATGCCCGAAGGATTGGTCGAGACGAAGGATTGGAATCTCGCTTCTGGACGCGATCGCTGCCTGAAGAGACCCGAGTCTTGGCACCCACGGCGTTTTTTCCTTTCTTTCTGATCTGACCATCCCGGCGGCGCCGGTCCTCGACTGAGATCTCTTCTGTTGATTCGCTGTGCAGTGACCATTTGGTCGATTTGAGACCTTGGCAGTTGGAACCGGGACACCATTTGATTGGTAAGAGCCGTTTTGCGGCACTTGCTGTTGGTTTGATGCCTTTGATTGGTAAGGTAGTTTAGTAACACTTACTGCGGCTTTGTTTGTATGATTGGCCAATTTTGGAATCTGTTTTGTAATTATATATGTATTGCAATACATATAGGCAGGTAATGAGGAGAATTTTCTCTATTTAAAATTGTTTGAACAGCGCAACGTACGAAGAGTACCTTAAGCGCTACTTTGATTATAATACTGCATATTTTGCACTATTTTTTTGGCATGCCTGTTTTCAGCACACTTTGTAGGATGTGTTGCTTTTGTAGTGGTACCAATTTGAGACTTGACGAAGCACAACCAGCCCCCCCGGAGGGGACGCCTAATAGGGATATGTATATTAAGTATGGTATTTCTTCTATAATGTACTGCACGTTATGGAACAAATATACTAGTAAAGATCCTCAGTTGCGTTGGCCGATGTATGGGTCATTTGATTTGCGAAAGATTCAGTATGTGGAACAATGTATGTTTAAACGAAAGACTAGGCAAGATATGTTTGATTGTGTGCGAATGTGGGAGAAAGAAGTGTGTGAGCGAATGAAGCGTGAGCAAGCCTTGATTGACAAAGAACAGCGAAAGACCATTTATGCGACAGCATTAGAGTTAAAAAACAAGGAGATGAAAGAAATTAAAGAGAGGGAAGATAGGGAACGCCATTTACAGGTAACTGGCCAATACGCTGTTAGGCAGCCCCTTTATCCTATCCTTAATAAACCGCAAGATGATTTTTTGTTATTAGATCGTTCTCCACCTCCGTATATTTTTTCTTCCGCTCCTCATGAGTCAGATGAGGACTCTTTTTCAGATCAGGACAAAACTCGAGAAACTCGTTCAATGTTATCTGCTGGGCGTGCATCTGACATTAGATCTGCTGCGCGTAAAGCCGTTTGTAGTACTACCACTGCTTCAGAACTTTTAGATAGTATAAAAGGATGGCAGGAAAGGGAGCAAATATATTTTACCGATACATTTGCTGCAGAGGTTATTGAACGATTTAGGAAGCATTCGGTAGATATGGAGCCCGATGATGTAGCAGCTGATTGTAAACAATTACGTGACGGTCTTTTTGTCTTCTCCCAGGTGGCTGACACGATCAGACGCTTGGTTAAACTGCGTGTTGAAGCAGCCCGTTTGCGAGAGGAGAAAAAGGCAGCAGAAGCAGCTGCACTAGCATCTCAGATCAGCATGGCACGACCTCCTACTCCTGAAACAGATAAGAATGTTGTAATTCATGTGAAACCCATGCGGGAAGCCGCGCCTTTATATGTTCCTCCTAAAGGAACGGGTACAGAGGATGATAAGACTTCTACTAATGCGAAAGGGTACTTTATTTATAATTGGGTTTACACTCCTTGGAATAGGGCAGATGTTATGGCCCTTAAAAATGCATTGCCTGACCCGCGAAAGAATCCAGCAGCCTTTTATGAGGAAGTTGAGGGTGCAATTAGCTCTTGTACTATGACTTTGTCTGATATTGATTTGTTTTTTGGATTAATATTACCACCTGATATGTGGAGAACTGTGCGTAAAATTGATGATAATGCGACATTTGGAGCATTGTGGAAAGATTTAGAGCGGTTAGATGAAGATAGAGAACCTGCACAGAAACCGTGTCAGTTAATTTTAAATCTTCCGGCAGCTATATTAGTTAAGTTAAAGACGATCATTCCCCCTAAAAAGATAGATTGGACAGTGTTAGCGTCTTGCAAGCAAAAGGTAGATGAATCAGTTTCTGACTTTTTCACACGCTTTGAAGAGGCATTCCACGATTTTAGTGGCCAGTCATTGATAGATGACACGGGTAGGCATCTGTTTGTTGATAAATATGTCGCAAACCTTTTGCCAGGGATAGCTAGTCGCTTAAAGGCCAGTGAGAGTTCATGGACTACCTCTTCTCCGGTTTCTCTTTTAACTATGGCTCAGTATTATGAGCGACAAGAATTAGAAACTAAAGGTAATGAGGACAAAAAGTCTAAAGAGTTGAAAACAAAGGTTATGTTGGCTCAAGCTTATGGTCCGCCTTCTAGAGGTCATGATAGAGGTGGACGTGGATCTTATGGTTCGTCCTTTCCTTCCTATACTCGTTCAAATTTGTCTGTTGATCAGTGTGCGTACTGCAAAAAATTTGGACATTGGCTTTCTGATTGTCCAGTACTGCGTGCTCAGCAGAATCCACGTGGTCGGGGACAAATGAGAAATCGTTCAGGATATCCAGGGCCTAGAGGAAGCGCGAATGATCATGCTCGGTTTGATGCTAATACACGTGGGCAGGATGGGTTTAACACTTTTGATAGAAGGAACCAATATCAAATGTCTGACTATGTGCCCTCTGATTTTCAAGATTCTGCTTATGCATAGGATTGCCTAGGATGGGGTAAGGAATCAGTTGAAGTTCCAGTAGATCAGAGGGGTCCCTATGTTACAGCACATGTTTTGGGCTCTACTGATCAGTTTCTGGTTGATACAGGAGCTACTCGTAGCGCCTTGTCTAAACAGTTGGTTCCAAGGGCTCCCCTGTCTGGCTTAACCATTACATCGATAGGTTTCGATGGAACACCTTCCCTTAGCCCATTGTCACAACCACTTGCATTCGATGTTGATAAGTTTACTGCTCCATGTCCGTTTTTGCTTTCTCCAAACACACCAGACAATATTGTGGGTCTTGATATGCTTAAATATTTCAGGGCTACGATACGGTGTTCTCCGGAAGGAGTACGGGTTATTTTGAATGACAACTACCCTGTGATTGAGAGATCTTGTATTATTAAAGAGGACATTGCACTAGCCTCACTCCCTAGTACTTTGTGGGCTACTTCGGACACTGATGTAGGACAAATGGTTATTCCACCAGTACATATTAGTGTTAAGGAGGGCGCTTTATTGCCAAGACTGCCTCAGTATAAAATTTCTCGAGAAGGAGAAGAAGCACTCACACGTATTGTACATGATTTAATTAAGGTGGGGGTTGTGGAAGAAGTTCCTTACAATGTTTGCAATAGTCCGATTCTTCCCATTTTGAAAAAAGATACTGACACTAGGATCTATAGATTTATCATCGATTTGAGAGAAGTTAACAAGATTGTAGTACCACAGTACCCTGTAGTATCTGACATAACGACTTTGCTTACCCTGGTCCCTCCAACTCCAACTCCATTTTCTGTAATTGATCTGAAGAATGCTTTCTTCTCGATTCCTATTCATCCTGATAGCCGATATTTGTTCGGTTTCACTTTGAATAATAGATCATACAGATTTTGTAGAGTTCCTCAAGGCTATACTGAGAGTCCTAGTATTTACAGACAAGCATTGAAGAGACAGCTTGATTCCTTTACCCTGCCTAAAGGAGTGGCTCTCATACAATATGTCGATGACATCTTGTTGGCAGCTGATACACCTGAGCAGTGTGAGAAATGCACTTTGTCCTTGCTTTCTTTTTTTGCTACACACCACCATAAAGTATCACGGAAGAAATTGCAATATTGTAGACCGAAGGTGACCTATTTAGGACACCTTCTGTCTAAGGAGGGCCGTGCACTGACACCAGATCGCATTCAAGCAATTTTAGACACCCCAGTACCTTCCACGCAGAAAGATGTCTGTGCATTCATTGGTCTGACTTCGTTTTGCAGGCAATGGATATTGGGTTTTTCACACATTGTTAAACCCTTGCTAGCACTTTTAACTAAAAACACTCCGATCCCCTTCCATGGACAGATGAATGTCAAAATGCTTTTTGTCAGTTGAGACAAGCTCTTTGCTCTGCACCAGTGTTAGGCACACCAGATTACACGAAGGCTTTTACACTCTATGTACATGAGAAAGAAGGATGTGCATTGTCAGTTTTAGTACAGACACACGGGGACAAACAGCGTCCTTGTGCATACCTTTCTGCAGTTCTTGATCCTGTTGCTCGTGCATTACCTGGGTGCTTCCGTTCAGTTGCAGCGGCGGCTGTGTCCATACGTCAGAGTGAAGGGATAGTTTTGTCACACAAACTGTTGGTGCTAGTACCCCATGCAGTAGATGCCCTTTTGAATCAGACTAAGACTCAGCACTTAACTAGTGCTCGTTTGACAGGATACGAATTGACACTGCTAGCACCTCATATTACCTTGAAGAGATGTGCGACACTGAACCCAGCCACTTTGTTGCCATATCCTGCGACTCAGTCTCAGTCAAAGGAGCCTCACGATTGCATATTCCTTACTGAGGAGCAGATAAAGGGTCGCATCGATTTGCAAGATACGCCCCTTCCAGATGTAGATGGGGAACTGTGGGTTGATGGATCCTGTCTGAAGTTTCCAGATGGCACGACTTCAGCTGCTTATGCAATTACCACGCTTGAGACAGTAGTGGAAACAGCTCGCATACCTCAGAAGTCAGCTCAAGCAGCTAAACTAATAGCTTTGACACGAGCGTGTGAGCTTAGCACTGACTTGTGTGTGAACATTTACACGGATAGCCGCTATGCTTTTGGAGTGGTTCATGATTTTGGCCTACTCTGGAAGGAAAGAGGCTTTCTTACATCCCATGGGATGCAGATAATGCACGGAGAGTTAGTGCATAATCTCTTGACTGCACTTACATACCCAAAGAGAGTTGCTATTATGAAGTGTAGCGCACACAAGAAAGTGACTGACAAAATAGGACAAGGCAATGCTTTTGCAGACCGCGTAGCCCGTGAAACTGCGATGCAGCGAAGCACTACATCCATGTACGTAGTGAAATCACAAGCTGAGCGTTGGCATGATGCTAGAGAGGAAGTATTGGATATACAGAGATCTGCTTCTGTGGAAGAGTTTGAGCAATGGTCTAAAGAAGGAATGTTAGATGATGAGGGTTGTTGGCGTAACAAAGAAATGAATAAGTGGAAATTGCCTGCAGCCTATTTACAACCTATGGTTCAAATGGCACATGGGCTGGCACATGTTGGAGCTCTAGCAATAACTAAATTGCTTACACAAGTTTGGGAGCATCCTGAAATTGCTAGCACAGCAAAAAGAGTAGTACAGTCCTGTTTGATCTGTTGGCAGTATAATCCTGGAAAAGGGACACGAACTCCTACAGGAGGGTTTGCTACACCAACCGCACCTTTTGAAGTTTTGCAGATGGATTACATCCAACTCGAACGCTGCAATAATCTGAAATATGTCCTAGTGGTGGTATGTGCCTTCAGTAAGTGGATAGAGGCATACCCTACAAAGGATAATACTGCTCTCACCACAGCAAAGATGCTTCTAAAGGAGTTTTTCCCTAGATACGGTGTTTGCAAACTTTTGTGGAGTGACAATGGACCTCATTTTATTGGGCAAGTTGTTGAGCATGTACTGAAAGGATTAGGGATCAAACAGAAATTCCATACAGTTTTCCACCCGCAATCAGCAGGATTGGTGGAAAGGTATAACGCTACTTTAAAATCAAAATTGGCGAAAATACTGGCTTCCACGTCTCTAAAGTGGCCAGATGCACTACCATTGGCATTGTTGTCCATAAGATCGGTGCCACATTCACGATCAGGTCTCACCCCCTATGAGGTGCTGTTTGGGAGACCGATGAACATTTGGGGAATTCCTAAGCCACGCCCCATACATGATGTTCCTTGTGTTCTGATGAATGATTATTTGGCACAGTTAACCGACAGTTTGGTTTCTATTCATCAACAGGTTCGAGAAGCTCTTCCTGACAGATCTACAGGTGAGGCCCACGAACTCCGTCCTGGTGATCACGTAATGGTCAAGGTCTTCGACAGATCAAACAGCTTGGAGCCGAGGTGGCGAGGACCAGAGCAGGTGCTCCTTGCGACAAGGACAGCAGTTCGAGTGACAAACAGAAAGAATTGGATCCACAGCACACACTGCAAATGCGTGTCGCCTGCCTTGGTGGAACCTACTGTGTTGACCGACCATCGAGAGATTCTGGAGACGGAGAAAGACCAAGCTATCTCACCTGACGAATCTGCGGAAGTCTTCCTGGGCCACACGATCACTGGAGTATCCAGATATCAATTGAGACCGAGGCAAGAATCTGCAGTTTTGAAAAAGACTGGTTGAGCTACTGCCCTGGGTTAGTGAAACGGAGAGCCGATGTGGCAAGGGGAGGGGGATCAGCCCTGCATTAGTGTAGTGACACCCGCCTTGGCCCATGGTGAAGAAATCAACGTCTGCCCAGGGAGAAGAGCTCCAACGATTGTTTTCAACAAGTTTTTAGAAAGATCAATCATTACTGTTGCTAAAATGAATAGCAAAAGAATCATTTGTGCTGTAGGGTTTGTTGTTGCTATGGTGGCTATGGCAGCAATTACGTGGTACATCGAGAAGGTGGCTCCTGTTCGACAGCTTTTTGTTGCCACTACGCCAGTACCAGTGGAACACTACTACTTCACTCTTCCCTACCATGAGCAGAAGCATCGACAATCCTATCTAAACAATACCTTTATTCAGATGTTGCACCATACTCACAATGCTACAAATACTACCAACTGTTGGGTGTGTGGGATGATACCTGCACATCAAAAGAAAGGAGGAACACCTTTTATTCCTCTTCCATTTTCTCACAATGGATCTTGTCAAGCTTGGTATGCGCTCTTGTTTGCATATGGAAAGCCTTCAGTAGGTGGGATTATCTTTCAACTTAATAAAGTGTGTTATCAAAATAAAGAAGGTTATCCACAAGCCAAAGGGACTAAATGGGAATGGGAAGAGTATCAACCGGACAATATTTCAACACCACATGCCTTCACAAATGTGAGAATAATAAAGAACATTGGACCTTTTGTGATTTCTGTGACAAAAACTAAAGCAGATTTGTGTATCTGTAGTGTTGGAAGAATTCCAGTGGGGAGGAGCGAGTGTACTGTAATCCTGACATTTGTAGGTGCCAATAAGAGCACTTTCACAGCCTCGCATAATACGTATTTTGTGTGTGGAAATAACGGATATTATCAATTACCTGTTGGGTGGTCAGGAATCTGCTATGTATCTTTTCTGTTGCCCCCTGTGTTTCTGGCACCTGCATTATATCACCGTGATTTTAAACTGTACAATGATATTTCCAAAAACAGAAATAAGAGGACAATAAGTATGGATGAAGTTGACCAAACCGACACTACCCTACAACAATATGTTGATTTCAACTTGGGCTTATTTTTCTTTGTGGGTGCTGCATTAACCCCTTGTGTGCGTGGCCGATTTTCGCCCTGTGCGGGGCGTTTCATTGAGTGGGCGGGTTCATGACGAGCTCAGCTCGTCATGCGCACACGAGCACTGCGCAGCATGACGAGCTGAGCTCGTCATGAGCATAGAAAGGGTTAAACAGCAGAAAGATCAGGCGATTAACTCGTGTTGTGGAAGCTGTTACCAATCAGACAGCTATGGCACTTGGGAACATTACAGAGGAACTACAGATTGCAAGGATTGTAGCACTCCAGAATAGGATGGTGCTAGACGTGATTTTGGCTGATCGAGGTGGTGCATGTCGCATCATCGGTAGCAGCTGTTGCGTATTCATACCGGATCACTCACCTTCAGTATATGACGCAATATCAAAACTGCATAAGATTGCTGCAGAAATTCATCCAGAGACTGGTACTTGGACTTTTACTGGATGGTTTTGGACTCTTGTTTCTGCTTGGGGCTGGAAGCTACTGACTATCCTGTGTGTAATAATTATGATACTTTTTACATGCTGTGTATGTATCCAATGTGGTCCAATGCTTTGCTCCATTTGCATCTCTGCTTGTATACCTGCCAAAGGAAACGTTGCTGAAACAAAGGCCCAACAAATGTTGAATAAAGAGGTGGCCGAAATAATGTTAATAGATGTACGGGATGAATATTTAGATTACCCCAGATAAACGAATGTCTTCAGCTAATGCTGAAAGGGTCGTCTGTTGTAATTTGGCAGCACTTAAGTTAAGCATTAGCCGAAGACATCCTGTATTCAGAGGCTAAATTGTCCGCTTTGTGGAATCCATTTTGTATTTCTGGCAGCCATTTTGGTTGCCATGTGCTGCCATGTGCTCGCCATGTGCTCTGTCCTACCTTCCTGTTAACTGCTCTTGAAATCTGCCTAGAGACGAGTTATATTTAGTTTCTTTTGCTTTGCACATGCTCAGTTGAGCTCGCAGCTGTCCATGCAGCTGTTCCGAGTTTATAAATGTCAGGATGTGTCTACTAGAAGTAGAAACTGTTAGCTCCACCCACTCGTCGACTGTGCATTTCTTGTATGACCTTATATGTACCTAAAACCAGCATTTGTGTTTGTACCGCCTTCATTTGAGCCCCTGTGTGGGTATAAAAGGACCAAGGTCCTTCCATTCAGTGTGCTACTTCATGCATTACCGAAGGGTGCTGTGTGAATGTAGCTCCACCGCATGAGGTTTAATAAATTCTGTTTTTTCTATTCCAGTTTCTGTGCCAACTTCTTCCTATTGGTCTGAGGACTCTGTGCAGAAAGGGAGAACCCCTAAGCACTGGTAGGCCTTGTTGAGGCTCACCACAACAGTACCATAATCCTCTAACTAAGCAATACACCCATTTCTCTGCACTACACAGGGGGCACTTACGGTTGGACTATATAATGACGCACTCTGACACGGCGGGTAGTTTCCGAGGGGCAATACACAAGGCGAGGGGTATATCGGACCATTCACTGGTTGAGGTGCAAATGCTTGGACCTGCCAGAACGCATACTTTATAGCCTCATATAGACCCATAGCTACTCAGTGACAAAACAATGCTAGACAAAATTCGAGAACGGGCTGAACAATACTTTCAGGACGACCAGAGGACAGTGGACTCGCCTGGTATATTGTGGGAAGCCTATAAAACTGTAATAAGGAGATACATACAGGTCTTGGTGGGAGGACAGATGAAAGAGCAGAAACTTCTGATAACGCCGTATTCCACTATAAAAGTTTACTCGGAACCCTCGGTCGACTGGACCTTTATTACCTGCTGAGAAGTGTAAAGGGGAGAAACAATGCATTCATAACAAGCTAGCATGAATCAATTTAAGTAAAGCTCGGAAAGGATCACTAACTCCGAATTCCAAATTTAGGGGTTTATTACATGACCAAAAATAACTGAACATACAAACACCTCAGAACGAGGTTGCAAAAATACAAAGGCACTAATACAAAGTCCATCCTACGAACCAATCTAATACGATATAACATGAAAAGAATAAGCAATTCTAAAAATATTAAACAAGCAATAACTGCACCAACATCTATATTAGTCTTCATTAGTGGCTGTAAAGAAAATCCATAAATCTATCCCTACTCTATCTATAAAGTGACATCCCTACTTAACAATTCTCAAGCAAGATCAAGAAAAGATGTCAGCTCGTGAAGACTTCCTAAGAAGTACACTCACGTTGTAAAGGTCAGAAGCCCAGATTACAAAATCGTTCTAAGTCTTCATTCTAAGAATCGATCCCTTCCTTTTACCTTCTAACGGCTCTCTGCTCATGCTGCTCACTCATCCCTTGGGGCACTGTCCCTAATACAAAATGCACAATTGATAGACACGCCCCTGAAACACCTCCTCTGGCCAGGCACCTCTCGTAGGTAATTTTCCACCAAAACTTGTACTCGGTCCAGCGATGGTTGGTGTGTCCTTGGGTCTCAGGCTTCTTCAGCAAAAGAAAATCTCGGCTCCCAATTATCGGCATTCCTGTATACTTTGTAACAGGTCTCCTCCATACCTAACTCCTAAAACAAAAGCATTATTCTAACTAACGAGGACGGTGTCCTTGCACCTGCAACGAATATAAGAACAGAACAACCTTGCACGCACATGAATTTCGCTGACCACCTCCAAATGAGAGCCTCACCAGGGGAAAATGCATTTCAGGCCTACATAAACCAGCTAACATAAGAAAAACGAATAGGCCTTTCTTTTTTTTTTAATAAAGTTTTATTGAAAACAACAATGATCTGCTTATACATTTTCCATTTCAATGTTACTTTTCTTTACACAGTCATCATACATGGATAAATGGGCGCATACATATCACTGCCCCCGTTACCCATCCTCTTCCGAGTCTCTATCTTCTTCCAGAGGTGTGCAGATGTTTCCCCTATAGATGTTCCATTTCCCCCATACTTTTCCCCATTTTTGGGGGCACTTTCTATTAATAAATGTGGCCTTTTCCGCTACCATGACCGTATCCATGTCTTTACACCAATTCAATAATGTAGGCACATTCTCTATACCCCACTTTTGCGCTATATTCCGTTTTGCTATTGTGATGCCTGTCGTTGCCCATTGACATTCAGCGTGGCTGAGATCTGTCTGTCCCCAAATATTAAGAAGACAGCATTTAGGTTCTAGCGGGACATGCTTCTCGGTGACTTCTGTGATGGTTCCTACCACTGCCGTCCAGTACGGTATAAGTTTTACGCAGTCCCATAAGGTGTGATAAAAGGTACCCACATCTCCACACATTCGCAGGCAACATGGGTCAGCAGTTCTCCCTATCTTGTGTAGAACAACCCGTGTGTAATAAGTCCTATGCATTATTTTAAATTGCACCAGTCGTAGTCTAGAGGAGATTGCCACCTCTTTGGGTGATGCTGTCGCTTCTTGCCACTCAGAGTCATCCATGTCTCCCACCTCGGACTGCCAGCACTCCCTGAGCCGGGCCAATGGATCTGCCCGATTATTTATGATTTTCCTATATATTAGGGAGGTCGCTCGTTTATGCAAATAGTCAGTGAGCACTCGGTCCTCTAAAGGGGATGACTCCGGGAGTGTCTCAGTAGGTGGGAGGACTGCCTCTATCGCATGTTTAATTTGCATATATCTGAACTGTTCGTTCGGGGCCATTTCGTACTGATCTTGCAAGGAGGCGAAACTTACGACCTCTCCCTTATGCCAGAGGTCCCCTAGTCGGGAGATGCCGATCAGATCCCACTTGGAAAACCCTTTACTATTACCCAGAGTTCCTAGTCGGCTTGAGTCCCACAAGGGCGTGTGTTGTGTAAGTCTACCCAACCAGCCCAGGTGACTGTTTACCGTGCGCCAAACACCGACAGTGTGTCTCGCTGGGCCTATAAGGTCACGGGCCCTTTGGTTGTTATAAAGTGCTCTGTTAACACCCCCTTTCCCTAGGGTCATTCTGTCCAGGTGGTAGGCCGGGTCAGTTTCCGGCACATGGAGCCATTGATTGATTATTGTGAGTTGTGAGGCCCAATAATATGCTTTAATATCAGGCAGGGCTATCCCGCCATCATACCAACTACGCACTAGTTTATTTGCTGCTACTCTGGCTGGTTTGCCATCCCATAAGAGAGCAGTGACCTCTGAATTGACCGCTCTAAAGTAGGAGTCTGGGACTGGATATGGTGTGTTATGTAGAGCGTATAGAAACCTGGGCAGAGCCATCATTTTAAAGAGAGCCGCTCTACCCAGTAGGGTGAGTGGTAGTGCCTTCCAGTGTTTAATGTCGCACTTCAGCTTTAGCAAAGGGGCTTGCAGGTTAAGTGCAAAAAAGTATCTTGGTCCGATGTTACATGTATGCCGAGGTATTTGAAGCTATCTGTGACTATTCGAACCTTGCAGTCCTTTGGAAGACGGGGAGGCGTTCCATGTAGAATGTACAGCACAGACTTATCCCAATTAATGGCATACCCAGATATGGAGCCAAACACCGCGCATATATTAAGTAATGCGTGGAGGGATCGTGTAGGTGAAGAGATATATAAGAGTACATCGTCAGCGTAGAGGGAGATACGGTCCTCCCATTCCTCTCTCCATTTTAGGCCTCTAACCCTGGGGTCCCACCGTATCCACGCCGCCAATGGTTCTATGACCAATGCGAACAGCAGGGGCGACAAGGGGCAGCCCTGCCTCGTCCCTCTACCCAAGGTAATTTCCCTCGAGATGTGGCCATTTGCAACCACATGGGCTACAGGGTCAGCATAGAGTAGTTGTATCCAGGAGCAAAATTTCGGTCCGAACCACAAGTGCTGAAGGACTGCAAATAAGAAGGCCCATTCCACTGAGTCAAAGACCATCTTAGCATCCAGGGAGAGGACCGCAGCATCCTCCTGTATAGTGTGTTTCCTACCCAATACGCCATGGAGGCGCCTGAGGTTTAATGCTGTGTTTCTGCCAGGCATAAAGCCTGATTGATCCGGATGGATCAGGTGGACGAGATGGGGTGTAAGTCTCAGCGCCAGTGTTTTTGCTAGTATTTTCCCTTCCGCATTAATTAAAGAGATCGGACAGTATGATGTGCAGTCCTCCACTGGTTTACCCGGCTTATGTATGGCCACAATGGTTGCCAGCCGTTGGTCTTTAGGGAGTATCCCTAGGTTTCGACTTGTTTCAAGCATGTTTAGCAAGTACGGGGCTGTCGTATCTGCGGTGTGTTTATATACTATCTTAAGTTCATCCACCGTAATATCTGCTTCTAGACTATCGGTGTCTTGAGGTGTAAGCCGTGCCATACGAATGTCTTTAAGGAAGGCGAGTGCATCTTGTACAGTGGTATTACTTGTAGACGTGTAAATTCGTTCATAGTGTTGCGCTAATGCATTTACTATGTTTTGGGGGTCGGACGTGATTTCTCCATCATTCGTTCTAATTTGTGCTATCCATCTCTGCGCCCGTTCCCTCTTGTCTAACCAGGCGAGGAGCTTGCCTGCCTTGTCTCCAGATTCATAGATCCGGTATTGGACTGCTTGCATACGGGACCTGGTATCAGTCCATAGATAGTCCTGGTATTCCTGTCTTTTTAGGCGCAATGTGTGTGCTGTCTCATCTGTGGGTGCAGCTGCGTGTTGGGATTCTGACTGTTGCACCTCCCGCTCCAGGTTCTCCATTGTGTATTTATTCCCCTTTTTATGCCCTTCAATGAGAGAGATGGCCTGACCCATTATCACTGGTTTGTATGCTTCCCATAGTGTCACTGGAGAAGGGACTGACGCTGCGTTTTCTTGGAAGTAGTGCGCGGTCGCAGTGACTAATGTTTTCTTAATCTTAGTGTTCAGGAGGAATCCCGGATGGATGGGGTACATGCGCCTTTGAATCGCACTGTGCGATCTTATTTCGGCTCTGACTGGGGAATGATCTGAGATGCCTCTGGGCAAATGTGTGGCTGCCCCAATCCGTCCTAAATTGTCCACTGCCGTGAGTATGTAGTCTATACGGGATAGACTATTATGCGCTCCAGAATGGAAAGTGTATTGTCTCTCCTGCGGGTTTTGGAACCTCCATATGTCCAATAGGCCATGGGCTTCCAGAAATTCGGCCAGGGGTGTACTGGCACGGTGTTGCGGGCGGGTAGGTGTACGGTCCACTGCGTCGTTTACGGTCATGTTAAAGTCGCCCCCTATTATCAAATCTCCCTCTGGTAACGTGAGAAGGAATTTACCTAGTGCTTGTAGGGCTGGGGATTGCAGAGCAGGCGGGACATAAACAGATACGAAGTTAAACACACGGCCCTCCCATTGAAGCGATATCGCCGCGAATCGGCCTAGGTCATCCTTATAGGTGCGGTGGATAATAATGGGAAATCGCTTACGCACCAGTATCCCTACCCCCCGGGATCCTGTGGTGAACTCTGAATGTATTGCCAACTGAAACCCCCAGCGATCGAGGGCTTTGCACATGGGGCCCATCAAGTGTGTCTCCTGAAGCATTATTACTGCCGGGGACATTCGCTTCAGGTATTGCAGCACCAGTCCCCGTTTTATCTTGTCTTTCAGTCCATTGACATTCCATGAGAAGAATGGCAACGTGGGCTGTGTGGTGCGTTGCGTCATTGGGTCAGTCGAAGTCATTGGGAATGTGGGGGATTGTGACATGGTGAGCAGTAAAGGGCTGTATAAATCCAGCTACATAATGACTGTATGTCGAGAATTGCAGATCTAGAACCATTAAACCTTCAACAATAACAACATATCTCCTATACATAGAGACATTTAGCAATAGTAACCTTCCACCCCCCCCAGACGGAGCCCCTCCCCCTCCCTGCATCCCTGCCTAGTAGGTTCAGAACTACCCACCACCCCAATAGCAGAGTGCCTACGAGTCCCGAAAAAGAAAAAAACATTTACAACTGTTATGGGGGAACACGGGCTAGCACCAGCTCTGGCCCTCTAAGGCATGCCCCCACCCGTGAATGAGGATACAGTAAAGAGGATCCCACCACTAAACCGGACAGGCACTTCATGCAATATCCCACCCACACCTTCTTGAAAAGCATTGATACATTACAGTGTGTCGTCGCCGCCTCCATAGTCTCTTTTCGGAGTTTTAAAGTCACTTTTTAGTCTCTTTGGGATGCTACCTTCCCCGGGCTACTAGATCTCGACCTCCAGGAACGTTGACTCCGCTTGTCGATGTCCGGTCCGCCATCCGCTGAGCCCGGTGAGTGAGCGCGAGTGTCTCTCCAGCTACCACCCCGGTTCGCCATCGATTTCTGTGTGGCTGTGCGGTCCAACCAGTCCTGCGCTTCCGACGGGTTCGCAAAAAACAACGATTTTCCGTCCACCATGATTTTAAGTTTTGCAGGAAAGAACATCATGTATTTAAGTCCTCTATCCCTGAGCGCTTTCTTAACTCCGTCAAAGGAGCGTCGTTCCTGTTGGACTTTGAGCGTGAAATCAGGGAAAAATCGAACTGTCGCATTTTCATATTGTACATCGCCTTGCGTCCGGGCTGCCTGTAGTATTGCATCGCGGTCCCTGTAGTTGAGGATTTTTGCAATAATAGTTCTAGGGGCGCCCCGGTTTGGGCTTGGGGATTGGTGCCCGGTGCGCCCGTTCAATTGTGAATAGTGACGACAACCGTTTCGGTTTAAGCTGGTTTAGGATCAAGTCTTCAAGGAAAAGGTCCATACTCGGTCCCTCTGAGCCCTCCGGGACCCCAACCACGCGTATGTTGTTCCGGCGTGCCCTCCCTTCCTGATCTTCGAGCCTGAGGGCCATCTGGCGGTGTTGGTGAACTAGTTGCTGCACCCTTGCCTCTAGTTTCTTCGTGGAGGTTTGGAGTTCTAGGACATTCTCTTCGTTGACCTTGACTCTGTCCGAGGTTTTATTCATATCCGCTCGGAGAAGGTTCATCTCGATGGAGACTTTGTCGATTTTAGTTTCCAATGTGACCCCCAGCACCTGGATGGCCGACATGATGGATGTGAGGGAGGGCTCCGCGTCTTCAGGTTGTCCACCCTGGGCTCCTTCATCTGTGTGGGCTTGCTTTGGCACTGTGTATTTATCCAGCTTGTTTGCCTGCACCGTTGCGCCACTCTTGGGCTTCATTGTAAGGGAGTAGGTGTGCAGCCCGCACGCCACGCCTCGGCCTCGTCTGCCCTCTGCGTCTCTCAACTTCTACAGCTCAGTGGCGACTACCAAGCCCACGAATCCGCCGCCCAACACAATACCGTTGCGTGTAGAGGTCCGGAGTGAAGCGATGGCCGTGTTATAACAGCGGTAACACACCGTTTATCAGCTAGGTCTCCCCTATGCCTCTACAGGTCGTGCCGCGCTCCTATGCGAGCGATAGACATAGTTCTTCAGTGTGGGGGGGGGTTCCGATCCATTCAGTGGGCACAATCTTCTGGCTACCCCTCCTGCGTGCGTTTCCCTGTATCCACTGCAGCGTGAAGGGCGCTCTGCCGATGTATGGAGCACTCCCAGTACTTGCATCTAGTCCAAGTATTTTCGCCCTGGGTTGTTACGCAGCTTTTCACCCCGCCTCCCCACAATGCAGTGAGGCTCCTTGAGTATGGCGTCTGGCTCCCTGCTCAGCCCTGTCGAGTGAAGGAGTGGGCACAGAGCGGGTGTGTACGGGCAGTAACTCGCAGTCGTGCGCCACTCGCAGCCTCTCAATTTAAATTACGCTGTTCCTGGCGTACCTTATCCAGTCCCCCGGGCGTCTCTACTCCACTCCTGGCGCGGCCTCCCAAGACCTCGTGGGGTGCTGGTCCTCCGTTCTCTGGAGAATCCGCCGCTCCGGCTCCCAGACACAGGGGGCGGCGGGGGGGGAGGAAATAGAGATCGCAGTGAGGGGGGGGGCCGCACCGGCAAGTTCAAACAGATCGGCTTATTCGCCGAGTGGGCGGTTGACCGGCAGCGGTCCGTACTTCCAGGCCGTGCACAGCCCCTCTCCGTAGCGGCCGCAGTCTCCGCACGGCGTGGAGCGGGCAGGGAGCGTCCCTCGCTGCCGGTGTTTCGGCTATCCGGACCGCGGGTGGCTCCTCCTCGCAGCGGTTGTACCTGGGTCACTCCAACCAGGTCCAGTACGGATATAACGGGCTTTGGGGGCTCTGCCCGGACGGAGCTTTCTCCCTAGGCGGCCATCTTTGCTAGCGCCAGACCACACCCCCCCGAATAGGCCTTTCTTAACACGAAAGAGCAAATACTCCATCTAGGCCTTTGACATCAAATTAAACACACATTTAAAATGTTACATCTATAAGCACTACATTTCATCACATTTAAACACAATTAATCACCTATATGTGTGCAACTTCGACATGATGCACATTTAAATCTAATGCATTACATTAAACGTAAACTACTTCATTAAACATTTGTAATGAACATCAAGAATCACATGATTCCCCCTAACTGCCATTTTACGTTTCTTGAATGGCACAACTCATCCTAACATTTCAATTACCACTGATTATTACAACACAAATTCTAACTAAGATTAACACACATAAGAATATATGCGGGTACGGACTATTCATGAATATAATGTACCCCTACAATTTTCAGAATATCACTGCGCTCCATCAGTTCCCCCCTCTGATGACTAGTGTCATCAACAAAATCACAATTCCCTGGAGAAAGAACCGACCTAAACAGAGCTTGATGCCACTCTTCCCTGTCGGAACCTTTCTAAATTCTTGATATTCTCATAATGACTGTCCTGTAGTCTGGCCATCCTTACCTCTCTCTCCCTAAGGGTTCTTTCGACTTGATTCGCCCTGTACCACTGATAAGCCCTAACAAAACCCCACAGGCAAACCACACAGACCACGATTATAATGATAGGTCTCAAAATGTAACCAAGAATACCCTTCCCCAGGCTCGCAAACCAACTCCCCACTCTACCAAACCCTTAACCAACTTTCTCCCAAACTCCCTCTTCAGTCAGATCGTGGATCTCATGATGGATCTCAGTGATGTTACTTATATACTTCTTCAGATCTTTACTATTATCTGGTATATAAGTACAGCACTCTTGCACTTTCAGCATTTTACAGACTCTGCCCTCTTTTGCCAATAAGACATCCAAAGCAAGACGGTTCTGCATCACGATCACCCTTATCGACAACATCTCTCCATAAACAAGCAATAGTGATTTAGCTGTATTCGTCGACAACGTGTCCACAACAGTCGCCAGCTTCCTAATTTTCACATCATTCAAAATCACTCCCAAACTTGGTATTACAGCTCCAAAAATATCTCCAATCACTCCTCCTGCACTTGCGTCTTTCCTTGCTCTAGAATGCATTCCTCCTTCCAGGAGTTCTATCTCCTCCACTTGGTAAATCTTGGGGAAAACAGCTGCCAGGTAACAAGTACCGTACCAATTGGCAGGCAACCTCACATAAGCGTTTTTCCCACATACAAAGTACACTGTTGGCACCACTTGTACCGGACCCTGCAAAAAGTTCTTTGCTGACTCTTCCATAGTGAAAACGTGATCACACGCACTCTGTCCCACATAAACCTTATCATAATAGGTCTGGACACGTTTCACACACAGCTTCCCCTTCTGCTCTAGGTCCAATGCTATCGGGCCATAGCTTCCTTTCGCTCTGTGAGCCATCTCCTCCTTTGTCCAATCTAATGGACTATCTCCAGTGTTACGTGTTTGTGTTAGTTGTCTATATCTATCCTCCACTTGATCTACAAACTTCTTTTCTATTTCTGTTAGTGAACATGTCAAATTATGTCTATGTGCATAAGCTGTATCTAACGTTGTAGTCGGTATGAAATACTTCCCAATCCTATCCTCCTGCTTATAATAATCGTACTTGTTCAAGTGCTTGTATGCTGGAACCTCTGAAAGCACTGCATCATAATTGGAAAAGAAGTATTCATAGTGACCTCTCCCATAAAACATGCTAAGCAACAAACTACATGAAATCCCGTAAATCAACGGAAGATGGTGATATCTAATGCCCTCATCCATTGATGCAGGCAATTGCATTCACACATAACAATCTCTCACATCCATCGTCTCAACATACTCATATAGCAGCTTGGCATACGCATTAAGCTTAAAGTCACCTCTAGACAAATCTACATGCAATCTACGACTGTTCTGATCTAGCATAGCCTTTTCAGCTCCTATGGTGTCCACTTTCTTGCTAGAAGTACTAGATGTAGATGTCCCCTTCACCTCTACGACTTCTGCCTCATGTGGAATAATAACTGACACTATGATAACTATGACTATTAAGACTATCACTCCTACTATGGAAGTACCTATCACACACTTGGACCTACGGTTCGGATTTCCAGACTACATCTTTTCTTGTCAGAGTAGTTCAAATAAGAGGATACACAAAAGTCTCTTCTTTCCACCTCAAATTGCTGCTCAAAAGTTCAAACAAAGTTCATTGAAATTCAACTAAAGCTCAGTTCTTCTGGGTTTATTTACACAGTCCGAAAAGACTTCCCTAGCCCTCTTTCTTCTTCTACTGAAAAAACCCTAATTTTATTCTTCTTCCACTCGGGCCTAGGTTATCTTCCTGGAAACGCTTATTTACAGATCACAGTTCATTCGCAATCTACGATAAGTTCAGATCCAATCGCAGCTAAAACACGTTGCAAAATTTCAAGACGAACATCTACCATTTCATGAGGTGGTGGCTCAAATCCAAACGTCGGGAAAACTAATTTATGCAATATCAGAATTTGCACCCTGCTCAAAGCTGGAGGTTTTGGGACCGTGATTGTCAAAACTCCTTCAACTTCAAGTTCCGGAACTATCAGTCCCAGATCAATTTTCAGTAGAGGATTCCTGCTGACCACTTGCACGGACCTCAGCCTCCCGGAACTCACTACTCCCGGCATCAGTTACTACGTAAGTCCACTCCGGGGCAGCGTATCTCTGACAAGGCACTCTTGTCCTTCTCGATCTTCTCAGGCCTCCTTGGGCTTGTTCTTCTTCACTCACTTCCGATTCAGATCTCTCAGACATAGGGGCAAGATCTCTTTCTGGGGCCAATCTTAGATTCAGCCTTCTCTGTCTTTCAGGCCACGATTCCTTTGCTCGGTCAGCCCTTTTGCTTTACTCTCGAACACTCTGCGCACCACTTCCTTCGGCTGAGTCTGACGCTATATCACTCGCAACGTTACCTTCTTCCTCAGAGTCAATACCTGGGTTGTGTGTAGCGTAACCCTCCTCAGCGTGGTCTGGTGAGCAACCAGCTTCGTCAGCAACCCTCACAGCTTGGCTTGTCCTCTCTCGTGGCCCTGCCGCCACAGCTGGATTTTCATTCTCGAGAGGAGCTGTTTCTTCCAAGGGTTCTGAAACTCGGCGGGTGTGGGAGGCATATATCCAGTTCGCCAACCCTCCACACTTCACCGCTGTGTTCGTTACCAGTATCACCTGGTAGGGGCCTCTCCACCGAGCATCCAAACAGCTCTTCCTCACGTGCTTTCGGACAAGCACCCAGTCACCCGGGCACAAGTCGTGGCAGAGATCTCTTGAGGCCGGAACAGCAGCAGCTTCCACCTGCTGAGACATAGAACGGACCACATCAGCTAGTCCTTTGCAGTAATCAAGGATTAAGTCATCAGTGATGTTTATCAAGGCTGAGTAGGGTACTGCTGGCAATCTCATCGCCCTCCCCATAAGGATTTCATGCGGGGAAAGATCAGTCCTCCTATCTGGGACACTGCGAACACTCAACACCAGAGGCAACGCATCAGGCCACTTCAGAGATGTAGACGAACACACTTTTGCCATCCGTGCTTTCAAAGTTCCATTAATCTGCTCCACTATCCCAGAAGCCTCTGGTCGATAGCTACAATGGAGTCTCTGATCAACATTCAAAGCAGTGCAAAGCAGTTTCATGATCTCGCTGTGGAAGTGTGTTCCTCTATCCGATTCCAACGAAGTTGGAAAACCGAACCTAGGGATCAACTCCCTCAATAATAGCTTTGCTACTGTAAGGGTGTCACACCTTTGTGTTGGGTAAGTTTCCACCCACTGTGAAAAAACACACACCACCACTAGAATGTACCTCAGTCCATTGCACCTAGGCATTTCGATAAAATCAAGCTGTATCCTATTGAAAGGTCCTCCCGACCTCCCAATGTGACTCAGTGCAACCACAGTTTTCTTCCCAGCATTCATTTGTTGGCAGGTAACACACCTATGACACACTGCTTCAGCAACCGCACGAAACCGTGGATTGGACTACGTTTGTCTGAACACTCGCACCATTGCATCTCTTCCCAGGTGCACAGCACCATGAATTTGCCTTGCCATCGGGCTCAATAGGTCATCTGGTAACACTGCTCGACCATCACTTAAAACCCAAATATCGACATCCCCCTTCTCACATCCTGACCTGATCCATACCTCCCTTTCCTGCTCTGAAGCTCCTTCCTGCAGGCTCTTGAGTGCCTCCCAAGTGTCTGCCATGGCTAACATCATGCTGAGCTCGGTTCTTTCTTGGCTCTCTCCAGTGTAATCTCCAGTAAATATACACCCTTGTTCAGTGCAAAAACGTGCAATTTCATCGGCGTACTTATTTCCAATGGAAACAAAATCTGTCCCCCTCCCATGTACAGCACACTTTACCACTGCTATTTCCCTGGGACGTTGCAACGCTTCCAACAGTTGTCTCACATATTCTCCATTTCTGATGGGAGATCCAGACGATGTCAGGAAACCCCTCTGCGACTATAGCTGCCCGAAATCATGAACCACACCGAACCCATACTGGCTGTCGGTGTAAATGGTGATTCGGATCTGATCAGCTGCCAAACAGGCACAAGTCAAAGCAATGATTTCGGCCACTTGTGCGGAGTATACTCCTTCTAAGCAAGCAGCTTCAACCACTCCAGTAATGGTACATACAGCAAACGCTGCTCTCAAATGACCCACATTGTCTCTTAAACATGAACCATCGACAAAGAAAATTTCATCAGGGTCAGACAGAGGTTCATCAACAATGTCAGATCTCGGTTTGGTGCAAAGTTCAGTCACATCAAGACAGTCATGGTCTTCACAATCTTCATCATCTACATTTGGCAATGGTATCAATGTAGCAGGATTTAAAACAGAACACCTTTTCAGAGTCACATTCTCCTCGGCAAGTATGACTTGCTCGTAGCGTGTGAGTCTATTGTTTGTCAGGTGCTGTGTTTTAGTCCTCGTCATCAAAAGCTCAACAGAATGCGGAACATACACAGTTAATGGGTGACCCATAACAATGCTTTCACACCTCTCAATGCTGACACCTGTTGCAGCAATGGATTTGAGACATCCGGGCAACGCTGAAGCTACTGGAGCTAAAGTAGCTGAAAAGTAGGCAACTGGTCTACGGACACCTCCATGACTCTGAGTCAGGACTGACAATGCGCAACCTTCTCGATCATAACAGAACAATGAAAAGGACTTGTTGTAGTCAGGCATTCCCTGAGCCGGAGCACGACATAGGCCCTCTCTCAACTCCAAGAACGCAATCAGACAGTCATGGTCCCATGGTACCGGATCACTCACATCCTTATGCGTTAGCCTCTGCAAAGGCTTCGCCTTCAGTGAGAAATTGGGAATCCATTGGCGACAGTAACCAACCATTCCCAAGAACATTCTGACTTCCTTCTCAGTGGTAGGCACAGTCATGTTCATGATCGCCTCAATTCGATCCGGTGACACCTTTCTCTTGTCTTTCTCAATTCGATGGCCCAAGTACTGAACCTCACTCAGGCAGTACTGTAACTTGTTTGGGGACACCTTGTGTCCATTCTCCCCTAAATGATTCAGTAAGGCAATCGTATCGATCCTGCAAGCATCCTCCGTTTCGGATGCAATGAGGAGATCGTCAATGTACTGCACGAGAACAGAATTCTGTGGCAGTAGAAGACTCTCAAGATTCTTTTTCAAGATCTGATTGAAGATAGATGGACTCTCTGTATACCCTTGAGGGATACAACACCACGTTAACACACGGTCTTCCAGCCGGAAAGCAAACAAAAATTGACTCTCCTCGTGCAAAGGTATCGAAAAGAATGCTTGGCACAAGTCAATCACCGTGAACCACTCGGCTTCACATGGGATCTGGAACAGTATCACTGATGGATTCGGTACAACTGGACAACATGGAACCACAATCGCGTTGACCTTTCGTAGGTCTTGCACGATCTGAATTTCCCACTTGGTTTCTGTAATCCCATGATGGGTGAGTTGCATGGACTGCCCATTATCTCCTTCAGAATTCCCTGCTGAATCATGGAATCAATTGCAGGTTTAATCCCTGCGATCTTCTCAGGCGACAGATTATACTGGGGCGTTCTCGGAAACTCAACATTTTGCTTAACCTGGATCTTGACAGGCTCAACACCTCTGATCAATCCAATCTCCTCTCCTGTAAAATCCCACACATCCAATGAAACTGAGTCTCTTAGGTCAAGTGGAAGCTCTTCCACTGTTAACAAAGGATACATCTCTATGCAGAAATGCTGATTCGCAACCTTGAAGGTGGCATCTTCATCATTTGTCTGTAATTCCACTCCCTTGGGGGTGCAATAGATGGTACAATTCAGCTTACACAAAAGATCACGTCCCAGCAAACAGACTGGACTTGAGTCGCACACCACAAACTGGTGTCGATCTCGGAAAGTTCCTATTCTCACAGGAATCGGCTCGATCAATGGGTTAGTCATCTTCTTATTCACCACTCCTGCTACTTGGATTGATTGTCCCGAGAGGGGTAGGTTGGGAACTACTGCAGATCTCACAGTAGAACGGGTAGCACCAGTATCAACCAAACAGGTGGTGGGATGACCGTCAACATCCGCCTCTACAAACGGTCCCCTCTGGTCTACCTCTAAGACTGCCCCAAGAGTGCAGTCTTCCTCCCCCCTCAGGCACCGTCATTTCAACGGGTCCGAGCTATACTCATCGCAATCCTCGAAAGGGGGCATCTGCTGGTACGTTCGATTTCCCTGTGGAATTCTCGGAGGTTGCGGAACTTGCACCTGCGGGCACAATGTCCTTCCTTGCATGGACCTGGGTCTCGTCACTGTATTGACGACCTCAGATACCTGCACCGTCTCTTCCTCTTGTGGCACTTGGTTCGCTGGATTCAATCTACACTCGTGCTTCCAATGCCCGATCTTGTGACAGAGGTGACACGCAGTGGTCTTTTTCAGTGTTGCTACATCCATCCCTGTCTTGGGGTCTATAGGTTTCCCCCTTCCCGGACCCTGCACATTCTGGGTCCCTCCTTGATTGTTTCCCTGTCTTCTCCCTAGTGTCCCTCCACTTGGCTGTGCCTGAACGTCCCTGTCAGCGTTTTGCATTTGGACCAGCATTAGCTTATCCTTAAGCTTCCTGTGTTTTGAGTCCACTTCGTCGCTGCAGTACCTGGCGTACCGCAGTATTTCGTCCACCGACTTGTTCTGCCAGCAGATCAAATGCTGCTGAATCATGAAGCTGATTTCTGGTCTTAGACCCAAGACGAACTTGGAAACAAATTGTCGCATATCTTTGGGGTCTAATGTGTCTAGCCCACTGTACTGCTTAAAGGCTTGCAAAAGCCTCTCATAAATCTCATGTACGGACTCTTTTGGTTCCTGGACAGTTCGATCTATCTTAACCCAATCAATGTCTTGTGGTGAGATTTTGGATTTTAGCCATGTAATTACTTGCTCAAACCTTTTCATAACAATAGGTGAAGGACCATTGGTAGCAGGATCCCTGTCTGGTTCGGAAGTCGGCCAATCAATTGCAACTTTACAAGCTGCCCACAAATCACTTGGTACTACGATATCAAACAATGTGTTCAGGTCAACCCATAACACCTTCGAAATTTTAACAAATCGGTCGACCTGCTTGTACCACTCGACAGGCTTCTCCCTCAGCCGACGGAATTCGTTCGTAAACGCTGCCAAATCACCTCTACTCCAAGGCACATGCACATACCCTCCATTTTGTACCTCTCGCAAAGGGAAATTCCCCACTCCTATTCTCCCCCCTCCTGGAGGCGGTGTCTCTCCTACGCTCTTTTTAGTGCTTTTCTTTTTAGACCACCTTTCCTCCCACTTGTCAAGCATGCTCCATGCACGTAACCCTACAATCAATTCTCGAATGTGAGTTTTCAACCCTATGACTCCCTTCTCTTCCAGTTCCTGGTCACTATACTGCAACCTGTGACTTCCCTGCAACATCTTTGTCTTGGACAGATCCACCTTGTATCTTCTTGCCAAGTCTGTCAGTTTCTCATGCGCTGACCTCGCCTTGCGAGTTACATCTTTTGCTACAAACAGCAACTCGTCTGGTTCATAAAGCTCCACTCTTTCCAAAGGCAGGTTTCCGCTAATTATCTCATCCACCTCAGCTTTTAATCTCATCACATCCAACATCTTTGCTCTTATAGCAGTTCTAAGGGTTCCTCGGCTTGATGCACCACTCGACTCTCCATTCTCACTGCTCTGATCCCCACATCGGTTCCCTTCCACTATATTCCCTAGGACTGATCGGCTTCCTGTATTCCCTCGATCCCAGTCCCCTGTCATCCTATCATTAGGGCCTCTCACTGGGGGTTCCCACATCCTCATGTCAGATCTTGAATCGGCCAAAGACCTCGGTCTCGCTGTTCTTACGTCTCCCTGTCCTCCAGAGGAGTCTGCAGTGGCTGGCAAAGGCGTACTTGATTCCATGGGTCTCGGAAGGTGACCTATTCCACTCACTATGCCATTCCCTCTAGAGCCAGTCCCTTCTCCTACTACTGATCGTGCTAGACTTCCATTTCCTGCCTGATCTGGGTCATATACTGACACTATGGGGCCAATGGTAACCGGCACTGTAAGAGCATCCGGTAGCCTTGTAACAACTGTAACTCCATTAGCTTCGGTGCTTGCTGGTGTCTGTGTTCCCATCCCTTCTGTTCCTGCTGAGATTCTTCCGACTACTCTCGCACTAGGTTGAGTCTGCGATTCTCCAGTTCCCTCTGTTGATACTGCCTTTCCCTCTACGGAATGTGGATTATATGGAGGTGGTCTTTCTGATACCAGTCTTTCTAGCAAGCTGTCATCTGTGTCACTATCGTCTTCCTCACCCCACTTCTTCTGGGCCTCTCCTACTTTTATCATCAACGGGAATAACCTATCCCCTTCAATAGTTTCTACCCTCCATCTCTTCTCCAATGCGTCCCATTGCGCATCCTGAAACGCCCTGATCGACTTTTTCACTCTTTCCTGACTTGGGTCTCTTTTCCTGTCGTGTGCTGCTCTCATCCATGCATGTAGCGCCTCAAACTGTGTCGGTCTGGGTAAAGGTCGCAATGAAGACATCACTGTTTTCAATTGGTACAACACTTCCAACCTGAAAGTGCCATAACGCGGAAAAGTCAATTCTCCCTCATTTTCAGTCATTTTATGCCAATTTTTGAGCCAAATTATAGTATGCAACCCCACATTCGTAGCCATATAATGGGCTGGGGTATCCTCGGGTGGAGCTTCTTCTCCCCCTCAAGTAACCACTCTTCTGTCTCCTCTGCACATATCTCGTAAAACTTTAAAACATTTCATGATGAAATCGACTTTTTCTTTGCTTGTTTTCGCTCGACTTCCTGATGACAATCCACCAATACCAGCGCGGCTTCACACCAACCGACCTATCTCAGCACGGGACTCTCTGCCGTCACTCTTCCTCCTCATGCAGCAGTTCCCCTCCTTTGCATTTCGTCTCTCGCACACTCACGCATCTCACTCATACGCTGAAATAACTGTTTGTCCACCAAATGACCGAACAGTCACTTCTCTGACTGTCTGTCCACGAAACGACAGGACAGTCTCACGTAATTGTCGACCTTAACTCTGGCAACCGTCTGTCCACGAAACGACCGGACAATTGCCTCAGACTATCTGCCCACGAACGGCCGGACAGTCATGTACTTAATCGATAGGATCCAATCACTCAATGTTCCACATGCAGTAACCCACGACCTGTGTCGGTTACTCACGCACTCACACACACGTTTCCCTATCACCGGTGGGTTAGTCAACGACGTCTCATGACTCCCACAATCTCTAGTCAGACAATTTCAACTCTGGGTGTCTTCTACACCACAATCTCTTATCCCGGGATATCAATAAATCAAATCTCATGGACCACACGCGTTCGGCCCGAAACCACAATCACTCAACTCTCATTCCAACTCCGCAAGACATCACACAATCAAAACAACACCGCAATCTAACAGACATACATCCCTGTTCATACTCACTCCTCCACGAACTGCTGTTTCCGCCGCACCTTCACTCGCCGTCGGTTTCCATCAGACGCCGTCGTCCTCCGCTCACGATCCACTGGATAACCATCACTTGGCTCTATGGGGACTCAATGACTACCCTTCTCTATGTCTCCCCTTACTACAGAGGTAACCATCCTCTCGCTACCAACTGATAACGCCGGATTCCACTATAAAAGTTTACTCGGAACCCTCGGTCGACTGGACCTTTATTACCTGCTGAGAAGTGTAAAGGGGAGAAACAATGCATTCATAACAAGCTAGCATGAATCAATTTAAGTAAAGCTCAGAAAGGATCACTGACTCCGAATTCCAAATTTAGGGGTTTATTGCAAGACCAAAAATAACTGAACATACAAACACCTCAGAACGAGGTTGAAAAAATACAAAGGCACTAATACAAAGTCCATCCTACGAACCAATCTAATCCGACATAACATGAAAAGAATAAGCAATTCTAAAAATATTAAACAAGCAATAACTGCACCAACATCTATATTAGTCTTCATTAGTGGCTGTAAAGAAAATCCATAAATCTATCCCTACTCTATCTATAAAGTGACATCCCTACTTAACAATTCCCAAGCAAGATCAAGAAAAGATGTCAGCTCGTGAAGACTTCCTAAGAAGTACACTCACGTTGTAAAGGTCAGAAGCCCAGATTACAAAATCGTTCTAAGTCTTCATTCTAAGAATCGATCCCTTCCTTTTACCCTCTAACGGCTCTCTGCTCACTCTGCTCACTCATCCCTCGGGGCACTGTCCCTAATACAAAATGCACAATTGATAGACACGCCCCTGAAACACCTCCTCTGGCCAGGCACCTCTCGTAGGTAATTTTCCACCAAAACTTGTACTCGGTCCAGCGACGGTTGGTGTGTCCTTGGGTCTCAGGCTTCTTCAGCAAAAGAAAATCTCGGCTCCCAATTATCGGCATTCCTGTATACTTTGTAACAGGTCTCCTCCATACCTAACTCCTAAAACAAAAGCATTATTCTAACTAACGAGGACGGTGTCCTTGCACCTGCAACGAATATGAGAACAGAACAACCTTGCACGCGCATGAATTTCGTTGACCACCTCCAAATAAGAGCCTCACCAGGGGAAAATGCATTTCAGGCCTACATAAACCAGCTAACATAAGACAAGCATTTGCAATGCAATAGGTCTCTCATTTACAAGAGTTTAAGCTATTGGCATTGTAAATCACAATGCCTTTTATTTATGTTTTAAAAACGAAAACAAAAATAAAAGGCATTATTTGCAATGTAAATAGCTCAAACTTGCGTAAATCCGAGACCTATTGCATTGCAAATGCTTGTTTAGGACTTGTGCCCTGCTCTTAATGTACTCCTTGTATCACCCTTAGTACAGTGAGTGACTGCAGTAGTCGGCTGAGCTAGTTTGTCTGAACGTGACTGCTCACAGTGATCATATGTGGCTTTTTAAACTTCTTAATGGAAAACTGAGCTGAGAAATGAAAGCGTTTAGAAATAGTATTTATCTTAAGAGCATGTCTTCCCCCTTGTGTATGCGCATCCACTGCCATATATAAGGAAAGGACACACTTGCAAACAATTTTATATATTCCAAACAAATTCCACAAAATCACACCAAGGGACACGAAAATGAAAGCACACTGCGAGAGAATCCCAACTTGACCAAGAACTTGTCCTGTACATGTCACTAAAGCTGGGGTCAACCCAGGACCATTTGTTGCCTACATCAGCACGATTCTTGCTTATGAGTTTCTACACAGCAGATGCCAACAGCACACATCGTCAAAATACAAAAGCCCAGAATGAAATAGAGCAACGCCTCACTAAGCAACACCATTCAGATACATAATATGAACATATTTTGCTCTGAATATCTCAAGCTGGTTTGTAAGGAAACGAAAAGCGAAAATCCCTTTTTAATTCACAGAGCGTGTAAATCAGACGTAACTCTAAACCAGTGGTGCGCGCGCACCACAGAGGAGCGGGGGGGAAAGGGAGCACGGCAGCGAGGCGAACGCGCGCTGCTGCGCGTGCTAGACACCGGTGGGAATGGGCGCGGCAAAAACGGGACATGCGCCCGCCTTTGCCCAATTGCGTCCTGTCTTTCTTATAAAGACGCACGCAAAGCCCAATAGCCGGGGGGAAAACGAAAAGCACACGCACGAGCGTGTGCGATTCCTAGGTCAGCTTCTAAACCCCCTACATGAGGTCTCTCGCTGTGCGAGCAGTGCTGTGCACTGCAACTCTAGGCGCGAGACCTAAAAACATGAGTGGGCACTGCTACATGTGTGCCGGTAACCGCACACAGCATCGAGACACTGTCGGGACGAGGCTATAGGATACATCAGGAACCCGGTTCCAGTTCAAGATCGCTGCAGGAACTGGAATCCGTGGAGTTCTTACTTTAATCTCCAACTACCAAGTCATGCACAAAGCACACACCTGTGTATGCTTATAATATATAGAATCGACCCACACAACCTCTGCAGGTTACAAACATGCCAATTACTGACTTTTAATTATAAAACAGATTACAAGAGAATAAGGAGTTTAAATTCAGCATCCTGAAAACACCTTTTATGACGGAAGCTTGCACTGCTCTGTGCTTTAACTATTTTGTGTAGCTCTAGAACGCTTGCGCCACTGTCAGCTGTACTGCAACTATGGAAGCTTGCATTGCCCTACCTGATGAAATTAAAAGGGACACAATGCATAGCTGCCAAGGTTTCAGATTATGTGTGACATTTTCATAATTTCAGTATAATTATGAGTGACATTTCAAAGACTGCAAGTGACGCTTTCTCGTGACCAAAATCAAGCAATGAAGATGAGGGGAACATACAAATATCAGAAATTGCACCCATTTGAGCAACGAAAAACTCTAAGATCTTAAAACTGCTGAAAAGCACCAGAAATGGAAGAGCCCTAACCAGAGACAGGCTGCGTGGCCGAGGGCAGGCAGGCACTGCAGCTGCTCAGAAGATAATCGCATTGATCTGTTCATTCATGACCGAGCACTAGCCTAAAAAGCAAATTTTATAGCATAGCAAGTGCAATGAGGCAATTATACCGGCACGGAGTCTCACAGCACGCTGGGTCACGTCAATGCCCTTGAAAGGCTGCTCCACTCCCTTGAAATGGACTCGAGCACTGCAGCCCAGCCCCAGCTCTTAACACACGTGGAGGGAAAGAGAAGGGTTCAGGGCATAAATACTTTGTTCAATTTGCAATAAAGTGTCACTCAAACAGCATTAAATGTCACACATAAGCACACCGAAAAACATGGGAATTTCACACACAGTCAGACTGAAAACTTGGTAGCATGCGCTGGGTCAAGGGTCTCTTCACCTCGGGATTGGGGAGCGTTTGGTAGGTCCCGGGTATGATGCAATAATCCTCCAGGTTTCCAGTGCGACACAGTTATTAAAATACCAGCGATTGGTGTGCCTTCCTCATGATTTGCTGCGCCGACTGCTCCACATTCAACACCCTAAACACCCGATGCCCTCCTCAGCATCCCCTTCTCCTCCTCTACTCTAACTATCGGGAACCGCTGACTGTCACTGACTCTCTCTGCCGTACCATTCCCACTCATCTCTCTGCTGGCCTCGGTTACCCACTTACCCAGTATGTCTGGTAAACGCGGTGCGGCACCCCGTGTTGGTAGTTGATGTGGTTTGCCACCAGGGATGCTGCACGAGTGGCCGAGTAGTGAGACGCCAGGGAATTCCCACCTTTGCGGCCAGCAGTGCAAGGGTCTGAAGCAGCCAGGCCAGGTGTAGGAGCGGGCCTGCCCCTCAGGGACCAACCTCGCTCGCAGCAGCTCTGCCTGGTCCGTGCAGTCCCGTCCGCCCGCAGGAAGGGCAGGAGTCTATTTACACACGGAGCTCGCACCACACTCTCCCCTCACATGTCTCTTATTGCAGAAGCATCACCGGGAATCCGACATAGGAAACATTTATATTGCTCTATTTATTTTTTGATTTGTTTATTATCATTCTTATTGCATTGCACATGTTCTAGACAAAGCATCTCGAGCCATGTTAAAAGTTGTGTGTTATAGCTGCTGGCCTGCATTCCACAGAAACATTCAAACGCTGCTGGTTCACATTTAGAATGAAAATTATGCAGCGGCTCCCAGGGCCGACTCCAGGGCTCACAGACATGCTCCAGTCACAGAGCCGTATGGTGCAGGCGTCGGCTATACACCCCCGCCATGGCTCTATCCCAGCACTCAATCACTGAGCACTCGGGCGACGCGCTCTCTTGTGGATAAGGGTGGCGTCCAATTCCTTGGAGAGCAGTTGTCTTTAAGATTGGGGCGTGGTGTCGGAGCCATGAAGATCTGGGAAGGAGGTCACAACCGGGACGAGGCACCCTTCACCCCCTCCCATCCTGTGATTCTGGGCAAATCACTTACTCTCCCAATGCCTAAAAAAACAAGAGAGGAGCGGGGCGAGCGAGCGCGGCAGCCTGGGCTTTCGAAAGCTGACCAGACGCTCGTGCGTCATGGCCTTTTCCCCGCACGGCCGGCATGTTTCCAATTATCGCGCACGCGTCTGGGCACGATAATGGGAAACAGATGTTGGCCCTTCGCGCGTAACCGCAGGAAAAAGGCCATGACGCACGAGCGTCTGGTCAGCTTTCCAAACCCCCTTACTAAAAGTCTCGCAAGCAGCGCATGCGCTGCTCTAGGCTCGACCTAAAAAACGAATAGGCCTTTCTTAACACGAAAGAGCAAATACTCCATCTAGGCCTTTGACATCAAATTAAACAGACATTTAAAATGTTACATCTATAAGCACTACATTTCATCACATTTAAACACAATTAATCACCTATACGTGTGCAACTTCGACATGATGCACATTTAAATCTAATGCATTACATTACACGTAAACTACTTCATTAAACATTTGTAATGAACATCAAGAATCACATGATTCCCCCTAACTGCCATTTTGCGTTTCTTGAATGGCACAACTCATCCTAACATTTCAATTACCACTGATCATTACAACACAAATTCTAACTAAGATTAACACACATAAGAATATATGCGGGTACGGACTATTCATGAATATAATGTACCCCTACAATTTACAGAATATCACTGCGCTCTATCACTTCAATGCGAAACTCTAGAGCGAGATCTGGCCGGGCTTGAGTCGACTGTGGTAGACTCTAGAGAATCTAACCCCCAGACTAGGCACCTAATCCTTTTCAAGCAGCAGGAACTACAGGATATTGCGGAAGGGAAAGTGAAGGAATATTCTAGAGCAACACAGAGGAAACTGTATGATATAGGAGACAAGGCCACTAAACTGATGGCATGGCTGAAAAGAAGAGATAAGGCGAGAAACTGGGTGCTTGAGCTCCAACCCCCCGAGGGCGACATATGTGTGACGAACAAGGCCATAGCGGAAGCATTTGCGAACTATTATGAGCAGATATATCAATCCTCTTCAACCAGAACTAAAATAGACTGTATAGAATTCCTAAAAGATGCAAACCTCCCCACAATAACTCGGGAGGAACGTGTAGACCTGGACGCAGATATAACCGTGGAAGAAATCTGTGTTGCGATTATGGCATTACAGTCAGGGAAGGTGCCAGGCCCCAACGGTCTCCCGATAGAACCATACAAAGGATTGGCGATGATAGTGACCCCACACATGCTAGATATGTTCACTGACTCACTGGAGCAGGGCAAACTACCGTAAGACCAAAGACTCGCCACAATAGTGGTTATTCCAAAGCAGGTCAAACCGCCTGAAGAGTGCTCCTCCCATCGACCAATCCCATTATTGAATGCGGAGGTTAAAATATTGGCCAAGGTCTTAGCGGCTAGATTAGCTACAGTAATACCAACACTAGTCCACCCCGATCAATCAGGGTTTATACCGCAACGGAGCACCAGAGTGAATCTACGGCGCCTATACGGGGTCCTGCATGTGATTGAGAACGAATCAACAGAAAACGCTGTGTTGCTCTCCCTAGATGCATGTATGGCGTTCAATAATATAGAATGGCGCTACCTCTTTGCGACACTGGAACGGTTCCGCCTAGGACCCAAGTTCTGCGCCTGGGTGTGGTTACTATATACAAGTCCCGTGGCCCGAGTGAGAGTGAATGGAGTAATATCAAAGACAGTGACACTAAACAAGGGTACAAGGCAGGGATGCGCACTCTCACCCATGCTCTTTGCGCTTGCACTTGAGCCTTGGCGGAATGGGTCAGGAGAGACCCATTAATAAGAGGAATATCGGTGGGGGGCGAATGGGAGGAATAAATCTCATTATATGCAGATGACATACTTCTAAATGCTACAAAACCCTAATCGACGATACACCGCACACTTCACATATTCCACCTGTTTGGAAACTACTCTGGCTACCAGATAAACTGGGACAAATCACTTGCATTAGTTTTAGCAGGAGATGTGCCGACTCTTCCACCCAGTGGAAACATGATATTAATCCGGGATAAATTCAAATACTTGGGTATAGTAATATCACGTAATGAGGCGGACTTCTTAAACGATAACCTATTTCCTCAATTATACACTAGAGAGATCAGCACTCACAATCACTGGTTTTCTCTGGTTGTATATCTTAGTTAAGGCAGTATTCACAGATACCGATTGTTCAAGACTTCAAGCTGTGAGACGGTGCATACATGCCAGCACACTAACAGGTTCGGCTACCAAGATGGGCCAGAATATACCATTGGCGAACATGATTTTCTTTAAGAATAACGAACATCAGCCAAATAATTAAGGCCAATACTCTTCTTGTGAAACTGTATACCTACAAGTGAAATGTGAATATAAGTACACCAGGACTAAGCCCTGAAGAAGTCTTGTGAAAGGGACGAAACGCGTTGGCTACATTGGCAGGCTACATTGGCATGAACAATTTATGAATAAAGAATTTTGCAACTGAGAACTCTCCTCCATATATTTAATTGGAACTGGTGTGATTTGGACGTGAATTACTTGGAATAAACAGCGTTATACCCAAATCGGTATCTGTGAATACTGCCTTAACTAAGATATACAACCAGAGAAAACCAGTGATTGTGAGTGCTGTTCTCTCTACTGTATAAGTTTGTGGATATTTCCATTTATGGGTATTAGGAGGCTGTTCCCCCTGATCGTAGCACCACTCCTTGTTACTATTCCCATATTGTGATAGGTGCGGTATCGAAGGTCTAGGCCTCCTTTTGTAAATCACTATTTCCTCGATTATATAGATTACTGCAGAATGTCGTACACTGGAGAAAGTTGCCACTTTCACTACTTGGAAGATCTGCCCTCCTAAAAATGATGGCACTGCCACGCCTACTATATGTCCTGCAAAACACGCCATGCAGGATACCAGCTAATTTATTTTCTAAAGTAGATTCTGAAGTGAGGCAGCTACTGTGGGACGAGGGACACTCCAGAATTGCACTGCGTAAACTGCAAAGGGGAGTATACGAGGGAGGTATAGCAGTCCCAGACATTCGGAAATATTACTGGGCTGTGCAACTGGTCTTACTCAATGATTGGGTATTTGCGGACAGAGAGGAACCGGCGTACCGGGTAGACCATCAGGCAATGGGCCAGAAAGGATACCTAAATGCTCTATATAGTAAAGAGCTCACAAATGGCCTACCAAAACACACACACGTGATTATTAGAGTCTGGAGGGAGGCGACTAGGTTCCTGGGATGGGAGGACAAACTAACAGAGCATACGCCCCTGTGGAATAGTGACATCCTAAATGAGGTGCGTGGATTGAAGGGATTCCGTGCTTGGGCCCTACTGGGATCTGGGGGATGTCTGGAAGGGGCAAAGAATGGGGGATTTCCAGGATATACAAGCTGACTACCAAATGCCAAACGCTGAACAATATCGGTATCTACAACTGAAACACGCCTTAAAGGCACACATCACGACAGGAGAGCAATTACCCAAATACACGCCACTGGAAGATAGAATAGTGATAGACCCAATGGTGGGGAAAACCACCTCCCTCATATATAAAAAGATTATGAATAATACCCCCGACCCACTTAAGAAACTACGGGAAGCATGGGGAGGGGATATCGGGATCAAGGAGGATGATGATTGGGAGAAAGCCATACAGAGCCCTAGAGAAGTGGCCATAAGAGCGAGATTCCGCCTCATAAAGCTTCGAGTTCTACATATATCTTACATGACCCGAATGAAGCTACTCCGCATGGGCATAGGTTTGTTTGTTTGAAAGGTTTTATATAGCGCTGGCTAGACCCGGAGGTATCAGAGCGCTTTACATGAGAATCAGACCAGGTGACTCGGATAGCTGTGTGAGGGGATGCAGGGAGGCGGGTACATTCTTCCATGTGCTATGGAGCTGCCTAATACTACAGAGATACTGGAGGCAAGTTACACAGGTGATGACTGCAGTAAGGGGACAGCTAATTCCTCTAGATGCAAGATGGCTTATCCTCCGTGTGACTGGGGAAACCAAATGGTCAATATACGCCAAGCAATGGCTGTCATAAGCAGAGGTAATAGCAAAGAGAAATATAGCAAGGAATTGGGGGTCATCACTCCCTCTCAAGGTCACCGACTGGGAAAAAGACCTTGACTGGTGTAGTGCTGCAGAGAAGGTGATTTACCAAAGTAGGGGGTGCCTTATGAAATGGGGGAAGGTGTGAGAAGTTGGCCTGGCATATGTTGTCCACTAATTATAGTGGGCACCTTGCACCAGTCCAAACAACCCCTTATTGGAGATAGGTTAAAGACAACCTTATTGAAAGCTATCCTAGTGGTAGCTATGGAGAGCAGCCTTCAGGCTAAGTCTTGAAGGAATGTAAAGCAGCTTGTTTTACCAGTCTATAATCTCTTGAGTGACCAAATGAAAGAGCACCACACCAGGTATATATTCAAAATATATGTATTTATTGCTAAACACACCCCTCTAGTCTCTTTATGAGGCTAGAGTTCGAAGTACACAAGTTATAAGTTATTTAAACACAGTAATAGCACAAATACACGTTTGGGCCCTAGGGGCGTACTCAAACCATATACCAATAAAGTGGTATAAGAACCACGACTGAACTAGACACTAGGCCTAGAGCCTCTAGAAGTGCTTGGACCACAAGGCAGTGACACAGGGGACCCACGGGGGACGCGTGCAGTGTAAATACACAACCGCGATACGCCGTTAACTTCTATGGAGAAAGTCGCGATCAGGAAATTAAAGAAGAGGGACACTTAAAGGAGGACTTGGAGCAAACCCTTTGAGAACTAGGTCGTTCTAGAGTCTCTACCCACGGGAGCACCGGAGTACTCGTGTTACCTCACCCAGGGAAGCCGGGTGCATAGGTGCCTTTCGGGGTCGGGTTTCGTCGTCGATTTGAATGGCGATCTGCTGCAAAGTGCTGCTGGCGACCAAGTGGAAAGTGTCCGGGTGGATCCAAGAGTGGATCGGAGATCTGAAGAACCTGAAAGCAGAGGGGACAGAGTCTGGGTCACTAGCCAGTGACCAGGAAGGCGATGGACATATGCCCACCGATGTCGAGTGCTTCAGGTAGGTTGACGGTCGTCTTGACTCTTCAGCCACGAGGTCCAGGAGGCGTTGGCGGTGACCAGGAGCAGGATTCGGGCTGGTACACAATGTTTGTCGAGTGCTGAGGTGTCTGCGACCGGATTGGACCCAACAAACCTTGGCAACGGCAAGTCTCGATGAAAGTGAAGAACGTCGATGATGCAGACCAGCAAGGTCTGAGGAACTCACCCAGCGAGGGTAAGTCAGGGCAGGCCTGGAGCAACCAGGGTGCCCAAGAAGAAAAGGATTGGCCTTTGTGAAGGGCTACTAGCCAACGGGCTAGCGACCGCGAAGGAGCCTCGAGACGTCGCACGTGGAGCTGGCTCACAGGACACTCGTAGAGTGGAGGCCAGTGATCTTCGGTGCAGTTGGTGCTGGAGGCTAGGGCTACTCGGAGCCCAAAGCATGACTTCGTGGGAGACCCAGAAGAGGATGCACTAGCAAATGCGTGCGGTGTCCAGGGGTCACGGTTCCACGTTACCAACGACAGCTACGGGCCTCAGCTTTGCTGGGGACTCAGGGCAGCCTCGGGGAAGTCTGGAAATCCACCTCTGGTGATGCAAAGACTTCGGCGTCCGACGGGAGCTTAGGCGATGCAGACCGGACAATTGCTTCTTTGGTGCCTGCCAAGCAGGGGAGTCACTCCTTGACCCCAAGGGAGATTCTTCTGTCCTCTAGTCTTGAGTAGAGCGTCGAAGGTCCAGGATTCTGTTTCAGAGTTTCGTCCAGGGATAATCTAAAATCCTAAGGACTGGGTTCCTATACTTATACTAAGTTTAGGGGTTGGACTACTCTGTGGCCCCACCTATGGGTGGGTCAGGGCAGAGGGGTGGCTACACCCCTTTCCCTTTGTCCAGTTCGTGCCAAAGCAGGGGCTGCAAGCCCCTGATCCGGTTTGAACTGGGGTATGCACAGGGACACCAAGTGTGCCCCCAGTGCAGGACTTCAAAGCACCCAAAAGTGCTCCCGCCCAGCCCCAATACACACTATCCTGTCTGGGGAGGTGGTCACACCTCCCTGGGACAGGAAACCTATTGTCCAGGCCTCCCTGCCGGAGTTTCGGTCAGCAGCAGGAGGCCAGACTTGTGTCTGTGGCAGCAGCATCCATTTTGTGATGCCAGGGCTTTAGAAAGAAGTTACCGGCCAAGCCAGGGTTAACATGTCTCTCCTCTAGAAGGGTGGAATGCTACCCCCGCCGCCAGAATTGGCGGGGGGGTAGTATTCCAAGATGTTTGACACCAAACACGACATGTTTCGGTGCAGCCATTCCAAAGTTAGCATTTAACGCGAGGTTATAATGCGCTTAAGAGTATATGGTCAGGTTGCACTACAAACAGCATCAGAGAAGGGTCTCCGAACGCTGCAGAGGGGCCCTGCTCATGCAGGGGCACCCTCTCACATAGGAACCACGCACTCTGCCTTCAGGATTGATAAGGCCTGCCATAGGAGTGACTTATAGGTTTATATGTGTGTATGTATTTAGTGATATAGGTAACCTATATCACAGTAAGGGGTGCATGCACCACCTTACCCAGGCTGCAGTAGCAGACCTGTGGTGTCAATTTGGATGGCCTTCCAGGGGTGGCATAATACATGCTGCAGCCCCTGGTAGGCCTCTGAGGTACCTATGCCCTTGGTACATAGTATGGGACTTATAAGGGCACTCCAGATTCCAATCAGAGATGTGCCTAAGGCACATGGAAACCTTTTACAGAAAAGCAGATAGACTGGGGCCCTGAATAGCAGGATCCCAGTCCAACTAAGTCATAAACCAGCAAAACACTATAAAAAAGTGGGGGCAACCATATAGTCAGATTCCACCTTCCTACATAACCCCCCCCCCCCCCAAACGAAAGGAGATAAGGCTAACCTTGGCCAGTTGAGCCTTCATTGACTAAGTGGCCATATAAGGAAGCACCTGCACTAGCATGGTTGCCCCCTGTCTTATGGTCCACTAAGCAATCCCTCACCCTAAGGGTATGAGAGGGTCTCCACCATGGGGAATCACTACCTGTGGTGTGCTTAGGTAAAGTACAAGGCTGGTGAGGTGTCTGAGTAGGGAAGTGAGGCCCTAGGAATGTTGGTCTCAGCTTCCTCAGATCACTGGTCACCATGTATGCCTGTCTTTCCATGACTGAGTTGCACTTTGCTCTAAGGGTCAACCTTTGGCTGCCTACAGCTGGGGGTTGGGTCCCTTTGGATGGACTACTGGAGGGACATGGCAGGTTTGGAACCTTCTGGTCCCAGGTTTGCCCTTGCCTACCAGAGTCCTTCTGGGGAGGTCCCTACATAAAGGTATGGGGGATCCCTCAGTGTGTAGAGGAATTTTCACCTGGCTAGGGCTACTAGACTGGGTGCCCCTAATCTGCTGATGGGGGGTTCCTCTGGACAGGGGGCCCTGGGGGTCCACTGACCTCCCTGACCTCTGCAGCCCTGGGCTGGCTGAGGCAGGGTAGAGAGGGGCAGGTTACCTGCTCCAGACTGGGTACCACCTTGGAAGGGTCCTCTGCCATCAGGGGTGTGGCCAGGCCAGGCCTGACTACCTCTGGGGCAGTTCCTTCACTAGGGGTAGGGTCAGTTCCCTGAGGAGGCTGACCCTTACCTACTGTCTGGAGGGAAGAAGACTTTTCTTCAACCCTTGTGCTCTCTTTTGGGGGAGAGGGGGCCATTCTTCCAGGCTCCATCTCTCCAAAATTTTGGGCTGGGGCTGTGGCCATCACAGCCCCACTAACCTTTACAGGGACGCCCAGCATCCTGAGATGGGTTTGGTGTTCAACTTCAGCCCAGGCTGAAATTTCCAGATCATTGCCCATCAGGCAATCTACAGGTAGGGTTGGGGACACTGCCACTCTTTTGGGCCTGTGACCCCCTCCCAGCTGAGATTGACTATGGTCATGGGGTGATCTGTTCTGACACCATCAATGTTGGTCACCTGGTATTTAAACTCAGGTAAAAGCTGGTGAGGGGGACTAGTTTCCCTGCCACCATGGTGACACTAGCCCCTGTGTCCCTAAATGCCACAGCTTTCTGACCATTAATTATTGGCTCCAATCTGTACCTGCCCAATGCTGTGGGACCCATGGTAAAGGTGGCAAATCCTATACCACCATCAGAGTCAGAGGAGTCTGTTGAGGGCTCCCTGTCTAAACTAGGGCCCACCTCTGTTCCTCTTGCAAAAGCACCTAACTTTTTGGGTGCACTACTCCCAACTGGAGGTTTACTACTGGTAGTACCAGGAGGGGTGGTAGTAGTTGTGGGAGGAACATTTTCTTAATTGCCAATCCTGGGGCAACTGGGATCAGTTTTCCAGTGCCCAGGCTTTTTACAGACATGGCAATATGGTTTCTTTTCAGGAGACGAAGGAGTTTGGGACCCACCCCCAGAAGAGGAATTTTGGGGCCCTGTAGGGGACTTATCTTTAGATTTATCCCCACCTTTCTCTTGGGACTTAGTAGAATCTTTCTTCTGGTCACCACCCTGATTTTTAGTTTTTACTCTGGTTCTGACCCATTTGTCTGCCTTCTTTCCCAATTCTTGGGGAGAGGTCAGATCAGACTCCACCAGATACTGGTGCAAAAGCTGGTTTTGACAATTATTAAGGATCTGCTCCCTCATAATCAAATTGTACAATCCTAAAAAGTCCTGCACTTTGTTGCCATGTATCCAACCTTCCAGAGCCTTAGTAGCACAATCTACAAAATCAACCCAGTCTTGAGTCTGAGCTTTTTGGGTGTCTCTGAACTTCAACCTATACTGTTCAGTGGTTAGGCCAAACCCATCTATCAGAGCACTCTTCAAGACTGTGTAATTGTCAGCATCCTCTTCTCTTACAGTGAGGAGCTTGTCTCTACCTTTGTCTGCAAAGGAGAGCCACAAGATTGCTGCCCACTGCTTCTGGGGGACCCTCTGAACTTTACAGGCCCTCTCCAGTGCAGTTATCCATTTGTGGATGTCATCCCCACTCTGGTAGGGAGGGACAATCTTGTTTAGGTTTCTATGGTCATAAGACCTTTCTCTATCTTTAGGGATATTGTTGCCACCATGGGACTCTAGTCCCAACTTTTTCTCTCTTTGTAGAGATCTAGGGACTCCCTGTCTATAGCCAGTTGCTGCTTTCTGAGTTCAAGCTGAGCTTCCTCATATTGAACCAGCCTCTTTCTTCTCTCATGAGAGGATTCCCTCCTATGAGATGAGACAGAGGTCCCTATTGAGGTGCCAGAGTGGTTAGACTCCTGAGAAGGAGACCTAGACTTTCTGGGCACACTCATAATCCTTCCTGAGGGGACAAAGTGGGTATCATTCTGATCTTCCTCTTCATCGTCCACAGGAGGGATTGGGTTATCCAGGTCAGGGTCATTGTCACCCTCCTGGCCAGTTTCAGAGGGGGGGCTGGTGGTATTGCGACCCCTGGCCCCAACCTCATCTTCTGCCCCACCCTCAGCTCCTACCCCTTCAGTCCCTATGGGCTTACTGAGATCATAAGCTTCCAACATCTCTCTCAGATGTTGGGTGGTGGGACTTTGTCCTGTCTTCAATTTCCTCAAGTTACATAATGCTCTCAATTCCAAGAATGGGAGTGTATCATACTTGGAGGGGAGAAGCCCATGGGCTTCTGGCAAGGACTCACTGGGTCCTGGCTTTGAAGACATCACTAGTGAGGTGTGGTGTATGCACTACCTACTCTAGTGTGGCCTACTAAACTCTCTTGAGTTGTAGAAAGGGTGTGCTATCCCTTAACACACAACTCTAAGTTCAGTAGAACTTACTGTATTCTAAGCTTAAATTATATGTACCTTAGGTACCTTTAGTGGTTTTCAGTTGATCAATTCAATTGAGATTATCTGGTAAAACAATAGCAAGCTGGAATCCCACACGCTGCACACCAATGTGAGAAGTTGGCCTGGCATATGCTGTCCACTAATTATAGTGGGCACCTTGCACCAGTCCAAACAACCCCTTATTGGAGATAGGTTAAAGACAACCTTATTGAAAGCTATCCTAGTGGTAGCTATGGAGAGCAGCCTTCAGGCTAAGTCTTGAAGGAATGTAAAGCAGCTTGTTTTACCAGTCTATAATCTCTTGAGTGACCAAATGAAAGAGCACCACACCAGGTATATATTCAAAATATATGTATTTATTGCTAAACACACCCCTCTAGTCTCTTTATGAGGCTAGAGTTCAAGTACACAAGTTATAAGTTATTTAAACACAGTAATAGCACAAATACACGTTTGGGCCCTAGGGGCGTACCAAACCATATACCAATAAAGTGGTATAAGAACCACGACTGAACTAGACACTAGGCCTAGAGCCTCTAGAAGTGCTTGGACCACAAGGAACCACCCAAGGCAGTGACACAGGGGACCCACGGGGGACGCGTGCAGTGTAAATACACAACCGCGATACGCCGTTAACTTCTATGGAGAAAGTCGCGATCAGGAAATTAAAGAAAAGGGACACTTAAAGGAGGACTTGGAGCAAACCCTTTGAGAACTAGGTCGTTCTAGAGTCTCTACCCACGGGAGCACCGGAGTACTCGTGTTACCTCACCCAGGGAAGCCGGGTGCATAGGTGCCTTTCGGGGTCGGGTTTCGTCGTCGATTTGAATGGCGATCTGCTGCAAAGTGCTGCTGGCGACCAAGTGGAAAGTGTCCGGGTGGATCCAAGAGTGGATCGGAGATCTGAAGAACCTGAAAGCAGAGGGGACAGAGTCTGGGTCACTAGCCAGTGACCAGGAAGGCGATGGACAGATGCCCACCGATGTCGAGTGCTTCAGGTAGGTTGACAGTCGTCTTGACTCTTCAGCCACGAGGTCCAGGAGGCGTTGTTGGCAACCAGGAGCAGGATTCGGGCTGGTACACAATGTTTGTCGAGTGCTGAGGCATCGGCGACCGGATTGGACTCAACAAGCCTTGGCAACGGCAAGTCTTGATGAAAGTGAAGAACGTCAATGATGCAGACCAGCAAGGTCTGAGGAACTCACTCAGCAAGGGTAAGTGAGGGCAGGCCTGGAGCAACTAGGGTGCCCAAGAAGAAAAGGATTGGCCTTTGTGAAGGGCTACTAGCCAATGGGCTAGCGACCGCAAAGGAGCCTCAAGACGTCGCACGTGGAGCTGGTTCACAGGACACTCGTAGAGTGGAGGCCAGTGATCTTCAGTGCCATTGGTGCTGGAGGCTAGGGCTACTCGGAGCCCAAAGCACGACTTCGTGGGAGACCCAGAAGAGGATGCACTAGCAAATGCGTGCGGTGTCCAGGGGTCACGGTTCCACGTTACCCACGACAGCTACGGGCCTCAGCTTTGCTGGGGACTCAGGGCAGCCTCGGGGAAGTCTGGAAATCCACCTCTGGTGATGCAAAGACTTCGGCATCCGACGGGAGTTTAGGCGATGCAGACCGGACAATTGCTTCTTTGGTGCCTGCCAAGCAGGGGAGTCACTCCTTGACCCCAAGGGAGATTCTTCTGTCCTCTAGTCTTGAGTAGAGCGTCGAAGGTCCAGGATTCTGTTTCAGAGTTTCGTCCAGGGATAATCTAAAATCTTAAGGACTGGGTTCCTATACTTATACTAAGTTTAGGGGTTGGACTACTCTGTGGCCCCACCTATGGGTGGGTCAGGGCAGAGGGGTGGCTACACCCCTTTCCCTTTGTCCAGTTCGCGCCAAAGCAGGGGCTGCAAGCCCCTGATCCGGTTTGAACTGGGGTATGCACAGGGACACCAAGTGTGCCCCCAGTGCAGGACTTCAAAGCACCCAAAAGTGCTCCCGCCCAGCCCCAATACACACTATCCTGTCTGGGGAGGTGGTCACACCTCCCTGGGACAGGAAACCTATTGTCCAGGCCTCCCTGCCGGAGTTTCGGTCAGCAGCAGGAGGCCAGACTTGTGTCTGTGGCAGCAGCATCCATTTTGTGATGCCAGGGCTTTAGAAAGAAGTTACCGGCCAAGCCAGGGTTAAGATGTCTCTCCTCTAGAAGGGTGGAATGCTACCCCCGCCGCCAGAATTGGCGGGGGGTAGTATTCCAAGATGTTTGACACCAAACACGACATGTTTCGGTGCAGCCATTCCAAAGTTAGCATTTAACGCGAGGTTATAATGCGCTTAAGAGTATATGGTCAGGCTGCACTACAAACAGCATCAGAGAAGGGTCTCCGAACGCTGCAGAGGGGCCCTGCTCATGCAGGGGCACCCTCTCACATAGGAACCACGCACTCTGCCTTCAGGATTGATAAGGCCTGCCATAGAAGTGACTTATAGGTTTATATGTGTGTATGTATTTAGTGATATAGGTAACCTATATCACAGTAAGGGGTGCATGCACCACCTTACCCAGGCTGCAGTAGCAGACCTGTGGTGTCAGTTTGGATGGCCTTCCAGGGGTGGCATAATACATGCTGCAGCCCCTGTTAGGCCTCTGAGGTACCTATGCCCTTGGTACATAGTATGGGACTTATAAGGGCACTCCAGATTCCAATCAGAGATGTGCCTAAGGCACATGGAAACCTTTTTACAGAAAAAGCAGATAGACTGGGGCCCTGAATAGCAGGATCCCAGTCCAACTAAGTCATAAACCAGCAAAACACCATAAAAAAAGTGGGGGCAACCATATAGTCAGATTCCACCTTCCTACAGAAGGTATGGGCTAAGTGGGTGGAATATACAGGGAGTTGTTGAATTGAATTGAAATGTTAAACGTAATAAGTTATATGAGGAGTGCGAGGTATAATGGGACAGGAACTGCCAGATGCTATACATGTTACTTGAGAGATCTGGATCCAACGAGAACTGCATATATTGGAAGTTGTTAGTAGCTAAACCCTCGAAGACTGTAAATGATACTTGCTTGTCATTCAAATGTCATGTAGTGATGTACATCTGTAAGTGTAATAAAAAAAAAGAAAGAGCTGAATAACAAAACATGTGCAGCCTATTTCTAAAACAATAGTGTGGCACAAAAACAAACATGTTACTTCATAACGTGCGCAACGTAAAAGCAGCCTACAACCTACAGTTAGGCTAACATAGGGGAGAACTACAGTGGGCACTATAGGGAACTCACGACCCCCCGCTTTGGTCAGGACAATAAAAGCTGAATAACAAAACATGTGCAGCCTATTTATAAAATAATAGTGTATCACAAAAAAAACGTGGCAAAGCAAAAGCGGCCTACAACCTACAGTTAGACTAACATAGGGGAGAACTACAGTGGGCACTATAGGGAACTCACGGTCCCCCGCTTTGGTCAGGACAATAAAAGCTGAATAACAAAACATGTGCAGCCTATTTATAAAATAATAGTGTATCACAAAAAAACGTGGCAAAGCAAAAGCGGCCTACAACCTACAGTTAGACTAACATAGGGGAGAACTACAGTGGGCACTATAGGGAACTCACGGCCCCCCGCTTTGGTCAGGACAATAAAAGCTGAATAACAAAACATGTGCAGCCTATTTATAAAATAATAGTGTATCACAAAAAAAACGTGGCAAAGCAAAAGCGGCCTACAACCTACAGTTACGCTAACATAGGGGAGAACTACAGTGGGCCCTATAGGGCACTCACAACACTTTCTTTGTAACATTGAAACAGCCTCATTTGAGTATAACATTTAGAAATCGACTTGGTAGTAACCTGCCACTAATACTGAGCAACATATAGTGGGCTCGAGCAGACTTAAGTGAATTTAACTTTTTGTGAGAGCCTCACATTTTAGGGAAAACTCTCAACTCCCGGAATCCTGCAGGAGCGCGGTCCACAGGAAAGGCGCCCAGAGCAGTTGATGCAAGCAATTAAATCTGCTGACACAGCAGCGAGACAGCACAAAGTATTAAGCTATTAGATGCACTTATAGAAATTTACAACAACATAGCCAAACGAAATTGTAACAACTGCAGAATTTCATTCTCAGCCCAACCAGGCCTCAGTGCCATTAGTGTTCTTCATACAAAAACAGATGCTACTATGAACGAAAAGTTACAATAACCTTGGGTCAACCAATGAGAGGAGGCAGCAGTCCCAACCCTCCAGGAACCACAAGGCTTCCATCCCGGCACCCGAGATCACCGCTGCAGCCTAGTAAGTTTTAAAAAAAATGTTTATTGCATGTGTGTGCGTGCATGTGTATGTGTGCGTATGTATGGATGTACATGTATTAGTGCATGCATGCATTCTGTGAATGGATGTGTGCGTGTGTATATGCTTGTGAATGGTGGGTGTATGTGTGCGTGCATGTGAATGTCTGGGCGTGAGTGAGTGCGCATGTAGATGGGTGAGTGTGAGCATGTATGTGGGTGCATGTGTGGATGATAGGATGAATGCTTGCAAACAGCCTATCCATTGGCAATTGTTCGTTCAGCATTCCAACCCTCGCTACTGAATATGTTCCTCATGGAAACAATTTTTTTAGTTGAGAAATTAAATTTGAGATTCATACCCATCAAATCTCACTGACTAAGCTACGTCCCTGCTTAAGAAGCACATATAATTATAGCCATATTAGAAATTAGCTTTTGGCAACTTTAGATGGCGGTGCAGGGGTGAAATAATGTGAAACAGCAAAATTGGGAATGGGTGTCCGGCAGTAGTATTTAAGCACCGGGCTCTGTGATACATTATTTTACATGCACAGCAGAATTAGATACCAAGAACAAACCCTCTCTAGCTACGAGGTGAGCGCGTCCTGTTAATGCATCTGTACGGTGTAATAAAAGATGGCTGCTGCAGTTTACATGATTAAACATTAGCACAACTATATATAATCAGTCAAAAGAATGAATGAACATAGCACAGGTTGTGTGTGTAGGGTAGTCTGCCCTGGTAAGACAATGTGAGACTTTCATTGCTTGTCTTTAAGTGGAAATAAAATTCAAAGTTTGCAGCTTTTTCAATTAAGTATTTTGCCAAGGCTTCTCAGGGCTCCTTAAACTGTTTTGAACTTGTTGAGTGTACTGGCAGTGTTACCGAATTTTACAATTATTTTGAAGATCTCTTTGGCTGAGCATGTATTGTCAATGATGAGTTGCATTTAGTTGGATTTCTTGGCTTTTTTAATGGAGAGTCTAGATCCTGTCAACGCCTTTGGAGCTGCTTTTTGTCATTGAGGCTTTATGTTTCCCTCCATATTTATTTGAGGGTTCTGATTTCAGTTTTCAAGGTTTTACATTAGAATTGAACTATCTAGTCTTCTTTATGTACGGTTGTAGCGTTGTTGTTTTCCGAGGAATCCGCAAGTCAAATGCACCGGTTAGCCATTATTGGAGCTGTTTTACTGGCATTTCTGGGTTCTGGTAGCATTTGTTGTTGTATTGAATTCTGAGCGAGCAAAGATTGACAAGGGGACACTTTAGCTTAAAATGGATGATGTGGTAGTCATTACACACAGTAGATGTGTTTCCTATGACTGACATCAGGCTTCCTGGGGCAAATATGTAGCATTGAGAGTGTGATCTACTGATTGTGTGTATCTGGTTAGCAATTCTTTCAATATTCTTGAGTTTGCGTAATATCTCGCTTATTGCAGGTTTATTGAACCAGATGTTGAAGCTCCCAAGGGTGTACCAGTTCTTGTGCTCCAAAGAAATGTCCACTATTGAATCCATGAGAGCATCTGTGAAAGTGATGTTGTGTGGGGGAGGAAGGTATATGGGGAGGAAAGAGAATAAGAAAGTTGCAGACAGAGAGCAGCAAACAAGCATTGTCTTGCATTCTGAGACAGTGACGTCTTTAATATTGGACTCCTCAGCTATTTTTCCCATTTTCCCATTTGTTCGATTTCCAAAGAGAGTTAGATATCCATCAGTGGTTGATTCATGTAGAGTAAGTGCCATATAATCATCTAGCCAGGTTTCATTAACAAATAGGAGGTCTGGGGTCCGGTCTGCTAGTAAATCATAGATATTCTTTCTATTTTTGCTTATTGATCTAGAATTGATTAGTATACATGGCAACTGATTGTTGTTTTAGCTGTGGGGGTTTGAGAAATCTGGTTGGTTGTGTACTCCTGATGATTGTTCTTGCATCTGGGCTTAAAGGTAGGTGTTGATAATTGCTGAGGTTGGGCTAGGGTCTGTGACTTCAGATTCACTTTCTATGATTTTGTTTCATGATTAGTGGCCCACGCTTACCTCTTTGCACTTGAACAGAGCGGACGCGAGATTCTCAGAACTGCCGATGGTCCACACATTCAGAAGCAGTAAAGGCTGTCAGTGTACATGAAGTGCTGGCACCACTTGGGCAGAGGCTTCACATCTTTGCTGGAAAAAATATGCAAAATGCATGCATTTAGTCAAGGAAATTACATGTCCCTAGAAGTCGCTGGACTTTCACAAGGTTTACAAGAGCTGGCGGCCATTCTGAAGTCTCAGAGTATAAATTCCTAGTAGTCCAGATATTCATTGCTAGGCAATCGAGATACACAGTTGCTGCAACTGGGACCGTGTTGCCAGATTTTTGGAAATATTGCAGACTGCAAACATTCTTGGAGTCGACGAAAGATTGAACCAGATACAGGGATATTTTCTAGGAAACCTTCTTAGGTTTAGGGATTTAGGGCCTGATTTAGAGTTCAGCGGATGGGTTACTCTATCACAAATGTGACGGATATCCCATCCACCATATTAAAGTGCATGATATCCAATGACACTTGTAATACTGCAGAAGGAATATCCGTCACATTTGTGACGGAGTAATCTGTCCGCCAAACTCTGAATGAGGCCCTTATACTTTATTTCCAATCACTACTTCTGGAATTATCTCTCGAGTATTATGAACTTGTATATTGAGCATCTTGTTCTTTTCAGCTGAAGAGCGATAAGGATTCCCATCTCTTCACAGAATGTTGATAACTTTTCTGTGATACTTGTATGGTAGTAAGACATATAAGTAGGTGGGGGAAGTGATTGGTTGTTGTCAGGTGTACTCTATAATACTAATGTGAAATTATTAGATTAACTAGTTTATGAACCTGTCACTTAAAGAATACATCAAATCACAGAGCATGTTCATATAACAGAGAAGGCAGTTTTAAGTAGTGAAAAATGCATAATAGCCCTGAATGCTCCTAACATTTATTTCTTAAATGGTAATTGTTTTTCAACTCTAGGAAGACACAGAGTTTCATCAGACTTCAGAGAGTTCAAGACACAGAGATGTAATAAAGGTATACCTTGTACAGTATTAGAAATCAGGTGCTGAAACAAGATCAATAAAAACACTAAAGTATTATTCTAATCTTTAGATATCAACATTCTTCAAGGTGAAGGCAGTGCCCAGCTATATGAACAAGCAGAGTAGCGTTATCCAGTGCCTTTGTTTTCTCTCTTATCCCTTTCCCCGGCCATAAATCTAACCAGAATAACATTTGGCGTATGGTTGGTGGTGGGTTTGGAGAAGTATGGGTGCACACATCACTTTCATTGGAACCAGACTACACGGTTAGTTTTTTCTGACAATTCATACTTCTGGAAAGGCAAGTGGTAAGATAATAACAATTCCTTGTTATTGGAGTTTTGTAGTGCAGTATTTGTAGGGGAGATCGGAGGACGGCCTTTGTAGATTCCTCTGGTCAATATTTGTGCAAATCTAGACATTGGTCAACTCTATTGAGTAGTAACGTGGTTCAGTTCTATCAAATAGCACATTTTCCTCATGTGATTGAATGCTTTGAAGGTGCACATGTTCTGATATTCCTCCCTTCACATCAGAAAACCTCTATCGCATTAGGATGAAGCCGCACTCTCTGAACATATCGGTTATATGTAATGCTGATAATTTAATCACAGACACAGTGGCTACTACTACCCTGGGAGCACACATGATTTCTACATGTTCTGCCACTGTGGATTATGCAGCCATCTGTCCAGAGGTGATTTTGGAGCTTCTATTGTGTAGGTTAACATATATAAACTTCTTTAATACGTCCAACATGTCTGATTTTAAATTTATATTATGTGTTATTGAACCATTTTACTTGACAGTGCATATGTTTTAAGACTGTGGATAATGACCCCATACATTCATAGACTCTCCAAGTGAAAAAAAGGTATAACAAGGCACACAGACACTCACGCCCAGTTTTTGAACATACGTTTGGCCTTCTTAAAAGCTGATTCGATGTCTGCACAAGAGCGGAGGAGCTCTACAGTATCCACTATTGACAACATGCATAGTAGATGCCCTCTGTGCAATTTTGCACAACATTGCTACCAGGGAAGGGATTCCTGTACTGCCTGATGAAGACAGCTCTGACGAAGAAGAAGTTCCACCACCACCCTAACCATGCAACAATGGCTGCAAAGGGAAGACGGTGCAGGACATAAATCACACAGAGCACTTCTAAGGTAAGAAACACAAACTTTAGACAAATATTATATGCTTATACATTTGCAATATTTTTTAAGACGTTTTATTTTGAAGTGTAACAAAAGAAAAATGTAGCAACATCCTTCTCCTGACAAAAACCTTCAAAATTCTTTTGTAAACCACTACGATAAAATAAAATAAACTCACTAATAAAGAACACTTTCTTAATGTTTCTTGCATCCTTTGAACCTCATTTGGACACCTGAGACTTGACGCTTCTTCCTGCTGCTCCCCACTGTGAGATCTTGTTCGCCTTAAAGTTTGTGTCTACGACACAGAAGCACTATTTATTTTAGAAGCTTCTTGACATTCCTGTGCTGGACGATTTGAATATTAGAGAGTGCCCCCAATACACAGGTCATGTGCCCCATTCTTTTAGCTACATTAAGCTGTAGTGTGCCAATTAATTTTGAATATGTATTGTGCGCTGTGATAGAATGGTGGTGGTAAATGCCAGTCTATCTACATGTCTCACATGAGTAGTGATACCAAAAACTCTTGTTTTATTCATTTTTACTTTGATTTGTCATTGTTGTAAATTGGCTATTAATGGAGTTAACCAGATTGTTAATGCTTTTGTGTTGTGTCGTAGTAAGGAGTTCCAGTAGACGTGGTTAGGTTACAGATGAATACGTTTATTGTTCTTAGATGTTAAGTAGGTTTTCCAGTAAAGATGTAAATAAGGTTCCACCAGGAGCAGCCTCTCTGCTGCTCAACCCAGGATCCAACTGACACTCCACCTCACAGCAATCCTCACATTCCAATGACATCACCATCCACACCAACATTCTACCCAACACATTCACACTGGCTGAGCAGCAGAGGCAGAGAAACAGGGAAGATGCATAATATAAAACCTTAGATATAACACACCTTCCCCCTTTATATAATGCACAAAAACATAGCAAATATAAGAAGAAAAATCACAATGATACAAAAGAAACTTGCAAGAGAAAATGTAACAAAATGCAAGTTGAAAACAGCATTACATAAGAAACGCAAGACTAGAATATAAGTAGAAAAATTACAGTTACAAAAAAGAACTTGCATAAGAAGATATCACAAATGCAAAAATGCAAACAGCATTTCGTGAACTACACAAGGCACTTAAATTGCGACAATACATAAAAATGCTGAAACATGCAAGGAGAAAATGGAATACATGAAAGATAAGACACACATCTCCTTCCTTAGCAGAGCAAAATTGAAACCAGAAAATTTCAAAAAGAAAGAAACTGTCCAAAAATAGGACAAAAAAAGCAAAAGGAGAAAGAGACATACATAAATAAGAAAGAAGTATTCCACGAAAACAAACAAAGAAAGAGTGCCCCGAATTACCACCACAACCACACCGGCTGGCCAGACTGGGTGAAGAAAATGGGAAACACGTAACACAGCAAAAGGAAGAAGAAAGGACAAAGACTTACAACCAACCAAAAGTAAGCAACGGGTGACTAGCACCCAAACAGAAAGCAAGCAAGGGGTGAATTACACCCAACCAGGATGAGAATACACCCAACCAGAAAGCAAGCAAAGGGTGGCTTACACCCAACCAGAAAGTAAGCACGGGGTGACTGGCACCCACACAGAAAGCAAGCATAAGCAAGCAACGGGTGGCTGACACCCAAACAGAAAGCAAGCAACAGGTGACTGACACCCAACCAAGAAAGCAAGCAATGGGTGGCTGACACCCAAACAGAAAGCAACAACAGGTGACTGACACACAACCAAGAAAGCAAGCAATGGGTGGCTGACACCCAAACAGAAAGCAAGCAATAGGTGGCTGACACCCAACAGGAAAGCAAGTAACGGGTGGCTGACACCCAAACAGAAAGCAAGCAACAGGTGACTGACACCCAACCAGAAAGCGCGCAACAGGTGGAATACACCCAACCATAAAGTAAGGGAGATCTAAGCCCCACAGAAGTAAGGGAAATCTCCAAACAGAACACGCAAAGAAGAGAGTGATCTAGATGGACCGCACCCCACAGAAGATAAATGGTGCAGATACACCTCAAAATGAGACCACACAGGAAAGAAAACGAAGAGAAATGCAGATTCAACCAGCAGTACACAAGAGCAAAAAATGCATAGTAAAAGTAGATCAAGTAAAGGAGCAACAGATACCCACTGACAACCAAAGAGAAAGAAAAATGAAAAATCTGCAATTCAGGAAAGATACATGTTAACAGTACTGTCATATGTAAATGTCAATGTAGTAAAAACACACTATCATGAATTAAGTTAAAGCAGGAATATTAGAAATATAATAGCAGTACTACACTAAACAAGTGAACATCAACACATTGTATCAATAGAGAACCAATAAATAGTATAAGTGAAATGGTAAGAAATAGAGATGGAAAGAAAATGCAGGTGCGAGAAGAAACCAAAAAAATGCATTCAAAAAAGGCATAATAGTAAAAACGCCGTAGTTAAGGGAGCCAAAATGAGCCAGCAAAAAACGTTGCTTGTGTACCCAGTATAACCTGAAGTTCAGCAATTAAAGGTGAAGCAACGAGGAAAACTGCAAAGCGTCTCTAATCCGAAGGCGGTGAGGCTGTGGACAGAAAATAATGTCCACCAAAATACCACACACACATATGGCTCCACGGACGTCAAAGAGAAATCAGCAGGGAAACTCCGGAATGGAACATGAAAATAGCCTCAAATACCTCACATAGTTATGATAGAAATGCAGCAATGTAGACTCCATAGCGTCTCTAAGTTCAGAAGGCAGTTGGGCAAGCATAGAAGAAGTAAATACGCCCAAAACACTTAACTCTCATCCGGCTCCACGAAGGTGTACACCAACATCGCAGAGAAGAAATGCAGACTGGCGTTAGAGAAAACTCCAATTAAGATGGCAGTGATGGAGCAAGGATTCAAGAAAATGAAACTTGCTCGGAGAAATCCTCCATTGACTTTCACTAATCATTAAAACTGTAGATGAGACGAAAATAATATACACCAAACACCGACACATGGGGAGAAAAGCTTACGCATGCTTAAATTAATGTGGAATAAAATGCAACGCGACTAAAACCCGCTTTAATTTACGAAAATGCTTTGCGCATGTGCAAACCTGAATTACGTAGCGATAACGTGAATAACTCGCTTTGAGAGGGAAAAACCTCACGCATGCGCAAGAAAAACTAACATGCGGTCTTGATGTACTGCATGCCCGGCATCTGCTTGCTTGAATTTAAAAGAAAGCTGCTGTTGTTAATGCTTTTGCCCAGAAAGATAATAATAACATGGGATAGAGTAGAAGTGGGTGGTGAACAGTGAGAATTATATGTTTAAGAAAATAACATCTGTTTATGATTCCTTTATTAATAGTGTACATTTGGGCCTGCTAAAGCTTAACGGAAAAAGAAAATGACGATGGATGACCAAAAGTTGCACATGCTCAGTGAATTCGTGATGTGACCCGGTGACCGAAAGAGCTGAATGAATGCCAAATATCAAGGACAGAAGACATGCGAAAAAGAACACATGTATCACTCGTCTATGTAGCCTGTATTGAATGTATTATTACAAATGGCAACAATATATGCATGGGAAGAGGACGACATGAATGAGCTAAAGGGGAAGGGCTAGCAAACAAAAAGTACATTAATAAAAATGAATATGTCAGCATGGTGTGATGAAAACTCCCCTAGCCCCGTCCAATAATATTCTATATTTTAGTAAAATTTGCAACACTTGAGGGTGGGACATGTAGAAATAAAGACTATAACTAGAGTGACTTAAGTTAAGTTAAGTTAGCTGCTGCTGATCATCGACGCTGAGAGAGACGAGTATGCTGCAATGAGAGAGAGCATCAAGATCACGCTGAGAAAGGGAGAGGCGAGAGCAGACTGGGAAGATTCAGATCCGAAACGACAGCCTGATTAGATTCAAAGATTGCGGAAGAATATCGAGGAGGGAGAGAGTGTAAGTGAGGGAATCGCCCTGGTGCGTCGGGTTTGTAGAGAAGTCTAGTAAGTATCAGCCCTGTCCTGATCCTGTCCTATAGTCTTTGTCTCCTGATTCTAAGTCAAGGGACCCCCACCATTCCTATGACCAGAGAGGTGGTTTTCGGTCATCTCTATTAGGTAAATGTTATTCTGTCTCAAAATTTGCATATTTCTTTGCACAGGAATGTTATCATGTGTCTTTTGTCTCTACATCTATCCACTCTTATGCATTGATTTTGTTGAATGATGTTGTGTAATTGAATGTATTTTGCTAAATGAATTTTCTCTCTCTCCCGTTGAAGAATGATGGAGTTTGCACTGTTAAATCTGTATTGATGAGCGTTCAATCTTATGACTGAAATTTTAGATAAAAGCTTATGAATTTTACTCAGAGTCTGTGGTTATTTCGCTAAGAATTGTGAATTAGTTAAGAAATTGTTAATATCACCATCAACTTACTCAACTAATGGTCCATCGACCAGAGGAAGAGTGTTGATTCGTGAAGATTAGTTAGGCATTGAGATGGTATTGTAACCCGATTTGTGGTTACAGGGAAATAACTAATCGGAACTTAAGTAAATTATAAAACTTGACCCCCCCAGCGCATTGACCAGGGAGTGTGGATGAGCATTTTGGAAATAAAATGAATATGGGCCCAGTAAAACATTCAGGGTTTTTTTGTGTGAAATATTTCAAGCCTGGCTTTCCGCTGGATCAGCGGCACGCAGGGATGACGTACACCGGATGGCTCCCGGCGCGTCAAAGTTGTAAAACGTCTAGGAGCAGCTGGAAATCGCAAAAAAGTAAAGAATGTTAGGCAGCGTTCTCTAGAACGAGTGCGCGCAGGACAGCTGTAGAGTCCTCGCGGACCATTCGTATGGCACACGTTAGTAACGGTAAGAGTGCGCGCGCTAAGCAGCTTCGTAGAAATGCCGAATAATGAAACCACACCAACAAATCCACGCAAAAAATGTAACTGACAAACTTGCCTTCATCACAAAAATGAGACAACCTAGCTCCCGTACTCGAGCCATCACCATCCACAAGTGCAAACCGGAGAGGCACCAGATTTCCAATCTAGATCGATGAGAAACAAAAGAAGTATGTTGTAGGCAAAAATTCCTCAGAGTGAGTGCAGAGGGCAAAAAAGAAACACCAGATATAACTCGAAATGTTTTGAGGAGAGGTACCAGATGCAGCAGGGAACAGACGTCCGCCCTGTCAATGGCAGCAGGGTGTCAAAGGCAGCGAAAGCAGACGCACTGACAATGGCAGCAGGAAACATATGCCAGTAAATAGCAGTAGGAAACATTACCAGTCCATCAAAAACCGCTGCTGCAGCTACTGTAAAGCGGTTACTTCTTGGCTTGTAGAAAATGTAATCATTGGCAGGTAGCATACGCCCTGTACATGGCAGCAGGGTGTCAATAGCAGCAGGAAACAGACGCCCTGAGAATGGCAGCAAGAAACATACGCCCAGTAAATAGCAGCAGGAACATACGCCCTGTCAATGGGCTGTCCGGTGAAGCTGGACACTGGTGGGGCGGGAGGGCGTGAAATCCTTAGGTAGGTTTTTTTTAGGTAAGATCTTGAATAAAAGTTCCTTATGAAGCTTGAAGTAAGTCCTCATGTGTAGTTTTTGATCCAACTTGTCGCCAATTTATGTTGTGTCATAGTAAGGAGTTCCAGTAGACGTGGTTAGGTTACAGATGAATAAGTTTATTGTTCTTAGATGTTAAGTAGGTTTTCCAGTAAAGATGTAAATAAGGCCCCACCATGAGCAGCCTCTCTGCTGCTCAACCCAGGATCCAACTGACACTCTACCTCACAGCAATCCTCACATTCCAATGACATCACCATCCACACCAACATTCTACCCAACACATTCACACTGGCTGAGCAGCAGAGGCAGAGGAACAGGAAAGATGCATAATATAAAACATTAGATATAACATTTTTCTTATCAAATTTTTGCCCTCCTTCACTTCTGTTCTAGTTCAAACAGGTTATGGGCTATTTCTACCACTGCTGATAATTGTTTACCCTGCATTGTCAGCAATGATTTCTCTAAATTAATAAAATCGCCTTGAGATGGAATATGATTGGCTGCTTCATGCCTCAAATGGGCCCTATAAAAGAATATGGTTGCTGGCGCCAACCTTGGCACTAGGTGACCTAGATGTCTTTGTGATGTAAGGCATCTTTGCTGTTGCCTCTGCCAGCCAGGTGTTGTTGCGATCGTATGGGTCAAGTAGGTTCTGGGTGTATCTCAGGTGGTGTTGTTGCGGTGGCAGGCACAGGAGATGATGTTTCTTCACTCTCTGCCTCACTGTGGACTTCCTCCTGAATATCTTCTTGTTCCCATCTTTGAGCACCTAGGTCATGGCTGACATCTGTGGAAGAGGGAATTTGCAAGCTACCAGTACATTCTTGTAATGTATTTTTTAACTACGTTTTTTATTTAGACATGTGTCACTAAATAAATGTAAATATTTCCAAACAGAAAAAAACAATTATATGTTACTTCATTATACCATAACCACATTTCCCATAAGGCATCATAATGCATTGTGAAGGTAACATGGATTATAGGAAATGGAATTTAAAAACAAAAAGGTTGGTTATTATGCAAAATATAATTATAAATCACACATACATGAGGTATATCCTAAGGTGTAACGTGGGTGATAGTGCAAGCACTTAACACTTACCTGCTGATGGCGCTTTAGAGGTGTTAATATTGCTGAATCCAACAACTGCCTCTGGTGCAAGTGTGGACTCTATGGTCTCTTCAGGCGGTGTTGGTGGTGGCTATGCTGATGGGCATTTCCAGTCCCAGCTCCCTACTGCCCTGGGCTCTTAAGTCTCTCCCTAGTACAAGAGCATGTTTTGCCACCTTTACAGATTTTGCTTATGTGTCATCTGGCAACAGGAATAAATATTTCCTGCATCCTTTGCCAAATGCATCTCTTAGTAGTTTCAGGGAAATTGAGAGGGGATTTATTAAACAGTGTATCATTATTAGCCACACACTCTTCGACTAATCTCGTTGAACTTTCTTTTTCGCCCATCTTCAGGTCTTTCTCTGTCCTGATTGACCATTTTCAAAGTTCAAAAATCTCTGGATAACTCACAGTAAAATGGCATGTATATTCGGTTGTATGACATCTTAAATATGAACCACTTCCTCAATTTTGATTTCCAAATAGAGAATCGCAATTTACGACTACTACCGATTTCCAGCTTGCGAATTGCAAATTGAAAATAGTGAATGCATCGAAATTGCAAAATAACGATTTCTAAATATTTCTAGTTTGCGTTTTTGCGATTCCTTATTTGAAGTGCTATTATTCGCAATTAGGGAATTGCAAAGAAATGTTTCAGTACATCTGACCCACAATCCCTTGTCTATTAGCGTTCAATACCAACAAATTGGGAAACTGGCTAGGAGACTCACGCCCTAAAATGCCTTTATTGAAAACACCCAATCCTCAGGGAACAAGTCCATCCAATGTCAATTCTTGAATTGTTCGTCGGACCAACTTCACCGACTGGCTCAAGTAAATCTTCAACTCAGAGGAAAAATTTAAAACCGCAGCTCTTTGGAGCGTTATATCCAAAAATCAATAAAACAAGGTGAATTGCATCTGAAATTAGTAGGGGACAAGAAGAGGGAGGCGTCCATCCCACCAGCAGGCACTGAGGTTAATTCAGAGAGATGTTTGGGTGATCAGTCACTTCACTGATGTGATCTTCATGTTGCTGACAATCATACCCGACTTTAAGGGGTTACTATACGTCCCAAGCCGAAGGAGCTGCTTCTATCACCCCAACTGGGGCTACCAATTCCAATATCAGGTAGCACTTCGAACTCCAGATTGTCAACACAACAAACAACGCCAGCGCTCACTGCAGACATCCCTTATCATAAACTTGGGACTAGATGCCTGCTAACCACATCAGGTGCATTTGTATGTAAAAACCTGGTCACCTCATCTGAGACTAAATCAGCTAAAGGCTGATTTAGAGTTCTGGCTTCCAGGTTTATGGCATTCGTGACCATTGTGTCCCACCTGGCTGATGTCTTTTTTAACTGTGTTATGCAAGGGTACCTACTACTAAAGTGAAAGTTTTATATTCATAACAGGGGCGTAGCTATCAATAGTGCAGTAGGCCAAGGCCCAGATTTTTGATAGATCCATTGCACCCCAGTTGTAGCGTTTTTACTGCTAAACCAGGGGACAGGGCGACAATTTTTCTTGTTTGCATTGGAGCCTGTGACAGCCTTGGCACTCCACTAATTCATCTTTGTCTTGTGTTCTGTGGTTTTCTGTGCCATAGCACTTTTGGCACCATTTGTCTTGTGAGGCAGACTGACAGAGATGTCCCTTTCTATGGCCGAGTCCGAAGCAGAAGCAGCTTTCATGCAACAGTAGTGGGGTTCCGACCTGTAAAACAAGGCATGTGCATTGCACCGGGGGGGATGTTTCTTTTGCAGTGAGCCTTTACGTTGCACTCCCAGCAAAGAAAATGTTGTTGTCTGTCATAGTGTTAGCTGAGAAAGCAGTGATTGGCAGAGGATCCGAATCAGAAAGGTTTTTATTGTACGATTATTTAAAATCTTTACAGTTACAGTTGTGTTAAAATCAATTTGATACAATTTGATAAACTGTTCAGTCCTCGGGTCAGCACAGGGGGGTAAAACAGTTTGTTAGTATCAATGGTTTCTCTTGTGCCTCCCCTTAACATGATCCTAAGTGCTTTCGAATCGTGTATTGTGGGGAATTAAATATGCCTGATTTAAATCTCCAAAATCAATGGGGTGACCCAATGACCCCCAGAACCTGGGGAACTACTAGTATATGAAAACAATTGGTTCTGTAGGAAAGTGTAAAATTTCTTTTTTAAAGATTTATAGCCTGGTAACCTAGGATGTTTTAAAAAAGAAATTTTACACTTACCTACAGAACCAATTGTTCTCATATACTGATTTAGATCTTGGCGGAGGGGTTACTCCGTCACAACGGTGACGGATATCCCGTCTGCCAAAATATAAATCCCATTGGCTATAATGGGATTTATATTTCAGCGGGCAGGATATCTGTCCTATCTCTCTGTCCATCCAACCGGAGGCCGTGCACCCATAGGGGCCCTGCTAGGGGCCCCCAAAGTCGACTTCCAACAGCCTTTCTGTGTCGGAAAGGCCGGCACAAAAAGGCTGTCGGAATCGGACATTGTAATCCCTCGGGTAGAAAGAGCCGCCCTTGGGATTACTGAAATCATTCTGAGCCCATCGGAATGACCGGTCAGATTCCTTTCCGACTGACACCATCATAATGGGTAAGTCGGAAAGGAACCCGACCGGTTGATTACGATGCATTAGGAACGGCTCTGACCAATGGTCGGAGCCGTGTCCTAATGCATCGTAATCAGTCCCTTAGTGTCTGCAGAAGGGGACTGAGCGAGAATCACCTATACGGGAGCAATGGTTTACAGATGCATGTTACGTGTATTAAACACTCACCGTCCATTGCGCACAATCTGCAGAGCCTACTTTTGTCCCCTTCTCTTCTTCCGTACCAATAGGCTTTGAGTGGGATCAGGCCGAATCTTAATTTCATTAAATTTGTTTTAAAATCCTTGGTCAGTGGTTGGGATAAATAGATTGGCAGGGCTCCTGGATCATATAAGTTAGGAGCCCAGCTACTGTGGGATTTTCCTTACAGGGATTGCATGTCTTGATCCTGGGATATTATTTCTGTTTGCTTAACAAGCAGTTTTGTTTTGTGTCTGGCCGGAAGGTCGAAGGTCCATATGTCTTCCGCTTATAGTTCTTTCAGTGAGCTTGCCAGATACCTTCGCCAGCTTGCTTCAAACCAGTTTATAGCTGGCCAAAAGATGTGTTTTAATGTGCCTGAGGGAGACTGCTTTATATTCAGGCAGTAATCCAAATACCTTGTATTGAGCATTAGCTGTTGTGAGGTTAGATTGAACTCCAGGTGTATGGAAGCGTCGGTTATACAATTTGTAAGAGTGAAAATGTTCCTGTAGCAGCTAATTTGGGCTCTGTCAAGCCAATTAGCCATTTTACCTTGGAACACTATTGCACAGAAGAAATAGTAGGTAGGATCTTCCTGGCCACAACTTTTAGCAACACTTGGGACTGCAAGCTCTGGATGGATTTTTTCAGTTTACAGAATGCCCAAGTTAGCAAATTGGCGACTGCCTGCTGTGAGTAAATCTGTGCAGTCTGGTGGCCCCGGCTATCCAGCCATATGCCTAGATATTTGTATAAAAGAACATTCTCAATCCTTTTCCCTGGGCAGAACCATGCTCCACTCTTAATTATTCCCTGGTTGACAATCATAACTTTTGTTTTTGCTAAGTTGATCCTTAGGTCATTTTCTTCACAATATCCGGCTAAAGAATTGAACAGTCTGCAGCGGTATTTGTGTCTGGTCTATTAGCACAGTGTCATCAGCATACTGCAGTAGCTGTATTTTGTGTGTGGAGATTTCTGGAGGGCATGCTCTTGTTTTATCTTGACGGTCTGGTAGGTGGGCCAAGTATAGGTTGAACAGCAGGGGCGCTAATGTGCAGCCTTGTTTTAAGCCCTTATTGGTGTCCACCTTTATAGATGTCGTCCAGCCTGCCATCGCTTTTATTTTTACCCATGTGTTTGAATATAATGCTATTATAGCATTGAATAGAGGGCTGGAATCCCCCACCTGTTTAGCTTGGTCCAGAGTTTGCCTCGTGAGGCACTTTTGAATGCTGTGGCAAAATTGACGAACCCTAGATATAGTGATTTGTTTTTTGCCAGCGCTGTTTTTTTATCAGGTGGGAAATGCAGAACAGATTGTCCTGAATTTGGCAGCTTTTTCTAAAGCCTGTTTGACATAGTGGGATCAGCTTTTTTTCTTTGGACCATTTTTCCAGTTCCTTGTTTAATATGTCCAGCAAGGCTATTAGCCTGAAGTTCTTAGGATTTGTACAGACTCCTTTTTTGCGGATTGGTACTAAGATTGAGCCTCTCAATTTTTCCCGTATCATTGAACCCATGAGGTAACATTGGAATATGGGGGCTATTACCTTGCCCCATTTCTTGGGTGCCGCTTTAAATATGGCAGAGGACGAGAATCATGCCATGGGGCCTGTTGGCAGCTCTGCTCACTCCCTCAGAATGTTGTTGGCAGGAATCTACTGCAGATATGCAGGATTGATGATATCATTACATAATGTGCCTCTGTAAAGTGCTCATTTATCCTTGAGGGGGTTATCGGTAGATTACTATTGTTACCCAACTTGATGGTACTCATTTTATCTGGAGGATGAAATGCTGAGTATAAAAGCCTGGATTTAAACCTGTGATCGAGGGAGCAAAACACATCCCTATATTGAAGGCATTATGCTACTGAGGCATCCGGCATGGAAATTGGTACTGTCCAATAACAATATGGCATCCCTGCAGATAAGTGCTTGTATAGTACAATAACAATATAGTCACTATGGTGGGCATTAATGGTTAATATCGTTACCCAACTCAATGGCACTAATTTTATCAAAATCTAGAGAAACAAATTCTGAGTAAACAAGCCTGGATTTAAACATGTGAACGTGGGATCAAAACTCATCCCCTACATTGAATTCAGGAGTCTTCTGAGCGTCAGACATGCAAATTGGTATTATCCAATAACATTATGGAATCCTTGCTGATAAGCACTCGTATAGTCCAATAACAATATGGTGGGCATTAATGGTACTGGCCATGCACTGCATGACAAGCCCGCTCAGAAGTATTGATACTTTCCATGAAAAGAACAGCAACCCTACTGAGACGTGTTGGCCCTGTCCCAATTGAGAAGTTGTAACATGGGCCAATAACGTGGGACAATCTTACTAGGATGTTTCGATTCTGATCATTCAAAGAAAAGGAACCATGCCCAGCAGTACTGCTCAATAAATTCACGACAGACTTTCTAAGGAGTGACTGTGCGGTTCCAATAAAGGCATAGTATCTTTCCTGAGAAGTGCTGGCACTCTTTTTTTTTAAAGCACAGCAGACTTACAAAGTATCTTCTTACTCCCAATAAAGGCATGTTTGAATTACTGGGAAGTGGTGGTATTGCTCATGAAAAGTAAAGTAGTACTAACATAAAGGGTAGGTCCCGACGCTTAAAGATTTGGCAATGTTGTTGAAAAAATGCTCTTTCCAGTATGGTGGTGGCATGAGAGGTTCCTGGACTTCCTTCCCCCCAGGCTGTGTATTAGTTCCCTGATACCCTGCCCCTCCCCCATAATGGTGTTGTCACAGATTCATTATTAGTATTAGTAGAATTGTAATGTGCACCATCGTGATACATTATTTCAAGAATCTTTGGGAGAGAACCCCGAAATCTACTCTAAAGCTGTATTGAAATTCTATCCTGTTTCCAATAATGTTAATGTACCAGAATGCACCCTGTCCTGTTATTCTTCCTAAAAAATACTTCAGAGACAAGCCAAGGCCCTGCCATATGAAGTGTAATTCACTCCTGTCCTACTTTCACCTATGCCACTGACCTGTAGCGCCTTAAAACAACGACTAACCATATATTTCCTACAAATTCATAAGTGGAGCCCCGTAACCGTCTATTATCTTTTGACTCATGTTCTTAGTACACTGTGCTTTAAAATACACCATATACTACTTATATCCAAGTTTTTTCGCGGTTAAATATTAATGATTACATAATATCATTTAAAGAATTGTGTACTTTAAAATCTTACAAAAGCGATCCTTTTTAACAAAATTCCTTTGGAGAACTCACTTCACCCGCCCCTAAAATCCCTTTTACATTGGCTTTATAAGGAGACTTGCCCCCCATGTACTCATGATTGGGACCTGGAAGAGAGAGAGTGAAATGAAAAAAATATAGAGAAAGGGAGCACATTGGTTCAAGTTCGGTCAGTTTCTACGGATATATTTTTGATTAATCCCAGCCTTGCTTTTAATTTACCCCCTCTAACACACAGCTGTACTCTTTTGAAATGATTGCAATTTACCAGGAACCCCACAAGGATGTTAATAAAATATCCACAGTTCGTGAAAATCAATACTGGTGTTTTGTATGCAATTTGTGAGCACTTAGGTGGAAGTGGACAGTTTTGCATATTGACGTCCACTCATGTCTGCAATTTATGAAAAAGCTGTGCATAGATTGCCGAATTTGCAACGGTGTGGAAACTTTGGCGCATATGCTTCACAAATCTAACCTCTATTGTGATCAAATCCATGTGGGTTTCCTTCCCGAAAGGTTTTAGTGACCGAACCCTGATAAGTTTTTAGATGACTTATCTGTTGTCACTGAGTTTGGCCAGGATCTGTTCGCTGATCTATGTTGCACGAACTCCTTCGACTTCACTTTACCCGCGTCGCTCACAGGATGCGAGCCTCGGTGCTGTAGGTCTGGCCACAATGCAGGTGTCACGGCCAGGGGGCAGTTGTCTCACTGTTAATGGAGAGCAAATACCTTGTTAGATGGCCGAGTTCAGGTAAGATGGGTCTCACGGACTGGTTAAGAAAGGAACGCTTCACTCAATGTAAATCATACCAGAACAATTGTCTCTTTTACAATTAGGCCTATCAAGTGCTGCTTATCAGATGCTGCGTCGCTGATTTAACTAATGAGGGTCTCCAGCAACCTTTGAAATGTGGACTAGTTAGTCTAAAAAGCACTAATCATTCTGGTAAAAACTCTTGAGCATGGGTGAAGGAGTGCATCAGATTTCCTCTCAAAACTGCTTAACGCTGCAAAGGCCTTCTTATCCTTTGGTTAATGCAGGGACACATTTGAGGACTGCGATCTGCTGAAAGGCCCGGTAAATAACTTTTAGTCTAAAAGTTGAAGTGGCTTAATTAGGGGCAATTTCTTCTGTTTTACAGAATAAAAGCGACGAACCATACGGTTCACAGAGGCAATTTGCAGAGCAACCTCTTTTCTCTAATTGCTGCTAGACTAATGTAGACCTGGGTAAGTGGACAAATCCATTTCCGGTACAGAGCGGCGTTTAAACAGAGAGCACAAATTGTGGAATTTTCCATTACCCATGATATAAACACATGTGCTGCATCCCACCTCCGGCCCTGGCTTTATGCGGTCAGGGTGCGTTTTTATACATTTTGCTGCTATGAAGAAAGGTCCACACTCAAAATTGCTGAAGTTGAACTAAAATATTTTTTTTCACGTTAAAAAACAAAATTAGTGACACAGCCAAGCTCCTCTTATCCCCGATAATGTGTTTTGTGAACCGGAATGGTTGGATAAAAGGCCTCATACAAATACCTCTTATCGAGAAAGTATATTAAAATATTTACCCCCATCAGCAGAATCTCGAAAATGCGGACCTTGAGAATGTTTCAGAGCGATGCATTCATGCGCCCTGGAAAGACATCATGGGCGAAACTGACTGAAAATACGGTTAATTTTCAAACAATCATGATCAAACAGCTACAGCCGTGTTCCTTCACAACATCATATACAAATCATTGTCAATGGAGGTAGGTGTGATTTATAACTGAAAGTGCCTCTTCAGACACTGGTAGATTCAGATTTATTAAGGAATTATTAAAAATCATGACAATAACAAAGCGCTGCTGCGACAATGCTGGCAAAACGAAACATTCATTAAAGCTTAACACCAACCAACCATCAGTCAATTCCCACTCTGTGTCATCGGAGTCGTGCTAGACAGGATGAAATAAATGCAGGACACTCTTCTGTTCTCCTTCATAAGGCATCAAAAAGTACCATTTAACTGTGAGAACGTAGATGCACAACTGATAAGATAGAACCTTCATGAGTGAGGCAGTGCCATGGTGGAACCTCAGAGTGTAGCATTCGGTTGGAAGGGTGGAAATGAGCATTAGAACAGGATTAAGAACATAAAAAAATCACAATAAACAGTTACAACCATTGTGGATGGGTATTGTGCTCACAATATAATTTATTAGGTTTATCGGATAATCCACCTGTCAGTTGAGGAGTAACACAACTATGTGCCTTCATATAAGATGGACAAATGGAGTTGAAGCATACCCTGGGGGTTGACCGCGCGGTCCTGCTTATGCCATGAGGTTGTCACTCCAGGGGATATGCATTGGAGATATGCACAGCCTAACTGGCAGCCAGGGATGAACCATGTCTGACGGACCCCTGAAGAGCGCCAGCTGCTGTGGTGATCTCAAAGAGTACACCAGGGAGATGTTCTACATACGGCTAGAGCAAAAAGAAGCACTTCTGTGCGCTGCTTAAAGTGCAAAACATAAAGTGCTTCAATATGCTGTTTAGGTTGTTGAGGGTGCCAGCCCCATACCACTTATCAGCTTAACATAAAAGTGCTGTACGTGCTATATAACTGTGGTTGGAGGGATGTTCTATGAACAGCTGAGGCTGGGGGGCTCGCTGCACTGTGGGTTGCGTGTTAAGTGCTACTTATAGTGCAGATTAAAATGCTTCAGAATTCTATATAAAGTGCCCACCCGGTACCGTCTTGCTGGTTAGATGGGATGCTATCAGCTGCCTCAGTGGGGAAAGCTATGGTCCCCATTCACAGATTCTCCTCAGACCCGGAGAGTTGAGCCGCAAAGGGAATAAGAATTTTTAAGGGGCCCGGGGCTTCTGGAGTAGCCTGGAGAGCTGAAGAGGCGACTTAAAAAAATTTCAAGAGGTGGGCAGACAGTTGAGTAGATTCCCCCTTTAAGCATTACTCCATGGCCTCGTTACAGGTACGAATATTCAGAGACCTCAAAATAGGGCATAGCCAATATTTTCTATGGGGTAGGAGCACTTTACAAATACAGTCTATGTGGATGAGGAAGTCAGCTCCCATACAGCATAACCTGCAGTGTTTATCCATGGCACTTTCCCTCTTGCAGTACCAATATGCTTCAAAGGGATCAACCCAAATCTTAGTGTCATCAGCTGTTTCTTCAGACACTTTGCAAGGGGCTGAGACCAATAGATTGGAAGCACCGCAGGATCATAAAGGTTGTCAGCCCGGCAGCCGTGGAATTTCCCCTTCAATTTCCCCTTCAGGGCCTGTCTGTCGAGGTCTGCCGAGATGATTTTTGCTTGCATTAAAAGTAATTTTGAAGTCTGCTTCAGCGGAAGATTGGCAGACCAAATATCGTTGGCTTTCAAATTTTTCAGAAGGCTGCGCAAATACTGTTGCCAAGCAGCGTAGTCCTGATCTATTGTAGGCCAAAGAAGATGTTTTAATGTACCAGTTCGTGCCCTTTTCAATTTCAGACAGTAAGACAGGAACTTTGCAATCAATGAGAGATGTTGTTGTGTCAGGTTAAATTCTAGACGAACGTGGGCTTGAGTTGTGCAGTCCGGTAATGAAAAGATTTTCCTGTAACAATTGGTTTGGACTCTATCCAAACAGTTTGACATTTTGGCTTTAAAAACCAGTGCACCATACTCTACTGAAGGCTTTAAGTTACTGCTGACCACCTTTGATAAAGCCCTTAAATCAGGGCACAGAAGATACCCAAGTAGTTTACAAAATGCCCAGGCCAGAGAGTTGGCAGAGGATTGATGGACCTTGACCTGTGGCATGATTTAGCCTCCTTCATCCCCCTAGATCTTTAGGGGAGGCCACCTTCCCAACTGAACTCTTTTGTATGAAACAAGACCTGCTTTTTATTAATTGGCTGCCATCATAACCCTTGTCTTGGTTACGTCAATCAATAGATTGTTTAACTTACAATAATTCGCTAACGCATCCAGCGATCTCTGTAGACCAATTTGCGCCTGATCAATTAACACTGTGTCATCCGCGTATTGCAGCACCTGAATTTTGTGGTCAGCTGGCTTGGGGGTAAGAGTTCTTGCCTCATCCAGATGATGTTTTAGGTCAGCTAGACACAAGTTAAAACATAAAGTGGCAAGGATGCATCCTTGTTTTAACCCTTTGTTGGTATGGATTTTACTGGATGTGGCCCAGCTTGAGCTGACCTTAATTTTAACCCATGTGCCCGTATGCTGTGCAATTATGGTGTTGAGCAGAGGTGGAGTAATGTCCCATTTATTTAATTTGTCCCATAGGTTACCGCTTGCCACATTAGCAAAGGTGGTGGCAAAGTCAATAAATCATGCATCTGTCTTTTTTCTTTATGGTTTCGTCTATCAAATGGCTAAAACAATCAAATTGTCCTCAGTGGTGCAGCCCATTGGAAAACTTGTTTGAAAAAAAGGGGATTCATTGGCTATCTGTGGCCCATTTTTCCAACTCCTGGTTTAGAAATCTAGCGTAACCATTGCCCTCAACACCAAGAAGGGCAGTTAGTCTGAAGTTCTCAGCAGAAGTAAAGCCCCTTCTTGTGGATTAGAACTAGCAGCAATGCCCTCCAACTATCGGGGATTGAATTTCCTAACTTCCTAAAATATATGAATGGAAAAGTGGAGTAAGAGCATCTACCCACTTGGTTTGGTGCCAGTTTGAAGACTGAGGCCTGCAGACCATTCGGGCCAGGAGTACCAATGGAGTGCATGAGGTGAATTGCCTTCTCAACTGACTTCCTAATTACTTCGATATTATAGCTCTTTTCGCCGAGACTGGGCAGGGCTGAAGTGAAGCTCATCGGAGCTTTGTTGACGTAAAGTTTCTCGATTTACTTTTCCCAGCAGGTGAGAGCGATGTTGGCAGCACCTGAATGGGGCTTGACAGCTGCTATGCCATTAATCAGAATCTAAAACCTCCTGGACTCATTTGATCTTATTGATTCATGGAGCTGCCCTCATTTGATTTCATCCTGTTTCCTTTTATTTCCCTTAATCAATCTCCTATATTCTGCTCTTAGTGTTTTGATATTATTTTTAATGGACAAATTGCCTCCTTTGCTGCAGCATTGAACTCTCCAGATTTCATTCAGTTATGTCTTCAGGTGTCTTATTTCCTCATTGAGCTGGACATGCTGAGTGGCGCTGAGACAAAACTTGAATGGTGACCCGACTGCCTCGGTGGCCTCCTGAAGATGTGTTGTCAGGGCCACCCATGGCTCCTGGCTCTTTGGTTTCCCTGTGGCCTTTATCGAAAGTTCCTCTAGAAGCTGCTCCAATAGGAGGGTAAGTGTTAGAAATGGGGGTCAATCGTTGGCAATGGTTTGCACCTTTGTCCAAGTAGGGACCCTTGCTTCTAGTCAGGGTAAGGGAGTTATGCCCTTAGACAACCCCTGCTCACCCTCTTGGTAGCTTGGCACGAGCAGACAGGCTTATCTCAGAGGCAGTGTGTAAAGCATTTGTGCACACATACAGTAATATAGTGAAAACACTACAAATGGACACCACACCAGTTTAGAAAAATAAGTAATCTTTATCTAAACCAAACATACAGTTATCAAGATGTGACTTTTAAAAGGTAAAAACAGTTCTGTCCATAGCAAACTATAGATGCAACACTTTCAACACAAAGTACCTTGGATGCGTCAAAATCATAAGCAAAAACAGCCGCAGGAAAGGTAATGCGTCGGTTCCTTACACACAGGGAAGGTGATGCATCGGTTCCTTGCTCCAGGGGAGGTGATGCGTCGGTTCCTTACTGCCACGCAGGGGATGTGATGAGTCGGTTCCTTACTGAAGAGGAGGTGATGCATCAGTTTCTTACTATGCGGGGAGGTGATGCGTCGGTTTCTTACTGCGGCCCCAGCGTTGTTGTAGATTTGGCGCCCCGGTACGATGCGTGGGGATTCGGGGATGCGTCGATACTCGATGCGGCGGCAGCAACGGCGCTGCGTTGATCTCTCCAGCCACGGTCCCACAATGCGGCGGTTCTTGCAGCCGCACAGCAGGGCCTGCGTCGGAGTCGGTGCAGTGATCTTGGACTTCGGAGATCGGTGCACGAGACTCGGCATGTGGCGATTTCTCCAGCCACGCTCAGACGCTGCTTCGGTTTCTTCAGCGGCACGATGGCGATGCGTGGGAATTCTTCCCGCACGGCGGTGTTGCGTCGTAAATGGGTGCGGATACGTCACGCTTCTTTAGTTGCTTTTCTTTTCCCAGATCCCAGCAGCAGGAACAACCTCCAGAGGCCCCAACAGAGGAACAGGCACCTCTTGGCAGGTCAGAACTCCCAGCAAGGAAGTTCAGGGGAGCTGGTGGTGAAGTCTTTGTGTCCCTGAGACTCCATAACAGGAGGCCAGCTCTACTTCAAGCCCTTGGAGATCTTCTTCAAGCAGGATACACAGCACACAGCACACAGCAAAGTCTTTGTCCTCACCTTGGCAGAAAAAGCCACTGCAGGCCAACTCCAGACAACACACAGCAAAGGGGCAGTACCTCTCCTTTAGCTTTCCCAGCTCTTCTCTTTGGCAGAGGTTCCTCTTTAGTCCAGAAGTATTCTAAAAGTTCTGGGGTCTGGGCCCAATATTTTTACAGCATTTTCATTTGTTCTCTGGTGGCAGAGAAGCTCTGTGCTCAGTCAAAACCAGTTCTGTCCTCTCTGGTCCAGCTTCCCGGCAGGAGGTGGAGACAGCATTGTGTGAGGCAGACCAGGCCTATTCAGGTGCAAGGAAATCTCCTCCCCATACTCTCAATGCAGCCCAGGTCTATTCAGCCCAGCCCTGACTCATCCAGGAAAGGCAGGACACACCTCAACCCCCCCAGTGGCTGTCCAAAGAAAATGAACATCCCCAGACCCTGTCGCTCCAAAGCCAGACAGTCAATCCACAAACCAGCAGAGGCACACAGGATGGCTAAGCAAGAAAATACAAAGCAGAGTGGTATGCTGTTCCTAAAGGACAGTACAGGTAGATGTGCATGTGGAGAAATACAATACTCACTATAGGCAGGAGAAAATGTCCTCCTTTCGGAAAGAGACCCTCACACACCCAGTCAGCTGGGTGTCTTGCTTCATCATTGGGTCTGCTCCTCGTCGGGTCGGCGCTGCAATACCCGATCAGCACCCATGATGGGGCCTTTTAACGGAGATTTTTTTTCCTGGCCGTTGGGTGCAGTGCGTGTGAGGGCCCTAGTGAGTGTAGATCTGGAATTGTGGGATTAAAACAGGAAGTAGAGGTCCACTCAGAACAAATTTAATGAATGTGGCCACTCTCCTGATTAAAACAAGAAATGGCGCACCCCTGCTGTTAAGTTACAGGGTACTGCGCTGTGAAGTCAGGTCAACATGTTTCTTGCCATTATGTCTTATGGACGAGTGAAGGGTAGGTCCACCGTCACACTAACGGAGTAGACACGACACCTCACTATTCAGTGTCCACACCTGCCGGAACACGTTGCTATGAAAAGTTGACCCAAACTGGGTTGATGGTCTAGATCTACAGGTACCACTTTTTAGGGTGCTGTATGGGTGGTCACTTACTTTTACTACATTGGACCACCACCAAAAAGTGTAGATAGATCTTACATCGGTCCTGAAGAATTGCCGTCCATAAGACATAATGGCAAGAAACATGTTGACCTGACTTCACAGCGCAGTACCCTGTAACTTAACAGCAGGGGTGCGCCATTTCTTGTTTTAATCAGGAGAGTGGCCACATTCATTAAATTTGTTCTGAGTGGACCTCTACTTCCTGTTTTAATCCCACACTCCACATCTACACTCACTAGGGCCCTACACGCACTGCACCCAACGGCCAGGAAAAAGATCTCCGTTAAAAGGCCCCATCATGGGTGCCGATCGGGTATTGCAGCGCCGACCCGACGAGGAGCAGACCCAATGATGAAGCAAGACACCTAGCTGACTTGGTGTGTGAGGGTCTCTTTCCGAAAGGAGGACATTTTCTCCTGCCTATAGCGAGTATTGTATTTCTCCACATGCACATCTACCTGTACTGTCCTTTAGGAACAGCATACCACTCTGCTTTGTACTGTGATTGGGCTTGTATGCTGGACCTGGTTAAAAAAGCCCTCGGTTCCTCCCTTCTTAAATACATTATAAGCAAGAAAATACCCACTTTCCAAAAGTGGTATTTTCAAACACACAATATTAAAATCATCTTTACTGAAAGGTGCATTTTTATATTCTGAGTTCAGGCATACTAAACTCCATCTTTATATCTTGTCCCAATGGGAAGTCATACATATAAGATGTCATAAATACACTCAGTCGCGGCCGGCATGACTCGTGGGTGAGGGAGCGGGGGGGCGCGCGGGGGTGGGGTTTAATTTTAAATAAATAAATAAAAAATGTTAACTTACCTTCGCGGCCCGGTCCGGTCCCGCGCCGTTCCGTGTCCTCTCCTCCACACAGGAAGCAGGCAGCCTCCCTCCCCTATGCCGATCACAACGCTGCAATGGCAGCGTTGTGATTAGCTGGGATGCCGACCGCACAGGCATCTATGAGGAGGCCATTTTCTCCATGTAGGCTGCATGCGGCCTACATGGAGAAAAGGGCAGAGTGCGTATGACTGGTTTGGTCTGCCCACAACAGTGGGCAAGCCACTCCTCCCCTTCCCTGGAGCAGGACCGCCCACCTGCCCGCCCCCAACCAAACCCTTCTGCTCTCTCGCAGTGCGAGAAGCAGAAACATAAAATGCCATTTATAATACCATTTTATGTTTCTGCTTCTCGCACTGCTAGAAAGCAGTGAGGCGACGCTCCTCCGCCCACATGGAGGAGCCGCCCCTGAATACACTCCCATTCTATCCTATGGGGCAGATAGCCTTTCAATCGTGGAAAACGAAATACACTGTATTTCACTATCAGGACATGTCACATACATCAGTGCATGTCCTAACTTTCACATACAATGCACCCTGCCCACAGGGGTACCTTGGGCCTACCTGAGGGGTGTCTTACATGTAAGAAAAGGGAAGGTTAGGGCCTGGAAAGTGGGTGCACTGCCAGGTCGACACAGCAGTAAAAACTGCGTGCAGACACTGCAGTGGCAGGTCTGAGAACCTTTTGAAAGGCTGCTTGTGTGGGTGGCACAATCAGTGCTGCATGCCCACAAGCAGCATTTGACTCACATGCGCTGGGCACACACAATGTATGGTACTAGGGACTTAGTAGTAAGTCAAACAAGCCAACCATGGAAACACCAATTCATAGTCACAATTTACAGAGGGAGCACTTGCACTCTGGCACTGATCAGCAGTGGCAAAGTGCTCAAAGCATCTAGACCAGCAAAAACGAAATCCAGCACACAGCAAAAATAAAGGAGGCAGAGGCAAAAAGACAGGGGAAAACCACGGCAAGTGTGCCAGGTCTAACAGTAAGCCTATCCTGGTTCTCTATAAACCATCTGATTCGCCTGATAGGTTTTAAGGCCTCCTGATCGCCAATAAGACTCTGCTTCAGGTGACGGGAACTTGGGGCATCCAGTGCACACTTCAGCATGGAGTGATCACTGACAAGTGAGGGCAGACCTCAAAGGTGCTTATGTGGTGGAAGTGCACAATTGAGATCCATATGTAATCAAGTGTGGCCATCCTATTAGGTGAGAAATGTGTATAGGCAGCTGGTGAATCCGTCTTAAATCTGCCATTCTATAGTCGCAGACCCATATCATTCAGCGCAAAGCTTTCGTCTTAGCCATGCTTATCCGGAATTTGGATTTGCAAATGAGTTGGAGGAATGTTCCAGCTTTGGTTGTCATAGTCCTACCATATAGTGTAGGGATCCGTATTTATTAGATTGGCATTGAAATCACCCATGATTAGCCATGCAGCCTTTGAGTGGTCAATTTTGAGCTCTCTCAATGTCGGCAGCAGGAAAGCTAGTGTCTTAGACCTTTTATCTTTTGTGGGGTACAGACAGATACACCCAACAACCAGAGTCAAAAGGCTGATATATTTAGTATTTATTTTATTTTATTGGTATTTTGATTTATCACAATACAGAACAAAAGCATACCACCATAGCTCGCACTCTCAGCACATTGTATATCCAAAGATCGAGACATTTCTATATGAAATATTGCCCCCCACCCTCAGAAACCAGGTAAGTAAAGCGTGGTTTAGCCCTCCATTCCATCCTCGGCTCATGGAACCCCAGGTACTGTCTCTGGTGGTATGGGAGGGTCTTTCGCTCCCCAGGTATCTCCACATCCCGTCGATGCACCTGAGTGTGTCTCAGAGTCTCAGTTTAGATCTTCATGGGCTCTCCAGAGACTAAAATATTTAAAAATTTGTTCAGGCAGCCTCGTGCACTGTGGACCACCCTCTCTGCCTCCATGCAGTGTGTCATGCCGTTGACTCATTGAGTCAGGGAGGGAGAGGTCGGGCTGCCCCAGTCCCTGGCTATGTCTCGTTTTGGGACGGCTAAACCAAATGAGTGGAAAAGGAGTTTTCTCCTGGGTAGGTCTATGCCATTGGCTATACCTAGGTTGGGGGGTGTGACCTAACAAGATGGCCAACTGGATGTAGATTTTCTGGCTCCCAGCCCGACCGCTTCAATCCTGCCTCATCCTGCTGCCTGCCTGCTGCTTACAGGCACCAGATTGTTGCCTGCCTTGATCTGGGCCCCCCCGCCTGTGAGCTGTTGGATTGGTGCAGGGGAGCCTGGGGCCGTTAGCGCAAGGAGCACTGCTGGGGAAGCCATACTGCAAGGGCTGTTGGGGCCTGGCCGGCTTGTGGGGTCCGGAGAGGGGCGTGCTGCAGAGCCTGTCTCTGTGGGGTGGCTAGGGGCTGCATGCTGGCTGATTGGCCGCTCGTGGCCTGGGGTTGAAGTTGGCTGGGCCTGGACATGACCAGAGCAGAACAGGCCTCTCTGCGAGGTGAGCTGGGTCACACGAGTTCTCCCGCCGCCAGTCATTGCTGGAAGCAGGGAAGAGGAGCGCCTCCCCGGGCTGCAGTGTTGTAGTGGCATCGCCGGGCACGTAGCAAAGATTGCTGGACCCTCCCGCCTTGTGCTGGATGCGGAGGCGTGCTGTGATTCGAGAGGGCCTGGGGCGGCCACGGTTGCTTGTGACTGTGTGGGGGCCCTGACTCAGTAGCGCATCTGAACTGGAGGGGCCCTGGGCGACAGGACACTCCTGCAGGCAACGCTGAGCTGGAGGAGCACCCTGCGCTGCATTGGAGCCGCGGAGGCCTGCTCTGGGCTGGGCTCATCACCGGCGGTCCAGTGTATCTGTGCTCCGGGGTAGTGGAAGCGATGCCCTGGATGGGAGCAAGGGCCTGCAAGGGAATGGGCTTTCAGCGGGTATTCGACTTGGATTGTGGACTGCCTGCTCCTTGGCCCCCAGGAGGGTGCTGACATGAGGGGGCCTGGAAGGTCCTGGTTGCAACACATGAAGATTCCATGGGCGCTTGTCTATCTTTGGAGCCGAGAGGTGTGGACTGGCTGACCCAGTAGGAGGTGATTACCTCAGGTACCGTCGTTGGGCAGCAAGAGCGGGGGCGCACAGAGGACCGCATTTGAGGGGAGGAGCAGGTGAACACTGCTTCTACAGTGTGGCTGTGAGGACGCTCCCCCCCCCCTTTTGGAGAATGGTTGCCCTGCCTGCTGTGGCCTCTGTGGTGATGGTGGCTCATCTGCTCCATGCACTGGCCTGGAGGCCCGGGGGTTGCTTGCTGCCTGGCGGGAGCGGAGCACCAGAGGGGGCCGTGCTGCGGCTTCTGGTGAAGTGAAACATGTGGAAGGGTAAGTTGGGGCAATCGCACTTCAGCAACACCATTGCGCAATATACATTGCCTCTGCAGCCATCCCAGAGGCTCACCCACCAGGAACCCGCGGATTCAGCTTCAGCGTTCCTGGAGCGCGAGTTGGAGCCCTCGAGGGCAGAACTGCTGGGGGCTATTCATGGCTCTTGGACGATCCTTGAGCAAAAAATCAAGACTGTCTCTATTGACGTTAATCTGCTCAGCGCTGACTTGCGAAACATGGCTGATAAGGTAACCACGGCTGAGGGTAACATCGTGACTCTACAGGGGGATGTGACCATCCTTAAGCAGCAGATGGCTAAACTGACTACAGTTACCTGAAAGTTGGAACACAGGGTGAGGGATGCGGAGGGCCATACCCGGTGCAACAATGAAACCTCCGCTGAGGCTTTTCTTGGAGGACTGGGTGGGGCGACATCACCGACCGCAGGGCCTATCAGCTTCCTTCGTGGTAGGATGGGCACACAGGGCCTTGGTGCCTCCCTGCCGCCTGGTGCCTCTCTGAGATTCATCATTGCTAAGATTCTAAGCTACCGGGACAGGAATTGTATATTGTGCACTGCCAGGGAGCGTGCAGTCCCTCTGTTTGGAAACAGTAAGATTGCCATCTATCCGGATTACACTAGAAAGGTGCTCGAGCACGGGATATTAATGGCAGACAAGGAGAAGCCATGTGCTGTGCAGCTGAAGTACATGCTTTTATATCCCTGACCTGTTTAGGAGAGGGATTTTTGCCCTGGGGCTGGAGCCTGCAACCTGGAGCCCCACCCAGCGATCAGTCTCAGTCTGCCTGGAGCTCCTGAACAACATCAAAAGAAGATGCCATCATTGCAAGGACACTACAGAGGGCCTAAATATGAATTTGGAGGTCCGAGGACCACCAAACTCACGGTGGCGCAGCGGTGGCAGTCCAGCCACCGCTGCACCGGCAGTCCGACTGCCGGATTACAACTTGGGCAGTCGAACCACCATGGCGCTGCCGCAACCACCAGGGATCAGAGATCCCTGGCGGTGGCGTGGCGGTCTGAGGGCTGCAATATGCTAGGTGGCACCCTGCGGCACCGCCAAGCATATTGCCACTTTCCTCACCACCAGCAGTCTCATTGGGGTTCTTACTCCATGAAACTACTGGCGGTGAGGAAAGAAAGGGGGCCCCCCTCTTGGTCATGTGTACATGGATGCATGGACTGCAGAGTCCATGCCGTGCAGGAACTGTCTTTGGTGCTCCCATTGCGTTGCCCATTTCAAAGGCACCCCCGTGGGGCCGCCAAAGAAAATCCCGCCAGACATGAGAAAACTCATAATCTGGCAAGCGGTGCTCACACAGCTTTGGCAGTGTGGGAGCGGTGAGGGGGTGTTGTGGACCCGCTCCCACAGCGCCAAAGTCGTAATCGGGCCCTGAGTGTGGTCCTCATGCTGGGGCCCTTTCTGCTACTACGATCTGGTAACCCTACACTTTGAACTTGTGCTCACCAGACATTGGGACTCTTTTGGCTTTAGAAAAAGCTACAGTGAGATTTGCCAGTGTTTGTGGCATTGAAGTACTGGCCTGTGGGCCACAGACACAGAAGTCTGCTTATGCTAATCACAGTAAGCCTGCATCTGTGAGATTCTTGCTGATACTTTTTCATCTATTTTCCCTGTAGGACCTGTTATGTTAACTATGAACATAGACATATTCCCTGGTGCAGCATTTTGTTTTCTTATAATACACTCCTTCTATTTTATAAAAGGTAAGTTCTGGATTGGAGAATCATTATTTCATGGTATTTGGTAACTACAGAGCTCTGAGTCTTTACCCCCTCCCCCACACTACTTCCCTGACAAGCCTTGGACTCCTTGTCCTGCTACTTGGATGGTCAAGTGCTAGAAGGGTGTACTTGGTGTTCGGTTTGAAGTGCCATAGTAGGACCGGCCTCAAGACAGCAGTGGGAAAAGGCCTCAGCTATCATGGGTGTGGTCCAGTAATCCCTGTTTGACCCATGGCCCCCAAATGGTTTCTGACACTCTGAAACAGACTTGATTATATAATCTCCTAATGCATGCATGACATATCGCCTTCTAATGCCCTGGGCAAATACATAGATGCAATCCACTGATTCAGTAGCCAGGCTGCATAACCTCCATGACTTGTCCCTCACCATATTAGCAGAGCTCCATATTAACAGTGTCTCTAGTAAGTCGAGTTGTCTCAAATGATACCTCATGTACTCATAATGGAAATTCAGATACTAGGGTGTTAGTAAGTATTTTTGTATGCCTAGTTCAGCTATTTACAGGACTTTAAACAGAAAAGGCTCTAACATCATCATCATAGCTTAGATGTTTTGTTACATTTCTTAGTCTTACTTTAAAAAAAATGTTTTTTGCCAATGTATCGTCATCCCAGATATCGTGAAGGTAGTATTCATTGGGGCTTATTACGATGCCGGTCAGACGAGCATCCGACCGACATCGTTTCGGGAGTGGAACCGCCAGACAAGCAGTCAGCGGTTCCACTCCCAATATTATGATGTGACCGCCAGCACGGCGGTCGGAAACATAGTCTTTCCCATTGCGGCTTGTGCTGCTGCCAGAAAAGGGCCACAGCACGAGCTGCAATGGTAAAGGGTATGTTTCTGAACATCTATGCACCGTGTGCCAGGCACCATGTGGTGCCTGGCACGCGGTGCATAGATGTTTGGGGATCACCACATGTGCCCCCCAGGCCACAAAGCAGAGGCTTAGGGGGAACAGGGGCCCTGCTAGGGGCCTCCAAAGTCCCTTTCCGATGGCCTTTCCATGTCGGAAAGGCAGACATGGAAAGGCTGTCGGAAAGGGACATCCTAATCCCTATGGCGGTGCCTCCGCCGGCACCGCCTCCATTGTAGGGACTAGGCTTCCATCTGACACCCCGACAGGATATTTGATCCTGTTGGAGGCAGCGGTCAGTCCCTCCGACGACATTGCTCCGACCGCAGGTATCGCAATCTGGGGGTTTAACCGATGCCTTGGATGTCGGATGGACCACCACCGACGGCCTGTCAGTGGCAGTCCGTCTGACATCCTAATAAGGCCCATAGTGATTCTAAATTACTTTTTACTATGGAGCATTGCCCACCCTCCGTGACATCTGTTAACACAACCAATCATCAAAGTAGGATGGGTTGTTTTGGCTCTAAGGTAATAATATAGACACATCTGTTCTGCCAATCTGCTCACAGAATTGAGTCTGGGCTCTAGTTAAGTGCTTGTGGCACTGCTTGTTTAAAATTCAACAGGAAACAAAAAGACTTACATTCTAAGCTATTAAGTTGATTTTTAACTGACCCTAATAGGCTAAAGAAGCATATAGTAATGTATATGTAGCTTTGACCCCTGCACAAATTCTTTATTTTCAAACTACCACTTTAGCTTAGATCTAATTTAACAAAAAGTGAAAATACATTAGTTTTATTAAGATTGTCCTTTAGATATAATTCCTTCTCGTTGATGTGTAAGCTATACAGAGGTCTTTGCAAACCAATTGCTTTCTGATCTGTGATGATTAGATGATCACCATACATAAGGGCAGACAGGTACTGTGTGCCAAACTTTGGTTGAAAGCTTTTCACTCACCTAAGATGACTTGGCAGATCTGCCCTATACAAATAAAATAACGTTGGAATGAGGACGCAGCCTTATTTATACAATTTTTTGTGTAAATATTCTTTGAATGGCCCCATTCACAATTGGTCTGCACCTGCATTCATGTTTTGCTATTAAATGCTTCAATTAAGGTAAGGAGGTCCTGAGATATACCCATTGCTGTCAATGTTTCTGTTAAGTAGCAACCACAGGGCATATAGAAGAAGTAGAGGGGGGGCGCTAGAGGGCGAACGGCAAGATGGCTGTGCCTTAGTGCAGCTCTGCCGGCTGAACTATCTATCCGTCCAATATCCTGAGCTCATCGTGCCATCCTTCGCCCCAGAATCTAGGGGAGACGTCTGCATTGCATCCCAAGCACGGTGAGGGCGTTTGTGCCGTGCTGCTAGGCGCAGAAATTGCGAATCGGAGTGCCCTGTCCGGCCGGACCTGCGGACATCATGGCGGCGGCCGGCTGCATCGCGGATCCTGCACCCAGGCCTTGAACGGCTGACGCTGTACAGCGTGGTTGCTGACCGGAGCCCTGCGGGGCGGCTTCCGCACTGCCCGGTGCACGATTGACGGTGGGGGACGGGGCGGACTGGTCGGACCAGCCACTGCGCTGTCGAAGACCCGGAGCGCGTCCTGAGAGGTGGCGGCAACATCCTGCGGGGAGAGACTGTGTGAGCCGCATCCCCCCAGCAGATGGTGAAACGTCGGGGGTGTTGCGCCCCGTACATGGAACCCCTGCATGAATCGGCGGTGAGTGTTCGTCCCCTGGGGCCGTGCGGCTTGCGGCGCTGAGGCTGGGATCCGGGCTGTCTACCGCGACTCGCATCTCCGCTGCGGTAAGCCATCAGCGTGCGGGGGGCCACGCGCCGGGTCCCGCTGGGCAGTTTCAGCGCGCCCGCATCGTTGAGGGAAAAGACGTCGGAGGCCTGGTCTTGAGCCCCCGCGACAGAGAGCCGTTCTGCCCACTGGACTGCTGCGGTGACTCGAGTCCCAGCGTAAAGGTTGCTGCGCAATAGAACTCCGGGTTTCACATCGGCTGGAGCTTGGATCGGGGGGAGGCCCCGGTTCACTGAAACTGCCTGAAGGCCTCGTGCGAGTGGCTGGGACATAAAATGCGCGCGGAGCCTGAGCGCCTAAGATAAAAGTTGGAAGGGCGCGTATGTGTATCGCTGGGCCTGCTATCCACCTCTGTAGCTGCATATTAATTAAGGGAGAGCCTGGCTGATCTGGACCATAGCACGGCCTGCATACTGCACTGTGTCACTACTGTTGTCATTGAAGGGACTGTTGGGTGCATGTGGGGTTCTGTGTAGCGGCCTGGAGAACACCGCTTGGACTCTGAGAAGGGTCCTGCAGGCCCACCATTTTGAGTTTGTGCATCAGCGCACCCGCGACAGGCGTCCTGCCCGAGAACCGTGGTCGACTGCAATACATTGTAGTCAGCACCAGGCTGCACAATGGGCAAGCCGGATAAATTGCAGCCGCGGCTCAACTTTGAAGGGCGCAAATCCAGTAAGGCACTACAGGGGGCCACATCGGACTCTGAACTGGAGGCCCCGGCGGAGAGCAACACGTGTTGGAATCAACGCTGTTGGCCATACAGAGCAGCCTGCAGGCTATTGATGGGAAAATCGAGGCTCTTAACCTAAGGATGGACCACATGTCCGCTCAGCTGGACAAACAGGACGCGAGGCTGGGAGAAGCAGAAAAAAGAATCTCAGATGCAGAGGACGGCCTGGAAGCGGTCACTAATAAGACACACGACATGGAGAAGATCCTGGCTGTCATCCAGCCTAAAAACGAGGATTTGGAGGCGTGCTCCCGCCGCAACAACATCAGAATCACGGGTTTGCCAGAATCAACGAACACGGGCAGGATGGAGACGTTTGTTGAAGACATGCTCAGAGAAATCTTTGGGTCTGAGCATTTGTCTGCTCTGCTAGTGGTCGAGAGAGCGCACCGTGCTTTGGCTGCCCTTCCTCCACCAGGAGCCCCTCCAAGACCGGTAATTGCTTGCCTCTTGAATTACCGGGACGCTATCCTCAGAATGTCCCGTGAGAAAGGTGAGATAGCGCATCAAGGTAACAAGCTGTCCTTTTTTCCAGACTTTATGGCATCGGTCCAGGCTGCTAGGCGGGAATATCAGGCGGTCAAGAAGCTACTGATTGCTGAGAAAGTCCCGTTCGCCATGTTGTATCCTGCCAGACTGCGCATAGGGGACAATGACAAAGCCAAAATCTACTCGAATCCCAAAGCGGCCATGGAGTATGCACAGTCGCTCCGGAGATCCCGACGCGAGAAAGCTGCACAACCCGAGGATGAGGAGGACTAACATGTGTCTGGATTCCTGCGGCACTGAACTGTTTGGGACCGGCGGGTCCACAGAGGGCCGTTTGTATCCAAAATGAGGCCTGTATATATAATTCTATGCATGTACTCAGTTGTCTTTTCAATGCTGAACTGTTGGCTAGCTATGGGTCTCTGGGGCTGGGGATACCTGCGGTTGGGTTGGCCGTGATGTGGCCGGAGGAGGCACAACATGTAGGACATTGACTACAGAGGTTATAGTAGCGCACTAATTTATACTTAGGCCTGAAGTGATTCCTTTTTGGTTCCACCAGTTCATCAGGTACTGTCACATTATAATCGACTGGTACACGCTAGCTGGTAGCTGTACTGGCTGCCAATATATGGTTCACCGAGGTTTGCCCTGCTGTGTAGTCATTAGTGATGAGTGGCAAAGAAACTGTTCAGCCCCTCCCGTATCACCTGGGAGGATGAAGGCGCTCTAGCAAACCTCCATGGGTGTACCCCACATTTATTCCTTGTGCACGTTCGTGCTCTTAGGTTTGTTGTTTTTGAAAGGGGATGGCTTTGGCAGGTTGGGGACGCTGAAGTGGGTGGGGGGAAGGGCTCCATGCAGAGAACAAATGCCCCAGATAAATGGGATGGGTACACAAAATGCTTCTATTCCCTGCAGGGTATGGTTCTTTGATTTTTGTGCAAGGGGGGTGTTAATGGTTCTGGAGCAGAACTTTAGCGTGTTGGGGTTGCTGAAGTGGGAAGGGGGGCGGGTTGGAAGGGCGGGGTTTGCAGCAAGTATGGTCTTCTGCTTACATGATGCTGATGATGTACTATATATGGTCGCTAGCTGGAAAGACATGTACGATTGGATTGATGATAGTTTAGGGACATGGGTAGTGTAACGAAGTTTATAACTTGGAATGTACGTGGGCTCAATAACCCTAAAAAGATAAGGGATGTGTTCGCCTATTTGGATAGAATGAATGCAAACATTGCTTTTCTACAGGAAACACACCTTACCAAATGGACGGACAAAAATGTGGGGGCGAAATGGGCCGCAGTGAAGGTTGCGTCATCATACTCCTCGCATGCACGGGGTGTGATGATCTTAGTAAAGAAAGGAACCCCATTTACACTGATCCGTTCTGAAATAGATGAGCAGGGTAGGGTGGCGATGGTCCTGGGTAGACTAGGGGGCACGACAGTACTACTGGTCAATATCTATGGTCCCAATGTAGATAATCATGCGTTCTTTAGCGATGTATGGAGACGAATAACTTTGTTTCCCCCTGCAGCACTGATCTGGGGTGGGAATTTTAACTTGTGTATTGATGTTGACATGGACAGATCACAGGCTGTGGGGGTGAAGGGAACTCATGCCTCACAGGTACTAATGGAGGTAATGCAAGCGGAAGGGCTTCGGGACATCTGGAGACTGCGCAACCCCACTGCTCTCGAGAGCACTTTTGTCTCCGGGGTACATGGCTCGTGGTCCAGGCTGGGCTACTGGATTACGTCAGCCGAGGTGTGTCCCTTGGTAGTCACAATAGATCATTTACCAAAAACACTTTCGGATCACTCCCCTGTTCTAATGGGCGTGCAGGTCCCTGAGTGCGTTAGGCCCCCATTCCAGTGGAGACTCCAGCAGTCTTCTCTTACGGACCCGGTCTTCCGACTCACTATTGGCACTGCTATTGGGAACTTTTTCTGTGAAAATGAGGGGTCTGTGGAGAGCGCAGGAACCTTATGGGAATCTTTTAAAGTCACGATACGTGGGGAATGCATAAGTGCCCAAGCTGGGGTCTTGAAAGATCTGAGGCGTAGAATGCAGTCTCTGGCTACACAGATCACAACACTGGAGAGGGAATATGAGCGAAGGCTTGACTCCGGAACAATCGCTAAAATAAGAGATCTAGTCACTGAGTACAATCAAACGGCAGAACAGGAGATCCTACATTGCTCTCATCGCTGGAGGGCACGCTATTATGGGGAGGGTGTCAGACCGAGTCGCTCACTTGCTACGAAAATAGCACTGCCCAGAGGACAGGCAAACATTATAGAAATGCAAGATAGGGAGGGAACTACAAAATACTCCACTCCTGACATAAGCCGGATTTTCCTAGATTTTTACACGGAGCTATATGGGGACAGGCCGGACGTTAGAGAGGAAAAGATAGCTACATACTTGGATGACATAGCGCTGGGCTGGCTGTCAACTGGACAGAGGGAATATCTCACGCAACCTTTTGATGTTGATGTGAAGGAGGCTATCATGTCGCTACCAACCTGTAAGGTGTCTGGCATGGACGGCCTGCCCAGTGAATTTTATAAGGCATATATTGATGAGATAGCGCCCAGACTCCTAAACGTGTATGCCGAGACCTATGAGACTGGTATTCTACCCCCGACATTAAGGGAGGCATTGATAGTAACCTTATTGAAGCCAGATAAGGAACCTAATAAATGTGAATCCTATCGGCCTCTATCCCTCATAAATATTGATGTTAAAATTCTAGCTCGAATAATTGCTACCAGGTTACAACCGTTGGTACCGAAACTGATCCTGCCGGATCAGTCAGGCTTTGTCCCCAAACGCTCCACAGCGCATAATTTGAGAACGCTGTTCGCAGTACTCCACTATTTTGAACCAGACTTTCAGGCAGTTGCAGTGTTACTGGATGCCGCAAAGGCCTTTGATTCTCTGCGGTGGGTTTTTATGTTTACAGTGTTCCAAAGAATGGGCATGCCGCCTTTTTTTTAAAAATGGGTTCGTCTGCTTTACGCAGAGCCCGTTGCCAGACTTCGGGTAAACGGGTGGATATCTGAGGCCTTCCCAATACAGAGGGGCACGCGACAAGGCTGCCCCTTGTCCCCGATGCTCTTCTCTCTGGCGCTAGAGCTGTTTGCTTGCAAAATACGGCAAAAGCATGCGCAGACCGCTCTGAGATTTAATAGGAGGCCGTTGGCGGTATCACTTTACGCGGACAAAATGGTGTTGCACGTTCGCGAACCGGAGACATATCTTCACGCTCTGCTGCGCGAGTACGTAGTGTTCGAGCGTTATTCAGGCCTCGGCATAAACTGGGCCAAATCCACTGTATTCTCTCTGACTGCCGGTACTAGGAAGGTGGCACTGGAGTTTCCATTGGCATGGTCCACGGACCCGGTGAAGTACCTGGGCATATGGGTTCACAGAGACCCTGAGGTAGTGGTCACCATGAACTACGGGCGGGCGAGTGCTAAAATCTCAGATCAGGTCGCGAGATGGACTCGTCTCCCCCTCTCACTTGCCGACAGGATCGCAATTGTAAAAATGACCATTCTACCAAAGCTATTATATCTATTTGTAAATATTCCGATTCGGCTTAATATGGCTCTTTTTCAATCCCTTCAGTCTTGTTTGCCCCTGGTGTGGGCTGGGAAAAAGCCGCGCTGTAGCTGGAAAGTGCTCACGCAGCCATTTGCACGAGGCGGATTTGAGGCACCTGATCTCCGGCTATATTATCTTTGCGCGCAAGCGCAGTATGCGCATTACTGGTTTTACCCCCAAAAGTTTCTGTTGCACACGGCTGTAGAAGCGGACACTACAGTCCCGACCCCGCTGATAGCAATGACTTTGCAGGGTGGGGATGGTGCTACAAGTAAAGAAATAAATACGGTGAAGTGCACGGCGTGGGCCTGGAAGAGTCTCGCCAGGCGGGCCGGGCTGGACTATATTTACGCTCCGGAATTCCCGTTAGTGGCACACCCGAGCATATCTGCGGCGCAGGAACAGGGAGCACTGAGTTTTGCGGAAAGCAAAGGTCACTGAGTTAGGCAACTTGTATCATAATGGGGTGTTCAGGTCTTTGGCCGATTTACAGGCTGGGAGCACGTATAATACTATGCTGGGATTCACATTTGTAAGAGTGCGCCAAGCGATGCGATCCCTTTACCCAGGGTTTCCTGCCGAGCCTCAGGTCCTAAAAGCTTTGCAGGTGGTGCTGGCCGGGGAGGAAAGTAAGGGGCTGATCACTCAGCTTTACAGGGTTTCTCAGGTGGAAAATGCGTTAATAGATCCCCCATCGTTAGCAAAATGGAACACTGTGCTGGCCTCGCCGATGACGCTTGAGAACTGGGAGGCCTGCTGTGGTTTGACTGGGCGGCTGACGGCAAACTGTAATCTCCGTATTATACACTTCAAGTACCTACATCAGCTGTACTATACCCCTAGTCAGCTCAAGAAATTTGGGTTGCGTGAAGAGGCAGGCTGTACCAGATGTGGGCAGGAGGAGACCGATTTCCTGCATCTGGCATGGGCTTGTCCCACCATAAATACATTCTGGGGCAGGGTTGTGCGCATGATATCAGACATCATCGCTGAGCGGGTTCCATGCACTCCCGAGGTTTGTCTGTTGGGATGGATGAAGCAGTTTAAACCATGTCATAGGAGGCTGGTTGCTATTTCCACTTTATTCGCCAAGCGAGCAGTTGCGATGCATTGGGGTGCTAGGTCTGCCCCAACGATCCGGCAATGGGTCCGTGCCTTGGTGTATTGTAAGGAGCAGATGAGCGTGTATGCAGAGGAGTTGCCCATAGCATCGAGACCAAAAGATTTCTGGGCACCATTGACTTTTTTTCTGCTACAAAATCCTGACCTGCAGGCGACGTGATGATGTACATTCTCTGGACTTGTATAACTATCTGTTATGGTTCGTCTCACCAGCATAGCTATAAATGTAATGTACATTGTGTTCTTTCCATGTAACGCTATACTTGCTGACTTTCGGGTGTTGGGGTGGGTGAGGGAGGGGGGGGATGGGTGAAGTTGAAACATGTAGAAAATGGTTGCACTTCTTATCGTACAATGTGTATTGGCAGAGATGATCTCTGCATTGCTATGTAATATGTGTGCAATTTATCAAAATTAAAAAAATTAAAAATTAAAAAATAGAAGAAGTAGAGGTTTTATTGAAGTGCCCGCACAGCACCACCAACAGCTCCTTGCCAGGCACAGCTCCAAGTCAAGCCCCAGCATATAACTCTCCCAGTTCTAGAAACCACTACCTCATCATAGCATGCACGTTATTCTAAAGATAACAACAAATGACAATCCATGCCCATAATAGTTACCAAACTCTATTCCTGCTTCTTATGTGAAGACTGTTGAATAACGGACTAGACAGTTCAATATTGAGACAACCTTATATAAAGGTAAAAATCTATGGACCCCGAAACGGTGTCTTAATCTTAAGAACATTTATAGGTAACCCATTTGGACCAGGGGACCTTGAAGATTTAGGGGCTTATTACGAGTACGGCGGTCCACGGACCACCGTACTCGTAGTGGCGGTCCAACCACTGCCAACCCTGCGGGTCCACCTGCCGTATTCGAAGTGTGGCAGTCAGACCGCCACAGGACCGCCGCCTCTGCTGGGATCCAGGATCCTGCGGCGGTGGAGGCGTGTGAAGGGGAAAGAATATGCTAGCGGTGCAGATGCCGGCACCACCGAGCATATTCCGAGTTGCAAGTGACCTCGCCGTGAAAAAGATGGCGGACATGTAATTTGTAGAAACAACGTGGACGAACCCACAGGTAGGTGTTTTAACTTGTATTGACTCAATATGATGTACCAGAGTACAGACATCCAATGGATTTGTAAAAAGAACCCTCACTCACCAACCTACTTGGTGGCATGCTTCATCATTGGGTTCCCAGCTGGGCTGCCGAATGCAACCCAGCTGTGCTTCAACGTCTGACTACAGCGGAGCGGGCTTTTTTTTGTGTTCGGTGAGGTGTGTGCTCAGAGGGTGGTGAAGTTAAAAATGTCTCTAAGAAATGCCCAACCGAAAAACTTTATTAGTAGGGTCTTAAGACAAGATTAAAACTAAAGTAGGGATATAGTGAAGATTAAAAATGAGTCTTCAATATCCCTTAGGTGTAGGTCAACATGTTTCAGCCTTTTCCGGTAATCGTAAGGCTTTCTTCAGGACCAAAGTTAACGTGAAAAAATAATGAGTTGGCTACAAAAGTGGAGGTAGCCACGTGAGTGAAATATCAGCACACACGCTAAGGTGTGCTGTGTATGTAGTGGAGGAACCGTACTTACGGACCCACTTAATAGTTGGAATGTTAACCAAATTAAAAAGGATCAGACGGATCCTGCAAGGGGGAGCCTCCTGTAGTCAAACATTCTTCAAGGATGGCATCCCACCATTATGACCTGTTCGTTCTTGGCAGGATCCCGCAGGTGACATGTAATTTGTCCATGGGGGTGCATGCATGGGTGCATGCACATGCTGTGCCCCTCTATACTTGCACCTATGTTCCTGCACTGTGTGGCATGCACAATATGGTGCATGCCACAATGTGCAGGAACATGCTGTATTCACAGTCACAGCGGCGGTCTGCATGTTAGGCTCTCATATGACCCTAACACCGCAGCCATGACACTGCAGCTGCACCGCACGCCCGTCCTGGATTCAACTCGGAATCCAGCAGGTGGGTGCACCATGGGCTTGACGGTCCTCCTGTGAGTGCAGCGGTGGCAGTCTCACAGGAGGACTGCCAAACTCGTAATAAGCCCCTTAATATATGGTAACCACATGGCCCATACTAACCCCACTTGGTGCAGAGTTAAGACTAGATATCCTATAATTATAATTGCCAGATAGCTGTTATGCTTGTGTACCCAATCATCCTCCTCCATTTTAAATCATGTTGTAGTGTTGCCCTTCCTGCAAGGTCACACATGACTTTTTGCCTTTTTACTGAACCCTATTTTTGCTGGCTGTAGAACTCTGTATACCTTAGCCCTGCTAATCTGTGGTAAGGTGCTTGTGCTGTCACTGTAAACATAGTAAAATTAGTCTGCGCCTGATTGGCACTTTTAATTCACATAGAAGTCCCTAGTATATGGTACTATATGTATCCAGGGCCTGCAAATTAAATGCTACTAGTTGGCTGAAGCACTCATTGTGCCACCCACTAAAGTAGCACTTATCTTGTCTGCAGGCCTGCCACTGCAGTCTGGGTATGCAGTTCTAAAGTGCCATTTTACTGGCAAAACAGGCCTTCAGCCAGACCTAAATCCTCCCTTTTAATGCTTATAAGTCACCCCTACAGTAGGCCCTAAATGCCCACAGGGCAGAGTGCATGATATTTAAATAGTAGGGCACGTATATTTAAAGATTTACATGTCCTGGCAGTGAGAAACCTCCAAATCTTTTTAGGTCTGGAGTTAGCCAAGATCTTTTGCTGTAAAAAAATATATAAGTACAATATACTTATTTAAAGGAGCTTTCAGTCAGCTTTCCTTATCCATTGGTCTGTTGGTGTGCCTTTCATATTTTGCTTTCGCCAACTACAGCATACAGCATAGGGCAGTGGGTCAGCCACTGGATAACTTCAATTTGAGTGACTGCATTTTGCTCTTTCAAAAGGAGCACATCCGTACAAAAGCTAGTTCCCTTCTGTGCCAATGTTTTTGTTTTAAATTTATTACGTTGATGTTGCCTTTGTGTTTAAGGTCTGATGTGACAGCAGGACGCTTTATAACAGATGTGAGCACAGGCCACACTCCGCACACTATCAGTTGGTGCCTCCTGCCAATGCTGTTGTAAATGCCTTTTGGAGTGTCCTTCGTCTGACTGCTGGTATTTCACAGCATAACAGATTGCGTCCTTTTGAAATTGTTCTGTATTAATTTATTGAAAGCTCCAGTATTATACATGTGAATTTATAAGCAGACAATTCTTCAGAACACGTTTATTTTGGACTCAATTTCACCAATGGTTCTGTAAAAAACTTTGCAGAGGAAGAAAATCAGCCTTAATCATGTTTAATTTGTAGCACTTTTTAATTTCCTTCCTTCTTTCCTTTCTTCTTCCTTCCTTCTTTATCTTTTGTATCCTTTAGTCTCACTTTCTTTCTTTCATTCCTATTTCCTTCTTTCTTGCTTTCCTTTTTTAATTTCATTCCTTCCCTCCTTCTTTCTTTCCTATATTTTATTCTTTCATTCCTTTCCTTCTTTCCTTTTTTCTTTCTTTCATTCCTGGTGTCTTTCTTCTATTTTCTCTTTCATTCATTCCTTCTTTCTTTTTTATTTTATTATTTCATTCCTTCATACCTTCGTTTTAGCTTTCCTTTTTTCTTCCTTTTTTCTTCCTTCCTTCTTTCCTTGTTCATTCTTTCATTCCTTCTTTCTTGATTTCTTTTTCTTTCATTCCTTCTTTTTTGCTTTCCTTTTTTCTTTCCTTCTTACATTCCTTCTTGCTTTCTTTTATTATTTAATTTCTTATTTCCTTCTTTCTTGCTTTCGTTCGTTCGTTCTTTCCTTCTTCCTTTTCATTCCTTTATTCTTGCTTTTCTTGATTTCATTACTTCTTTCCTTATTCCTTGCTTTCATTTCTTCTCTCCTACTTTCCTTCTTTCTTTCTGTTTTTCTTTCTTGCCTTCCTTCTTACTTTCCTTCTTTCTTGCCTTCCTTCTTTCTTTCCCTCTTTCTTTCCTTCATTGTCGCCTTCCTAATTTCTTGCCTTCTTTCTTTCATGCCTTCATTTTTTCCTTCTTGCCTTCTTCCTTGCATTCTTTCTTTCCTTCTTTCTTGCCCCCCTTTTTTCCTTTTCTCCTTGTTCCCTTTCCTTTCATTTTCCCTCTTTCTTGCGTTCTTCCATTCTTTTCTTCTTTATCTCTTTCCTTTTTTTCTTCTTTTCTCAAAGGCAAGAGACTGGTTTTTTTAGGTCTGTGTTAGCCAAGACCTTTTGATTTGACTAAAATTATGTGTATGACATAGTTACCTATAGGGATTTTAGCCACACTGCATCCATTAGCCAGTGATTGTATCATTCACATTTTTCTCCAACCCACTACAGCATGTATCAAATGGCAACGCGTTGCCCCCCTTCATCCTTTGGCTGACTTCACTATGTCTTAAGGCATGCCACTGGAGTCATGCTAACCTGGCTAATGAGGGGTGAAACCCTGAAAATGGTCCCAGGATGCTTGTTTCCGGTCCAGGGAGTACCTGGCCTGGCAGTTCGGGCTGGACTGTTCCCATGGGGAGCAGGGTCAAGACTGATTTGCATATGGCTGGGTTTAAACTGGAATAGCATGGGGAGCAAAAAAACGATGGATTCAGGCCCAGATCTCTGTACTGGCGTGATTGTTTGACATTGTTCAACATTCAGCTCATGAATGAATGAAAACATTTATAAAGCGCACAGCTACTCAACTAGAGTGTTCCGGCGCTCATCAATTGTTCTTTTTGCATTTGTCACCCTGAGTAGGACGGGTATGCCCAGACGTTGGTTCCGTGCTCTCCATGCCACTGGAGTCATGCTAGCCTGGCTGATGAGGGGTGAGACCATGAAACCGGTCCCAGGATGCTTGTTTCCGGTCCAGGGAGGACCTGGCCAAGCAGTTCGGGCTGGACTGTTCCCATGGGAATCAAGGTCAAGACTGATTTGCATATGGCTGGGTTTAAACTGGAATGGCATGGGGAGCAAAAAAATGATGGATTCAGGCCCAGATCTCTGTACAGGAGTGAATGTTTGACATTGTTCAACATTCAGTCCATAAATTGTTCTTTTTGCATTTAATAAGGAGCACATCTCTACACAAAGTAGTGCCCTTCAGTGCCAGGGAGTATTATGGTAATGTGTGCTTTTTTGTTATAATATGTTATGTAGTAATGTGTATTTGTAAAGCTCACTATCACCCGTGCGGGTTTCCTGGCATTGGGTAGGTGTGTGTGCCTAGCCCTACTTATGGTAGGTTGCTTAATTGAAAAGCCAGGTCTTCAGCTTGTTGGGCAATTCAAGAAGAAAGGAGGAGGACCTGATGTGGAGAGGGATGTTGTTCCATGCTTTTGAAGCCAAAAAATATGTTTGCCTTTAGTGACTGTTTTTTTTTAGATTTTTAGATTGACAAACGTCCAGCAATTTCCTACACAATAACGTTCTGCTAAAGCCATGACAAAACAAAACAAGAATTGCAAAAAGGCTGGTGGATGATGCCAGACCTGTTGGCTTTGCCAATGCTTGTTTCACAGCCGCATGGCTGGCTCTTCCATAGAAAAACACTGGGCTGCACTATGACAATTATAGTGCCTAATTGCAGTTTGGGAGCAGCTAGAAAAATGATTCAGGGACTCATTTTATTAGTACTTTAAAATTCAACCTAATGGTCAAGTCGGATTTTATATTATTATTTTAGAAACAACACTTTTAGAAAGTTGTCATTTTACTGCCTAAAGCCAAAAGAGCCTTTCTGTCAGTGTACATTGTCACATGACTGCTGATGGCTACCTTTTGTGGAGATGTGGTTTACACCCATACAGTGGACAAAGGGCTTGGGTATAGGGAGGTGTTTTTCTTCCTTGAGCAGGATGGCCTGGGGGCCGAGCCCAGCCACTTCCCAGGCTTCAAAGGATGGCCACCCTGTATCTGGCAGAGGCAGCTCACACCTAGGCCTTCCTCCTTTTTATCTTCCAAGACATTTTGACCCAGTGGGAGAGGGGGCTGCCCCAGAAGTGGTTTGGAGTGACCACAAGGATGGATTTGCCCATTACCATAGTGTCATCTCTTGGTGGGCACAAGGAGCTGTGATCAGGCGAAGAAAGATCCTTCCATGTTGGATTTTGGGAAAGAGTGGTACAATGGGATAGTTTATAGTAAATCGAACAAGAAGTGCTGCAAAAGTGCGTAGGGTCATCCCTGGGAATTTTTACTCCATTAGTTAGGGAGAGTGGCCAAGAGTTTCCCCCATCCACTGGCTGGCACGGCATAAATGTGGCATCCTTAGTACCCTCCTAAGCATACTCCTAGACTTTTGAAGATCAGAAAAAGACTGCCTGCTTCCTGAAACCTGCAGGAAGACTGGACCAGCTTGCCTTGAGCCCAGGACCCCAGAAGTAACTACAGGGGTCATTTGGCAGACCTGCTGTTTGATCTGCCGAGACACAACAAGCTTCCAAAGGCCTCTCTCCCTGACCAGTTCCAACTGGACCTGCCCTAGACCCTGCCGCTGGCCTCTGCTGGAATGAATCCTAACCCCAAATTGGTTCCCCCAGGTCCTGGGCCCTTGGTTGGTGTTAGAGTGTACTCCTCCTTTCCCCCAAAACTGCAAAATGTAGGAGTTAGAAACATTGTGGCACCTTTCTACCTGGAGAAGGGATTGTAGCCTTTGTCAGTAGTGCTCAACTTGCTGGCTTGCCCTGCTGAAGGAGATCTGACTTGCAAAAATGTTTCTAAGTCCGAAAGTATAGGGCTTAATCAGGACTGACGTTGAGTAGCATTCGATCGACGCTCAGGCCTTTCTGGGTACGGATATCAATTTTGCCCACTCTGAGCTTTACCGGCTTAGTCAACAACCGCACCATGTCCCCACTCTTCAGCAGGCACCCATTGTCTAGCCCTGCTTTAGATCCGGCTTGCCCCACCAACGACTCATTGATGACTCGTTTTTCTCCATAAAAGATTCTAAGTCAGAAGGTAATCTTTTGACCAGGATGAACCTGGCCCATGTATCCAACTGATGATCCATTGCAGTCAGCCTTGACGTTTGACCGAGTCTAGTGTGACCAGATAACAGCGGTTGGTGCTTTGTGCCTTTTAGTGCTTTTTTTAATTCAAACTTTATAAAATCATATCTCTGGTTCTACTTATTGTTTTTTTTTATTATTTTCATGTCATTTTATTTATTAAAACATCTCTATTTTCTACATTAATTTGTGATTTTTCTTGTGTTATGTTTTCACATTATTACAGTTTGAGTACTGCATAAATACTTTACACAATGCCACTATGTTAAGCATGGCTGCTATGTGCCACTCTACCAGAAGGTTAAGCACAGGTTTATTTAGTGACTGTTGAGTTTCACCCTGGCAAGGATTGTGATTATTATTTGAGTTGAGTTCTCACTCCCCTCAATTAATACTCCAGGCACATATTTACAAGGGCTAATCACTTTTGGGACGTTCCTGTGGCAATAGATCCTTCGCCTTATTTACAAGGTGGCGTTAAGCTTGTAATAAGGCCCCCTTTCACGCTAAACTTAGCGTGAAAGGGGCGGGCAATGGGTATTGCAGTGAGCGTTCCGCTGCAACACCAATTGATTTTGATGCTGCCCCCTATTTACAAGGGTGACGTAAATATGGGGCAGCTCCGAAATTAAGACCAAAAATAACCTGGTCTTAACATGGCGAAACGAGGAGAAATTAATAGTTTTTGCTGTTTCTATGTGTGCTGCATTGTGCAGCAAATCACCATCAATTATTGTTTATGTGCAGGAAAGTGCCCCTTCCTGCACATTAACAATCATTAAAAAAATGACGATTTGCAACTTCTATATGTGCTGTACAATGCAGCACACGTAGGAGTTACAAATCACCATTAGTGATTGTTTACGTGCAGAAAGAGACAACTTCCTGCACATAAACAATCATTCCCTCAACATAGGCACCCTTGCACTACAGTGCAAGGCTGCCTGCGTTGGTGCTAGGGAGCTGAATTTAGCGCCAGCGCTAGGGAAAACGCAGGGGTGTGCCATATCATTGTAAATACAGTGCATCCCTGCATTTTGAGAATGGCGGAGCGCGGCGTTAGCAATTTTAGGTTAACGCCACACTCTGCCATTCTATTGTAAATATGCCCCCAGTTTCTTATGTTGGTGTTCAGCGGTGGGATTCAGTACCTTTGTTTTTGCAGTGACACTCAGTGATTTGTGTAAAACCAGAAATTCCTTGTATAATCTGACATTAAACTGATTTTTGATTTCTAAATTTTCCCTTATTTTTAAAGGATACATTGGAGGGCAGGTATGGTGCCAGCAGACGCAGTAATTCCAGTTCCAATAGTGTATATTAATTTGGCAATATTATTTTCTTTTTCCTAAATTTCACTCGTGTCCTCATATTTTGCATCTGTGATTTTTTGCAAGAATGGAGGTGGATCTCAATAATATTGACTGTTTCACTGTGACAGAGCTGAAAAAGTTGTGTAAGAAGAGGAGGCTGAAGCAAACAAAAGGCTCTAAGGAACTGGAGTACCAGATAGCCCTCAGACACTGGGAAGAGGTTTATATGTTGCAGTCTATATCACAGCGGCATGGGGGTGATGGTGCAGAGGATGAAAATGAGTAAGATAATGACCTGGTAATGGTCTCAGAGGCAGACGAAAGAAATGAGCCCACAGGAGTAAGGTCTCCTACCTTGTCCAGGGCCGAGAGCAACGTGTCCTCCCACAGCCTGACCCCTGCAGATTTAGAGGAGAGGCAAGCTGAGATGGAGCTGAAGCTGCGACTGGCCACTCTGGCCATGGAAGAGAGGAAAGCTCAAGCAGCTGCGGCAAGGGCCCAGCAGGAGAAAAAAGCAGAAGCTGAGAGAGCCTTAGAAGAAAAGAGGCTGGCTCTAGAGAAGAAAAATCTGCTGGCACATTAGATAAGCCAGAAAGAACTGGACCTGAAAGCCACGATTGTCACAGAGTCCAGTGAATATGGTGGCAGTGTCACAGAGGTGCCTAGGGGAGGTAAAAGGCTCCACATTCCCAGAGATCTGCTGCCTAGCTTTGTGATGGGGGGATGACATCGTCAAGTGGTTTGAAGCCTATGAGGTAGCTTTAGGCATGCGTACAGTCTCAGAGGAAGATTGGGAGGCTAGTCTCTGGAAGCATATGGCAGACACCGGGTGGGATACCCTGCTGGCCCTACATAGAGCTGACAGGATGAGGTCTGCCCCTATGAAAGAAACCCTTGTTGTCAAGTTTGGTCTGACCCCAGAGAAATACCGCTTAAAGTTCAGGGGTAGACGGAAGCTATCTAACCTGTCCAAGTTTGACTTTGTGGATTCCTCCAGTAAGTTGGGTGAATGGCAGCAAAGTGAGTGACTATGATGGGCTGTGCAAACTATTTATGAGACGGTACTTGCTCAGTAATTGCTTTACAGAGTTGCACCAACACATTAATGACTCCAAGCTCATTGTGCCTAGAGAACCTGGAAGGGAAGCAGACCTCTGGATCAGTATCAATGTGTCAAAAAGGTAACCAAGATGAAGGGTTGTTCATGTCCCGCACAGCAAAGCAAGGGGGAAGTACAGGGATTAACCGGCACAGTCCCAAAAAGGCCCCAAACCAGTGGGAGGGGAATGAGTCCCGTGCCAATTCTGAGACTACAGGGAGAGGTACTGATGGGCGGAGACTCAGGGCGCCCTTTTTCTAACCCAGGTGCTTTGGCTGTCTGACGTTAGGGCACATGCAGGGGGACCCTGTCTGCTCCAAGAAGCCACCCACAGGTGTGCACTCCTTAGAGGTGGCCTTGGGGGAAGTAATCCCTGGGAGCAGAGGGCAGAGCATGTTGTAGTGTCCGTTAGTTGGGAGGTGGACCCAGAGAAAAAGCTTGTGATCCCTAAGAGTGGGAGTCATCACTTCCACAGGATCACAGTTAATAAGGTTACTGTCACTGCTCTAAGGAATACCTGTGCCAGTCAGACCATGGTGGTGGAAAGACTGTTTTTTCCTGAGCAGTATCCACCATGACAGGTATGCAGGGTAACCCAGGAACATGGGCAGGACTTTGTCCACCCTATGGAAGTGGTTTCCCTGGAATGCGGGGGGAGTGGCACAGAGGAGGTTCACTGTCAGTCCCCTGACGCCTATTGACTCCATCCCGGGAAATGAACTACCACCAGTGATAGAAGAGATGGGTGGGACGGCCACCCGGGGGGTCCCGAAAGCTCAGGTGTCTGGAGGTACTGCTCCTAAATAGAGGGTATGGGCCCAGATGGAGAGCAAGGGGTAGGAGGTGGAAAAAATCCACAGTGGGACAAACAGTTGATCAAGGGTTACCTGCTCTGAGAGAAAAGCACTCCAAGACTAACACTAGTGAGGCCACTTATGACTTGGAGGACCTGTTCAGTCTCAGGGTACATGCCCTGGGCTGAGAGGCCAGTCTCAGTATACCACCCCTGAGCTGGCAGTAGGGAGAGTGGAAGTATGGTGTCTGTCACCCGGGGCTTTTGCCTTCCCACACTGAGAGAGGCCAGAGAGACCTCCAGAGCAAGTGGGAAACTCATTGCCAGCTGCAAGGCTAGTATTGAGGCCTGCCCAAGGCCCCAGATTCAGGCCTCAACTGGCAGTGGATGTCCAACGACTTGACACTGACCTTTCAGTGGCCTCTGTTGTTTGTTGTCCTTTTGGGCAGAGTTTTCCCAGGGTTGGGGATTGAGGGCATGGTAGTACTATCTGCCTATAGTGAGGCATCAGTGGGCAACTAAGCTAAGCTAGGTGTCTCACAGATAGGGTCTGCAGATGAGGAAAAGGGTTCTCCCTGGGCCAGCCCAGTGGCCCAGGAGGATGATGGCAGAGGGGTACAGATAGGTTCAGAGGTACATAGACCAGACAAGTGCGACTGCAGAGGAGGCAAACTGTCCATGTTCTATCACCTGAGCAGGAAATACGATCAAGGTATTTATTAGCCTACCTTAACTTTTCTCTGGGGGTGGAGGCATGTGTTGGAAATTTACTGATCCTGCAGGGTCACCCAGGATTTTTTTGCCCTTTTAGTGAACCCTATTTTTGTTAGCTGTAGAACTCTAAGCACTTTACCCCTGCTGACCAGGGGTAAAGTGTTTGTGATCTCCTTGTTAAACAAGGTAAAACTTGCATACACTTGATTGGCACGTTTAATTTTAATTTTCTTAGAAGTCCCTAGTACATGGTACTTCATGTACCCAGAGCCTGTAAATTAAAGTCATATGGGTGCGTCAAGAAAGTTTCTCAGTGCATGTTTAAAATATCTCACTTTTAATAAATGCTTCACAATGTAGTGGTATAAATGCAGTGAGTAGGGGTGGGCGAAGAATTCCGCTCTGCCGCCGGAATTCGTGGAGTTTTGCCTACTCCACGGAGTTCTGCAAAATTCAGTGAAGTGACACTGAGCAGAGTTTTTTCCCTCAAAGGGCTCGCCGGCGTTAAGTTGGCGAGCGCTTACTAAAAGAAATCGAGCGCTAGACCTCCTCCCGACGAGATTTCTCCCTCTGGGCAGTCACAGAAGGTCGCGACCGCTCGTTTTGAGAAATCTGCCGCTCGCGTTGAGGAAGCTGCCACTCAACTAAAATGTCTACTCGAGAGGCTGAAAGCAGCAGCACCCTCCAATGCATTGCGGAGTGCCGTTCGTGCTGATTTTATAGCGCCGGAAAAACTCCTGGTGCTTAAAATCAGTGCAAGCAGTGCAACTTAATAGACGCCGCCGGTGGCGCAACTGCGCAGAGCGCGGCGGAGTCTTTCAACATTTCGTGGCGTTCCATGGAGTAGAACTCCGCGAACTCCGCCGAGGCCTAGTACTAAGGTGAAATGCTTCTGCATGTTAAAGAAATACACTTTCACATTTTGAAGACAACTTAAAGACAACTTAAAGACACCTTATTATATTCTAATGTAATGTTTGTTGCGCAATTTACATTTCAAATATATTTTCAAGGCTCAGCTCATGTACGGGCTCCTAGAGCAGAAGCCTACCCACGGCTGTGCTCTAGTTCGGCTCACTCTGTTAATTTGTTTGCTTGCCCGCCTCTAGGTGTCATGTACTGATGACACGTACAGCAACCGCACATTTTCTGACCCTCACAATGAGGGGACGGCCAACTGTAGCATTACCACACTGTGGGTCAGATTCACAAAGAATTTAATGTGGATCACTGTTGGAGTTCTCTTGTAGTAAATCTGGAATACTATGAGAGTGAATCCACAACACAAACATACAATTCTATTTCCCTCGGACAAACAGTGCGATCTTGGCCTAGTGTTAGACCTGTCAGCCTTAGGGTGGTCTTCTCACAAACGTTTTGCCTACTCCCTTCCTATTTTTCTGAATTCATTTTTGTTGCCCTTAGGACTCTGTGCACTTTACCACTGCTAACCAGTGCTAAAGTGCTTTCGCGCACTCCTTAAACCACAGTACAATTGACTTACACCTGATTGGCATATTCAATTTACTGATAGGTCCCTAGTAAAGTGGTGTATCCAAAACCCAGGGCTGGTAAATTAAATGCTTCTAGTGAGCCTGCAGCACTTATTGTATCACCCACTTAAGTAGCCCCTAAAACAGGTCTCAGGCCTGCCATTTGCAACCTGTATGCAGTTTTAAACTGCCAATTCGACAACGCAAAATAAACCCATTGCCAGGCCTAAAACCCCTTTACATGTCCTTGTAGTGAAAAACTCCTAAATTCGTTTTTCACTACTGTGAGGCCTACCTCTCCCATAGTCAAACATTGGTTTACCACATTACATTTAATAAGTGATAACTTTTGCTTGGGAGCAGGTAGAAATGTCATGTTCGGTGTCTACGAAATTGTAATTTAAAATCCTCGTTAATGGTAAAGCCAGATTTAAAGTCAAAATTCTGAAAATGCCACTTTTAGAAACTTGGCGTTTACTTGTCCTAACCTTTTAATGCCTGCAGCCAGTTTCCTGGGTCACATGTCTGGGTGTAGTTGGCAGTTGGCCTTTGTGTATTCCTTCCAGACAGCCACACAATAGAGTGACTGTATTTTGGCAGGATGGGCCATCCAAAGCAGGATTGGGGCAGAGCTGTGCACAGCCCCACTTGCCCTTCAGACATACTGCCTCAGCTCACACACAAAGAACTTCGCACTAGCCTAATGTGACTGCAGGGCAGGGAGGCAGAAAATTCCAGACACTTTTAAAAATAGGACCCTCAGACACACTCTTCAGTTCACTTCTGGACCAGTGAAAGGACTCTCAGAGGACTGCCCTGCTGTGTACTTCAGTGCCCTGCTGTGTACTTCAGTGGACTGTCCTGCAGCACTAAGAGCCCTGCTTCGTGAAGCCTGCTCTGTGCCCTCAGAGGACTGCCTGCTGCTTGAGACATGCTTTTCTGCTTGAACCCAGGACTTCCAGAGTGACTCCAAGGGCTAGTTGGCTGGCCTCCTGATCAGAGCCTCAGGGACAAAAACACCTCCAACCATCTTGAACCCGCACCTGGACCCAACCTGAGTAAGTTGTGCCCCTCCAAGTATTGCCCCTCCAGTCCTGGACCCTTGGAAGTGGTGCTAAAGGTGCAAAGATAGCCCAAATCCAAAACTTGGAACAGAGAAAATTATCTGCCAAAAAGGCTCTTGAACCGAGAGGAGATCAGGACCAACCTGCTAGCCCATCTGCCCAAGGTGCATCACCAGTTGGTCTGACTTTGCGGCATCTCCCACTACAATCTTCTCTGCAGCAGCAAATCCTGTTCAGCGGCTCCTTGCAGAAGGTTTATCCAGCCTCATGGGGCCCTCGTCCTGCTGGAGATTTTCAACTTCCATAAAAAAGACTGAGTCCGAACTTTGAAATCTTCACCGCGACTTTGTCCAGCGGCTCTCCAATGATGACGCCTCCTCCTCGGACACGGCTGGCTGCATTGCCCCACTGAACTTTACCTTCTAAGACATTTTTCATAACAAATGCTTTTAAGTCCGAAGGTAAGCGGAGCGCAGGCCCAATTCACTTTGTGTATCCAAACTGAGCTCCATCGCATTCTGCCATAATTTTCTATTTTGCCCCAGTCTCACGCACATAGATGTCTACAGTTGGCTCATTGATCATTTAGGTGCTATTTGTCATTTCGAACTTTAGAAATTCATAACTCCGGTACTACTGATTGGATTTTTGTCATTTTGCTGTCAAATCATTTATTAAAATTTACTCTATTTTTCTAAATTAGTGTGTGATTTTCTTGTGTTGAGTTTGCTGGTTGTGAGCTGCATAAATACTTTACACATTGCCTCTAAGTTAAGCCTAAATTCTGCTGAGACAAGCTACCAGATGGTTAACACATTTAGTGACTTTTTGAGGTTCACCCTGACAAGGATTGTGGCTGTTGCTTGAGTAGGGTTTTCACCCCCCTCAGACAATAACCCAGTTTCTCACATCTGGACAGACTTTTCTCATTACCCAGGTGGTCACTCCTGGCAAGAGTGAAGGAAAACTTGTGAAAACTAAAACATTGCTCAGAAGGGGCAAAGAAATGCATAAAAGGCACATAAAGAAAACCCCAATCCCTCTCCATAATGACTTTAGTTGTATTTCTATCCTTTTCTAGGTTAGAAGACTTCAGGCTTAATAGTCATGTATAAAGAACAGCCTAGCTGCTGACTCCTAATCAGGGTCACTGGAATTATGTGGCAGAGGAGGACCAAATTATGTGGTAAAAATGCCAAGAAAAGGCAAAATATGTGGCTTCATGCTGCACATTTTGTGATAGAATTACGTCGTTATTTTTGTAATATTTACACACGTTAACACAGTCTGGGCAAAGGTTTCACATCATTAGTACAAGTTTAACACCCAAATACAGCAATAAGCGACAGAAAGATGACCAGTCAATGTTTGAAAGGGGCTTCCACAGCGTGGTAACACTTGTTGCAGCGTTTTAAAAACTTTTAATCAGTTGTAGCATTGTTTTTTTGTTAAAATTGGCAGGTTATGCACCTGATAATGGACTATGTGGCAAATGCGGCAAATGCATAATTATGCAAGAAAAGCAGCGGCCGCAAAAGTACATAATTGCAATGGCCCTGCTCATAATGGTTGATGTTTAAGTCCTTTAGAGTTTTGACGAAAGTCCGCTATCTCTTTGCTGAAAGGGAACTCTCAATAGGGCAGGCTAGGAAACACAATAGGGTATTAAAAGTGTTTAGCCTAGAGTTATGGGATGGGATGAAAGATTCCCACACTAAAACCCCTATTCAATCCGCTCGATTGAGATAAAGAAAGACGCTTGATGAAAGGCCATTCAGTCTGACTTCAACGGTGATGAAAGTAGTGGAATCACTCAGTAAGGAAATATTTGTGTAATATCTGAAAATGACATTGTCATTACGCCAAACGGTAGCTTGAGTAGAGGCTTGTATCGGGCAGTGCTGACTAAGTCTACGCCAAGGAAATGACAGCTATGGCTGTGGCACCGCTACATGTTGGTGTACCCTTTCTTTTTATTACACAAAGACGATTTATAAATAATGTGATCAAAAGCTACCATGCTAAAGGAGACTCGAGTAAATACATATATGTTGCCCACTGCAAAGGCTGACAGTGATCAGAGTTCAGTTTGATGGACAATAGTATGGTGAGTGAATGAATGATCGAGAGAGCGAGTGGTTGAGTCCAGTGATTTTATATAATTAACTCTCCTGGTTTTATTGTATTTATTTTTCAGATATTTTTGTCTGCAACTATCCCTGCTTGTTTATCCGCGTTTCTTTTGTGTTTTGTGAAAAAAGTAACCTCAAATTAGTATATTTCCATTTTTATTTAACTGATCAAGGTACACTTGCAATTGAATGCCTCGTTGGTATCCGTGCTATAAGGCACCGTATAATGCATCGTCCGCAAGCAATACAATCATATGCCATTAGCATTTTTGTGCACATGCACATCTGCAACTGTTTAAAACGTCATTAGGAAAACGTGTCTGTTTTTTATCTTTATTATATTTCGGTCTGCAGAGCGATTGGCCTAGAAGTCACGATTGGCAGCATCAAAGAGATACATTTTGCATTGTTCCAAATTCAAAAATAAATACAGAGAAATAGATTGCTCTCTGTCTCTACTTTCTGTAAAAATCAATAAAGGAAATCAGTGTGCCTTGTATACAATGTACACACAGCAGCAATAACAGATTTGGGATGCTGGTTTACTATTACTAAATAATACATTTAAAGGTCTTAAAGAGCTGATAAAAAATTATCAGTACCCAAATGGACACAGCACCAGATTATCATTAGAAGAATTTCATCTGACATAAACATTGTGTCCTACATATTGTCTACAAAAATATCACCCAACTGGAGTGAATAGCAGAAAATCTACACCTAGTAAGACAGTGTTTGGGAAATGATATATATATATATATTTCTTTTTATTTTTAGCCAAAAGTAAGACATACTTTACAAATGTACGTTAGAAGTGTTAACAATACATAATTCTGTATCTTTGACTTACACTGTAGTCAGGAAAAAGAGGCAACAATTAGACCAGGTGTTAGAAAAAAACAATCCAAACCGAAATAAAAAGAGACATCTAACATAAAACCATAACAGAGCATATTATAAAGTAGCAGTGCATCGTTACACCCATTGGAGACCGGTTCAAATCCTATTAAATTTAAGCCAAGAGCGCGGCACTCTAGCTTTAGCCAAAGCAAGTTCAATCTCGGACACCTGTCTGAGTAGAACCCAGAACTCATTAACACTAGGACTAACATTGTCAATCCAAACTCTAGCGACACATAAACGGGCACATGCTATAATAATGGTAGCCAACAGGTTCACATAGCCAGCTGCTTCGCTTTGAATCCCCATGAATATTTCTTTCTCAGTAAGCTGAAAGTTTAGGCCGAGGAGCGGGCTGAGAATACTGGAGACCCCACTCCAAAACCTATTCAGCCTTGGGCAGTCGACAAACATGTGCCTGAGGTCTGCGACGTAGAGTTGACATTTCAGACAAAATGACTTATCGGAAGATCGAGAGGCCCATTTAGATATAATCTCTGTTGTATAATACAGCATATATACTATCCGATGCTGTTGCAACTTTAGATTAACCGATGTTACCACTCGGTCTAATACGCCCATGGACTCCTGTATTTCCTCCGCAACTATTTCAGCCCTAAGGACCCGACTTAATTTAGCCACGATCTGTTGGCTATCATCACTGGCGACTGCAAGAAGTTTCTGATAGACTACACCAATAGCACCTCGGCCAGAGCACGTATATATTCCGGACAGTATTCCTGACAGGTTCGGCATTAATAATACCTTTTTGCCTCGTATGAAAAAGTCCCTAACCTGTAAATACTTAAAGAACGTGGTTTGCAGAAGACCAAACTCGTCTTTAAGTGAGGCAAAAGAGCGGAACCCCCGTCCGTCATAGAGTTGACCCAGCCAGGTGATGCCCTTGCGTTGCCAGTCTTTCCCAATAAGGTCTTGAAATATATTGGTCAGCATAGGGTTGCCCCATAGCGCCGTATATTGATGCAGCGCAGGGAGCAAGTATTGCTCACAGATATCTTGCCATATCCGGATAATGTCTTTAACTACCTTGAACTTCACTCGCTTGTAGTAGTTAGGATCAAAAGTCTTATACAGCATAAACCCAAACGATGGGCCGCAGGCTAACTGATAACACAGCAAGGTTGGGCCAGCATCCAACCCGCAAAGCAGGCCACGAATCTGACCAACAAAAACAGCCCAGCAGTAGAGCCTAAAATCTGGGAGCTTAAAACCCCCCTTGTACATATGGTAATTTCATAAACTTGAGAGCCCTCCTGGCACGGCTATAAGCCCAAATAAAACTGCCTATGACACTGTCTAATCTCTTAAAAAAAGACCAAGGAACCCGCAAGGGTATTGAGCGATACAAATATAAAAATTTAGGAAGAATGTTCATTCTTATGACGTTACACCACCCGTATATGCTTAGCGGGAGCCGATGCCAGCTGCGCAGTTTAGCCGATATTGTCTTCAGAGGGGGTTCATAATTCAGAGATACAATATCATCAACATGGCTGCTGAGACATACACCAAGATAAGTTGCTGTTTGTGTAACCCCTAATGCTGAGGGCAGGGCTTCCGATTGAAAGTTAACAATTGTCTGAGTTTTGGCTAGATTCAGCTTGTAGCCCGAAAAGGAGCCAAATAGCTCAGCCTCTTGCGTAATGTGAGTAATAGCTTCTCCAGGGTTGGCAGAAAAGACTGCGATATCATCAGCATATCCAGTTACCTTAAGTTCCATATCATTAAGACATACTGGGGAAATCCCTCCATTTAGCAACAAATGCCTTATAAATGGCTCAATATAGAGGGCAAACAGCAGGGGGGACAGTGGGCATCCCTGCCGTGTCCCCCGTTGAACAGCAAAGAGGGCAGATGTCATGCCATTCAATTTAATTGTGGCAACCAGCTTTTTATATAGCTTCTGTACAGAAGAGATAAACCTGGGGCTGAGACCAAATGTCATCATGGTATGCCATAGAGCCTCCCAGGCCACTCTATCAAACGCCTTTTCTGCGTCGAGCATAACCATGCCAATCTGTTTGTTAAGTTTGCAAGAGACATCAAAGGCAGCTATAGTAGTGCTAATATGGGCCGTTGTGTCTCTGCCAGGAACGAAGCCATGCTGCTGCTTTGAGACTAGCTTATGGATACGAGGAGCAAGACGTGAGGCCAGAATTTTAGAGAAGATTTTGGTGTCTGCATTGATTAAAGTTATCGGGCGATAAGAACTTCTATCGTCGATCGGCTTCCCATTTTTAGGGAATACCACAATATTGGTTACACTCCATGAGGCGGGAGCGTCACCCCCATTAGTAATTTCAGTACTCAATTGCATAAAAACTGGTGCCAATAAATCCCTGAAGGTTTTGTAAAATTCAAGCGGGATAGCATCCTCACCAGCCGCCTTTCCAGAGGGTAGGGACATAATAGCATCTTCAACCTCGATTAGCTCTATATCTTTCTGTAATTCGTCAGTATCCAAAGAGTCAAGTTGAGGCAGACGACTCTCCTGCAGATACTCATGACAGGTGTGTTGGCTAATATGGCTGAATATAAGTTGGCATAAAACAATCTAAACTGCTCCACTATATCCTGTGGTTGAGTGAAAGACAGGCCACACTCCCCTTTAATGAGGTTAATGTTAGACCTGGCCTTTTGGTCGGCGATCTGAAGAGCCAGCAAGCGCCCCACTCTCTCCCCATATTCAGATTGCAAAGTTTTATGTTTATGATAATTAATAGCGATTTTATCCAATAGCCCTCTATTGATTTTAGATCGAGCTTTTAAAAGCCAAAGATATATTGACTGAGCCCCTGGATCCCTGACTGCGATTGCCCCAGCGTGTTGGCACTCTAGGTCTAAGTGCTCACGCCGGTCCTGTTCTGCCACTTCTGTTGCCCGCCGATTTTGTGCTAAAATAAACCGCAGAGTCTCCCCCCTGACAAACGCTTTCATACAGTCCCATACACTTGCAATATTTGCTGTGCCGATTGTTATTCAGGTACTCCTTCAGTGCCCTTCTGATATATACCTGGTACTCAGGATTGCTAAATAAGTGTCTGGGAAATGAAAAAGCCCGGGGCACTTTTCTAGCTCCAAACTGTTTCTGCTTAGTCAGCATTACTGGATTGTGGTCAGATGAAATTTTAGGGCAGACCTCTACCCGTGCATTTTCCAATAGTGATCTCTTAATAAAGATCATGTCGATACGGGAATAATGTTTATGCGGGTGCGAGTAAAATGTATACCCTGGCAGTGTTGGAAACAGTATCCTCCAGGCGCCATCGAGCTGATGAATATGCAACAATTCCCGCAGCGCTGCTCTGGTCCTGACCATACTAGCCCGTACCTTACTGTTAGTGGTATCTATTTTACTGTCCATAATACAATTGAAATCGCCCAGGATTATCAAATCCCCGTCCCACCTCAATAATTCAGCACTTAAATAGTTAAAGACCTCGGGGCAGTCCGAGTTAGGACCATATACAGCACAAATCGTAGCCATGCGGCCCGCTATCAGCAACTGAGCTATTGCCCATCTTCCCTTGGTATCTGCTAATGTACGCAAAACAGTGGCTGTTAAGTTCCTAGATTTCAGTATGGCAACCCCACGTATGGAAACTGTTTGCGAAGTACATACTAGTATGTCATAGCCAAGTTGTCCCAACAGTGACCTATCTTTGTATGCTAGGTGAGTCTCGGTTAAGCCAAGTAAGTGTGGTTTTAAAACGCGAAGTTCCTCCCCGATTAAACAATATTTATGTGAGACGATATTTCTGTATGTGATATTCTGAGGTACAACCCTTAAAAAGTCAGTCTAAATAGCCATAGGAAAAAAGTTCCATTTCTTAGGGGTGTTATGAATCAGCTGATCATTATGGTGACCTCTCTAGAGAACACACTCTTAAACATGACTTTTTGTGGGAAGGGAGGGAGCAGAGGAAGAGATAATACAATTTTCTAAAGAATTAAGTCAAATTATATACATAAATTAGAAACATATTTGTATACTTTTAGATATCCAAGGTTATGGCGCTGAGTTTTTTTAGATACAAATGATCTAAATTGTCAAATATATGCAGTTGTTTTTTTATCGGGAGAAAGGCAATGTCGAGGGAGTGCGGACTGCCTGGTGTATGGTTGAAAAGACGCTGGTCTTTTAAAAATGCTAGTGTGTTAAAATACTTGTCTGCTCACCCATGAAGTGCACAGATAATCCTATGGTAGAAGTCAGTTCATAGGGTTGTTCTGTTGATTTCTCAAGATCATAGACACTGCTAATCACCTGTTACACCACAAAAACTTCAACTCACACCACAACACCAACTTATACAGTGTTGTGACATAATGCATGAGGGAGAAAGACCAGGCCTTCGGGGAGGTGGGTGAACTAGAATAAGATCCTCTCCTAATCATCTGGTTGAACATCTCACCTGAGGAAATCCCTTTTTATTAATCATCATCAGCTTATCAAATACATTACAGAGGAAGCAGTAGAACAGGCCACCTGGGGACAGTAGGTAACATCAATCAATACAACATAACACTGGGTGTGTTTAGGGTGAAGGGGGGTCTTCACTGTCGATGGAGAGGGGCGGTTGACATATGTGTCCACGATATGAGTTCCATAGGCCCCAGACACGGGTCCATTTTTTAGGGCAGCCCCGGGCAACATACACCGTCTTTTCTCTGAACATTTCCCAATCCAGATCTTTTTTCCAGTCACCCACCACTGGAGGTTGAGACGCACCCCACCTCTGAGCAATATTTCTCTTGGCGAGCATAAGCCCCAGAGTGACCCATTGTATTGAACAACCATTCAGATCCGTTGGTTCCCAGATATTCAACAGACATCTACGAGAATCTAGGTTAAGTTGTGTGGTTAACACTGTATTGATGATATCATGTACATTGCGCCAGTAGGGTTGAATATTGCCACAATCCCACATTATATGCATAAAAGTGCCCAACTGGCCACATCCCCGCCTACAGACCCCCATCTATTCTCCCCATCCGTACCAGCTGGGGTCCGGTCACGTAAATCCTATGGAGTACTTTAAGTTGGACTAGTCGGAGGCGTGCCGGTATTGCCACGACTCTAGGCGAGGAAACAGCTGCTTGCCAGTCCTCGTCGTCCATCTCTATTCCGTCCCTGGACCATTTCTCCCGAAGCGAATGAAGACGGTCTGGCATATTATTGATCAACTTTGTCGGACCTGCGTATAACGGAAAAATTCCGAGTCAGCTAGATCAAATTGCTGTTGCAGGGTGGCGAATGACTTGATATCTGATTTGTCCCACAGATCTCCTATACGCGAGAGACCTATGATATCCCATTTGTCAAACCCTTTGCTTTTCCACAAACTTCCCAGCTGTTCTGCGTCCCACAGCGGGGTGACAAGTGTGAGCCTGCGATTCCAACCAAGACATTTAGTGGCAGAGTGCCAAAACTGGACTGAATGCTTGGTGGGGCCTGTGAGTTTAAAACGTTGTGGTTTGGAGTAAAGGGCTCTATTATAGTTCCCACCCGAAAGGAGCCATCTATCCATGTTATAGCCCGGGTCTCCGGGACGCAGATGATTGATGGCAGCTAGATGGGCCGCCCAATAATACTTTTTGATATCAGGGAGGCTGATGCCCCCGTTATACCAGTTCAAGGTGAGCTTGCCAAGAGCGATATGTGGCTTGCCACTCCACAACAAGTCCCGCTGAAGGCCCTCCACCTCCCCGAAGTAGGACGCTGGGACCGGATCCATGGAATTCTGTAGGGCATATAAAAACCGGGGCAAAGACATCATTTTAAAAAGTGCCACTTTTCCCAGTAGGGAAAGCGGGAGTGACTTCCAGCTGAGTATGTCCTTACGCAGCCTAGTCAAGGGGGGGAAGTAGGTTCTGGGAGTAGCGGAGCGCCGGGTCTAGGGTAAGAAAAATCCCCAGGTATTTGAAACCGTCTGCACGAATTTGAATGGGGCATCCCTTCGGTGGGATATCCGGTTCTCCAGCCAAAACGAACCACAGGGATTTATTCCAGTTAATAGAGTACCCTGAGAACCTACCGAAGATAGCCAGGATATCCAGTACAACAATCAGCGACCGCCTCGGAGAAGTCAGATAGAGCAGAATATCATCTGCGTAGAGTGAGATGCGGTCCTCCCACTCCGGGGACCAGTGCAGTCCCCGAATCCTCGGGTCTCTACGTATCCAGGCCACCAGTGGCTCCAAGGCAAGGGCAAACAGGAGGGGAGACAACGGACATCCTTGCCGGGTCCCCCGACCCAGCTCAAAGGTAGCGGATTTTTTGTTATTAACTACCACTTGCGCTAGCGGTTTAGCATACAGAAGCTGCACCCATTGATATATTTCGGACCAAACCCCAACTTCTCCAGAACTGCCCAAAGTACTGCCATTCGATGGTGTCAAATGCCATGGTGGCATCGAGGGAGACTATCACAGCTGGTTCTAAAATTGTGGCCGCTCGGCCTAGCACTCCATGCACCCTACGCAAGTTGAGTGCAGTGTTACGATGCGGAATGAAACCCGATTGGTCTGGATGGACTAGGGTTTCAATCACTGTGATCAGGCGGTTGGCCAGAAGTTTGGCCAAGATCTTGGGCTCCGCATTCAGGAGGGAAATTGGTCTCCCCTCCTTGTGGATGGCGATAATGGTGGCCGTCCTCTGATCCATCGGCAGGAGCCCCCTCTCCCTAGAGTCTTCGTACATAGCCCTGAGATATGGGGCCAGCCTGTCCGGTTTAAGTTTGTATAGTTCGACCGGAAGCCCATTAGGGCCCGAGGCCTTTCCCGATCTAATGGATCTTATTGCCTTCGCTATTTCGTCATTGGATATGTCACTATCCAAAAAATCACGTTAATCAGCTGAGACCTTGGGCAGCGTTATGTCAGCGATCATCTGGCGGGAGTCCTCTACGGAATAGGGGGTAGTTGAAGAGTAGACCGCACAGAAGTGGGCAGCAAATTTATCGACAATATCTTGGGGATCTGTGAGAGGGCTACCTCCCTCCCCTTGAAGTTCTGGTACTAGGCGGTATGCCCATTCTCTCTTGTCTAGCCATGCTAGTAGTTTCCCAGCTTTATCTCCCGCCTCATATAACCGTCCCTGCGTAGCTCTTCCCAAGGCCTTCGCCTGTTCGGTTGCCAGCGCTCTGTATTCCTGCTGTCGGAGCTTTAGGTGGTGGAGTTTATCGGGTGTGACCTCCGAATCCAGGTCCGCTTCTAATTGGCCAAGCTCCGCCTCAATGGCCACCATCTCTCGGTGGTGGTCCTTTTTTTCCCCCGAGATTAGGGACAGGGCCTGGCCCCGAATCACCGTTTTGAAGGCTTCCCATAGCATCTGCGGGGAATCTACTGATCCCTCATTGTCAATAAAGTAATTATCTATTGCTGTGAGGAGTGCTTTGTGAATTTTGGGATCCCAGAAATACCACGGGTTGATGGGGGCCACCCTTCCCACTTGTTTGTAATCCAACACCACATGTAGCCAAACCGGAGAGTGGTCGGAGATACCTCTGGCCAGGTGTCTAGTCTCGCGAATGTGAGCAATCTGAGCTGCAGGGACCAGAAAATAGTCTATACGTGAGAGGCTCCCCTGCGCCCCAGAATGAAAGGTGTACTGCATTGTATTTGGGTGATAAGCCCGCCAGCTATCTACCAACCCCATGGTCTCAAGAAATTCAGGAAGCCAACCGGAGGTGGGGCTCAGTATGCGGGGGGGATATCGATCTAGCTCACCCGAGACTACGGAGTTTAAGTCCCCTCCCAGTACTAACAAGCTTTCCGGAATAGCTAGCAATATAGTTCTTATATCACGAAAGGTGGTGGCCTGTAGGCCAGGCGGTATGTAAACCGAAAGGAGTGTGATGGGGTGTCCCTCCCATTTACCCGTAACCCTGATGTATCGTCCCCGATCATCTGTCCAGGTTGCACTTACCACAAGTGGGAAGGATTTCTTCATCATAATACCCACCCCTCTTGAGCTGGAGGTGAAACCCGCATGCGCCAACATTATGTAGCCCCCTCTATGTAAGGCCTTGCATGCGTTTCCAATGAGATGGGTTTCTTGGAGCAATACAATGTCGGGGGCCTGACGTTTGATATACTGGAGAACAACACCCCGTTTGATCTTATCCCCTAACCCATTAACATTCCAGCTTAACAATTTGATTCCTACGTCTCTCCGCGTAGCCATGACTGATTGATAGATATCTCTACTCTTTTCACAGGAGTAGCAGCGTGGATTTCGGCTTCTTCTACAGGAGGTATTACAGATGATGCTGATGTAATAACCACAACCAAACTCAAACAAAACACCCCCACCCAACAACCCCCCACCCCGCTGCCCTGCACTCTGGGCCTAGAACTGCCCATCGAAAACTTGCAGAGTGCCTGTCGCCCTTTGAAAGAACTAAAAGTAGAAGAAAAGGGGGAGATAGAGCGCTCCGCCTCCCTGTCCCCAACAAGTCAAGTGTACATCTTCCTTGAGCGAGTGTGTCAATTCTAAGAGAGTCCACTGTCATGAAGAATCAGCTATAGAGAATTCCCACCCAGAACCCACCCCGCCCCAGACCCAACGACCTCAGTACAGAGATGAGTGGCTATACAGCAATCCTCTCAGACATGGCGGGTGTCTTCACTCTCACTTCTGACATGTCCGCCTGGGCTCCGCATTTCTCGGCTCTCGATCCAGTCGGCCGCAGCCTCGGGTTGCTCGAAAAACCAGGCCCTTCCATCCGCCTCAACCCGGAGACGTGCTGGAAAGAGCATCGAATATTTCACTCCTCTGTCTCTGAGCACTCGTTTCACGGAGAGGAATGACCTTCTCAGCGTCTGCACCCGCTGTGTGAAATCTGGGAAAAATGTTATGTCTGCATTTTTGAAGTGGAGGGGGGCCCCCGCTCTGGCGTTCTGGAGGACGACATCCCTGTCTCGAAAGTTTAGAACTCTGGCTAACATCGGCCGCGGGGGGCGCCCGGCCTGGGACGTCCGCCCGGGACCCTATGTGCCCGTTCGATGACAAAGAACTTACTGAGGCCTTTAGGCTGAAGATGCTTCAGGATGAGATCTTCCACAAATAGGTCAGGGGACTGCCCCTCCGATTTCTCTGGAACACCCAGGATGCGGAGGTTGTTGCACCGCAGGCGGCCTTCGTAGTCGTCCAGTTTCAGGTCTGTGAGGTTGCGGGAGGTTTGTAATTCGCGGACTTCTCCTTGGAGTTGTGTGACATCTCCGACGAGACTCGCGGCGGTGATCTCCACCTGCTTAACCTTCTCGTTCAGTTTCCCCAGATCCGCCCTGATAAGATTGACATTGATAGCTATGGTGTCCATTTTGTGTTCTAGGGAGGTTTTAACTCCAGTGATCGCGTCCATGACATCTTTCAGTGATAGTTCCTGCTCCTCTCCACCCGGGCCACCCTGGGAGGCTCCTCCGGATAGTCGACTCTGAGGCGTGTCTTTGGGAACCGTGTAGCGGTCCAATTTGTTGGTTTGCGTTCCCTTGGGCCCCCGGGCCCCCGAGCTTTTACTCCGATCCATCACGCTGCGGAATAATTACTCAGGCCCCACCAAATCACCCTGGAGAGACGTCTGTGAGGGCCTCAGGCTGTCCTCCACCAGCCGGCGAATTAGTGGTCCTGCAGGCCCCAATAGGTCAGGTGAAGAGCGAACAGACCCAGGCCCCGAGATCCCCGTGCGGCAGAGCAGCAAGCGCAGGACCCGGTTTCAGAAGTGAGACTATGCCTCCCCAGACCCGGAGCGTCTTCTCCCCTGGGTCAGCACCGGTTCTCCGCCCTGCGCACCTTCTGTTTGCCAGGGGGGGGGGGTTTATTTTTCCTTGGTTCTTTATTTTTCCCACCTTTTCGTAGGTCCCAGCTCGGGCAGCTGCCCACACAACCGTAGCACTCCCTGGGTCGTTGCCGGTGGCGTAGTCGTGTATTCAACACAGTAGGCCCCCCCGCTCAGAGTGCTATGTCCAAATTTGTTGCAGGTGGGGAGCAAGTAGTTGTGCCTCCAACCCTCGCGAAGCAGCCTCTCCGCTCGTTGACTACACCCCCAATGCTCAGGGCGGCACTCTATCTGGGCCTTTCCAGCTGGATGGAGCCTCTGCACCGGGCCCCACCTGGCCTCAACGACCGGCGGGGTCTCGGTTTGTGTGGGGCGAGTCGCAATCCCTCTGTGGCGGAGATACGACCTGGGCCTCACGCCGGCGCGAAAAGTCCCCGACCCAGATGGGCCACGCCCCGGCCTCTTGCCACACTGTGCGTCCCGGCTTCAGGCCGGCAGGTAGGCCTCACCGTTCCAGCCCCGATAACCTCGGTGCCAGGGGTCGGATACAAGCCGGAGCGGGCGGGATGGTGACCGCTGATGTTCCGATGCGCGGATCCACTCTTGTATGATGCGGATCTATGAGCCGGATAGACGTTTAGGAAGGGTCGGGCGGCGGAGTTCTACTCTACGCGGCCATCTTGGATCGCTGCTAGGCCACGCCCCAGGAAATCCCTTCTTGAACATTAAGCTTAGCTTTTGGGATCAGAAGTATCAGCCTGGTGCTGGAGTCAAAGTAGTGCTCAATGCATATAATATGGAGATGGTTTAAGGCAAACCAAACTCAAGGATCATGTCAGTGCATTGCAAAGACAAGGGGAAGGGTGGATTGACCTCTATTTTTAATTGCAGCAGTTAGTTGACCTTAGTACTGCAACCAAACAGGACAGAGAGGGTCTCTTGGTGCATTATTATTTTCATTAGGGTCATGCTGTCAATGTCTTCAAATTAATTATAAGGCAATCATTTATGTGTAGCAAAGAATTCATGCGCATGAGAGGCTATGGTCTTTTGCGAGTCCCAAATCCGGAGGCAGCTAGACTGATAAGGAAGCAGAGAGATCGTCTTACCTTATACAAAAATAAATTTCAAAAAGAAAATCAAGGAACCAAATCCTATGGTGAGTAGATGGACCCATGTTATGTAAGAAAATGGAGCACATAAAGGGGTGAATCTAGAAACACATAGGTAAGACATGCAGCATCCTTACAAAATAAATTATAGCTTTGAGAAGAATCGGCAGCTCCTGTGGTTGGGCTGGATCAAAAATGTAAGATAAACAAAATAAACAGGTTTCACAAGACCCCCACAGAATATTAGTAGCAGCAACACATCAGGGGAAGGGAGGCAATGTTAATCACAAACATAAATGAGATCACACAGCAAACAATGGGAGATCAACTACTACAAATCTTAGTCTTGGACTGCACAGGAATACAAAATGAAACTTTTGTCACAATTGTAACATCCCATGCTAGTGTCCACCGCCTGCTGTATGATTACCCAATATACACAACAACACTTTTTCATGACCCCCCGCACCGTTAAGGTGGAAAAATCCAGCCACATGGTCTACCAATTTAAAGTGCAGAACGTAGCTTAAAATGTGGCTGAACATATTGTCAACGTTTGGTGACCACTGACTGCATATACCAAAGGCTTCATTCTTCATGTGTAAATATGTTCAGAGGTTCCAGGGCAGACAGGGGTTGCAGGGCTCAAATACTGATAGTCAGAGTCTTTTACCTCTCCTGGGGCTTAATCTTACAATTGAGCTCATAACTGAGCACTTAAGTACACCCCTTTAGCACTTGACCCTAAGGGAAGTTAAGGTGAATTATCCCAGGCTTTGGTACTGGAACAGTTTGTAGAGTGGGGGTGCTGGCCAATAGTGTCACCTCACTAAAGGGATAGAGTATATGTGACAGTCTGTTTTTGAAAATACAACAAAAGCATATTTGACGAATAACATTTGAAGTGCCCCTTTATTGTTCATTCTCCATCTAAACTCGTTCCAGTTTTATGGGGCTGCTGCGGCAGCTCCCAAAACCTCTAATTCCAAGGACACTGGTACACTTCCACTCAGTGGTGCACACTCTAGGGAGCCACGCAGGTGACCTTTCTCTGTCCTATCACTGTACATAACAGTGTTCCACAGAAAAATGAACAAACATTGTTAAGCCACTGAGTCTGGCCATTTTATGTATGAAACTGATTCTGCATTAATTGGCAAGTGTGTGTGTAGGGTTGTGCAGATCAGTGACTGAGTGAATGCAAGAATGTGACAATGGTTGTGTTAAAGAATGGATGACAGTGCATAGTTGGATGAATGACTGTATGGACCGATGCGTGAATTATTTCATGAGTGGATGAATGCATAATGAAAGAGTGAGTGCACAGGTGGAGGCATGGATGGATGGATGAATTGGACATGTTAGAAAGGTTGCACATCCTGGGGGCCTGGATTGTACTAAACAGAGTAAGATGCAAGGATTTTTGTGTTCCTCAGCCCAACAAATATTCTTACAGCCAGCCATCCACAACTTTACTTCCATGTTACTACTAGTGTGTGCAATTATCTGTACCTAATACTAGAAGGGCTGTCATCATTATGCAAGAACAAGATTTATGCCTGAAGTGTGACCCATTATTCCTATGATGCGAGGGCCAGCATCATGCAAGGGGCGGGAACTATCCTGCAAATGATGGCATACAGTAAGCCAAGAATTACCACCATTAGGCTCAGGCCAATATTTGCCAGAAGTGGGTAACAGCATGTCACATTAGACCAAAAAATACCACTATCTATGGAAATGCCAGCACTATGTCAGAAATGGGTGACATCTTGTCAAGGACGTGACCAGTATATCACCAGAATTACCATTGCTATGCCAGGGCCTGCATTATGTTAGTGGTCAGAGCCATCATGTCATGGATATATCCCATTATGTCAATAATTACTACCATTATGCAAAGAATGATTACCACAATGCCAGTGCCACCATGTTTTTGACTAGTCTGACTGGGATCCTGCTAATCAGGACCCCAGTCTATCTTTGGTACACTCCAGATTGGATACTGGGGTACCCTTATAAGTCCCTAGTATATGGTACCCATGTACCCAGGGCCTAGGTACCCCAGAGGCCTCCCATGGGCTGAAGCATGTATTATGCCACCCATGAGAGGCCATGCAAAATGGAACTACAGGTCTGCTACTGCAACCTGTGTAAGATGGGGCTTGCACCACTTACGTTAGATATAGGTTCACTATATCTATAGGTCACTACACTTAAAACTTATAAGTCACCCCTATAGAAGGCCTTATCAATCCTGAAGGCAGGGTGCTGGGTTTTTAGTGAGAGGGTGCCCCTGCATGAGCAGAGCCTCTCTGCAGCCTTCGGAGACCATTCTCCCGGGTTGTCTGTGACTCAGCCGGACATATATGTAGAGGTGCATTATAACCTCGCGGTAAATGCTATCTCGAAAACGGCTGCATAGAAACATATCGTGTTTGGTATCAAACACCTTGGAATCATACCTCTACACCGGTAACCGGTGTGGGAGGTATGATTCCACCCTTCAGACGCGAGCTTCGTGGGGTCACTGGTCTAACCGGTGCCAGCCTTCTCGACCCGGTCAGCACAAAATGGATGCTGCCGACCAGAGACACATTTCTGCCCTCCTACTGCTGAGCCAAGCTCGAGCAGAGGAAGGCAGCACAATAGGCATCCTGTCACAGGGAGGTGTGACCACCTCCCAGACAGGATTTAGTGTATTGGGGCTGGGTGGGTGCACTCTGAGAGTGCCTGAAAGTCTGCACTGGGGGCACATTTGGTGTCCCTGTGCATAGTCCAGCTCAAACCAGTTCTTGGAGCCATTGGCTTCTGCTCTGGCGCAAAACTGGACAAAGGACATGGGTGTAACCACCCCTCTGTCCTGACCCTCCCCTAGGAGGGTCCCCCGAATCTGTCCAACCCTCTCCCGTGGGTACAAAAGGGCTTACCTGGCTGTAAGACTTTAGATTTTACGTGGACAAGATTCTACAAGAAGAAACCACTGACCTTCGACCGTCTGGACACTCTGGACTTTGCTGGACTTCGACTGGGCCCGACTTCGCCTCCCTCTCCGTCCAAAGCTTTGTCTGTGCCCTTGCTCCATACAGGCTCCATGCAGGACCTGTGGTGCACTAAGGACAACTGAAGAATCTCCCTTGGAGTGAAGGAGTCCCTCCCCTGCAACTGCAGGCACCTTAACGCAACTGAACGGTCGGCTGCTCCTGAGCTACTGCGGACTCCAAAGATTTCAGCAACATAGGAGGTGGGTTTTCGAAGGTCCCTGAGGTCGATCTGCCCTCTCAGCAAGTTTGAGGCCAGTATCCCTAGTGGGGACTGCATAACCCGAACCCCTGTGCACCGCGTCCATTTGCAGTTGCATATGCTTGTTGGCGATTTCCGAGCTTGTGAATTGGACTCCGTGTAGTCCTGACCCCGAGCAGTATTTGCACCAAAGAACTCTGGCCTCCTCACACCGAGTGCTCCGTGGGCTGGTACTTTGCAATCTTGTTTGAGGTCCCCTCGCAACTCCTGGTCCTTTGACCTGTGGATCCCCCTGAGGGTCAACTTGATTTCTGTTGGGCTTCCCTGGCTGCTATAGATGTGCCCTGACTCCCCATTGCTTGGTGAGTCTCCTGGACCTTGCTGGTCCACACCGTAACCTGCTTGACCTTCCCGCGTGGGTTGCCTTTGCCAAGGCTTGTTGGTGCTCCAGCCGGACACCGACCCCTCAGCACTCGACATCCTTCATGGGAAAGCTCACCTCCAGCTCCTGGTCATCCTCGACGTCTCCTGGTCCCTGTGGCTGCAGAGTCAAGCATCCCTTCTTCGCACCTGAAGCACCCGACATCGGTGGGCATTCGTCTACCGAGCCCCTGGTCACTCTGAAGTGACCCAGACTCTGTCCTCTCTACTTTCAGGTTCCTTTCTTCCAGAATCCAGGCTTGGATTCCTCCGGACCCTTTTCACCTTCACGGCAGCAGTACTTCTTCACAGCTCTCCATTGAGAACGACGGCGGTTTCCGACACCACTCCAGACATATGCACCCGGCTCCTCTGGGTTAGGTAACTCGGGTACTACAGTATCCACGGGTGGGGTGGCTCTCCAACCTCTAAAGTTCCAAAGGGTTTGCTCGAAGTCCTCCTAGAAGGGTCCTTAAACTTTAAAACTGTAACCCCGACTTCCCCATAGAATTGTACGTAGCCCGCGGTCGTGTTAGCACACTGCACCCGTCCTCCGTGGGGTCCCTATCTACTCACTTTGGGTGGTTCCTTGGGGTCCCAGCGATTCTACGAGTTCAAGACTGTGTCTTGACTCAAGTCGTGATTGTTATACCACTATTTTAGTATATGGTCTGGTCTCCCCTGGAGCCCACTGTGTATTGTGCTACTTACAACTGTTCTATTGATCTCGTATTGTGTGCTTTATGTTCTATCCTCGTGTAGAGGATAGTAGAGAGTGTTATATTAATAAATACATATTTTTATATAACTACTGTGTGGTTCTCCTTTCATTTAGTCAATATAGGAGGTGATATTCTGGTAAAACAAGCTGCTTTACATTCCTTCAAGATTAAGCCTGAAGGCTGCTCTCCACAGCTACCACTAGGATAGCTTTCTAAAGGTTATCTTTGACCTCATACATCATAAGGGTTGTTTGGACTCGTGCAAGGTGCCCACTTTAATTAGTGGACAGCATATACCAGGCCAACGTCTCACAACCACCATTAAGAAAGGGCTGAAATTATGCTAGTAGTGGGCACTATCATACCAATAATTACTCCCATTATGTCCGACATTATCACCAGCATTATGCCAGAAGCAGAAACCACGAGGCCATGGGTAAGAACACAATGCCAAGAATTACAAATATTATTCCAGAATCAGCAATATACCTGCATGCCATTCTTGTCCACGTTATAGCAAGAATTATGACTATTATGCCAGGAATTATCACCATTGTACTAGAGGAGGGCCATTTACAGTAGAGATTGACTGGTATGTGACTGTCACCACATGCACGGGCCCTCTGTCTTTTCATTCACTTTATTACTTTACTTTATTACTAGTCCATCTATTACCCATTCAATTTTTCTCACCTCACTCTTAAAGCTTCCCTGTCACCATGTCTCCTTGTAAAGTTACTACTAGTACAATTTAAAAAGTAGAAGGAGGTCTCCACCACCAGGGCAGGGTTGTGTGATGGAACCACGCATTCCTTTACCACGCATTCCGGTTCAACGCGGTCTCAACCACGTAAGCCTTAACCACGCATATGCCTTTAACACGCTTGCCTTTACAATGAAATATGCATTGTTATGGCATGTATGGCAAAGACATATGCGTGGTTAAGACTTGACAGGTAAGTCTTACCCACGGCCCCTGGCCCCCCCCAGTCCTAAAACTACCCTCCTTCCTCCTGAAAACCAACCGCCTCCCCTCCGAGCCTTAAAAATGTCCCTGCCCCAGTCCTAAAAATTACCCTGCCCTCCCCTAAGCCCTAAAAACTACCTGGTCCCTGCCCCCTGCCCTGAGCCCTAAAATGGCCCCCCATGCCCCTGCCCTGACACCTAAAACTACCCCCTCCCTCCTAAAAATCAACCTCCTTCCCTCCAGCCCTAAAAACGTTCCTGCCCAGCAAGCCCTAAAAACTACCCCACCCTCCCTTAAGCCCTAAAAACTAACCCAACCCCCTTGAGCCCTACAAACTTCCCCGACCCCACCCCAGCCGTGAAAACAAGCCCGACCCCCCAGCCCTGTAAACTACCCCGACCCCCCCAGCCCTGAAAACTACTCCGACCCTCCCATCCCTGAAAACTACCCCGACTCCCCAGCCCTGAAAACTACCATGACCCCCCAGCCCTGAAACCTTACCCGACCCCCCCAGCCCTGAAAACTACCCCCAACCCATACAAACTACCCCAACCCCCCCAAACCCGGCTCCAGCCCCACTTACAGCACCACGTCTTCTGGCTCTCTTCCTGCTTCCGCCGAGCAGCAGCCAGACCGCGCACTGCCTTAACCACACATATGTGTGGTTAAGGCAAGCGTGGTATCGCTTGGTTGTCAGAACACGCATGGCTGAGCTCGCGTTGTTCAGACTGTTTCCCACAGGGCAGAAATTGCCCGATGGCAAAGCACAGGGAAAGGTTAAAACTTTATTAGACTTTAAAACAATTTAGTAAAAATATTTTAAAGTTATATATTTATGTAAAATAATTGTATAGATTTTTTAAGCATAGAACAAATAAAAAACGTTACAGCACTGTTATCTTAAAAGTATATTAAAAATATTAATGTTTTAATAAGTACTAAAAGTTATGTATGGAATTAATTTTAATTAATTTAAATTATTTTATGAAAAATTTAAAGTTACATTTATTTTTACATTTTAAAAAGTCTTATAAATGTATAATAAAATGTTTATTGTATTTATATTTTATTAACAATAAATAAAATGTATATGTATGTTTTAAAAGTCGAAATATATTCATTTATTTTCTATGGAGGTAAGTGCCCACCTCCATTATTTTCTATAGCAGGGTGTTACCTTTCCAGTGACTATTTTGGGATCTTTATGGCTGTAGTAAATCTAGAAGTAGAGTTTGTGAATAGCAATGGGCTTAGTCTTTTAGGGTGGGTGTTTGTTCTTCTCTGAAACCATCCTTAATCCTCCCTGAGCTCATCCTTATCCCTCCCTAAACTCTTTCCATTTAGTAATAAGTATTCCCATGTTCCAGCCACTTCCATATCCCTCCAACATTTACTACAAAAACATAGATGTAAGTGTACAGAGAAGGGTCTCCGCATGGAGTTTAGTGAATAGCATTTTGTAGCACGTTTAGTAGTCCCCGTGTAGTAACTATTGTGATACTAAACATACGACAAAGTGCAGTTTCTGAATAGAGCCTATTGTATCTCCTTAAGTATCACAGGAGAAATATATTTGCTAAATGGCCAGGGACCTGGCTGCACACAATATTACCTACAAGACAGGGAGCCTCATTTCTAATTCGGTGGAGCAGGAGCACTGGTCTAAATTTACGGTGCTCCTGTCCCAACAAACTCGTGGTTCCTCCTCTCTATTTAGAGTCTGGGAAAGCACTTTGCTAAACTAGGCAAAGCCTTCTCTGGCTCTGGCAGTGCAAACCTCTGAAAGATCCATCATGGCAGAGTGACAGTCATCCTGCCCTGTTGAATGCGGGATGACCCTCACTCATTTTTCCTGCTGTGTCTGCCATATAAGTCATGGCAGACACATTCTGGGAAAACGTATAATGGCTCCCACGTACGGGGGCAAAACTCCCTGTGCTTCAGGGCCAATTGTTTTTTTGCCTAAGGAAAAGAAACTCCCACTTTGAGAGTTTGTTTTATCTAAAGAAAAAACGTTGAAATATGGACACATTAACTATGGTGCCTGCTCTGAAAACCTGCAGTGCTTTGAAGGGGGCCCCACTGTCATGGCTTCTCTGACAGCACAGAGGTCCCAGCCAAGAAGGCCTGGACCTCTAAATAGGGTGCATTATCTTCCACCAGTGTGGCGGAAGACATTGCCTCGGCCCACTGGAAGACAGACGGACCATGCACCAGGGTCTAAGTGATGCCTCAAAGTAATTTTATTTGAAGTTTCTTCTTAAGTATAAATCAATAGGATACATTTTTTGCAGAGGTAATGCTGTCTGACCATTCTAGGCTCAGGATGACATAGATTACATAATTGTGCACGTGTTTTAAACTGCCTGATTAATCTGCTGTATGATCAACATCATCCAAGTGATCCCCACATTCTGAATTTTCCATGAAGGTGTTGGTGGGAAGCACGTGGAGGAAGACAGTTGACAGAGAGCATGGTTGGCTTCTCAAAACGAAGCAACATGAACTTCTGCTTTGTCTACATTTAATCATTGATTTTTGTGTCAAATTCTTTGTGAACCAGAGATCTGGAGTGTATCATGGATTGTCTCAGGGATGTTGCTCTTTTGTATTTCCATGAGGCAATGCATGTTGTTGGCTGATTTCCTTATCCCTCAAAGTCAAGCGATAGGATTTGATTGCTATGTATGACTTTCATTGAGCACCTCTAGTGTGAATACAAGATTTTAAATCCGGTTTCTCACTGCCATAACGTAACAGAAGATGTTACACAATGTTGTTACATTATAAAGAACTTCAAGGCTGCTCTGACAGGTCAGCGCTGGCTCTTTGCTTTGAAGGAGAGCAGAGAGCACACCCCCGGAGTAGAAGGGAAGGCACAAAGGGTGTTGAGGTGGGTGGTGGTACTATTTTTATTGTATTTGGAAAAAGAGAGAAGGTATGTTATATATGGGTCCGTATTACTCCTCTGTCTCTGCGTTGCAGCTGAAAGCCAGGGCAAATGATTTTGGGGGGCCATACATAACATAAAATTATAGACTGGTAAAGCGTGAATAACAGAGATGTTTTGACCTCGTGGTCTAGAGTGACATCATAGACAGCTCAAGATTCACGCTCATTGTCTATTTGATGTCACTCAGTACCCCTTGGTGAAAAACATCTCAGTCATTCACTGTTACCCACCTATAATCCTATAATCCACATACTGTGACTGCTTATGGTGTCAGTCTCAGGAATCTTTGCTAGGAGTATCAAAAATATTTTTTGAAAGAATCAAAAAGTCTGCAGATCTTCGGGGACCGTCACAAGGGATATTAGCAATATCCAAACATACGTTTTTCACTTTGACCAGGTTGTTGCGGCTTGAAGGAAATGACTGGAATCACAGCAGGGAAGCCTCCAATTACAAAAATATTCTCAAAAAAGCAGAAGAAAATGGTGTGGTTTGTCATGTCCAATGCAGCAGAGAGGCAACAGTGAATCAAGGCACTGATAGATCCATAACAATATTCATTGCTTCTTTGAGGTGCACATAAAATATTTTCACATTCAAGTATTTTTTATTTGTAAATACATGGATACAGCGTTAGCATGGCCTGTAAGGAAACCTAGACATTGATAACATGTCTTGGGCCTTTGATAGTTATCGCTGGGCAGAGAGAGTTGCATGTTTGGGTCTGCTGGACCTACAACTTACAATCTGACCAGGTCCAATACCTACTTATGCTTTGGTTCGAATAGTATGACGTTTTTGGGGTAACAAAATGCAAGGTGGTTTTTCCTCCCATTATTATAAATACAATCATTTATTTGGAGAGTAATAGTTAATTGTACCTAGAGGTAATTTTACTTAGAGATACCTGATGTTTGACTAATTGCAGAAAATAGATAGCAAAGTAATACATTGTATGATTTTATTTGTTGTTTAAGACTGTTAAAATGTTACTTCATGAAATTCCTCGCCTTGTATCAAAGCTAAAGACAATATAGCCCACAGCTGGCTTGGACAAGACGAAGCTATATAAGATTATTTTTAAAGTGGCCTAAAATATAGATGATAGAGCAAAATATTATATTGTAACAATATTGATCATGAAATAATAACTAGATAACCTCTCACGTACTGTAATACTCAGTTACATTACTATTCCAATTCTAGTTGAGCAAATTTATTTATTTAAAAAGTTTTGTATAGCGCGAACATGACCCTATCGGGTATCAGAGCGCTTTACGGAAGAGGTGCAACACAAAAGCGGGGAGAGAATTGTGGCAAAGCAACAGCAATATACAGCAGTGGCAACAGGTACGTAAAGACAAAATAATGGAGGGTATCGGAGCCATAACATTGCAAAATAACATAGGTAGTCAGAGGTGCAAAACAAGGAAGGCCGAGACTAAGCTTTTAGCTCAGAGAAGTACTCATAAGTAAAGCTTTCACTTCCCTTTTGAAGGACTCTGTTGATGGAGTCTAATTTTCGTAGGGAGGGAGTTCCAGATTCTCGGGGCAATACCTGAAAAAGCTAGATTGTAAGTTTTCATTTTTTTTTTATTTCTTTGGTTTAAGCAACAAGGTACTGGAGCTCCTGGAGGAGCGGGTACCGCCCGAAAGAACTAGCTTATTTGCAAGGTACAGAGGAGTGTTGAAATGAAGAGCTTTGTGGGTCATGCAGGCAAGTTTTAGTTGTATCCTTGCCTTGAATGGTAGCCAATTCAGAGATTTCAAATCCAGGGCAATGTGGTTGGTTTTCTTGGAGCCTGTGCTGATCCTAGCAGCAGCATTCAGTGACCCCTGAGAGGGGCCAGTCTGTACCTCGGTAGACCACAGAGGGTTGCACTGCCATATTCCAGTCGTGAGATGACTAATGCTTGCACAGCAGATTTGAAGTCATCGGGGGGAAGGAAGGGTTTTAGTTTCCTTAGGATGCTCAATTGAGAGTTTGCTCCTTTGGTAGATGCGCTGATGTGATCTTGCATGTTCAAGTTCTTATCCAGCACTGTTCCCAGGGATCTCATAGTCTATGATGTGTGGTGTGCAGTTGAGAGCGGAGAGATTTTTCATATATTTCTCCATGATGAGGGCTTGCTTGGGCAGTGAGATAAGGAGGAATTCTGTTTTGAGGGCGATCAGTTTGAGATGGTTGAAGGTTAACCAGTTTTGGGTTTTGTGCAGGTTTCCGTTGAGTGTCTTGATATCGCTAGGAGAGGAGATTCTCATGTACAACTGGGTGTCATCCGCATACATGTGATAATGTATGTTAGATGCTTTGAGGATTTCAGTAAGAGGTTCAATGAATAGGTTGAAAAGAGTGGGAGAGAGAGAGGCCCCTTGGGGAACCCCCAGAGTGCAAGGACTGGAATTGGAGAGGGTTTGATTGGTTTTAACTCTCTGAGTTCTGTTATGGAGAAAAGAGGCAAACCATTTTAGTACTGAGCCTGAGAACCCCATCCCATGTTCCAAAAGGTTCAGGAGGTTGTCATGTTTGACAGTGTCAAAAGCTGATGAGAGGTTGAGTAAGATTAAAAGGCAGGATTCGTTCCGGTCAAGCATTGTAAGAGGGTCGTCGACTATATGCGCAATGGCTGTTTCGGTGCTGTGGCCCTGACGAAAGCCCGATTGGAATTGATCCAGCAGTTGGGATTCCTCAATGTGGTTACACAATTGTACCTGAACACATTTCTCAAGGAGTTTTGACAGAGTAGGGATGTTTGTGATTGGTCGAAAGTTATTCAGATCCTCTGGGTCAGATGTAGGTTTTTTGAGAATAGGCAGCACCAGACCGGACTTTAAGCAGTCAGGGATCTCACCTTGAAGAAGGGTGTGTTAGAAGGTGGTTCTGACACTATGGGCCGCCCGGATTTTTCGCTTTTTGAGCACCTATGTGTTGAGTTGTTACTGTGGGAAAGCCTCATAAATTGGGACTCATCCACAGTGAACTCATGATGAAAGAGACTGCATGTGGATTTTACTGGTGTCCCCCTAGCTTGACTAGGCCGCTGCACAGCAGCTGGAGTAAGGGGCACCGGACTGGTTACATGTAGACCCCTGTGTACATCCGTGTGCACACGTGTATGGGCTGCGCAGGGGAGATTCTGGGCGTGCGCAGTCCAGAAGCAGCTACAAAGTGAATGGTGTGGCAGGACTTATGCAGAATTGGGTGGTGACACGGAATAGGCCTTACACGCTAGGAAGGAACATGCCAGGGAAAGTCAGTGTGCTTTACTGTGTTTTTCACTTCATTATTCCCCTATGGGGATGTGGAGCCCATGTGCTAGATTAACTTCCATAAGGCCTACAGATTCCAGACACGCACTAAAGTCCACTGTAGCGGATGTGAAAAGGAGTATTCTGCAGAGTCCCAAGTCATATTTGTACTGCGTTTGGGTCATCCAGAAATGTCATATTTCTCTGAGTCCCTGGCTGGGGTCTGGCCCTGGCAGGTTAGATTAATGACCTTTCTTCCCAGAGCGAAGATCTTCCCTCCAAGGAGAGAAGATAGGTGGAGCTACAGGCTAATCCATCAGCAGCTGTCGCTGGGTGCCAGGCACCAAGCTGAACCAAGGTGAAGGCAGCACTGGGGAAAGGGTCTTGTTTCAGAGACCATGTGGCCAGAGACCCTGGACGCCGCCATTTTGAACAAACCCAGAGGCTGGACAAGGAGGAGGGAGCAGGGGCAGGGAAGTGATGTGTCGCTGTTTGATAGGACAAACAGAGACTTCCTGCCAGCCCCCTACTCAACTTTTAAAAACCACTGGAAGGGGAAGAGAGCCTCTCTGGGGTGTGGTCTGCGGAGGCGGAAGGTGCTGGAGCCTGGCGCAATGGGCAGTTGGAAGGAGGAACCCCTGACTGTCCCCCAGGGCCCTGCCAGCACCAGAAGAGGAGCCCAGGACCAGCGCGCAGAAGCAGAGGCCTCTGCGCAGGGAGAAGAGGCCAAGGAGGGGAGACAGGCGAAAGGCTGGGCGCAGGGAGCCAGTGAAGACAGCTCCCTGCCGAATCCCCCCTCTCAGGAGCCCCGAGGGCGAAGGGGAGTGTTCCCAGTGGCTGGGGCTGGCCACCAGGAGCAAGGAGACGCAAAAATGGGGCAGATCGGACCCCCAGGGGCTGAGATATGGCCCCCAGAAGGTGAGCGACCTTTGACCCCCATGAAGACCGACGACGAAGCGCGTGGGGCTCCGCCGCCGGTCTTGCACGAGCCCCCGGGGTGGGTCAGGTCCCGGGGGCTGCCCCCGGAAGAAGGGAAAGGCGGGGGAGCGCCGTCGCGCCCCCGCGAAGATTTGTCCAAGGGGGCCCAGGAGCCCATCCCCGGGCCCCGAAGTAAAGCCGGGGAGCGCCGTCGCGCTCCCCGTGAAGGTTGTGCCCTCCGGGGCGCCAGGAGCCCACCCTGGCCCCCGGCGAAGAAGGAAAGGCGGGGGAGCGCCATCACGCCCCCGCGAAGATATGCCCGAAAGGGGGGCTTGGGAGCCCATCCCCGGGTCCCGAAGCCAAGCCGTGGAGCGCCGTCGCGCTCCCCGTGAAGATCCGCCCAGGCGGGGCGCCAGGAGCCACCCTGGCCCCCGCTGAAGAGTGCTGCAGGGGGAGCGCCGTCGCGCCCCCCTGAGGAGGTCCGGGGGCCCGGGATCCCATCCCCGGGCCCCGAAGAGGAAGATGCGGGGGCCGGAGGAGCCGGCAGAGAGGTGTGTGCCCGCCGCTGAAGCGGGCGGCCCAAAAATGCCTGGCCAGCTACCGCGGCCGCACGCGAGTGTGCGGGCCGGGCGGGGAGCCGGCGGGGGCAGCCGGGGGTGGGCTCCCCGAGCTGCCCTCCATCGAGTGGCCTTGCGGGGGTCCCGGGTGGGACCGGGGCCCCCCTGGAGAAGCAGCAGGCGGTGCGAGGGGTCCCGGGTGGGACCGGAACCCCGGCAGAGAAAGGAGGGGCCCGGGTGGGACCGGGCCCCTGAAAGCTGGCAAGGCGGCCGGGGGTGGGCTCCCCGTGCCGCAAGACGTACCTGGGGGTCTGGGTGGGACCGGGCCCCCCACCGAGCCTGCAGAGAGGCGGCAAAGCCTTGTTGGACGATAAGTCAAGGGCCAGCTCAGAGGTGATGTTTATGAGCTTTTGTATGTCAGATTTGAGTTTTTGAAGCTCCCAGTTGATTTCCTTAAGTCTAGAGGCATGACAGGGTTGAGGAACATGGGTCTTAGAACAGGAAGGTGAGGAGTCGTTCAAGCGGGTGGGGGTAGGATTGGCACACGAATGGAGACAATATGGAGAGGGGCCAAACCCGGAGAAAGATTTCAGGCAGTGTTGGCCAGATTGGAGCAGCGGGGGGGGGATGATTTGGAGTGGTGAAGGAGCTTGGGCGGCAGGGGAGTTAGGTTCAGTGAATGGAAGTGGGAATGTCTGGTTTGACAGGTATGCGGTGTAGCTAAGGACAAATGTGTGTTGTTCAAGGTAGCAGGGGATGTCAGCAGGTGATTAGGACTATGAAAGGAGACTACTTGGATGTCCTGAGGAATGGGTGAGGGGCTAGAGTCCCTAGAAGATTTGAGAGGATCATTGTGAATCAGGGAATTTTTAAAGACGTCGAAGCTTTCATCAAATATTCCTAGTTTGCGATCAGAGGCTTGAATGAGGATAGTCCCATTATTGTAAATGGATATGGTAGCAGTCGCTCTGAAAGTGGGTGTCGGGGCTGCCGAGAGTCTTAAGCCATGAGGAAATTTCTTAGCAGCGGAGATCCTGAGAAGTGAGTAGAAAGACTTCCTCCACTGGGCTCTTCTTTTGGTATAGAAGATCAGATCGCTTGTAATAGCTCCTTTTTTAGGCAAAAATATGGATCACAGATAAAGGTTTCTGGATTAGATTTAAGCAATCTGTGTTTTAGGGATTTAACTGCGTTATTAGATAGGTTGGGTGGATAATTAATTATGCAACTATTCACACCTAGCCGCTTAAGCCTGGGGACCGGACTGCTCTGTGCGCAGGAGGCCATGATTTATAATGATGGCAGAGAGATCTCTGTAGGAAAGGCTCACGGGGAGGATAGAAGAGCGTGAAGCTTCACTTACTACCAGCGTGTATCTACATGGAGGGAATATGAGGCCAAAGGGAGTGTCGAATTAGTGGAACTTCGAAAGGTAGGAAAACTTACAATGATATAAGATAGCAGCTTATCTTGCTGAGGGAGCAGAGCATCTCCCATAGAGACGCTTGAGTAGTTAGCAAAGTGTCTCTAACCGTTCCATGATGGCCGTATCCTTGGGATAGTGAGGAGCTCTGTGAAAGACCCAAAGCTGTTACAATAGTAGAAGGTGACTTTAATCCTGTTGGCGTGCAGAGAATCCCAGTAGAGTAGCTCGAGAAGTTGGCAGGGATGACCCTAGCCATTCCAAGATGGACGACACATTGGGATACATTTTTTTTTTTTTTTTTTTTTTTTAGCTGTGAGAGTAACCAAGGTTTATACAATAGAGAGGAGGAGAATGAGGAACATCAAAGGAGTTTGTGCATTGATTCCCCAGCCGAAGAGTATTAAATGTGATGAGAACTCAGGTGGACATCATCATAAACCCCCACCTTAAAGGATGGATCTTGTGATTTGAGGAGACATCAGCATTGTGCCATATCGTTCCAAGATGTCCGCCGCATTAGTAAACTGAGGAGCTGGGAGATTAAACTAGGATGGATGCCAGAGTGAGGAGAATCTAAGATGGCCGTATATATACCAGAATGTAGAACAGTGTGAGGCGATTAAAATGGAGGTCAGGGTCAGGAATAATCGCCAACAACTGGAAACGCGGGCCCGCACTGTAGGCGCATCATGTCTCTACTTACACACCGACTGAGCAGAGGTGTTGGGCGGCGGATTTGAGCAATTGAGCATGGGTTTAGCGCAACCGTGTGGTGTGTCGAGTCACAGCTGGTCTGACAGCCCAATCGCTAGCCTGAGCATCTTGCTCAGATGTAGGCTTGCTCTCTCGTGGCACGAAGACCCGGCTCTGAACGAGGAGAAGCAGAAGGGGGCCCCATCCGACCTCAGGTCGAGTCAGGTCAGGCTTGTAGGAGGTAGAAAGGTATAGGCCCAGCCTCTCAGAAAGGCAGCGATGCAGCTCAGCCGAGCTGGATTCGTTGGGGATCTGACCTGGTCCCAGCAGACGGGGCGGGGGCCTCAGCCAACTCCTTGCATCGCCCTTACCTCGTCACGATGACAGTATCAGTGTCGGCGTAGCAGCTCCAGTGAGCTGGCTTCGGTGAAGATCCTCCTTGGTCACAGCGGACGGGGCAGGGGGCACATCCTGCTCCGAGCCTCGCCCTACCCTCGTCCTGGTGTCAGACGCGGATGGGGCGTAGGAACAGCCCTGGTACCAGCGGATGGGGCGGGGGTCTCAGCATGCACCAAACAATGCCCTTAGCTCGCCCGTGTGCTTAACATAGGGGCCCCATCAACCTTGGAACCCGTTGGGAGGGCAGGGTCTAGGAAGTCGCCTCCAGAGCTATCTCGTCACCTGAGGGCCGACTGTCGAGAGTCTCGACACCAGAAGACCTCATCCGACCTTGGATCCCGATCGGAGGGCAGAGGTCTAGGAAGTCGCCACCGGTGCTGTATGGTCTCCGGAGGGTCGACTATCGAACGACCTGACACCAGACGAGGGGCCACCCCAGATCTCAGGTATCTGTCGGCGGGCAGAGGCCTCAGGTGTCAGAGCGTCCTCTTAGGTATAGCTGTCGTGGGGATGGAGGGAGAAACCGAGGCCTGAAGGTGCGAGCCAGCCTCGGGGAGATCCGTGCATTAGTAACCGGCCAGCACTGCATCGATCGTCAGTCGTGGGGCCTGCGATCGTCATGAAGTATCCTCTTCCGTGGTGCCGGAGATCCGAACATAGGAACATCAGCAGTGTGGGGCCGGAGATAGAGGTCAAGGGTATGAATCTTGTTTAAGCAGATAAAAACTTAGCTAGCTCTCATTTCTCAGTTTGATTGTAGATAAGGTTCGATGGGCAGGTTTTCCCAGGGATTTACACCGATGGCGATCCCTTACCCCGGAGCCTTCTGGAAGAGCTCCTTCCCCCCTCGGCCATTTTGATCAGAAGGATTTGATTTGATTCTTCACTGAAGGAAGTTAAGCACGCTGGACCTCATTCAGTCTTTGAATCTGAACCTTGTGTTAGGACCAGTCCTCGCACCCAGGGCTCACAGACCACCTGGGGCCTCGAGGGGCCCCTCGGGGTCCCCTGGAGCTGATCATGGATCACAGGCCCTGGAGCCTCTTATGCCATCAGGTCAGGCTCGAAGCCTCGCTGGGGTCTAGGAACAGAAATGGCAACACACAGAAGGGGATATGAGTGAGCATGACTAACGGCGAATCTAGAAATATCCATGCTTTTATAGGTAGATGTCATTTCATTGGAGATATTTTTGCAGTCAAAATCTTTTACTTGTTTGTATTATATAACAAAGATGTTTGCATGCTCAATGGATGTCATTATCTCACCATGTGTGTAGTTCTGCTTGCTCTGGCGGTCACAGTGCAACCGTTGAGTGAAAATGACCTGCCTTGGCCTATAAACAGAAATTGTACTAATAATTTTTAATTTTAATAGAAGATCACCGGTTTAAGAAGGCTCTTACAAATGGCGCTTGGGCTACACAAATCTGTGTACATTGGCACTGGAAGTAGTGAAAGTGTGCTGCAACCCTTATATCAGAACGTTTTAATGGCCAAGATGTATTTAGGGTTCCTGGACCAGTGAACCACTTGCATATGTCGATGAAATACTTATTCATTCATCATTTACACATCATGCGGATTTTGAAGCTTCCAGACATCTGTAACACTCCAATTTGAACATTATCTCTAGAAATGAAATTCATGGTCACAACTGTGTTCATGAAAGCATTATGGGCGATTAGCACCTACCATTTAAATAAACGTCCAGAAAATACAGATGTTTGTCCGACAACTTTTTGTGATCTGTGAGAGACGGGAGAACTTGCAGGTATCCTATCAAGTGCTTTTAACACTACAAGAAGTACTAAGTCCATAACAGCTTGAAGGTGAGGTACATTATGTCACAGGCATTTTGCAAAATGCATAAAAACATTCCAGTACCTATTGCAGGAAACAAGCTAACTCACCTCCGCCCTCATGTGAGAAAGGTGCCTAACATAAGGCGCTAATAGACTGGGTGAGCATGTTGTCCCGTATGCAACACTTTTGATGATTCATTTATTAAGGTGGTGGAGTGATCGAGCCATCCGCGGCACTGGACCACTCTTCATTCAACACTGCCACCACAGCATCTTCAAAAACTAGATCACTAGGTTCGTGATTGGACCTACTCTTGCCCATCCCTAGCTTCAAAGTGTCACTCATTTGCAGAAGTTCGTTCTCAGTCCATATGACCGAGCTCTGGAACTCTAATTCCTGCAACAATAAGAATAATTGACAACCATATTGCATATTCGGAGAACATTGAACACCTGGTTGTTTGCTTTCACATAACTGCAAAACTATGTCCCATAGGAAGTCCTAGCTCGTCAGGGGGGACCCTATGATGATTGGTTCTTGGTGAGAGAGAAGGAAGTCCTATGCTCAGCAGTTTATTTTGATTGGATGAAAAAGGAAAGAAGGGTTTTCTGACTCCGCATCCTTTATAAAGGATCCCATCCTCTCCTTCTCTGTTTTACTGACATGCCTGCCCATGGCTTTGTCACCCATAGAGAGACTCCAGCCACCCCATGTCTAGTAAATACATGTGGTACCATAAAAGAGGAACCCCCGATGTCTGTATGTGCTTCACAATGGCTATCAGGTTTGGCGGAAGACTTAACATGTCTCATGCGATTTTGGCCGCGAGATGGTTACAACCAATGCTAGAAAGTACTAATCCTTTCAAAGACCTTTCAAAGCTGTCTCTCGCACTCCTATACGTCCAGTTGAATTTACCAAAGCAAAAGTTAAAGCCTGTCACAATATCTGTGGTCAGATCTGTTGAGATAATCTGCAACAGATACAACAATTTGGGCATTGTAGTCATTTTACTGCAGTTTATTGCCCCAGAGTGCAAGAGGGAAAGAATGTTCAACAGCATGAGGTCAGCTTTGATTTGCATAATCACTGTGGCATCATCAACCCTATACCTGGTGAATAATATTTTTGGCAGAAAGTAAAATATCCTGCTCCTTTGATAAACAGGTGTGTAATTATAGAAGAGGGTTGCTAGTGCCTCTTCGAAACATGTGTACTCTCTGATTTATGGTAATTTACCCAATAACCTGATACTACACTACAGTCCCTAGCTATTCGAGTAGTGTGGGAATTGTCATCTGTGGCCCATAGATATGGAGTAAAATCAGATGTGTACATGAATTTATTTTATCTGGCACCTCAGTGCCTGTACCCTTTATCTCAGTGTTTTGTCAAATTCTACAAGAAAATATTTCTATAGTTATGGTGTACAGAAGGGATGGACAGCAGGCATCCCTGCCAAGGACCCAATATAGTCTTAGGATGAAGCAGACACAATCACTTAGTCAATACCGATGCCAACTGAGATTTTCAGACCACTCTAATCAATTTTTCAAACCGGCTCTCGAGTGCATGTCAAACAGAAGTCCCACCACTGTAGAACCATACCTGTAGGTTCATGGGGATCATTTAGTACATTAAAGTGCATCCTCATGTCTGGAATGTCTCCTCAGGATGTAGCCCAACTGGGGCAGTATCTTGTCCAATTTTATCACCAGACTCTTGGTTAAAAGACTGGAATTTTACTTAATTCGTGAGATAGGCCTTCGAGTCACACAAAATTTGAGAAACAGAGTTAACTCAGCCACATCATATATGCAAGAGGAGTTGCTGAGGATTCAGATGCATTACATACCCATTCAAATTTAGGAGCCCTTATCTCAAAGAACTTATTGTGAAAATCTATAGAATTGCCACCTGGGCCAGGTGCCTTCCCCTTCTGCAGACCCTTTAGGGAACCATAATCTATCAGGGAGGCATTCAATGCTGCTCTACCCTGACCCTTCATTATCTGACAGGTCAGTGCTGGCATAGAAACTTTCTCTTGCCAAAGTATGAATAGTTGGTGACTCTAGATATAAATCCCAATAGAACCTTACAAACTGATCAGTCTTATTTTTCATATCATCACTACTGGTCACTCTGGTGTTTGAAGACTGCCAACAATGTTTTCCAGCTATTGCTTTTTTAGAGAATATGTTAATAGCTTTGTGGGTCTATCTATGTCTTAAATATATGTGGAAATAACAAGAGATTTTTTTCCACTTCAGCAGATGTTGCTTCTTTAAAGACAATAATAAACATCTGAAACGTGTCAATTGTCTACTGCAAGCCTGTGCTTGTGTGTTTATGCTGCTTTTATAGAGCTTTGATTATGCCCATTAAAAACCATTTCCTTGGATGTGAAGGTTCTCATCTTATTTGCCCTTAATGAAATACAATTCAGAGACTGTAGGCTGCCAAAGAATCCAAAGAGATTCCCTTAAACGACCCTTAAAGTCCTAAAACTCCTATATGGTGGATTTACTGTGATTCTACAAATTGTGGTAGTCAACAAGTTACAGGTGCTGACAATGCCCAAAACATGTGTCGTAAGAAACCACATGTCTCATTTAGGCCATGAGTCGTGTGAGGGTAGTTGAAAGTACAGTCTGAATTATTTGGGTTAATGGATCTCCACATATCTACTAAATGCAATCTTCAAAGGTCTTGGCAAGCTGGCAGCCAGGATGTGTGTACACGTTAGTAATGGTGATCTGTCTTTGTCGATTCAGGTGCATTTTGAAACAGCCACCAAGCAAGGTCATACGAGTAAGACAGGCCGACTATTAGGCAAGTATCCCATTAAAAACGGAAGGCATATCCTCTATGGGCCATATACACTTCATACCATTGCTTTTTGATCAAAAAGCTCAAATCTCCTTTTTATATTTTGGTTAAAATGAGTCTGCTTCAAAGGGGCATGATTAGCAAACATGATGGACACCCCTCTCTTCCTGGAAAAATATGGTGAGCTGAACATGTGGCTTACTTATTTCCTTCTGAACTTCACTGACTCCGGCAGATAAGTAATGCCCACCCTTAAATCCTTCTCATAGGTAAGGATATGCTTGAGGTTAACATAGCGTGCTATTCCCTTTACATTAAAAAACATTACCTTAAGGAACGTCATATTCACTGACATCATGGTGCATGGCGAAAATATCAACACTCATTACAGTGCAGTTTTCTATATCCAATTCCCCTTCAGGATCCGAGGGCAATATCCTACAGTTTCAGAGGCAGTGTGCTAGGAATGGCAGGATCCCATGAAAGGAACAAAAATGAAAAACCTCTTAGACAGTCTCAAAAGCACCGGTCAATTTCCATCCAGAGCTTGCACGTCCCCCTCCAAATGTCCCAAGCCTCCCCCACACAAATAGCTGCTCTTCTACTATTTGCTGGGTGACCTGATGATTAGTGCAGAACTCAAGTTATGTGCATGTTTATAGATATTCCTGATCTCCATCTTGGTCTCCTTTCTACCAGGGCATGTGTTATCAGTATTATTGTGTACTCGTTACCACCAGTGTTTACCAGGCTTCTCAATATACTCTTCGAATGAAGCAGGTGGACACTGCTCTTCAGTCGCTAGGTGGTTGAGCTACTGCCCCTGGACGTTGTATTCCACAGAAACCACTGACCTCAAGCCTTACCTGTTTTTCACTACTATTTTACTGAGGAGACTTCATGCAGTTATTAAAAGGATGGGTGTGAAGATTTTCCTGCATGGAATTTCAGGACATCATTGTCTTGTCTAAACTGTGGAGTTTTCTTTCGGTATAACCTTATCAATAAGGAGAAACTCCATGGTATCATGCATCAATTGAAATCTCATCCACATCTGTTGCAAGAGAAGATAAAAGGTGCTCAGGAAAGTTAAGTAGTAGCTCTAACTGAGTTAGTCCAATAGTCTCTGTCTCCTGGTGAGCTCTGCTAGGATCACTGACAAAATATCGTAAGCAGAAATATCATGCGGACATAATATAGTGTCAAAAATATCGAGGACCAAAATATCCAGAAGGTAAGTGCAAATAGGTAAGCACAGATTTACTATTTTTAACTCCACATCTATGTACCTTGCAGATATATATATATGGCCAATGTACATATATGTGAAGTTATATATAGTAATACATTGCTTACCTATAGAAACTTGCCTTCACAATGATTTTGTCCTCAATATTCTTGACATGATATTTTGTCCCACGATATTTCTATTTCCGATATTCTGCCTAAACACCCTCTGCTGAGCAGTCATTACACATTCTTAGAATGTACTCTTACTATTTCAGCTCTTTCATCGTCTGACATATTACCTCTTTTGCTGGCAGTGTAGTATATAAACTGTTAGAGGGGTTGGCAGTGGCAGAGTTTCATTAAACAAATTAATGAAGAATCCATCTCGATTGAAAACCACAAAGTCTTTGGGAAGGCCCTTCAGTCACATGTTATTCCACCTTCTTTGAGTTTCCTGATCACCTACCTTGACTGACAGAGCCTGGATCTTGTAAATTGCCACGACTAGGTCATTAGATACCATAAGGTAATTGTCATTCAAATTGTAACTGTGCCGCTCATTATCTTTAATCCTATTACTACTGTATAATAGTATTTTCACATGGATCGCTTCTTACATCAAAACATAGGGCCTCATTACGATGTCGGGAGGAAAGCCTCAGACCAGCAGTCAGAGGTGTTCCGCCCGACATGGTAGGTTTACAGTCCGACCGCCGTATTAGGATGACGGCGGTCGGAGTTAAACCTGTGGTGGGATTCTGATGTGGTCCCAACGGGCTCAAGGAGCCCGCCGGTGCGTCAGAAAAACAGCATAATCCCTTAATGTCGGCGGTTCCGCCATCGGGATTATGATGTCGGTTTCTGATAGCCATTCCATGTCGGCCTTTCTGACATGGAAAGGCTGTCGGAGAGCAACATTGGGGCGCCCCTTCCCCCCGGCCCTCCACAATGGGGCCTGGGGGCCACCTATGTTGTCCCCCTAAACCTCCCTGTACCATGTGGCAGACACCGCATGGTGCCTGCCACATGGTGCAGGGATGTTCACAAACATCCATTTTTCAAAGGAAGCTTGTGCTGCGGGCCTTTTCTGCCTGCCGCACAAGCTTCTCTTGGAAAATGGATGTTTGTGACCGCCCTATAGGCAGTCGCATCGTAATCATGCGGTCAGAACCGCCAACCTAAGATCGGGCAGTTCCAAACCACAATGGTGTCCCCCGAGATCGTAATCAGGCCATAGTGTTTTATTTAGATCTTTTACACTTTCACCATGTTCTGGATTTCAGACAACATAGCAGACAGTTTTTGTTAGAGTGAGAAGTTGCCTTTTGTGCATGACTTTCCATACTGCTCTGTGCAGTTGTTTGTAATTGGGATCTGGCCATGGTGCTCACACCAGAATCCAGTAGTAATTTAAGTGTCCTAGGTTCTTATGGGGGACACCCTGTATCCTCTGCACTTCCATGTCCTATGAACTGAATCATGTCCCAAAGGGCATCATGGTTTATGAATCCTCCTCAGTTATACTTTCCCTCAGTACCCTAAGTGTGTGGTAGTTGTTTGTAATGGAGGGCCAATGCACAGGAAAATCATTGTGCAGTGTATTAATGGGTCATTGAGCAAAGGGTAATGTCCCTCCAGAGCTCAGTGTTTCCAGGTCCAGTGTTGGATGCTGAAGGGAGCAGGCTGGCATACTGTGGAACTTGGGTTACACTTAGAATGTTGCATGTTCAGTGAAGATTATTTTTCAGCTAAGAACCTCAGGGTTTCTGTAGATGTGACTAGAAACACCCTTAGTGTCTGCTACAGGGGAATAATTACCATTTAAAACACACATTTTGTGTATTTTCTCACAAAAATGGTTTTGCAGAAAAATGCTACCACAACACATTTTTTTGCAAGAATTTTCACCGGCACTTAAAGTTTTGCAATGGTGGCAAACTTTGCAATGTTGTCGAAATGCAAAGTTTGGCAACTTCGCAAAACGTTGCAGACAAACTTACCTTTTGACTCACCCATTTGCAGTAAACAGAGAAATCAGATTTTCCATTGTGCATGAATAGTAGTTGTAAGGATAAATATGCTGTGAGTTCATCTTGTCATATCTGGTTGTTTCATTGTAAACAGTTTTATATTTATTGCTATTTCCCAACTAATCGCTGAATTTATGTTTAGCATAACAGGGGCACAAAAATTTAAGCTGTGTGACTTTTGTCCCAGTTTTCAGATTTTTTTCTGTTTTATCAGAAGATTCGCTATGCCAGATAAGGTTTCTAAATGCCAAAAAACCACTGGTGCAGACGTTGCCCACCTAATTATTGATGCCCATAACTTTGATATAGAGCTGGATAAGCCTTTTCTCTTTGCATCCATTTTTTGTATTGAACACTAATTTCAGTGATTAAACTTCCAGTACAAGCAGGTCTCCGTGAACTACTATTTCTGAAAACATCTAGAAAACTGCATAAAAAAAACTGTCTGGCAGTTGAAACAAACCAACACAGAAGAAAAATGGAAACACATCTATGCTCTGCTAGCACCCAATAAGAACAGGGAGTTTTGGAGCTATGTTAATGGTCTAAATGGTGGAAGCCACATCCATAATGCTGTACCTGCTAACAAATGGGCAGCCCACGCAACAAGGCTATATGTCGACCAAGACAAACCCATGGCAAAAACCATGGACCTAGAAGGCAATTACCCCGACGAGAATGAGGCAGAGGACCTTGCCCCAACAGAAACCACCCTCAAGGGAATCAGGAAGGATGGGGCTCCTGGGCCTAATGGGCCACCAGGCAGCATCTTCAATGAAGATCGAGATTTTTGGGCCACCTATATGCATAGCCTATTTAACCACTGCTACAATACCTCAGCAGTACCGGACTCGTGGAAAGGTTCCATCTTGCAACCCATCTATAAAAAAGGGGATGCTTCACAGCCGGAGAACTATAGACTGATCGCATTATTGGACGTCGATGGGAAGGCATTTGCAAAAGTGCTCTTGAAAGAGCTAGAGGTATGGATAACAAAAAATCAAATCATACCGCAATACCAAACAGGATTTCGGCCGAACTCATCGACAATGCCATCGCGCTATCATATCTGGCAACAAAGGCCACAAGGGTCGCCACCCCTCCACTATATGCATGTTTTGTCGACTACAGTGCCGCCTTCGATGGCATTGACCGCAACATACTGTGGGCAAAACTCGCAAAGTGGGGCATTCCGAGGAAACTCCTGGCTGCCATCATGTCACTCCATACCGGCACTTGGGTCCGTACCAAGCTCACACAGACATGTGCAACAGCCTAGATCTACACGAACAAGGGACTAAAACAGGGTTGTGTGATCGTACCCACACTGTTTAACTTATATACTGCGGATCTGGGAGAAGCACTTCTAAAAACCAACATCTTTCCGCCCAAACTGGGCCATCTTAGACTTCCGATCATGCAGTATGCGGATGACCTTGTTCTATTGGATCAAACTAGAATAGGCATGAAAAGGGCATTGGAGACATTACACCTTTACAATATGGAAAACAAACTCCAAGCCAATGCAACTAAAACTAAGGTGCTGGTCTTTGGCCACAAACCAAAAAAATCACTACTGGGTTGGCATCTCAGCCCGTTAAGAATTGCTAATGCCAATAAGTATACTTATTTGGGAGTACAATTCTCAGACACTGGCAGAACAACACTGCAGGCCAAAGCACTTGAGGCAAAAGCGGCTAAGGTTACACATGTCTTATGTAAATTAAATCATAAGCTACTAAGCCACTCAACGGATGGCATTCGACGAGTAATGCAAGCCAAGCTAATTCCAACACTGAGCTATGGCCATCTTGCTTTCCCTGGCTTGTTGACCGACAAATTGGAGCGCCTGCACACCATGGCTTTTAGAAAGGTATTTAAGCTTCCATACTCAACAAGGCGCACACTGATTCACCTAGAGTTCAATATTCCAGCAATGGATATAGAATGTAAAAAAGACATAGTTAAATTTTACCATCATGTGATTAAGGCAGGTCCGGGTACAATCAGGGAAGCACTACAAATAGTCTTCACCGATAACACTAGTCGCTGGGCAAGGTACCTCTTGATGGCCAACAAGACATTGGGTCTGCCAGCTGATCTCCTAACGGACACACAATTAACAATGGCCGGCCTAAAAAAACCTGCTAAAAAAGCAGGGAAAGATCACCTCAAGACAACAGGAACTCGAACGGATCAGATCTATTCGTGGCGCAGAGGGCCTTGTCTACTCACACGAAGCTATCTCATGTCAACCATACCTGAAAGCAGGATTGGGAAGGCAAGCACTACAGAATGTACTGAGGACTAGGCTCCTAACATTACCAATACAGGATTACAGGGCTCACTGGAAAAATACACCATCAAGAAGCAGTGGATGTCGACTGTGCCAATATCATATAGAATCTGCTGAGCACGTTATCTGCTGCTGTCCAGTTCTGTTAAGCCTGAGGCGCCTATATTTAAGAACTATGTTCATTCAAAATGGCGTAAGATCATGCAAGGAGGCTCTAATGTTCATCTACACCACTACAGTGCCGATGGAGCTCGCACGAATTGGGAATTTCTATGCGGTAGCTGGAATGACTCTACGATCAACGCAAGAACTGATGATGACAGCAAAATAATACACGAGCCACAGATTACCAACTGTGGCAGCAACCTTGGCATTACGACTCTGTACTTCGCCCATTCGCACTATTATTCATTATTTAACACTGTATAGATTACTTTGGGAGGTGCACTGTCCCTCAACTTATCCCACATGCCTATGCATATAAAAAACACATCCATGCTTCTATGACACTCTCCCGCATGCTCACGCACTCACGCCTCTCAGTCCTATTCGGTGACGTCGCTCTGTCTTCTTTTTACGTCCTTTAATTGTTCACTCACGGCTCACATATGTTCCATTCCATCCGTCCGCCTGGGCACAAAATAATCACACTTATGCCTGCATGACATCCATTGCACGTTTGCACATCTACGCTCCCATGCCTTTCAGTCTCGCTCCTTTTTTCTGCTGCATTTCTTTTCCATTTTTAGATGTTTTTATAACTTTTTAGACCTTTTAACCAATCAAATGTACTTATTTATGATGTAATATGTATTGTATTTGTAAATGATTTTAGGTAATTATACAATAAAGAATTACTTACTTACTTACTATTTCTTAACTAAGGAGCAATTAAAACTTGCATTTAATGAGATTAGGTGCACCCAATGTATAATAGAAGTGATATTTCTGAGGTACAGACTGATGGATGGACCAGGAACATGGTCTTGGTCTTTGCTTGAGAGTGCTAGAAGTCTGGCCAGGATACCCTGATTTGGGGTGGGACCATCACAAATGTCTCCTTCAGCTGGATGTATGTGGTGATGGTGCACTCAATGACTGTTGGCAAATTGCTAGTTTTCACGTTTAATTAAGCAACTACTATATAAGGGTCTGCTCTTGCCTCTTGAGGTGGGTGGATGGTGTTTGCAGTCACAGGCCCAGATTTATAAACTGTTTGTGCTGGGTATGTGTCACAAACGTGACGCAAACCAGAGCAAAATGATTTTTTAAATTTACTATCCAGCTCAAAACTTGTTTTGCGCTGGAATAACGCAAAGAAGAGCTTTACGCTGCTTTGTGTTACTCTGCATCAAGGGGGCATTCCTTGGGTGGTACATGGGCGTTCCCATGCAACCACCCATAGGTTCTGACACGAAATCCTATCTACTAACAATAGTACACAGGGTTTTGCACCACAAAATAATGCCACTTTGGTGGAGGCATAAAAAAGGAGAAATGCTTTTATTTCTACTACATTTTCTTCCTTTTATATGTGCTGCACTGTACAGCACACTTCAGAAGTGGGAATAGTTTTAAAGCTATCTAGGCATGGTATTTTGCAATGGAACGTGAGCCTTCCAGTACGAAACCTATGCTAGACTCACGCAGACACTTTTGCGCTAAGGTGCAAAAGTGTGTCCGCGGCACTCAGCAGCCTGATTGTGCACCGACTAGGAATCTCAGTAGATATGGTGCTCTCCTGCTTCCTCCCTCTCACAAAATGCTGCGCAGCAACTTTGGGTGCAGCGCTGCGTTGTGTGAGAGATTTGTAAATCTGGGCCTTGGAGGTGGAAGCTGCTCCCTAAGTTCGCGTTTACCATAGACAAACAAGTCAGAGATTTTGAGATGGTTTGTTGTGGCTAATCAGACTAATCCTTGGCCTAAGCACAGATGACAGGACCATCACCCTGTCAGCCATTACATTCTGGTCAAGATGCAGAAAAATAACTTCTCAATGCTGTAGTGCTTTCACTTGTCTGACCGCACTTATAGGAGTTCCCTTTTCCTAAACACTCTGTGCTTCCAATCCCTCTGCCACTACATAGGATTGACAATAGGTTGTGGTAGTTGTTCTTTGTCTTTTGCCACACCCTCCTTTGCTGTGCAACGGGGACAGCTCTTAGGGTTTCCTGCAGTCCTTCTCCCCACCACCCTCACTGGGGTTCTCCGTAGCAGTTAAATCCACCTCCACTATCCGCAGGACATCTCACGCCTATCGATACTGCCCCATTGAGGCACCATGAATGGTAGCAGGGTGGAAGGTGGCCACATTGGTTTCAGCAGCCACTGTCACAATTGGTAGGGGGGCACTACATGACTTGTGGGCACACTGAGGCTTCATCGTGTGATGGCCTTGCACTGACCTCTTGAGGTAGGTCATACATAGGGAATTTAGAGCATCAATCCCCTTTCGGGGTCTGAATGGTGATCCTGTCCATGGATGAAAATGTCTTGGGCATGAACGAAGTCTAAGGTTAACGAAAAACACTTGATTATCTCACTCAGGGCCTCATGTACTAAAGTTGTTTATGGTTGCATAGCCTGTGAATCAGACTTTGTGACTGCAAAACTTCTTTTCACAATGTACAAAATCCCCTTCATGAGTTGGAAAAGTTTTTCCAAATTGTAAAAGTGGTTTTGCAACCGCTTTCGAATCGCAAACAGGAAGGTGCGTGAAAGAGGCACTCCCCTTATTTTTACGAGTCGCAAAGGAGTATGTCAGTAGTTTGTGTCTTCAGTTGCTGTCGCAAACCATAAAAAAATTACTACCTCTCAAGTTGGGGTAGTAAATGATCGTTAAGGGGAACCTGTCTTGGTGGGGCAGCTTCTCCTTTTGGGAATCGTGTTATGGCAATTGCTATCGAATTTACTGAATACGGGCTGCTTTTAGAAAAAGAAAAATGTTTCCCATTTGGGAAAGCAACTGCAGAAATGGTTAGTGTGTTGTCCCCTGCAAGCCACCATCCATGCATCTGAGGCCATTCACAGCGGGTCACAAAATGTAACCAGTCCTAATTTATATTTATTTGGCTTTTTGTATTGCGAACCCTGAGAATGGGCAATTTGCAATGAGATCTATTAGCACATAGGTTGCACTGCAAATTACATCTCTGTTCACAAGCCAGTCACTATGAAATTTGCACTGGATAGTTCATCAGGCCCAAAGCTCTCCAAAAAGTGGAACATTATCATAAAATCGCTAGGATCCTGCAGCGCAGATATGTGCTGGTATACACATCAGATATGTGAGGTGATGGGGCGGAGAAGGGAGCTGAGTAAAAAGCATTAATCATGGTCAGTGGACTTATATCTTGATAAATAATGATGCAATTCCTTAATTGGTATAGACAGATTCTCTGGCTCGATGTGTTGCCTTTCAAAATAGAGGATAGTGCATAGTGTGGTATACACTACACTTGGCTATGAAGAGACAGCAAACAGGACATTGTTCTGTTAACATTGCCACTTTCATCACCTTCTACCCAATCCCTTGCAATAATGGCGCACAAAGCGAGCCATGGAAAGTAACTGGTGTGCAGCACGTTTCCATGTACTGTGGTTCCTGAAAGCAGGGTAGAGGCTTTGTTCTTCCTGGTATTGCTTTCTAATAAACAACATGTGAGGGGTGTGGTGGCACTTTACGGTAAAGTTAAAAGATATATGTATGATGCTAGACCACCAGTACTGCCAAATGCAGTTTTGAACGTGTTTAGGGATCCTGTGACAGGAGCCAGTTATCGTTGCCCAATTGCCAAAAACTGAGCTAAGGGATGTAATTCACTCTATGCACTGCTAATGGGTCTTATTGCCAATCACTTAGTACCAGAGTCAAACCCTGGACAGCATTTGGTTTTGCCATTCCTCACTACTGTTTCACAGGATATAAAAATAGCCCAGAAGTGTTGCTTTTTAGAATTATGGAACAACCTCAAGGAGATCCTGAAATGGTCTTCTGTGCTGGGAACAGAGTTAATAAAGTAATCTGTACCATAGCAAAATATGTATAGAGGAGAGGTGTGGTGGAGCGGCTGATATGTGGGGCTCGCGGTTCGATCGCCGGTGGCAGCTCAGCTCAGCACCATGTGACTCTGGGCAATAGCTCACTTAATCTCCCTGATGGCACCCAGCACCTGGATACCCTTAGGGGTGATAAGTCGCGCTTTACAAATATGGAATTTAGATTTTTTTTATGTATATAAAACAATTTCAAGAAATTCAAAATAGCCTATTCCAGTTTCCTATTCTTGGGATACATCCTTTCAAGTTACAGTAGAGTGTAGGTACCTGATGTTTTGGAGAACATGCCCCATCTAATACTCAGTTGAAACTCCCATCCCGTATGGGGTTCCTGACTTTCAGTGGCACTTATTTGCCATGGGACGTGGCTGCTGCGAAGCAAATGAGTGATTAGAAAGCAAACACATTGCTTCACCATGCTGGTCTACATCTGTGCATTGTTCATTCGGTCGTGGTAGTCGAGTTGCACCTATATATTCAGATCTATTTCCTATAGCTTTGGTACTTTTACAGGTATTATGAATTTCGTAACTGACACACATTATGTGTACGTTGTGGCTATGGTTTCTTTCCACACAAAGGCACTACCATTGTCACAACTCCTGAGACAATGCTATCTCTATTGATTAATAAAACGCCAAGGTTATTGCAGTGTTGACAAACAAAGAATGTTGTTTTGACTTCTAGCACAGATTACTGGTCAACACACTGTGGAGAGACAGCAGTAGAAATGCCATCACTTTAAAAAACATGTCATGCTTTGTTCCTTGCAGACATGCTGTGTACAGCCCTTGGTGGATCCAGTCTAAAATGAGTAAAGAAACAAATGAAGCTCATCGCTGGATTTCTAACATCGGGGCAGTTTGTGCAGCTATTTCATCCATTTTAGGATCTGTGGTTTCCTGCATAGTCAGTGGATTTACTCCTGTGGTGAGGATGTCATTGATGATGTTTCCAATGATGCCTTTTGAGATTTCATTAGTGATGTCATCAATGATGTAATTTAACATGTCATGAGTTAAGTAATATGTGAGGTCACACGCAATGCATGGCAGGGGCACAAGCTATAGTTAGCTCATTGAGCTATACCTCGTGAAATTCGGAGATTTTTCGACTGAGTACTGGCCACATGGCCATCAGAGATTTGGCCATGTGTCCTAGTGCCTTATTTAGAGTGGGCAGACACACGACCAGTTTTCACTGGCCACCATTGCGATGAAAAACACGGTGATAAGGGGCAGTGAAAACCTTTACATGACCCCCACAGCATGGAAAAATGCTCGCATTGGGGGGGGTCCTTTTTTATTTTATGAAAGAAAATAAAAATAAGTTGTGACAGCTCTGTCAGCCATCAAACTTACAATGCATTTTCAGGAAGCGCCGTGACGGCAATTCCTGGAAATGCAAGAAATGTTTGCAAGGGCAGAGGACATCTCTAAATATGGCAGGAGTTAAGTACTCTGCCATGGCAACAGTAATTACTCCATCCGCCAAGATTTAAATCAACCCCTAAGTCTCTCTTATTATAGCTCTTTGCTTTTAGGTTGGACCTATACCACTAAATTCGGCCTTTAATGGCCAGATAGCCTGCTATGGTGGCCTATAGGGATATATTAACATAAAGGACACACATGATAAACAACATAATTTTTTTTCTATCTTGTAACCAAGAAAGGTGGTTCTAATAAGAAAATTGTTTTAAACATTTTTACTGTAATGTTTTACTTTTCTAGGCGTTCAAATCTAGATCTCCTAAACTAGCTCTAATACAGTACAAGCAGAGGTAATAGGATTTCTTAAAGTTCTTTGTTAACTTGTCCTTGAATGTTAGACAAGTGTCATTATATTCAGTCCAACCTGTATAATGACCTGATGTAATGTTCTCTCATTCATGAAAAATGATGTCAACAGTGGTGTAGGTTTTCCTATATCTAGATATCTGACCATGTTTAAAATTGGTAATGTCAGTATTTACATTAGTGCCATTTGGTCTGCTTCTTTGTAGCATTAGAATGACATATTTTCTATTATCCCTAACAACTAAACTTGTAAGTACTTCTGCTCTACAGTTTACACATGAGTTGTTTTGCACAGTTTTTTTCAAGAACTTATCAAATTACACTGATTTTCAATCTGGAGCCATATTACGGAAAGTGGGCAGTGAGCACAACGGACATGTGCGCCCACTTTATGCATTCCTGCATTCCTGGGGCACTTTGGTAATACAGAAGGGGCCGCAGATGATTGTGCAGCCCCTTCTGTAATACTGATAGCGCTGGTGCAGATGTAGGGCCAGCGCTATCATAAGAGGGCGCCCCATGTTACAGTCGCGGGCGCAGAGGCAAACATGCCCTTAGGAGGCCCGCTGAAAGTGCGCCACAAAAATGCGCCACTGTCAATCGCCCCGAGGGCTGCTCTCTTGAGGGATGAAAGTGGATCCCATGGACCGCCCCCACCCCCCCATCTCCCTACAGGCAGGTGCAGTCACTCACTGGAAAAGTGTGCCCTATTTGTAATAAAGGCCCTAGTATGGTTAAATACACAAATCACTCTGAACCAATGTCTGTTCTCGACGAATGATGACCACTCACAAATTCATGATCCCAGGAATAGCTCATTCCAAAAAATTCATCAATTGAAATACTTTCATTTTCTAGAATACGAAGAACTCCCATGAGAAATTCCTGAACATCCTCTTGAGAGTTTAGAGTAAATTGAGTTCTAACTGTGCACAAGTTGACTGTGTCGGGAATACCCGTCGCAAAATGGGACGCATCTTTGTTAGCTTGAACTGTCCTCAGCAGAATTGATAATTCTCTACAAGGTGGCTTATCTTTGTTCTCCTCAATTGTGCGAATAGGTGGCATAAACGGAAAAATAACATTTACAATTACATTACAGTAGCAGTTTACTCCAGATAAATTAGAAAATTGAGATGCTGGAAGAGCGTTTACTTCTTCCACTTTCAGCTTTTTCTGTTGATACTGCTTTGCCTATCTGACTTTTATGACTTTCTTATCTGCTGTGCTTTTCTCAAACTTCGGTTTGTTAAAGAATGTAACATTTTGAGGATTTGAGTATTGACCCAGATAAGGAGCATACACATTTCTCAATTGATTGTACTCTCTGCTTCATGAGATGTCTACATTTAGTTTGCTGTTAGCCAAATCAAGGAAGCACACTCCAGAAACTGACCTAACTCGTTACAGTGCAACATAACACATTTCTTCCTTAAAAACATTCTGGCCTATATTTCAAACGCTTTCAAACCTAACACTTGTGGTTTATGTATGGTGACAGCATAAGCTAAACGCACACATACCTATCTTTCACCAAGTGACCAGGCTACGCCCCTGCATGAGGCACACAGTTTGTTTGCAACTTTTCAGGAGCTCCTCTATTACACTGGAATGTGATTTTTTTTTATCTGGAAAGAGAATAACTAATAAATAGAACACATTTGGAGAGTTGTTTTAGCTTATTGACTTACTACACCTATTTTAATGTCTCTCAGCATGCTGCCATACTTCACATCTTCACATCTGCACCTGTCTCATGTTCCTAGTTAATTCAGCGTATGGGAACTGTAGCCATATATTGACATTTTCAATACTGCCTGAAGAGTTCCTTGTTTGCAGTTTGTTTAAAACTGGCTAACCTTTTACAGGGGTCAGCTGAAGGTCACCAAAGACTATAACATCTTTACTTCCAAATAGCACATCATAGTTTGTTCTGCGAATGCTCTGCAATCTCAGCTGAATGGTTAGCATCAAATTTGAGACCATGCTAACCTCATCAATAATGAGGACCTTCAATTTCTCAAAAACCCTATGAAATCTGTTTATTTTCATTATTGAATTTCTTCTCACAATATTGATACACTTCCATTAGTTCTTATTGCCTTTATACATTATTTTTCTGCATATATTTGAGTAATACTTTTCAGGAATTTTGGACTAGACAATATCATGAGTTTCTATATTACTATATTAGACTCTTCTGATTGCAGGTGAGGTCAGGGAGTTGGTCCCATCAGATTCAATATTTTATTACTAATAAACAGAATTATAACTTAAAGTTTAACAAATGCTCGATCAGTACATTCCCTCTTCCAAATCACTGGCCGTCTGTCTTCCAGCTCGATCTTTTCATTTCACATTCTTTGGTCCTTTGCCTCAGTCAATTCCACTACTTTTTTCCCAGTTACGTCTTCATTTTATTGTCTCTTTGTATCATGTGCAGGGTGTTGAAAGGCCATAAGTATATCACTCCACCCCTCTGCCAGTGGATACTTCCTCCTGTCCTTCCGGTCTTCCCTTTGAAGCAGGATGTGTTCACTTTAAGTCCACTTACTGCCATCTTGTTTCTAGTGTGCTATCGATGGCATCCCTCCTGCTTTCCTGTACATCACTGTGCATCTTTTGGCTAATATAAGGGCTAAATCTATGAACCTCTGGCTAATTCTTTTTGGTTTAGTTCTAGGTGATAGTCCCAATATACAAACCTCCGGGTTGCAATGCAGATCTCTGGCAGTCACCCTGTTCAATGCGTTCATAAGCTGTTCCCAATAATCTGTCAACTCTCTACATGTCAAAATCATGCTTGAGAAGTCTACATCTTGTTTACTACATCTGGAGCAGCACTGTGTGGTCTTTCCAAGCATATGATTCACTCTTTTGGGAGTTAAATATGTAGCATGTAAATGATTACATTGGATGTATTAAGATCGGGCATTCCTTGAGACTTTTTGCGTGTACTCCTTCATTCTCTCCCACTCTTTATCCAAAAGCACTCTATGAATACAAGATTCCCATCTGCTTTTAACAGCCGCAAGGTAATTTTTAGTCATATGTATTGAAGATTTATTAAACCAGGAGATTAATCTACTTCCTGATCCCATTGCGAAGAGAAGGGAAACAGGGGCACATATATCAAAGGTAGGAATTGCGAGTCCTTAATAGCGATTATTAAGGAATCGCTATTAAGGAGTCACAATTACCTATGCATGTAGGTTTCGCAAAAGAAATTGCGATTCCTACATATTTCTTAATAGCGAATCGCAAATTGCGATTCGCTATTAAGGAATGGCTTCCCATTCATTCCTATGGGCCTAGAGGCCCATAGGAATGAATAGGATTGCATTCGCAATTTGCAAATACCAAATAGGTACGCGCAAATTGTGCATGCAATTTCAAGGGTGCAAGGGGGCCAAAAGGCCACCCTGATGCACCCCCAAAAAAGGTAAGTATATCGCAATTTGCGATTCCCTAACTGCATTCGCAAAATAGATAATCACAAAATTTGCGATTACCTATTTTGCTAATTGCTTTTGGGTTGATGCATCCCAAATGGCAAAATACTGGTCGCAAAGGGGCTGATTCTGCTAATCGGCCTTGCGACCGGTATTTTGCTTGATGCATGTGGCGCACAGTTTTGTGGGGTACTAGCTCTGTCCCTCTAGTTTTACAAGCTTCCCTCCTTAGTTTACCATGCAGCAGGAATTGTGTTGGTAGTAACCCTAATTCATCCGCCATTTCTTCCATAGTTAACAATTGTCCCTCTTTGAAACAATCACCTATCGTCAGCGGGGCCATACCTTTTACGTTCTAGGTGATAAGGGCGTATTTAGCTGTACGTGGTATGTCACATATGTGGTTCCCTCATCCCTGCCCCTTCCACCTGGGAGCATCCTTTTCCATGTTCCATCTAAGATCCAGACAAGTAGTCTTAGATTCATGATCAGTTTAAAGGCAATGTCTGTTGTCAGCAATCTAAGCATTTAAAATCAAAAACATTTCCCAACTACCCATCTTCAGGGCCAATGGCAAACAACCATCCACCTAATAACACATAAACTCACAACTCAGGGCATAGTGCTCCTTTTCTCTGGTGTATTAGGAAGAGTCATGGTTTGTTGCAGAACCTTCTATCTATTCCAGTTCCCTGCCTGGCCAGCCATATTCAATTTCACTTATTCACTAGCAGGTATCACGCGTCAGTCCTGAGACACAGTCATAGCATCCGTGATCAGTACTGAGGCGATCACCTCTCACTCCCTTCTCCGGTGCCTTAATCTCATAATGTCTCCATAGTTCTAGAGTAATCACCCACCTGCCCCACAATAGCCATAAAGTACCATTCGTGGTCTCATCAGATATTATAAATCATCTGTTGTACGAGGGGCGATATCTAAGGTGGGTTCTCCCTCATAGCCCTGTATAACTCCTCCAGTGTCTTCCCCAAATGCCTCCGGTAACTCAGTGTCCACCTATCTTTTGCTTTGTTCTCCCAGCACCATTGCCGCCTGCCAGTGCCGCTGCTCAGCTGTCTTTGGCCTGTACCATTGTGGGTTTCTTAGTGCTCCTGCGACAATTCCGGGGGTACTCACGTCCACTTTACTGAAGTCCTTGTATCACCATGATTTCCTTCCCTCTCTTCTTTATAGGTAGCTAACCAAATCCAGGCATCTGCAGGATCTTTAAAGAAATTGTTTTCCCATCCAACATTACCTTGAATCGAGCCGGGTGGAGCAGTATGTATTGAAGACCTTCTTAACTTCGATGAAGGATGCTCTCATTCTTTGTACCACTGGGTATAGTCTGGGAAAAGTGTTACTTAATGTTTGCCAAATACAAAATGTCCAGCCTGCCAGGCTTTCTGAATCAGGATATCTCAATCCTTATAGTGGAGGAGCCATGCCACAACTGGTCTAGGGGGAGCACCCGGTGGAAGTTGATGTATGGCAACTCGATGCACCCTGTCTAGTGTGAAACTGAAGACAGTGCTTGGGGAGCTACTGCCTCACTCAGCTAGTAATGCTATCATGTTTGTGTTCTCCTCATCTTCTGGCAGCCCAATGATGTGTACAATAGTTCTTCTGTTGAGACCTTCTGCGTCATCCACTATGTTTTTGAATAGTCAGTCAGAGCCATCATCTTCTCATCCAGATTCTCAACCACTGGGGACAACTCAGTTAGATTCGCTTCTCGTGTGTTTATTTTTTCAGACTGTTTTCTGATCTTCCCACAACATACCTTTGTCAATCATTACTCCATCTATCTTGGTTTCCAGCTGTTGGAAAGTGGATTATTAGTAGGGGCAAATGTATATCTGCCACTGGCAATAAGGCCACTAACAGTATAGGGCTCAGAATAGGTCTTAGAAAACTATTACTATGCTAAACTCTTGGTAGCTTGGCTGCGAGCAGGCAGGCTTAACTTCAAAGACAGGTATGTAAAGCATTTTAAAAAACACCATTTCAGTAAATAATTACAACACAATACAAAATAAAAATCCAACACCAATTTGTAAAAATGGGAAATATTTTTATCAAATCCAATGTAGGGAACCGGAGATATGAATTTTCAAAGATTTAGCATTTTCTAGCACATAGAAACCTATAGCGCCTTATCGGGACATCTGGTCGGGATAGACTGGGTCAAAGTCAAAGTTTCAGGCCGACCGCGATGGAGCCCTGGTCGGCTACCCCTCGCGGTAGGTCTGGGTCAAAGTTTTTACCTTCGGACTTAGAAACTTCTCTGGAGCTTTTCTTCCTGGGGTCTCTCGAAGCTCTCAGCCAGTCCAGATTCAGTGAGGGTTCGCCGGATTGCCTTGCGACGAGCTCCCGGTCAAAATTATGGAAGTCCGACCTCTTGAGCGTTCCAGCGGGACAAACCAAGAATCCAGGCCGACACGTGGTTGAAGGAAGGCAGCTTGGCTTTCGCGGTTACTCCCGGTCACCTTTTCTTCGTTCGGACTTCGAAACTTTTACAGAGCTTTTTCTCGCGGGTCCCTCGATGCTCTTCACCAGGCCGAAATTCAGTGAGGATTCGCCAGCCTCGGATTTCGACTACTCCCAGTCAAACTCTGGAAGTAGGACCCACGGAACTTTTCAGCGGGGCAAACCTGGACGGCAGGCCGACTCGCGGTTGAAGGCAGGCGGCTTGGCTGGCCAGGTTGAGCCGGTCCCCTTATGGAGCTTTTTTCCAAAGTTGCTCCAAAGTTCTCCAAACTTCTGGAACTTCTTCCTGAAGTTCCCCAAAGGGTCTAAAACTCACTCCAAGGGTCTGGAAGCTCCAAGATAGTCCTTGAAAGTTGAGGACTTCAGTTCCCACAATCCACTTGGACAAAACATTTACAAATCCACTGGTAGTTCTCCAGGTTGAGGATTCTTGGTGGTGATGTTCCAGGTGAGCTCTGTTAACCTGCAGCTTGCAGGGAGTCCACTCTTTAGTCCTTTTTACTGCAAGGTAATCCACAGGCTGTAGTTTCAGAAGGTGCAGAAGGTGCAGTCTTCAGAGTGCAGGCCTTAGGAAATGCATATCAAACTTCCAGCATGGCCCGTCTTGCTTTCTTAAGTTTCAAGCAGCAGATCTGAGGGACTCTGCCCTTCTCAGATACTTATTCCAACTTCTCTGGGTCAAGCAGGAGGTCACTCATATCCAATGGGCTGCGGAGTTGTCCCATACTGCACCAATTCTTCCAAATTCATAATGACTGATTTTCCAGCAGGGAGAGAAGAGCTGGATAAACACACCCCTAGGATGGCTAATCTCCATAGTCTCTCCCCCTTGCATCTGCTCATTCCTTCCTTAATCCTAGCATCTGGCTGGGGGTCAAAAGAGTGGAGTTGTAAATTACACTGATGTCTTCTCCTTCCGTTGAAGTCCATTGGTTACGGCTCCTCCCCCTGCTCTGGCATTCCTGTGCAACAGGACACTGCCCTCCCAGCAGAGCTGGTCAACCCCAGGGGCTCTATATCACCTCTTCAAAGAAGCCTGGCTAATCCACTTAACTCTGACCCATCAGGACAGACCATTGGAAGGCTGAATCTGGGCTTACAAACAAGAAAGTCTTATAACTTCTTGTATGTACCATTTAGGGGAAATTCAACAATATCATATTGTTGAGTTTACTAATACCATTCTGGGAAGTCTTTGAATGGAACTTTTAGCCTTCTCCTATCAAGAGTTATTAGTTAATAACTTACTGCCATGTTAACCTATGTGGCATGGGATTTGCAATGGGAATAATGACTTGGGCCATTTTTCCAGCACCAGGGCTTATAAAAACATATTTTATAAGTACTCTACATATATCTACAGGACCCCCACCCGAGGAACACACAGGGGAGATTTTAGGGGTTCTGAATCTGTATAAATATTGCAGATCCTCCCTCCACAGTGCTCCTACCACCAAAGTCGATTTTAGGCAGCACCTTATCACAATGTGGGGAGTGAAATGTGCCATTTCACTTAACCCAGGGCATATAAAACTCATTGTATAAGGGTCCTCCTTATAAATACCTGATCCCCCACCCCTGGGACACCGAGGGGAGACCCTGGGGGTACCTAATATGCCCAAACATTGTAGGTTAACCATTTTGAAGTGCCCCAAACACCACAGTCCTGCAACACAGTGCTACTTTTAAACTGACCTCAGGCTTTAGCAGTGCACACATGCAAGTGCAGAAAGGGCTGCCGGCCTCTAAACTGCCATGCCCTATTATATACTAGGGACTGATAGGTAGTTTCAATCCCCCTGCCCTATTATGTACTAGGGCCTTAGAGGGTAGGTCATGCCAATCACAGGGGTACCCCAACCCATAGTGTACCCTAGTGTAAGTAGGTGTATTCTAATTGTGTCTCTTTCAGCATAGCACTGGCCCTGGGCCTGGTTAGGCAGAGCCCAGGGTCAGTCCGAGTCAGTTACCACCAGTACCAGTCAGCAAAACGTTGGGGGGTGCCCAGAGCACAGGATGACTTTCCAACATAGCTCCCCCTACAAATGAAAGGTGATGGGTTACTTACCTACACCCTGGTAGTCCTCATCAGCTAAGTGGAAAAACCTGGAAAGTCAATCTGCATTTGCATGGGCAACCCAAGGTCTGTGTTCCACTGTAAAGTCCATTCCCTGTAGGGAAGTGGACCACCTTAGCAGCTTGAGATTCTCCCCTCTCATCTGCATGAGCCACCTGAGAGGCCTGTGGTCAGTCTGAACATGAAAGTGAGTCTCAAACAAATATGGTCTCAACTTTTTCAGGGACCAAACCACAGCAAAAGCCTCTCTCTCAATGGTACTCCACCTCTGCTCTCTGGGAAGAAGTCGCCTGCTAATAAAGGCAACTGGCTGATCAAGACCCTCTTCATTTAGCTGTGACAACACTGCCCCAATCCCTTGTTCTGAAGCATCTGTCTGAACCACAAATTATTTTGTGTAGTCAGGGGCCAGCACCACTGGTGCTGAACACATAGCAGCTTTCAGAGTGTCAAAAGCCTTCTGACACTCTGGGGTCCAATGCACCTTTTTGGGCCTCTTCTTAGAAGTGAGTTCTGTTAGGGGCCCCACAATGGTCCCATAATTTTGAACAAACCTTCTATAATACCCTGTCAGTCCAAGGAATGCCCTGACCTGAGTCTGGGTAACAGGAGCTGTCCAATCCAAAATAGTTTGGATTTTAGCTTGGAGAGGCTGTACTGGTCCCCACCTACCAGGTGGCCCAGGTACACCACAGCCCTATTTGGCACTTACTGGCCTTAAAGGTCAGGCCTGCCTGCTGCATGGCCTGAAGCACTTCCCTTAGTTGACTTAAGTGATCCCCCCAGGTAGAACGATATAAAGCTATATCATCCAGGTAAGCTGCACTGAACTGTTCCAACCCAGACAAGACCCTATTCACCAACCTTTGGAATGTGGCAGGTGCATTCTTTAAGCCAAAGGGCATTAACTTGAACTGATAATGTCCCTCTGGTGTGGAGAATGCTGACCTCTCCTTTGCTCCATCAGTGAGGGCAATCTGCCAGTAACCTGAAGTCAAATCAAAAGTACTCAGGTACTTAGCAGCCCCTCATCTATCAATGAGCTCATCAGCTCTAGGTATAGGGTGAGCATCAGTCTTTGTGACTGCATTCAATCCTCTGTAGTCCACACAGAACCTTAACTCCTTGGGTACCCCCTGTGGATTAGGTTTGGGCACCAGCACCACTGGACTGGCTCATGGACTCTCAGACGGTTCAATTACCCCCAATTCCAGCATCTTAGCAACCTCAGCTTTAATGCTGGCTCTGACATGGTCAGACAACCTGTACAGTTTATTTTTGACAGGTAGGCTGTCACCAGTGTCAATGTGGTGCACACGCCACTCAGTGATGTCTGGGGTCAAAGAGAACAGGCTAGCAAACTGCTCCAGCACTTGCTTACAGTCTCTGTGCTGCTGCTCTGTTAACTTGGGAGAGAGTACAACCCGCTCCACTTACCCATCTTGCACATTAGTTGAGAGGAGGTCGGGCATTGGCTCAGTTTCCTCCTCCACACCCTCATCAGTGACCAGTAACATGGTCATATCTGCCCTGTCATGGTGAGGTTTCAATCTATTCACATGCAGGACCCTATGAGGGTTCCTGGGGGTGCCAAGGTCAACCAAATAGGTAACCTCACCCTTCTTTTCTAAGACTGGATATGGCCCACTGCACTTGTCATGGAGGGCCCTGTGAGTCACAGGCTCCAATACCCACACCAATTGTCCTGGAGTATACCCAGGCATAGTAGCCTTCTGATCATACCAGTGCTTCATGAGCTCCTAGCTGGCCTCCAGTTTCCTGCTTGCCTTGTACATGTACTCTGCCATTCTAGATCTCAGGCCTAGCACATAGTCTAACACATTGTTCTTTGCTTCTTTAAGAGGCTTCTCAAAAGACTCTCTCAGCAGGCTCAATGGCCCCCTCACAGGGTGTCCAAACAACAACTTAAAGGGACTGAAAACAACCACTTTCTGTGGCACCTCCCTGTAGGCAAACAGTAGGCATGGGAGGAGAACATCCCATCTCCTCCTGAGTTTCTCTGACAACCCATTTATCATGCCCTTTAGGGTTTTGTTGAATCTCTCAACTAGACCATTTGCTTGTGGGTGACAGGGGGTGGTGAACTTGTAGTTGACACCACACTCATCCCACATAGCAGTCAGATAACTGGACAGGAAGTTCGTGCCCCTATCTGACACCACCTCTTTCAGAAAAACCACTCTGGTGAACACACCAAGCAGTGCTCTAGCCACTGCAGGAGCGTCAATGGTTCTAAGAGGGATTGCTTCAGGGTATCTAGTGGCATGGTCCACTACCACTAAGATATACCTATTCCCTGATGTAGTAGGTGGGTCCAGGGGACCAACAATGTCCATCCCCACCCTTTCAAAAGGAACCCCAACCACTGGCAGTGGTATTAGGGGAGCCTTTGTCTTGCCCCCTGCCTGCCACTGGCCTGACAGGTGACACAGGAGCTGCAAAACTCCTTTACCTTTTCAGACATATGGGGCCAGTAGAAATGGTTCACCAACCGGTTCCATGTCTTTGTCTGTCCCAAATGTCCTGCCAAGGGGATATCATGACCCAAAGTCAGGATGAACTCTCTGTACTTCTGGGACACCACCAACCTCCTGGTGGCCCCCTCCTTGAGGTTTCTGGCCTCAGTAAAAAGCAGTCCATCTTCCCAGTAGATTCTATGAAAACCACTGTCATCCCCCTCCTCTTGCTTAGAGGCAATCGGCCTCAAGCTCTCAAGGGTGGGACAGTCTCTCTGTCCCTTACTGAACTCCTCTCTGGAGGGTACACCTGCTCCTGTCAGTTCTGCCAAATCTGACAGCTCTGGCAGGGATGGAGTCCCTCCCTCAGAGGCCAGATCCTCCCCATCAGGGTTAGATTCTTCCTGCACCTCTGGAGTTCCCTGGGCTGGCTCACCAGGCCCAGTACCCTTGTCCTTGGATGCTTGGCCCTTTGTTCCAGTGTCCAAGTGTCCAGCCCCTCCCTTCTGGCTAGTCTGTGACCTAGTCACAGCACATACCCAGTCAGGGAGCTCCAATATTTTCATATGGAGTCCTCTCTCCACCTCTAACCACTCAGAGGCTTCAAGATCATTGCCCAGTGAACACTGGACTGGGAGCACCTTTGACACAGCTACCTTCATAGGGCTTGTCACACCTCCCTATTCCGAATTCCCCATTCCAAATCCACCACAGCCATAGGATGGAGTTTGGTACTGCTGTCTGCATAAGTCACCTGGTGAAACTCACCAGGTAGCAACCTCTCTGGAGGCACCAGCTCATCCAGGACCATAGTAACACTGGCCCCTGTGTCTCTGATAGCCTCAACCTCAGTCCCATTCACTTTAGGCCTCTGCCTGTACTTATCCATGTTTGGAGGTAACGCAGCAAGGGTTGCAATATTCCCCCCCAACCAAGGACACTAAGGTTGCTTCCACCACCTGACTACCCTTCTCTGGGGCACCACTCTCCACCCCTATACTTACACTGGCAATCCCTGTGGATTGTCCCTTCGGGGGGAGCTTCTTGGCGCAGACAGCATCTCCCTGCTTGTGCCCTGGCTGCTTACAGTCAAAGCACTTACCCACTTTTGAGGGATCAAAGAACATACCATTCTTTCCCTGATACCCCCTCCCTCCGAATTTGGGTTGGCTCGGGCCCCCCTCCTTGCGCAGGTTTTTGTGAGTCTTTGGAGGACTCCTGGTTTTGACCTTCTTTTCGCTGGGCTTTCCCCTGGGGAGGGACATGTCCTCCTTTTTTCTGGTCACCCCCTGGTGCTGAATGGAAACCTGAGTTCTCACTCACTCATCAGCTGCTTCTCCCAGCTCTCTGGGGTCTGTCAGCTTAGAGTCCACTAGATACTGGTGTAACTTCTCTTCTGCACAATGAGTCAAAATATGTTCTTTTAAAAACAAATTATACAATCCCTCATATGTGTCAACTTTGTTACCAACAATCCAGCCTTCCAGTGCCTTCACTGAAACATCCACAAAGTCTATCCAAGACTTTGAACTCAATTTCTGGGTGCCTCTAAACTTCACCCTGTACTGCTCTGGAGTCAGACCAAATCTCTTGACTAAGCATGCCTTCATCTGCTGGTATGAATCTGCATCTTCCCCCTTCAGGGTCAGGAGCTTATCCCTCCCAGCTACTGGAATCAACTCCCACAGGAGTGCACCCCAATACTTAGAATGGACCCTACTCATTTTAAGGGCCCTATCAAAGGCTGCTATCCACTTGTCAATGTCATCCCCCTCAGTGTACTTGGGTACAATACCCTTGGGAAGTTTGTGATCAAGACCACCACCCCTGGACGTCTCAAAATCTTCATCATTTTCACTGCCACCATTTCTTTTCTCCTCCTCCCTCTCTTCTCAGCCAATTACAGTTTCCTCTGCTCCAAAGCTATCAAAGCTAATTGAGCCTTAAGCTGTCTCTCTGCAAGGGACAGTGGTGGTTCCTGAGTAAGGGACCCTTCCCCCCTCCCACCATCTGGAGTCTTATGGCTAACACTAGAGAAGATGGAAGAGGCACCAACCTCACCCTCCTCTTGGGTGAGGTTCGGGGGAACACCCTCCATCCCCCCTTGAATCTCCTCAGCTACCCCAACCCAGGCCTTTAGGGACTTAAGCAACCCTGCCTTCCTAATCTTGTGGGCGGCAGGCAGCCCCCTCAGCCTACACTGTACCCTAAGATCAGCCTTCCTGAACTGGTACAGTTTAGCCAGGTCCATCTCCATGGTTCCCTAGTTTTGGGCCACAATAACTAGGCACAACAGACTTAGAACAATTTGGAAAAAATCAAAACAATGGATTAAAAATAGTTTAGTCCAAATTCCAAAAATCAAACTCAAATGTCTTGTTCTAAGGCAATTTAGAGGATTTTTACAATCTTAATTCACTTTACTGAAAGGTGTATTTTTTAAACACAAGTCCTCAGCCACACCGCTGAGCACCAAATGTTGGAAAGTGGATTATTAGTAGGGGCAAATGTATATCTGCCACTGGCAATAAGGCCACTAACACAGTATAGGGCTCAGAATAGGTCTTAGAAAATTATTCCTATGCTCAACCCTTGGTAGCTTGGTTGCGAGCAGGCAGGCTTAACTTCAAAGACAGGTATGTAAAGCATTTAAAAACACAATTTCAGTAAATAATTAAGACACAATACAAAATAAAAATACAACACCAATTTATAAAAATGGGAAATATTTTTATCTTTAAAATGACACCAAAACAACAGAAATCCAATGTAGGGAACCGGAGATATGAATTTTCAAAGATTTAGCACTTTCTAGCACATAGAAACCTATAGCGCCTTATCGGGACATCTGGTCGCGATAGACCGGGTCAAAGTCAAAGTTTCAGGCCGACTGCGATGGGGATCCGGGTGGTGGAGTCGGTTCCTTACTTAGGGCTCGAACTGGCAGCTACGATTAATCAAAGGATCAGGTTGAACTATGAAAGGCTGACGCGACAGATTAAAAGGGAGTTGAGTAGATGGGGACGGCATCAATTATCGCTTCTGGGGCAGGTGGCGGCGATCAAAATGTCCATATTACCGAAAGCATTGTACTTATTTCAGACTTTGCCGGCTACCCTGCCAGAGGGTATCCTCACCTCACTGCAGAAGGAAATTGTTCGTTTTGTGTGGGCCGGGGCTCGACCATGCATTAGACGAGAGCTAGGATATATGAGCCCGGAGAACCGGGGTTTGGGGATCCCGAACTTATTGGATTATTTCAAAGCGGCCCAATTGAGATATCTTGTGGAATGGAGTAGGCCCGAGTCCGAAAAGTGGTGGCTATTCCAAGTGTCAGGAACCTAGGTACAAAACTGAAGAAACGCCAATTTGTGGTGGCCATAACTGGAGGTAGGAGAGCTAATCGAATTGAAGTTCCAAATTCCCATGGGAATCATTATGGCCAGTCCTGGACAGCATTGGTTAAAACACGTTCCCTTAAGATGGCTGGTAGCGCTATGGTTAGCGCTCCAGCCTTTCCACAGTAAGCGCGTGGTCTGAAGCACTGCTGAGGCTCGCGCTCTCCCTCAGCTGTGCGCACTTCACCAAGACCGTTACGGAGGTAACAGTGCTTGGCATTTCATCCGCGAAAATAGAGTTAGTGTAGTCAGTTAAGGCGTTCACGTTTTCTCCGTCGGTAGCTTAAAATCCAGCTACGCGTCGGTTTTCCTGGCAGAACTTCAAGAATAGAAGCTCCGTGTTATCTCCGAGCCAGCTGCTCGTTTCCAGTCAAGAATTCCAGCAGAGTCTTCTTCACAAGAAAATAAACCTCCTGTCACGCAAGTACCGTTTATGTTAAGAAAGCCTTTTGAACGAAGCAATCGATACTTAGTTTCAGTGCTAGGAAGTAGCTTTTCAAATCGGCCCCTTTCAGCTATATTTCCCCGTTCAAACCCCAAGAGTTTTCTAATTATTATACAGCTAGTGAATAAATAACACCTACCGGATAGCTGTTCCTGTAAACCAAATCAGCTTCCCAAGTTTCTCCTGCAAAATAAAGGAAAGAAAGGTTAATAGTTATTTCCCCTAAGCATAATTAGTAAAACTTTTACATAAAATAGACTGCAATAAGAATTCTTTACTGTTGTTGCTTTTTCACAGGTTTATGCAAACTCTATCAAAGTCATTAGGAGTTATATCGAAAAAACCATAATAGCTTAACAGAAGAGAGGCAATAGTCCAGTCTTTTAGGGGTATGTGATTCAAGGAATAGTGAGAGCATTTGTACTGTGAAACTTGTGTGGTTTTAGTAATATGTTTCATTTATGTTACAGTGTCTAGTACAGATAGCTGCGCAAGAAACAACTAGATGAAGCGGTTTAACTGAAGACACCAGATATAGAAGACGAGGCTGTCTCTTCTCTGTCCCATCCCCCTGTCCCCCTGGCATTTTCTTCATACTCCCCTGAGTTTCTTTTGGGAGCGTGGAGGGAAGCTCAGAGAGGCATTGGGATCAGTCGTCATTCTGCTCCTGTGAAGTATCTGGGAAACTTCAAAGTAAGAGCTTTGACACCAAGATAGAGCACTAGCGAGGCTCCCTCTATGGAAGGTCCCCTTCTTGAAGAAGTCGAACAGACCCCAAAGTTTACTGAGGTCACCGATCACAAAATCTGTGATGAAAGTATGGGAGGGCGTAGCTACTACAAGGGGGCTCACGACGTTTCCGTCACCCATGACGCCTTTGTTTGGGAATAGAGAGTACACTCCAGGACTAGAGGATAAGGCATTCCAGGCTTGGCACGACACACCATGCAGATCAGCAGGGCACCTGTTTGATTTAGAAGGCATAATTCCATTTCCACAGATACAGAAAGATTACAGGATTCCGGAAACAGAAAGGCTACGCTATATGCAGCTACGACATTGGGTGCTTCAACCTGGTATACGGCCGCAGGCTAGCCGCAAACTGACGCAGTACGAGAAATGGTTGATAACAAAACAGAACGACAAGGGGTTGATCTCTGAATTGTATGCTATGCTTAGGCAGTAGGCTCCAACGCAACCCACACCTAGCCAGAAAAGATGGGCGAGAGAACTTGGCAGAGAGCTATCTCAGAAGAAATGGGAGGAAATCTATTATAGAGCGAAGCATACAGCACGTAATGTTGCCAGTATTGAAACGGCTATTAAAATAGCCACGTACTGGTATCTTACGCCTGTCCGTCTTAATAGGGGCAACCCGGATCGGAGCCCTACATGCTGGAGAGGCTGTGGGGAGGAGGGAACCCTGGTGCATTTATTGTGGGAATGTCAGACTTTAACGACTTATTGGTCCAGAATCTTGGATGACATAGATCAACAGTTTGACACACAGATACCGAGATTACCAGTATATGTGGTACTGGGTTTACCCAGCCCACTAACATACCCACTCAAAAGCAGTAAGGGACGACAGATGGGGTTAGCATTGGGGGCAGCTCTTCAAAATATTCTGACTCACTGGGGACACAAACATCACCCACCTACGTAGGCTGGCTACACAGGATATGGTATATCCTAGGAATGGAACGCATCAACGCCTTCTTGACTGGTTCTGAAAATGCATTTCAAAAGGTTTGGAAACCATTTCTCACCCTGTTGTCGACAGAGTTTAACTAAATCACTTGCCCGAGGTATCTACGAGTGTTACGCCTGACGGAGCCAGAGCTAGCGGCCCAAATCCCTCAGACCACCCAAAATGAGTTACCTCCGAGCTCTCAATGAAACCAGTAAGGGAAGTAATAAGACTACCAGTAGGGGAGGGGGCGGGTGTTTTGTTGGTCTGTAATTTGATGGTTTGTTTTAAAGAGACGGGACTTGCAATACAATGAAGATTACGCATATTGGGACAGAAACATTTGCATGGAAACTGGTAATAGGAATGTAATGCGAGGAACAGATTCTCAAAGATCTACGTTGTATGTAAAGCAAATAAGAGTATGTTGAATAAGCATGATGTATTACTTACACCATTATTAATAATAAAAAGATTTAAACATAAACTGCCATGCCCTATTATATACTAGGGACTGATAGGTAGTTTCAATCCCCATGCCCTATTATGTAATAGGGGCTTAGAGGATAGGCCATGCCAATCACAGGGGTACCCCAACCCATAGTGTACCCTAGTGTATGTAGGTGTTTTCTCTGTATTCTAAATGTGTCTCTTTCAGCATAGCACTGGCCCTGGTTAGTCAGAGCCCAGGGTCAGTCAGTTACCACCAGTACCAGTCAGCAAAATGTTTGGGGGTGCCCAGGGCGACTTTCCAACACAAGTGCATCACGCGAGGCTGCAATTGCCTCAAGTATCCTGTTTAATTTAGCCACCTCCCTATTCTTTCTAATTTAGTCGCCTCTGCATGTGATCCGTTGGGTCTGCCTCATTCTCGTGGCCCCTTGCCCGGGCCCCTGTTATAGCTGTGAGGCCTGCATCGTTAGAGTGTCTTTCAACTTATTCCAATTTCCAGTGCTCATTTGCACCACAGGTGGAGTAGCCTCAGTGGCACCATTGTTAGTGCAGCTGTAATGTGCAATATTCAGGTCTCAGTCTTTTTCATTGCCAATTAAGTTAAGTCATCCCCTCTGCTACTCCTCACAGGGACATCAGCCTCACTGTGTTGTCATCTCTGGGGCCTCTGTTTCGATCCCTCGCAGTACTAGCATACATTGATCCAGCAGGATTGCTGCAGCGGTGTCTGTGTAGTTCAAATATATGCACACATTAAGCAATTTATCGTCTCACTTCCAATAAAGTGAGCCTTTCCAGTGATTATTGTCTCAGATTGCTGGCGTGTGGCATCACACACTGGCACTGCAGGCTTATACAGTTAGGTTTAATCTCATCTAATTCAGTCTTTTGTTACCATGTCAAAGCTCCTTCCCCGCTGTGGGGCACTCTGCGCTTCTAGGCTTTACCACTCAGCCAACATCCGACCCACTGAGACCCTCCAACTCCCCCCTGTCCACATACTTCTCTACTTATATCCACTTTAGGTGTCTGTTCACAATGTGCTCATCTGGCAGTGAGATGCATCAGGGAAGGCCTTGCCAAGGCATCCAATGGTCCCTGGTTCTGCCCCATGCAGCTTCAGTGGCCTGCGAGCCTCATCACTCACTCACAGAGTAGTTTTTCCACTTTTAAGTCTAGGATTGCTGCTAGACTGCTCTCCAATAGCACCACTGCACTCACCAACAACCGAGGCTTGATGGTGTGCCTCCCTAAGCATGCCTTTTCATGCTGCATGCGGGTCTCCTCTCACGGGAGCTGACATTTTGTTTTCGGCATGGCGACCAGTGGCGGCCGGTGCAGGTAAGCTCAGTGGGGCGGGGGGGGGGTCGACAGATGACGGAATAGAATTTACTTATTTATTTAATTTTCCCTATTCCGTCGTCTGTCGACTTCTCCCCCTCCCGCCCCCCACCCTCCTTACCGCGCTTACCTGCACCGGCCGCCGCAGATGGTGACCCCAGTTGCTTTTCTCTCCCGTTCTCTTACAGTACACTCACTGCTAATCGCTCTGCCACTCACACCCCCATGTGTAGCAGACCTTCACCCATACATCTTGGTCAGAGTTGTGAAGTTCAACTGAATAGATGTTTCCGGCTTTCGTGTAGTTAAACACACACACACACACACCGAGTATTAAAGTGTTTTTCTGCTACATCTTTTAGCTTTAATTAACTCAGCCATGTGCCATGACCTAGAAGGATGTCGCCTATAAGAAGCAATATTTTTAGGGGACTGCAGGCATCTAGATATAATAAGTCCTATCATCATGCTCCATGAGCAAAGCCCTCTGAGCTTCTTGGTTCATCTCTTTGGAAACCATTCTCTGTGTCTCCTTGAGTTTAAACTTCGCTTAGTTTTTAGTGCACATATTTATTGATGTTTCATAAGGTATATGTTTACTATGCAGCAAAGTAACTTGCTAACAATGTTTTTCTTTTTCAGTTACAGCTTGTAGATGCATGCATTATCTTTTTTAGTTGCCGTTTGTGAGTATATGACCTTGGCAAGGATCTCACTGCTTCTTGAAGAAAACAATTCTTTTTTCATGGCTCAAGCTAAAATTCGTATTGCTTTTTTTTCCATTTATGAGGGGCAACCATGAAGTTTCAGTATTCTAATCTACAATACCTGTCGGCTTTTGTCCATTTCTGGACTGCAACCAATAATGTTTCGGTTTTCTTCTCTACAATTCTTGTTAAAGTTTGTCTACCTCTGGGCTGCAACCAATAATGTTTAATTGCTTTTATTCGCAGTGTTTATTGTTTTTCATCCTTGACAGAATGGCAACAAATAATGTTTTAATTTTCTTATCCACAATTCCTATTTTTTCCATCTCAGGAATGTATTTGACACGGTTAGTTTTTTCTTATCTACGGTTGTTATTGGTTTGTTTCTATAAATCATCCCCGGCTGTAACCAACAATGTCTGACCTTTTATCTATAGTCCCCATTGGTATGTCTCTACACGCTAGGATGAGTCATATTGAAGTCATGATCATGACACTTGAAGCAGTGCCTTTAAACAAGCATCTTGCATGCCTGTGTGGGCACAGCTTTTTGGCTATCTAGAGCAGAGTCAACAGGAGGGCAAAACATTATATGCTGGGTTTCTCAGCAAGAATCCAACTTTTCACTATAGCACCACAAAGGCATGTAGATAGGCTGGACTTCAGCACACATTTTTAGGTCTGATGTCAGGCAAGGCATTTTGAATTAAATACAATTATTTGTCTAATATGTTTAATGGTAGGGGCTTTCAGCCAGCCCTCTACACCCATTGGTCTGTTATGTCAGTCACATTTTTCTTCAACCCAGTACAGCATACATCGTGGAGCAATAGGTCAGCCCACTACAGGTATTGGCTAACTTCACTGTGGGTGATAACATTTTTACGTTTCACAAGCAGCACACCCACACACAAAGCAGTTCCCTTAAGTGCCAGGAACTACTACAAAATGTGTACTTTTTGAGACCACAAAAATATGTTTACTTTTAGCTAATGTTTTTATTTAGATTGAGAGGGCCGGGCACCTTTCCTAACAATAAAGTTTTGCAAAAACCATAACAAAACAAGCATTGACAAATCCAAAAGACAAGGCCAGGCCTATTGTCTTTGACAAAGCTTGTTTATAAATGCTTTACTATCTTGCTAGAATTTTTAATTGATAGCAGTGCTACAATGCACAGTGTGTTAGAATAAAGTAGACAATCTTAGGTGCCTTTTTTGCCTACTACTTAGTTAAATTCCTCATTATAGCTGCAGGCTTTATAGAAATACATAGGCAGTCATTTTACACATATTATTTCACTGAATACTGAACAGTTATAATTCAGAAGGTGTAACAGAAATTTAGTAGTATTCTTTTGTGTCCAGTGCCTTTTCTTGTCCACAAACTAAACCCTATCATGGGATGTTAGGATATGATGCTTCACAACCTCTGTTCACTCAAGAATGCTTATTAATTGAGGTACAACCAAAGGCGCATCTGTGGATTACTTCATACCCCCCAGTCTATACATCATAGCAGTCATTTATCAAAGGTGCAGTCTCTTACCTTTAGGAAGGTTTAGCTCTCCCACTTAAGTCCCAGCAGCATTATTCTGTATCCTGATATTGGCCGCTGACCTGAAGAGAAAAGAAAGCAGCAGTCAGAACAGCGAAAAGGATTCATGTCCCCCCCCAACCCTTCTCCTCTATCTCCAGGTAGTTGTTGTCCACACTCCCCTTACTTAGAGCATTCACATTGAGAAAAGCAAAGACGGGGTCAGAACATCAAATGGAAGTCCTGTTTCTTCTCTCTGCTCTCTTCTAATGGGAGGCCAGGGAGGTTTCCTAAAAAAGGTAGTGTTGGTTTTTGTGGGTATTCAGACTAAGGCTCTAATTTCGAGTTTGGTTGAATACTGCTTACAATACTTATACAGATCTCGCTGGCCTGGCAGAGATCTCTGTGCCTTCAAAGGTGCTGCAGCCAAGGCTGCTCCTCTGAAGGTGCTAATAGTTCTCTACCGAGTTTCATGTAGCTGCTCAGCAAACATTTGTATTTTACAGAGATAAAACTTCCTAAGTTGGAGTTTGTTTTTGTAAAAAAAAATACTAATGATCCTGACACCCTGGGAGTGTTCTCCCAGCTGTTGGGGTCATTTTTCTTTTTTTCTTCTTAGAACCGTCATGCTTTTCCTGATGCTGCCTAACAGAAACAAGCATTGGAAATGCAATAGGTCTCGCATTTTTTTAAGTTAGAGCTATTGGCATTGTAAATGGCAATGTCTGTTACCTACTAAGGGAGGATGGAGGGAGCAGTTGGTGTCGGAGTGCCAAAATGCTCTGTTGGAGAGTGACTGGCCAAAAGTAAAAAAAACAAGCAGCGACTTTTAAAATAAGTGTTTAGCCAGAGATATTGACTTTACCTATGTCTTTAAACTGTGCTGTACAGAAGTCTGCAGCATGCTGAAGAGTTATAATAAAGAAGTGTCAGAAGCATTTTTGTTACCTTAGATATGACCAAAAAGCATTATGTACAACTGAACGACCACATTAAAAAAGTATTAAAAATAATGTCTTGAGTTTTTTTTGTCCTTTCAATGCTGGCAACTTGTATCTGCCTGTCCCAATGGCTGCTTGTTGTGGTTTTTTTTGTTATGGGGGGGCATAAATAACAGGAGGGTGAAGGTCAGTCAGTCAGTTAGTGAGAGTGAGTGAGAGAGTCAGTCAGTGAGAGAGAGTCAGTCAGTGAGAGAGTGAGAGTCAGCCAGTCAGTGAGAGAGTGAGAGTCAGCCAGTCAGTGAGAGAGTGAGAGTCAGCCAGTCAGTGAGAGAGTGAGAGTCAGCCAGTCAGTGAGAGATTCAGTCAGTGAGAGTGAGGGAGTCAGTCAGTGAGAGAGTCAGTCAGTGAGAGTGAGAGAGTCAGACAGTGAGAGTGAGAGTCAGTGAGTGACAGTGAATGAGAGTGAGAGTGTCAGTCAGTGAGTGAGAGAGTGAGTCAGTGAGATAGTCAGAGAGTGAGTCAGTGAGATAGTCAGTCAGTGAGAGTGAGTCAGTCAGTGAGAGTGAGTGAGTCAGTCAGTGAGAGTGAGTCAGTCAGTGAGAGTGAGTCAGTCAGTGAGAGTCAGTCAGTGTTTTAGCGAGAGAGTCAGTGTTTTAGCGAGAGAGTCAGTCAGTGAGAGAGAGTCAGTCAGTGAGAGAGGGTCTGTGAGAGTGAGAGAGTCTGTCAGTGATAGTCTGTCAGTGAGAGTGAGTCAGTGATAGTCTGTCAGTGAGAGTGAGTCAGTGATAGTCTGTCAGTGAGAGTGAGTCAGTGAGTGTCAGTGAGAGTGAGTCAGTCAGTGAGAGAGAGTGGGAGAGTTAGTCAGTGTGAGTGTGAGAGTCAGTGTGAGAGTGAGAGTCAGTGTGAGAGTGAGAGTCAGTGTGAGAGTGAGAGTCAGTGTGAGAGAGTGAAAGTGTGAGAGTGTCTGTGAGAGTGTCTGTGAGTGTGTCTGTGAGTGTGTCTGTGAGTGTGTCTGTGAGTGTGTCTGTGAGTGTGTCTGTGAGTGTATCTGTGAGTGTGTGAGTGCGTGTGTCTGTGCGTGAGTGAGTGCGTGTGAATGTGTCTGTGAGTGTTGTCTGTGAGTGTTGTCTGTGAGTGTTGTCTGTGAGTGTTGTCTGTGAGTGTTGTCAGTGAGTGTTGTCAGTGAGTGTGTCTGCGAGTGTGTCTGCGAGTGTGTCTGCGAGTGGGCTTTGCAATACAAAAGGTGACTGCAGCAGGTGCATCCAGAGAGGAGGAACTAGCAGGTGTCCTGGCGGAAGAGCAGTAAGAAGTGGTCTGGGAATATCTCCTATCGCTTGAAAACAGGCGTCTGAGGAGGCATTCGGCCGTGCTAGGAAAGTAGTGAATTCAAACTAAGCCCCACTTCGGCAAGAACAAATAGGGTTGAATGCTCCAGCATACCAATAGAACTCGCGTTGCAGTCACTTTCGGAGGCTAATTGTCCTTGCTTCGTGCTCACTTTATGTACAGTGGCAGGATGTGGCCTAACGGCCAGAGCTGCCAACTTTGTAGCTGGGGAACCAGGGTCGAGCCTTGGTGTTTTTGTTGAACAGCCTGTGATACTGGGCAAATCTCATAATCTCCCGGTGCCTAACAAAAGCAAGTATTTGCAATGCAATAGGTCTCGCATTTACGCGAGTTTAAGCTATTGGCATTGTAAATGACAATGCCTTCTATTTATGTTTTTAAAACGAAAACAAAAATAAAAGGCATTGTTATTTGCAATGTCAATAGCTCAAACTCAGCGTAAATGCGAGTCCTATTGCATTGCAAATGCTTGTTATATAGTGCTTTAAAGCAGCATTCCTCACTTTTAGCCACTCAAGCCAGCACCAGAACACGTTATCGATGACGTGAGAGTCCAAGTTAGTTTTTTTATAGCGCTTTAAAATCAGCACTTTAATGACACTCAAAGCAGCACCAGACCATATTACCAATAACATAAATGAGCGCACATGTATTGAATCCCAGCGTAGATTTATACAGCGCTTTACCTTTATTAGACAGACAGCACCAGGACATTTCAGTGGCGTATGGAGACTGAAATCTTTACCAGAGCACGGCAGTTTTTATATAGCGCTCGGGAAAAGTAAGGGACCGAGGCACAAGGAAGTGAAGTGATTTGCCAAACTGGGCTCTACGGTTGACGAGTGAACCATTAGCCTGCATGTCCTTTTGAAAAGAGTCAACAAAGACTCAAATGGGTGGGGGCGGGTTTGAGGGGGTCAAGAAGGAGAGGGCTGTTCCAAACGGGCACCGTATGAAAGAGATGTTTGTCTGATAATATGGTTACTTTTTTAAAAAAATCTTTTGTGATGCTCTAACAGTGACGGTGTGCTATATTTGGACACATCGGTGCGCTTAGGGAAAAGTAAACATAACAGCATGACAGTTAATAGCAGGACAAGAGCTATAATGTAGGTATAGGAGCGACGGTGTTTATGTACGAGAACACGGGGGTCAGGAATGGGAGGAATTTTAAAAGGCGGCTGTCACAGTGCTAAACACAGGCTGGGTAGTAATCACAGGAGCATTCAGCACCAATCGACTGACTTCTAGGCACTCCACTAACGTGTGTTCGAATTAGCCAACTGAAATGTCCACCTTACCCCACCAAGCTATATCTCTGGTCTGTATATCTTCAGCAAGTTCAATAGGAACCTAGAATTAAGAAAAAATACCTTTTTCACATCAAAAGTGAAAGAACAATGTTGCCAGTCACCGAATTTCCCATTTCACCAGTGCGATCAAATGTGCACATTTCACGCATATAACACAACACAGCTATCAACTTAAATTACTTTTAAACAGTAATTATTTGCGAGAACTTGTGTGCGTGCGTTTTGTGTGTGTCCCCGCCAGGCATGGAATCCAAAGCAAGCAGGAATAGCTTTGGAATGACGCCCAAACATGCTCGAGTGCTACCAAAAGAAGTCCAACGCTACGTAAAGGCAAGGACAATAAATGCAAGCGGCGGCAGAAAGTAACATTAAGAAAAATAAACAGTGGTGCGCGCGCACCACAGAGGAGCGGGGGGAGGGAGCGCGGCAGCGGCAGCGAGACGAACACGCGCTGCTGCGCGTGCTGGCCACCGTCGGGAATGGGCACGGCAAAGACGGGACATGCGCCCGCCTTTGCCCAATCGCGTGCCGTTTTTGTAAAAAAAACGCACGCTCCAGCCAATGTGGGCTTCCCAAAGCAAAACCACACGCACGAGCGTGTGGGCAGCTTTCAGAAGCCCTTTCTAGAGGTCTCACGCTGCGCGAGCAGTGCTGCGCACTGCAACGCTAGGCACGAGACCTAAAAAGTACGTCAGACCACCGCTCTAAACAGGGTGGACGATTTGATTAACTTAACACCGACAGATCCAAGTCCATCAAGCCATTGGTGTATGGTTTTTACCAGAGAAACCAGGAGGGGCAACGTCAGCTGCCTGACTCTAAATAAAGCGGGCAGACCATCAGTTTGGCGGGCAGGATGCTCCGTTACATTTGTGGTGGAGTAGCTGGTCTGCCAAACTCTGCGGCTCTAAGTTGTTCTCTACATAGTTTCCTTTGACGCATTTCCGATGATGCAGTTAATGGTGCCTCAATTTCCACCATGTGTATTTGCACACATCTTCACTATTTTTGTCAGTTTTTCTGCTTTCTACACACGAACTTCTTCTGGTGGGTATATTGAACTCACATATAAGCTGGCAGAAAATACATTGCTCAATTGAACTGTATCATTTCTGGAAGATTTTTGTAAGATGCTGAAGCACAGACATCACTATAAAATGCCTAGCCTGTTTTCATTTTTTGATTGTCTCGTAGGATATTTATTTGGATAGTACTTAGACACTTTCAGACTGCTTTAAAGTGCCAGCAGACATTTTTAACAGTGATAAAATGGGAAGGAATCTCTTTTATTAATGCAAGCCACATTATGGGGCTCACTAATTAGTTGTGCAATAGGGTGTCAAACAATATCTGGCTCTATGTTTTGGAATAGTTCATATGGTGTGTTGAGGGTGCAAAGTCATTTAAAAATGAGTCCAGGAGTGAAGTTTAAATATTATGTTAAATCACACTGTGGGCCTAATTACGATGTTGGGCGGACTTCCGTCTCGGTCCTGGGACGGACCGACCTCTGGTCAGTGGTCTCGACAGTCTAATTAGGATGCGACTGAACACTGTTCGTCGCATTCCCACATTTCCCTATGGGAGCATGCATTACGGCCGTAAACCGGAATGACAGCTCTCATCAACATAGGATCACAGAAAATGCATTAAGAAAATAAATAAAATGTAATTTCTACAACCAACATCATACCTATTAATTGCTTATTAAATTTAATTGCTATTAAATTGCTTACTTATAGCAGTTGCTAACTAGCACAGCTTTAGAACACCCAAAAAAGTGTCTCTCACTGCTTTCAGTCGACCCCCTCTAAAAACCGGGACATGAGCCAAAATTGCCGAAATCTGTCGGGACAGCTGGTGGAAAACTGGGACTGTCTGGGCAAATCCGGGATGTCTGGTCACCCTGTCACTGAAGGTGCCTGCCACGGGGTGCAGGGATCAACAGGGGCCCCCAACCAGAGGCCGCACACACAAGGAGGCCCTGCTGGGGGCCCCCCACACACGTTTTCCACCATGGTTTCCATGTCGGACAGGCTGGCATGGAAACCATGCCGAAACCCGTGCATCGTAATCCCAAAGGTTTGAAAGGCCCGCCCTTTGGGATTACGAGCCGGTTCTGACTGGCCGACGGGCTCCTTGAGCCCATCGGATTCAAGCCGAAATGACTGACCGGTATCAATTCCGACTGGCTGATACATAATCAGGCAGTTGGGATTGAAACCGACGATGGGGGTCAGAAAGCCTCCAACCAAAGGTCGGAGGCTTTCCGACCTCCATCGTAATCGGCCCCTGTGTGTTGTACGCCTTCATGGTACCAAAATGGCTTCAGAGAGAGATAGGGAGAAGTGACACTGGGTGAGGTAATTGGAGCTTGTCCCAGGAGGGTGCTCTGGGGTCCTTCGAGACATTTTTTTAAATTTTTACCTATTTCTTTTTTTCTGTAGCATTTTCTGTAATATTATTAACTAACTACATTACTGATATGGGACCCACTTTGAAAGCCACTGGAGCATACCTAAGCTATTAAACACAAGAAATGTCAGAGAAGGAAAACAAACTCTTCCACTTAGCCTGATCCCACCTACTATATCTGCAAACACCACCCACCTGCCCACTCCAATGCACAGTCTCACCCATATTGGCAGACAATCATTTTGAGTCACCACTCCCGCCATTTCCAATACATACGGACCATCTCTGCTCTCATACTTCACAGCACTGTTGAATATCTACCCTTTCATCCAAGCTTTCTCCGCACCTTGACCCCAATAGGACACTCCTGACCCCTGACACCAACAAAGACAGGCGTATGTCCCTCCCAGCCCAGCCTACCCTTCTGAAAACTGAAACTCACCCACCCCCCAGCATATCCCACTAGTGAACCCCAACTTGGCACCTAACTCGGTTCTCACTGCATCCCCCTTTCAGGGATACAACAAAATGATATAATGCAGACCTTGGTGGGAAAAACAACCCAAGTGAAAGACAGAGCTACTCATGTAAATGACCATTACTGTGTTAAATAACAACAACTAAACAGGCTGAATAGGAGTTTGTTCATCAATATAAAGTCCCTACATTGAAGGTGCATATTTCGGCCCAATAAAATTGGTGCGCTTCAGTAGGCTGCCACAGATAAACGATTTCATTTTTCCAAATTTCAAGACGTCTAGTGTGTCTATTGTACTTTTAGGCAGAAGAAAATAAGCACAGCTGCAGCAATGACCTGCCACAAAAATACTTCCATGAAAGAGAAAATTAATTTGTAGCAATGTAAAGGAGGGGACAGGGCACTCCTAAAAGTTAATTGCTAGCACTACAAATTTGAACGTAAATTAAATTAGTTCATCTTAATAGATAAAGTGTTCTTTCTGAGCATACAAGTATATATTTTAATTTAAAAAGCCTCAAAATCAATTTGTTTGCAGCTATAACAAGCAGCTGAACATGAACAGTCAATCTAACCCAATACCAATTTCTTTCTCTGATTACCCAAAATATCAAGAGTTAAGAAGGATTATTAGATCATACTTCCTGTAAATGTTTGGGGAAATGTGATTTATGTCTACCATCACAAATCTGGACACCTGGGCTGAAGGTACTCCACATACATTTTGGACCCATTTTTACATTTTATGCTTGTGTAGTCTTGTGTGCATTTTTCCTTTTGGCATTTTTAGTTTTCCCTTTCAGAAAGCCCGCAAAGCGACATTCTTATACTCCAACGCCTAATAGGGACCAAAAGATCTGGGAACCAATGAACTGATGGCGTATTCTTACTTTTTAGGTTGAGGCCTACCAAACAGTGCAGCAGTCTGGTTTGCTAACTGCTTCTTGTGGACATACTAAAAGCGTCCCTGGGAAGGCATTTTTCCTATTGCTTACTATTGGCTTTGGGGTTTGTAACTCACAATTGCTTGCTTTCTATATTCTGGATATATTTGTTTTAGGCTGTCCATCTTGAGTTCGTCTGTCTGGTGGAGCATTGCTTGTTTCCTGCTCTATCCTTCTGATTGCTCACTTTCTGTAAAAAGGTCTTTAAATCTTGTTCTTATAAAATAAATTGTCAAATTTGATGTGCATTCAAAGACAGAAGTCAGGCTCTGTTTTCTGAGGGAGGTTGGTGCTTGCTTTTCTTTCTCTGACTTCAAAGGGAGAGACTTTATGTGACTATATTGCTGTGAAACAAAAGGCTTTTATCTAGGACACAACCAAAAAGAACTGTGCTTGTATTTAAAAATATATCAGAATAAGGAAAGTACAAATTTAGTTTAATTTTTTGTCATTCTGAAGTGTGGTGGAAGCAAATATTTGAATGTGATCAAAACACTAGGTGATGACATTTCCACACATCATTATTTGTGCACAGTAAAACTGTATGCCTGTGCAACTGTAATGGTAATTTCAATTGAAAATGTGTTGTCTGTAATGGCAGTGCGCTACCACACCATGCATACTCCACGCCACTCTACACCACTCCACTATAAAACATTCTACTGACTGTACGCCACTCTATGTCCCTCCACTGTATGCCACGCCACTACATTCTACGACATTCCACTCCACTCCACTCTCCAACATGCCACTTCATTCTATGACACTCCACGTCACTCTACTCCACGATACACCACTCCACTCTACGACATGCCATTCCAATGTATGCCTCTCCAATCTAAGACGCTATGCCACTTCACACCACTCCACTTCAATCCACTTCACTCAATGTCACTCTACTCTACACCCCTCCACTCTATGCTCCTCCCCTCCCCACTTCCCTCCTCCCCACTTCCCTCCTCCCCACTCCACTCCACCCCACCCCAATCTACCCCATCCCAATTTACTACAATCTACCTTAATCTACCCCAATCCACCCCAATCTAACCCAATCTACCCCACTCTACTCTACCCCAATCTACTTCATTCCACTCTACTTCACTCCAATCTACTCCACTCCAATCAATCTAATGCACTCCACTGTACCTAAATCTACCCCCACTTCACTCTAATCTACCCCAATCCACTACAACCCACTTAATCTACCACAATCTACCCCACTCCAATCTACTCAATATACCAAATATACCCCACCCCACTCCAATCCACTCAATCTCCCCCACTCCAATCTCCCCACTTGATCCCAATCTACCCTATTCCACTCTAACCTATGCTACTCCACTCCACTCCAGTTTACCCCACCCCACTACAATCTATCCCAATCCACACCACTCCACCCCAATCTACCTCACTCCACTCCAATCCAATCTACCCCACTCCAATCCAATCTACCCCACTCCATCCCCACCTACACCAATCAACTCTGCTCCACTCTACCCCAATCAACCCCACCTCCAATCTACCCCACTCCAGTCAAATGTACCCCACTCCATTCCAACCAACCTCAATCCAAGCCACCCAATCTACCTCACTCCACTTCAATCTATCCCACTCCACTGTAACCTATTCCACCCTACTCTAATCTCCACTCCAATCTCCTACAATCTGCCCCACTCTACACCAATCTACCCTAATCTACCCTACGCCACACCATTCTACCCCACTCCACTTCAATCTACTCCACTACACTCTACCCCAATCCACTCCAATCTACACCAAACAACCCCACTCCTCTTGAGTCTGACCCAATCTACCCCACCCCACTCCAATCTGCCCCACTCTATCCCCCTCCATCCCAATCTACCCCATGGACGCACTCCAATCTACCCAACTCTAATCTACCCCACCCCACTGCACTCCAATCTATCCCATGCAACTCCAATCTACCCCACTCTACTCCAATCTACCCCACTCTACTCCAATCTACCCCACTCTACTCCACTCCAGTCTAACCCACTGTACTCCACTCCTGTCTACCCCAATCTACCCTACTCCGCTCTACCCTAATCTATCCCACTCCAATCTACCCCCACTCCACCCCACCCTACCCTACGCCACGCCACTAACTTTTAGACGTACTGAACAGTAGCCTCACTGGTGTACAACATAGCTAAAACACTTTTCCAAACCCAATAGCTCTCGCATACGCTAGACCTATTGGCTTTTCTAGTGCTTGTTAATTTAGAAATTTCCACCCAGCTCCTCAGAAGACTCCAGACCATACAGAACGCTGCAGCCAGACTCATCCTGGACCTCCCCAAACAAGCCAACATGGCCCCTACCTGAGAGACCGCCACTGGCTCCACATCCAAAAGAGATGCCAGTTCAAGATCCTCACACATGGCTACAAAGCCCTCCCCGACCTAGAACCTGCCTACAACAACCATCGACTGAACTTCCGCCAACCCTCTAGACACCTACGCTCCTCCTCACTCGCCCTCCCACAACCTACCTTATCCCTCACAGCCACAGTGGTGGCCGCTTCTTCTCCTACATCGCTGCCAAGACCTGGAACGAACTTCCCCTCAAACTCCGTACAGCTTCATCGCTGGTAGACTTCAGAAAGAGACTCAAGACCTTGCTCTTCGAGGGAGACACAGCGCCCAGATACCCCTAGGGGTGACAGTGTTGCACTTTACAAATGCTGTTTGATTGATATGAACTAAGCAAAAACAAGGTCTAACAAAGCATGATGCTCATGTTTTCATGGGATACGTCACTCAAAAATCTGTTAATACATTGCCTTAATTTACACAGATGGGGCCGGGAGAAGTTCTGAAAGCAAATCCAGGATGCAAAACAACCTAAAACTGATTGTAAATACCTACAAACTTTCTAGTGTGTGGGTGTTCATACCATTTGAAAGGCTAACCTCACCTTTGATGCCCACATTCCTACCCTTGACCCTAAACTTCCAAATGCAGCAGTGGAATTTCTGCATTCATATGTGCCACTTGTAAAATCCACATAGCATTCCTGATTCTCAGAGTAAAAACGGTCAGAAAATTGCACCCCAAATCAATACGTTATTGATATAAGAATTAGTAGGATTTTTCTGGGAAAATATTATCTTTGCTACACTTCCTGAAAATTCCCTTCATTTAAATAGTAACACAATGGTTTTATGAATGGCAGGAAATTTGTGGCGAGGGCATTGTGGAAAACACAGATAGATACAATTTTACATATTGTTTACATTCATCACATCATTGAGTATTTCTTGTGGCAAAGGCCAAAACAAGGTAACAGATTGTGGAACCGTAGTATCTAGTCTTCCACCTACAAATCATCAGTCCCATTCACAAGAAGTCCCTCCCCTTTAGTAAGGTACCGTTGACATGTACCTTAACACTTATAATTACTTCTTATAACATTGTAGCTTCTAAGCTCTGTGAATAAGAAGAGCCACTTGTATTCAATGCAATATCAATCATTGTATCGGCCTAAGAAGAATGAAAGTCTGGCTTGGCTTTGTTGGAATTGAAACTTGTGAATTGCAGATCTCACCGGATGACAGCAGCAAAATACTTATTCTATACCAGTTCACAAACAACCTGAGTGCATTAGCCGATGCCCCTTGCTGCGTAGCTACCCCTATTTTTTTATGCCTAGCTAGAGACAACTTCAGTTGTACACCAGTGCTCATGCTACTGCAAAAAAAAAGAAAAAAAGGAGAACACAGAAATGGGCTTCGAATCTTGATCAGCTTTTCTGTGACAGTGCAGCTCTTGATTGATCAGTAGTTCTCTACTTCCACATGGGCTCTTTCTTGTCAGTCACTTTTTGCGGGAAATTCTGGGTCCTTTCAACCATTGCTTATAGTCGAAGTGTTATTCCATTTTTTGATCACACCACAGGAAAGAGTTCATAGAGCTAAGCAATTGTGTGAAAGAAACAAAGTGATGACAAATTGCATATAAAGTACAACATTGATCATTGAAATGAGCTCACATTGTGAAAAGAATTTCCTCAAGATAGCAAACGTGAGTAAAAGGTATCTGCTGTCGAGAGCAGTTTGCAATGGTTGGTCCTTCCTCCTTGATTCTATGAACCTGAGATAAGGGTAATTTCTTTCAGTAGGCACTTTCTCAGTTAATAATCTTAAACGGCACAAACTGGAAAAAAAGGAATTACAGATAATTGGGGGAGAAAGCCAATCACATAAAAATGGCATACAAAAATCGTTCAAATTGGTATTAGGTGGAATAACAGGTTGAATGCGTAGGGAACTAATCACAAAATGGAAACGCAAGAAAAAGTGGTAATAGTAAAGAAAGAGGTAAATCAAGGATCCAAAGGGTGTGTGGCCTTGGCCGCAAAGATGGGCAGGCCATCCCTATATGAGCTTCGGTGCCTGGCACCCAAATTGCATGTGATCCCTTTGCTGGCACCAAATACCTTACACCCACAGTCACCAATAAGGGGTGCTGGAAAGGTGGCACACCCTATGAAGCCGTTTTTGGTGTGCAAGGGGAACACTAGAACTGCCAGAGACATCCCTTACCGCTGAGGGGTGGGTAGAGCACAAAATGGCGGCAGCCCTCAGACTTTGGCTCTCCCCAGGACCTGCGTCTGACTGAAGGAGACTCGCTGGGGAGGCTCTGGTGGCCAGGACCCGGTGGCGTAATCTGGAGGTGCCAGGGATGTGACAGTGGATCCGAGGGGCACTGAAGACATCCAAGACACCTATCGCCACCGAGGAAAGAGCTGGGCATAGGTGCTGGTGGCCTGAGAGAGGCCCTTAGGGTGATCCCCCCCCCCCGAGGACTAGACTTACCTGCAGAGGGCTTGCAGATGAAGGGTTGGTAGTGAGTTCCTGATGCCAGGTCCTGGGTCGCTGGAGCTGTGGGTGGCCACCTGGGCTGAGGCAGGGATTGCGGTGGATTTTCCTGACCATGTGGGACCTGCCCAGTGACTAAGGAGGAGAGAGGTGTCACCCCAGATGAAAGCTGCACTGACAGAGGCCCAAGGGCGGCCCCTCCAGAGACCCAAGACTGCATATTAGGGGGCTGGCAGGCCGGGCCATGCAGAAAGGCCCTGAACCCAGGTAATCCATGCGTTATGATACAAACCACTGCAGCAGCAACCCAGACACACAGCCTGGAGCCAACGTGTATCTGACCGTTGAGTGGACTGCATAGCCTTGCAAGACAGCGCAACGGCAGGAACCGGAGGCCCAGGGGATGACCTGTGTGCAGACCTGGTCTGAGGAGACACTTTTGCACCTGATGTGTTGACTTGGGGGGCACTGGCGGTTTGATGAGGGTGGGGCACCCACTGGCCTTTAAACAGACAACTGTGCGAGGCCACATCTAGACGAGTGGAGGCCCTCTGGTTGCTTGATCCGGGGACCGCCCACCCCGAGAGTGCTCATGGCAACACAGTGCGTTTGGGGCCTGGGAGCGTGGGAGGTCCCTCGGGGGCCCGGGTGGACCCCAATTGTGAACACCTGCTGACCTTTCCTGACTCCCCCAGCCTGAGCTGCTGCATCATAAGTGGTGAAGAGGCCAACGGCACACTGGCTTTGAGGACACACTCTGCGTGCCCACACAGAGATGGGGCGAGACCAACCCTCCATCTCTCATGCCCAAACCATTACTGACAAGTTCGCAGCTCCTACGTATTAGGCGGTGTAGGACAGTGGTGATAGGGCCTCAGCCCTTCTTCAACTGAACTCCATGGATGAAAACATCATCCCGCAGGCAATCCAGGCCTCGAGGTCAGCACTGGAGACCAAGGGGCATATTTATGAAGACCCCATTGCGAACTCCCCTCCCAGTGTCCAGCCGCTTTCGAATTCAAATATGACCCAAAACACGAATGAGCGTGGCCAGAATTTTCGATTGTTATCATGGAATATTGCTGGGATTCACCAGAAAGTGGCCAATGAAGACTGCCTATCTTTTATCCGGACCTTGGATATAGGATGCTGTCAGGAAACATGAGCCACTGACTCTATACATATTGATGGTTTTAAATCTTATTGCCCTCTTTCCTCTCAGCACAACCAGTTGGCATCATTGAAGAACTGGGGAAATCACAAATGAATTTTACGCATAGTAAGGGGGGTCATGCATCTGTGATGTGGGCTGACGATTTTAATATTGAGCAATGTATTTATTGTGGCAACCGCATATGTGGAGTCACTGATGGGGAGTGGGAAGATATTAGCCACTTAATACATTTGGGTTATGGGAATGCCTAAAAGAAGATTGTATTTACGAACAATTTGTCTTTTTTCATCTGCCAATCCTCCCACATTTGTGGGAAGAGGAAAGGCTAGCACAATAGACTTTGTGTTAATATCAAAAGGTCTGTCCCAGAAATTAGTAAACTATGAGGTTTGCCCCTCCCCTATAGTAACCATAACCCAATAATTTTATGTTTTGACATTTCAGTACATTCAGGCCATTCTGATTCACCCAAACTACTTTTATGTTTTTCTGTAAACAAGGGGTTTGAATAAAATCGTGTTGACCCAAATATATTTTTGGAGGATCTGATTACGGAAGCTGGTATGGATATTTTTTGTTGTCTTTCTATTAATGGTGAGCCTAGCAAGGTTCGTGAAAGCTATATAGCATTTTGTGGCATTGCCGCCCATTTGTTAACACAAAACAAGCCATCCAAAAACCGCCCCCTCCATCCATGGTTAAATCCAGACTGCACCTTAGCACTCAAAGTCTTCAAGGAGGCCACTAACATTATCACACGAAACACTGAGGTAATCCGGACAGCTAGGAAGAATTATAAGCAGGCGATAGAAGTTAGAAAAAGGGAAATCCATGCCAAAGCCTGGGAAGATCTAGATAAAGAAGAGCACCTGAAAGATAGCAGGCTTTTCTGGGAAGTTATAAACTGCCCTTTTTTTTTTTTGACGGTCTGGCCAATGGCATAGAATGCCTTGTTTTAGAACAAGATTGGACCAGTCAATTTTCCCACATTTTTAACCCTAACAACCAGCTAGATGAACCCCTTTTGAGCCCCCTCTTTTTAATGAGAATTGGCTACATTAATTTATCGACCTAGTAGCAGTCATTAAGGCCATTCAGAGTGCAGCACCAGGAAAGGCTCTAGGCCTGATGGAGTACCCATAGATATGCTTAAGTGCAACCTAGAATTTTGGGCACCATTAGTTGCAAATGAACTTAGAGCAGGTGTCAGGGAGGCTCCAATTGATTCCTGGAGGGAATCCAATACAGTACCAATATATGAGAAGGGGGATAGGAGCCTTCCTGCATGCTATCACCCAATCTCACTGCCAGACGATACAGCAAAAATATTAGGGCATGTTACACTGGGTAAATTGGAAGAATGGGCTGAAGCAAATTCCTTTTTTCTCAAAGGTCCAATATGGCTTTCACCCAGGCTTAGGGACCACTGAGCAAGCACTCAATTTAACCCTGATAACGGGAAAGTATGTCAAAGCCAGGAGTGGTGCTCCACGTATGGCTATTATGGACCTCTCCTCTGCTTTCGACTTGTTTAACAGGGGAACACTGTGAAATCTGATGGAGCTTGCCGGACTGGACCACCCATTGTTGAATCTCATTAGGCGCTGCCTACACTGAGACACAACCACTAAAGTACGCTACACACACCATGGAGAGTGTACACGTCCCATAAAGGTTGTGAGATGGGTAAGGCAAGGCTGTATATTGGCCTTGTTCCTGTTTTTATTTTATATTAATTCCTTAGATACAGCCCTGGGTTCGTGCAATAACAATATCCCTAGAATTGGCTTCCACCCAGTCCCAGTTGTTCTTTATGTGGACAACACAGCACAAACAGTAAATGGCCTCCCGAATCTTTTAAATGGTTTTAATGATTTTATGACTAATTTAAATTTAAAAGTGAACCACCAAAAATCAATCATCCTAACCTGTGGTCCTAAGATTCCATGGTTTGCATACGTCAGGAACACCCTGAGTGGACATGCTCCTTCCACAGCGCAGCGCCGTCTGGTAGCTGCTGCTGCAGTCCCTTTCTGCTGCTGCTGGCACCACTGACCCAGAGGTCAGAAGTTCAAGTCCCTCCTCCACCCGCAGCCTCTGTTGTGTTGCCTTGTCTCTCTCTGTCAGTTTTTCTTTAGTTGTTCTTTAGTGTTGATCCTGCCCGTTTTCCCTTTCCCGCCGCTGCTACCCCCGCGGCCCCTCCCCCGCTGGTTCCCGCTCCTGCCTTCTAGCTGTGCTTCCCTACCCCCTTCCCTATTTAATGGCGGCCGCCGTGCGGCCGCGCAGGCGATGCGCCGCTGGCGCGCCAAAGGCAAGCCCTTCTGTGCCCGTCCGTGTCCCGACCAGAGCCAGGGACCCTGGATCTCCGACCTCTCACCGCTACAACTCAGCAGCCCTCCTCGCACTCAACCCCAGAAGGAACAACAATTGCCAGCTGTCCACGCCAAGCACCACCCATGGACAGTTCTCCTGCTGTCACTGCCGCCAGACCTTCACCACCGTCCGCACCCCCATGGCCACCGCCCCCACGCCGAACATCAACGCCCCCGAAGCCCTGAGGTGCATCCTCCTCAATGTGCTCTCCCTGCACAGACACGCCGTAGAGATCTGGGACCTCCTCGACACCCTCTCATCAGATGTCGCCTTCTTCACAGAAACCTGGACCAACTCCACCTCCGCCCCGACATCGCCACTGCCATCCCCGATGGATACAAGATCCAGAGTGTTAGATTTGAGAATCCCATTCTCATTATATATTCGTTTTACAATATATTAGGTTAGCAGTGTGCGGCTAAATGAGACACCATTCGTATTCATGTCATGTAACCCACTGAGTTATCCATGCAATTTGCATGCTTTAGTTAGCAAATGTGACTCCATTTTGTATTTCGTAATCCCAATCAGGCTATGTCTGTACCAGGCCTCATTGCTCGTATTGCTTGCCTCAGCAGAACGCTGTACGCAGTTATTTTTTTCTCTTTTGCTCAAGGTTCCCTTCTGCCTTACTAATGAATAGGCCATTTTGCCCTCACATACCTATCTTTGTGTGTAGCTCGGCTCCCACGTTAGGAGCTGCCGAAACCCAGCACGGCAACCTTGAGCTGGTGATAACATGTACCCATCTGGCAGGTGGTAGTCCATCCCTCTGTGCCTCCTTTGTTCATGTTCGGCCTAAGCCGGTAACTTTCCATTGTGGGCGTGGTTAGGAGACCTTTGGGAGGAATGACTATGTGTTGCCGACTGTTGGGGGGCCAGTCCCTCGGCAGACATCTTAGAGTGCAGGTCAGATTGGACTCCTCTGCAGAGTACTGGTAATAAACGATTGTTTTGTATTCTCTACTGTCTGACTGACTCTTCATTTTGGGGAAGGCTATAAGGTGGTTGTAGGAAACCCGGGTGACCCTTTTCAGGTCACTTCCTTCAGTTGGCGCCCGAACAGGGACTCCGCAAGGTGACCCGACTCGCCCGTAATCGGGTTGTAGGATCGGGGTGGTGTCCGGTCGGTCGGGCGGATCGGGGATCCCCACATGATAAGAGCCCGGTTCTCTTGCCTGCCCCGCCCGACTGATCGGGCGACTCCTCGTTTAGTGGTCACCGGCCGGAGTCATGAGAAGGCGGAACCTTGGATTTGACCGTTTGGTCCGAAGAGTCGGCAGTGGAGAATAATATTGCTCGACCTGAGGGCACCAGGTGAGTGACTTGAATTCTTGGAAAATGTGGCGCCATGGTTGAACGGCACGAGCCTACGGGCTGTGTCTGGTACAGTCTCCGGACTGTCTTGTCTTGAACCTGGTGGGTTTGCAGACCCTTGAAAAGACACAGAGTGTTTGTGAACGGTCTACCAGGCCAACTGGAAATTCGGCCCATTCTTGAAAAGGTTTGGGGCTGTTTGCGAACAATCTGCCAGGCCAACTGGAAATTCGGCTTACTCTTGAAAAGGTCTGGGGCTAGAGCCTGTCTTCCTGTCTTGGTACAGTCTGCGGACTGTCTTGTGCGGTTTTGGACCACTTGGATTTGGTTCTTGGATCAGTTGTTGGTTGGTGTTCTGTTCGTCCGTTGAGGACGGTGTATGTGTCTTATATTAAGATGCCTTGTCTAAGTAAGTTAGGGTGTTTCGGATGTTGGTGTTGTTCCACTGAAGCTCGATTGAAAGAGAGGCAGCAGGCGCCTCCAGAGTGTACCCCAAATTTTGATGTATACGTCAAGCATGGCATTGGCCCTATTATGTTTAGCACGTTGTGGAATAAATATACGAGGGACAATGTCGATCTACAGTGGCCGCTTACTGGCACATTTGATGAGCCAAAATTGAATTACTGGCAGGACAAATTGTTCGCCAAAAAGAGCAGACAGTCGATGTTTGATTCTCTGAGAACATGGCAGAAGAAAGCGAAGCAACGACGTATGAGAGCAGAGAAGCAAGCTCGGAGGGGACAGACGCAAACGATAACGCAGAAAGCAGTGGCGTATGAAAGAGAAAAGATCGAGAAAGGCATAGAGTGTGCGGACAGGAAGTTTCACTTGCAGAGTGATAAGTGTTATGTGGCTAGGGAGGAAGGTGATGTCTTTGTTGAGGAGTTGTTGGATTCCCGACCCCCACCTCCCTATGCCCCCGAACGACTATATCCCGTAACTCCGACACCTCAGTCTTCGGCTTCTGGTGCTGTTATTCCTACTCTTTCTGTTTCTAGCTCTACTGCTTCAGCCTCGGCCCTGCCCGCTTCTTCCCCACTCTCGCCAGTTACAGGGGCGGGTGCCGTCCGATCCTTTATTCTGTCTCCCGACCCCATGCCCGTGGTCATGACTCCTCTTACTCCTGCGGCACAGTCTTTGAGCGCGATGGTACCTGTTTCTTCATCTGCTCTTTCCCCTTTGGGTGTATTACCTCAGGCATCGCAAAATACAGAGACGCCTGTGCGTGAAGTGCATGAAATGAATTGGGCGGCGGCACGTGAACGCATGGATAAAGTGTTGGTACGCTCTGCTGTGGGTGATGAGGAAAAGAGAATGGTGGCTGACCAGGCTGCACAGTGGGCCCGGAATCCGATTTATAGTGTGGAAGATGTGTGGAGTGTGATGAAACATTACGAGCCGTTTATACAGCAACATGCTCTTAAGCATATGTCGGCCACGCTGATAGGATTGTGGGAACAGTGTTTTAAGGGTATTGCACCACAGATAATTTATGACATTCGGGACAGGGTATATACTACAGATATGGCCCCAAATGAGTTTTTCAGTAATGTGATGACATTGGTGGGTTATCGGGGTAGATTGCTTCAGAAGGTCCCGACAACAGTGTCACAGTTCCCCATGAGGGAAGTGCATCCCATTTACCACCCCGAAATACCAGAGTTGCGAGATGGGAATAATATCATTACTCGCCCACGGGTGGCGGCCCATTTCCAGGAACAGTGGAGCTACACTCCTTGGAAGAGGAGTGAGGTAATATCCCTAAAAGGGCAATTACCGGACCCTCGGAAAAATCCGACAGCGTATAAAGAATTGACGGAGGCGTCCTCCTCCACAGTGATGACATTAGCTGATACAGAGTTGTTTTTCGGTCGGTTGGTACCGGTGGATATATGGAGGCAGGTGCATATGCAGGATCATGTGGTGGAATTGGGTGGAACATGGGATGAGATTAGGGCATGGGATAAGGAGCGCAAGCCCGGCGAGAAGCCGAAAGCGGAGCTACTGGCCTTGCTGGGACGTATTATCACTTACATGCACTCCCTTATCCCGCCCAGGCGAGTGGATTGGGACAAGTTGACTGCATGTCGTCAGAAGAAGGATGAAAGTGTGTCTGATTTCTTTACTAGGTTCGAAGGGGTGTTTCTGGATTTTAGTGGTCAGGATCTATCGCTGGAGGGTGGTGTTCGTCTGTTCGTCAACAGGTTTGTCACTAATTTGCTTCCTGAGATTGCGACTCGATTGCAGGCAGCGGAAAGTACTTGGACCACCTCCTCCCCGTCAGTAATATTGAGTATGGCACAGTACTAAGAGCATAGGGAAAATGAGGACAAAGAGAAGGTGGAGAAAAAGTCAAAGAAGTTGAAGACGAGGGTGTTGATGCAGCAGGTGGCAAGGGGGAACGGTAGAGGAAGGGGTTCGGGTCCCGCTCATCGGGGATCCCGGTCTGATCGGAACAGTACATCGGGTGCGCCCGTAGGGTACAACCAATGTGCGTACTGTAAAAAGGAGGGGCATTGGCGAAGTGAGTGTCCGGAGTTGCTGCAGAAAGTTGAGGCCCCGAGAGGTAGGGGTTCTAGAGGACGTGGTAGAGGAGGAGGTGGCCGCAGAGAGGGTCAGTTTGAGGATACATCGTATGATCAGCAGAGCAAGAACTATTTTGACGACCACCGGGGAAGGCAGTACTATCATGATGACTATGACATGGACGAGGTGACGGGATGTCCCACAGCTAGGACAGCCAGGGACAGGGTAAGGGACCGGTTTCAGTGCCTGTAGATCAACGGGGACCTTATGTCACTGCGGATTTACAGGGCATGCCCAAGACGTTCTTACTTGACACGGTGCTATGAATAGCTCTGTTTCTCGTTCGCTGGTCCCAGGGGCAGCTCTGTCTGGCCAAAACAATGTTTCGGTAGGTTTTTCAGGCATGCCGGTTGTTAGCCCCATTTCCAAACCTCTTGCTTTGACTATAGGTCCCTTTACGGTGGACTCATCATTTCTGTTAACGACAAATTGTGGGGAAAATTTGATGGGATTGGATTTGTTGAAGAGATTACATGCCACCATCTTTTGTTCTCCGGATGGTGTTTACATGACTGTTGGGCCACAAGTGGCTAGCGCAAAACAATGCTTTGGAAAAGATGCACCCCTCCCCGCAGAGTTCCAGGACGTGCCCCGTAGTTTATGGGCAGCAGGAGACACGGATGTAGGGTTACTCCAGATCCATTCAGTCTCTATTACGGTTAAGGATAATGCTGTATTGCCACGTACCCCCCAGTATAAGATTTCGCAAGCAGGAGAAAGGGCTTTGTTGCAAATAATTCAGGATTTGATTAAGACTGGTGTGGTTGAGGAGACAGTAGCGAATGTGTGTAACAGCCCTATCCTTCCGATTCTTAAGAGGGCCCCCTTGGACTCTTCTGATGCTCATCCGGATGTTTACCGCTTTGTAATTGACCTCAGAGAGGTCAATAAAATAGTTGTGCCCCAATATCCTGTAGTCCCAGACATTACTACGATATTGACAATGATTCCCCCGTCAGCAAAGTTCTTTTCCGTTATTGATTTGAAGAATGCTTTCTTTAGCATTCCAATTCATACAGATAGCAGATAACTGTTTGGATTCGCATTAGCCGGCAGGAGTTTTAGATTCTGTCGTGCTCCCCAAGGCTATACAGAGAGTCCTAGTATCTATAGTCAAGCTCTAAAAAGTCAATTGGATTCTTTGGTGCTTCCCACTGGTAATGTGCTATTGCAGTACGTGGACGATCTCCTTGTGGCCTCTGATACTGAGGATGGTTGTAAAAACGCCACCGTTAAATTGCTGTTGCATTTGGCACATCATGGCCATAAGGTGTCCCTTTCTAAATTTCAATATTGTGGACAGGAGGTCACCTACTTAGGTCACCTACTGTCAAAGGAGGGTCACAAGCTAACACCTGAACGCATAGCTGCTATCACTAATATGCCTGTTCCCAAGACTCAACGTGAAGTGCGCACATTTATTGGCATTACCTCGTATTGTCGACACTGGATCCCCAGTTATTCCTTACTAACAAAACCCCTCCTTTACCTGACCACTAAAGAAGTGCATGAACCCCTGCCTTGGACATCTGCATGCGAGCAAGCTTTTGAGCAATTAAAGGCTGCGCTTTGCTTTGCTCCTGTGCTTGGTACTCCTGATTACCAGAAGCCTTTTGAGCTTTACGTAAATGAGGCGGACGGTTGCGCGCTTTCTGTTTTAACACAGGGTTTTGGTGGTAAGCAAAGACCCTGCGCTCATTTTTCCGCAATGCTGGATAACTTAGCCAGAGCGCTCCCGAGCTGCCTGAGAGCTGCCACGGCGGTGGCAGTTTCTATCAGACAATCGGCAGGGCTCGTTCTTGATACTGCTCTCACGGTAATGGTACCCCATGCTGTGGATACGCTTTTGAATAAGACAAAGACACAGCACCTTACTAGTGCACGTCTGACCGGATATAAATTAACCTTGTTTGCTCCGCACATTACCATCAAAAGATGTGCCACTCTGAACCCAGTCACGTTACTACCCTTCCCTTCGGCGGGCAATGACACAGATGCACATGATTGTGTATACAGAACGGAAGAGGAAACAAAGGGATGGGTAGACCTGACTGATGTTCCCTTATCTGAACCCCAGGGGAACTATATGTCGATGGCTCTTGCTTCAAACTACCAGACGGCACCACCACTGCAGCATATGCAATTACAACATTACACACTATAGTTGAGACATCCAGTGTTCCATACCAATCAGCCCAAGCTGCGGAGCTGGTTGCTCTTCTGAGGGCTTGTGAGTTGAGTGAGGGACTGGCTGTCAATATTTATACTGACAGCCAGTACGCTTTTGGGGTCGCCCATAATTTTGGACACCTCTGGGCGGAGAGAGGATTCTTAACATCACATGGATTACGAATACAGAATGGCCCATTGATACATAGACTCTTGTCAGCTCTAACACTTTCCAAAAGGTTAGCAATAATAAAATGTAGTGCCCACAAAGCAATAACAGATGATGTTGATAGAGGAAACACGTTCGCAGATCAAATAGCTGGGGAAACAGCGAGATCAAAGATGAAAAAGATGTTTGTGGCTGGTCCGGCTAGGTGGGTCCCAGACAATGGAATGTTCGAGGATACAGTAAAGAGTGTCAAAGAGATACAAAGTGAGGCAACCCTAGACGAATTGTCAATATGGTAGGAGAGTACAGGGCACCTGGATGAGGATGGGTGCAGGACTGATAAGTCCGAGAAACAGCGATGGATGTTACCTAATGCCTATGTACTTCCTGTGGTTACCATGGCCCATGGCCCAGCTCATATTAGCGCCAAGGGAATATGTAAGGTGTTGGACCCAGTGTGGCAGAATGACAATATTTCCAAGGTAGCCACTCACTTAGTGAAACACTGTATGATTTGTATGACACATAATCCTGGGAAAGGTACTCCTACACCCTCTGGTAATTTTGCACCGTCTTCCTTCCCTTTCGAGGTTCTCCAGATGGATTTCATCGAAATGGAACGAGTCAACAATTTGAAGTATGTGCTGGTAGTGATTTGTGCATTCAGTAAAAGGATTGAAGCTTACCCCACTAAAGAGAATACAGCTATGGCGACGGCGAAGGCACTCCTAAAAGAGTTCTTCCCGCGTTTCGGATTGCCACGTGTGATTTTGAGTGACAACGGAAGTCACTTCAATTCCAAGGTCATCCAACTGGTGTGCGAAGGTTTGCACATCAAGCAGAAGTTTCATGCAGCCAACCACCCCCAGTCAGCAGGTCTGGTTGAGAAGTACAATGGTACTCTCAAACTGAAGTTAGCAAAGATACAGGAAAGCACAGGATTGCGATGGCCAGATGCGTTGCCCCTGGCCTTGTTATCCACCAGGGCAACTGCACATTCTAGGACAGGGTTGTCACCATATGAAGTAGTGTTTGGTCGCCCTGCCAATATCTGGGGCGTTCCAAGACCAAAGCGCTTTTCTGAGATTGAGCACCCTTTACTTATAGACTATCTGTATGAGTTAACTAAAGATCTTCGTTCTCTTCACCAACAGATTCAGGAAACACTGCAGCCGGTACCAGAGGGGCCCGGGCATCAGCTACTTCCCGGACAGTATGTGCTAGTCAAGAACTTTCAGAGGAAGAACTGCCTGGAGCCCCGTTGGAGGGGCCCCCTTTTGGTCCTGCTTGCCACCCGAAAAGCAGTGAAACTCGACGGCCGGAAACATTGGGTGCATGCCATCCACTGTAAGGGAATACCTCTCCCACTCCCCTTTGACGCGTGGGTGCGAGACGGTATTGCTGATCAAGAAGGGGAAAGGGTGCCCCACTTTGTTCTTTTCTCTGACGCCCAGCTAAGGGGGGTGCAGACCGAAGCAGAGAGTGATGCCGCCTTGCTTGAGGCGGTGCCTCCGGAGACAAGGGCAGCCCCAGTTTCTCCCCCATCTGACTCACAGGCACCTGGGTCCTCCTGCCTTTCTGAGCCTGAGTTTCAACACCTTTGTGTTGATGAAACAGTGCCTGGAGCTGACAGGTACAATCTGCGCCCACTAAAGAAGGTCAGTGCACCAGAGGGACAGTCCAGGAGTGAGGGAAGGACTTGAGATTAGGGTATAGGTACTACGTCTGCGGTGCCTGCATCAGCTTAGGGTGAACGGCACTGGTGCACTGCCTGAGACACTGGACAGGATCGCTGAGGGTACTTGCCCAGGAGGGCAGGTGTCCTATCCTGCGAGAAGAAGGACTTGTTTCCAGCAAGGGCCGTGACCGCGCGACCCCCACGAGGGAGTGCTTCAAAGAATAATTGTTGATGAACGATAGGAGCTTGCCAGCGAGGCTCTAAAAAAGACGCTGGGTAACTTGTGGCCCTCTGGTCGGTTGTATTTTTGTAGCTCTAGTTCTTAAGGTTCTTCTCATGTTTCTATTTGGCCGTGCTGTCATGGAGGAAGAACAGCCCCTAGCGGCACCGCCACCAGGACAGGGTGGTCCTGTGTGGTCTAGTTGATCCATTAAGAGTAAGATAGTAGTGGTAGTGTTCATCCTCATAGTAATGATAACACTGTTTGGAGTACTATGGTATTTAGAAGAGCAGCATCCTATGCACACCTTAATAGGGACTACCCCGGCTTCACCTGAGCATCTGTTCATTATGTTGCCCCCACATAAACAGAGACATAGACAGACATATGTTGAAAATGCCTTCCTCCAAATGCTCCACCAGGTACACAATACGACAAATGCCACGAATTGTTGGGTGTGTGGGTTACTCCCCTCAGTCATGCACAATAAGATTTGCTGGTGTCTTTACCACTGTCCTACCTAAGTAGTTGTGAGGCATGGTTCCTGTTGCTTTCCATGGTATATATACATTATCATACTGCCGCCATAAATATGATCGAGTCTGATTATGAGGCAGTGTTGGAATACATAGTAGTACAGCAGGGTTATACACCTGGGACGGAAGGAAAGGAGGGTACCTTACATCCACATGCTTGCATGAATGTTTATGAGGATAACAAAAATGCCACATGGCTGTAAAACGAAATGATGGATTTTCAGGGGTTCAATGTTACCGAATATTTTAAATGTTTCCATGCACGAAATATCACCAAAGATAATGCCCTGCCCGTACCTGTGGTTCATACAGCAGCTAGTTTCTGTGTCAAAGGATCTGAGAATATTCCAGTGGGTCAGAGCAATTGCAACTATACCTATCGACTAAACACTACTAGTAGCCCACCTTTGCTCAACCCCCCTAATGTATATTTTGTTTGTGGAGAGCAGGCTTACACCTGGCTTCCTAGGGGATGGTCTGGCCGGTGTTATGTCTCTTTCCTTCTACCTCCTGTCTACATTGCACCGTCCAACTATCACAGAGACCACAGGCTGCAGCGGAGAAGTGTATACTTGTCCCGAGTCAGGAGACTTATTGACACAGCAGATATTGATCAAACAGATACTACTCTACAGCAATTCATGGATGCCATGAAGGGTATCGTGCCCTTCCGGGGACCTATGTATAATAGTGTCAGCATTCGTCGCCTCACCAGGGTTGTTGAAGGGGTCATCAACACTACAGCAATCAATCAATCAATCATGTCACTTATAAAGCGCACTACATACCCGCGAGGGTCTCAAGGCGCTGGGGGAAGAGGGGGTGGTGCTGCTACTGATCGAAGAGCCAGGTCTTGAGGAGTCTTCTGAAGGCCAGTAGGTCTTGGGTCTGCCGAAGGTTGGTGGGGAGGGTGTTCCAGGTCTTGGCGGCAAGGTGGGAGAAGGATCTGCCGCCGGCGGTCGTTTTCGGATGCGGGGACTGTGGCGAGGGCGAGGGTGGTGGAGCGGAGCTGGCGGGTGGGGTGTAGAAGCTGAGTCGTCTGTTGAGGTAGGCTGGTCCGGAGTTGTGGAGTGCTTTGTGTGCGTGGGTGAGGAGCTTGAAGGTTATCCTCTTGTTGACAGGGAGCCAGTGCAGGTCTCTCAGGTGGGGTGTGATGTGGCTGCGTCGGGGGATGTCGAGGATAAGACGTGCAGAGGCGTTCTGGATGCGTTGCAGCCGTCTCAGGAGCTTAGCCGTCGTTCCTGCGTAGAGGGCGTTTCCGTAGTCCAGCCAGCAGGTATACTCACCAACATCACAGCTGAGCTTCAGGCTACAAGACTTGTTGCTCTTCAGAATCGTATGGTTTTAGACGTCATCCTTGCAGATAGGGGCGGAGCTTGTCGTGTCATAGGCAGCAGTTGCTGCGTTTACATCCCAGATCACGCCCCTAACGTATACTCCGCTATTCAGAAGTTACACAGGCTTGCATCCGATATTCATCAGGAGAATGGTTCATGGTCCTTGACAGGGTGGTTCTGGGGTCTGATGTTCTCCTGGGGATGGAAGATACTTCTTTTCCTAGTAGCTATCGCAGGTGTCATCTTCACGTGTTGCCTACGTGTCAACTGTCTTCCAGCATGCTGTACCTATTGTGTGAGTAAACTCACCCCTACCCCTAAATTTTCAGGCCGTACTGATAAAGTGTCTAATATGATGATGCTGCAGGAACTACAGGATATAATGCAGATCGATGAGGGTATTTTTGAATATTAGAAATATCTTGCAATGCGTATGTTGCTTATTTCTTTTGGAGATTATTATTCTTATGCATTACCCTCCTCCCCCTGCTTAGAATCGTAAAGACCCTACCTGCTAGCCAATAAAGCATTTAGCCTCCCCTGCTAAAAGGAGGGTCTGTTAGATTTGAAAATCCCATTCTCGTTATATATTCGTTTTACAATATATTAGGTTAGCAGTGTGCGGCTAAATGAGACACCATTCGTATTCATGTCATGTAACCCACTGAGTTATCCATGCAATGTGGGGCTTTAGTTAGCAAATGTGACTCCATTTTGTATTTCGTAATCCCAATCAGGCTATGTCTGTACCAGGCCTCATTGCTCGTATTGCTTGCCTCAGCAGAACGCTGTACGCAGTTATTATTTTCTCTTTTGCTCAAGGTTGCCTTCTGCCTTACTAATGAATAGGCCATTTTGCCCTCGCATACCTATATTTGTGTGTAGCTCGGCTCCCACGTTAGGAGCCGCCGAAACCCAGCACGGCAACCTTGAGCTGGTGATAACATGTACCCATCTAGCAGGTGGTAGTCCATTCCTCTGTGCCTCCTTTGTTCATGTTCGGCCTAAGCCGGTAACTTTCCATTGTGGGCGTGGTTAGGAGACCTTTGGGAGGAATGACTATGCGTTGCCGACTGTTGGGGGGCCAGTCCCTCGGCAGACATCTTAGGGTGCAGGTCAGATTGGACTCCTCTGCAGAGTACTGGTAATAAACAATTGTTTTGTATTCTCTACTGTCTGACCGAGTCTTCATTTTGGGGAAGGCTTTAAGGTGGTTGTAGGAAACCCGGGTGACCCTTTTCAGGTCACTTCCTTCAAGAGGAAGGACCACCCTAACCGCCCAGGAGGAGGACTTGCCATCGCACAGAAGAGCTCCCTCCGACTCACGACCTCCAGCTCGAGCGCCAGCCCACCCACCACCGAACACCTCCATTTCCAGATCTAGACCAGCCCCAGAACGACCCTAAGAGGCACCCTCATCTACAGACCTCCCGTACCGTGAACTGTGTTCACCACCTCCATTGGCGACCTCATTGCGCCCCACTCCATCGCCTCCATGGACTACATACTCATCGGAGACCTCAACTTCCACCTCGACAACTTCAGCGACCCCAACTCCGCCACCCTCCTGGACAACCTCGCCAACCTCGGACTGAAACAACTCGTCACCACCCCCACCCACAAGTCAGGACACACCCTCGACCCCATCTTCGCATGAGGTAACAACATCCACTTCAGCCACACCACGCAACCCCCATGGACGGACCACCACTGCGTACACTTTCATGTCAACAAACCCACGGCGCCCAAACCTGAACCCCGCCCTCCACGAAGAAACTGGAACAAGATCACCGAGGAGCAGCTCAACGCCACCCTCAGCCGCAATGCTCCCGACACCTCGACCGACGCCAACCTCGCAGCCAAAGAACTCCACAGATGGATCTCCAACTGCGCAGACGAGCTCGCACCCCTACGCAACCCTGACAGACAGTGCTCCAGGAAGGCCACCTGGTTCACCACCGGCCTCCAAGAATCCAGGCGCATCTGCAGACGTCTTGAGAAGAAGTGGAGAAAATGCAAATCCCCGGAAGACCAGACCACCTACAAGAACGCCATGACAGAATACCACCAACGCATCAGATCCACCAAAAGGACCTTCATCCAGAACAAGATCCTCTCCAACTACAGCAACTCCAAGGAACTCTTCAGCATCATCCAGGAATTCACCAAACCCCCAGCGAAACCATGGACATCACCCCCTCCCAGGACCTCTGCAACATGCTCGGCTCCTACTTCCATCTGAAGCTCAAGGGCATCTACGACAATTTCAACGACCAGACACCTGACTCCGAAACCACTCTATCCTCCAGCAACGCCAACCAGCCCACCATCTCCTCCTGGACCCCAGTCACCACCGAAGACACTGCTTCAACCATGAAAGGCATCCACTCAGGAGCTCCCACGGACCCCTGCCCCCGCACATCTTCCACAGAGCCGCCACCGCCATCGCTCCAGAACTACGATGCACCATCAACACCACCTTCGAAACTGGCATCTTTCCCGACTACTGGAATCGCGCAGAAGTCAGACCCCTACTCAAGAAGCCATCAGCAGACCCCACGGACCTCAAGAACTACCGACCCATCTCCCTCCTCCCTTTCGCGGCCAAAGTCACAGAGAAGACCGTCAACGTCCAGCTAACAAAATTCATCAAAGAAAACTCCATCCTCGACCCTCCCAATCCGGATTCTGCAGCAACCACAGCATGGAGACCGCTCTACTCGCTGCCACAGACGACATCCGCACCCTCCTCGACCAAGGACACACCGCAGCCCTGATCCTACTCGACCTCTATGCAGCCTTCGACACCGTCTCCCACCGCACACTCATTCCAGACTCCACGAATCCGGCATTCAGGGAACCGCCGGGACTGGCTCCGCTCCTTCCTCGCCAGCAGAGCCCAAAGAATCAGACTTCCACCCTTCCTCTCCGAACCCACGGAAATCAACTGCGGAGTACCCCAAAGATAGTCGCTCAGCCCCACGCTCTTCAACATCTACATGGCCCCCTTCGCCGCCATCGTCAGACAGCACGGACTCAGCATAGGACTCAGCATAGTATCCTGCGCCAACGACACCCAGCTAATCCTCTCCCTCACCAAGGACCCCATCATCACCAGACTCAACTTCCAGGAATTAATGAAGGACGTCGCATCCTGGATGAACAGCAGCTGCCTGAAGCTCAACTCGGAGAAGACAGAGGTCCTCGTCCTCGGTCCCTCGTCCTCTCCGTGGGACAACTCCTGGTGGCCAACAGCCCTCGGCAGCCCCTCCACCTCCACGGACCACGGCCGATACCTCTGCATCGTACTCGACTCCTCCCTCTCCATGACCCGACAGGTCAACGCCGTCGCCTCCACCTGCTTCAACACCCTCCGCATCCTCCGAAAAACCTTCAAATGAATTCCCTCCGAATCAAGGAAGACCGTCATCCACGCACTCATAACCAGCAGACTGAACTACGGAAACGCCCTCTACGCCGGGATAAACAAGTCTCTACTCCGCAAACTCCAGACCACCGCAGCCAGACTCATCCTCGGCATCCCCCGACGCGAACACATCACCCAGCACCTGCGCAACCTCCACTGGCTCCCCGTAGAGAAAAGAGTAACCTTCAAGATACTCACCCACGCCTACAAATGCCTCCACAAATGCAAAAACAACAATTGATGAACAGAATGCAGAACGATGTCGTACATTCACCCCAGTACAGAGATCTGGGCCTAAATCCATCATTTTTTTGCTCACCATGCCATTCCAGTTTGGACCCAGCCATATGCAAATCAGTCTTGACCCTGCGCCCAATGGGAACAGTCCAGCCCGAACTGCCAGGCTACAAATGCCTCCACAACACCGGACCCCAATATCTCAATGACAGAATCTCCTTCCACATACCCAAGAGGAACCTCCGATCACCGCCCTCGCTGAACCCCCGCGCATCTGCAGAGCAAGAACAGGTGGAAGAACCTTCTCCTACATAGTGGCCAAGACTTGGAATGAGCTGCCGTTCAACTTCAGAGGCGCCCCCACCCTGCACATCTTCAAGAAGACCCTCAAGACCTGGCTCTTCGATTGACCGGAGCTGCTCCCCCCCTTCCCCAGCCCCTTGCGACCCTCACGGGTGAGTAGCGCGCTTATAATTTCCCTGATTGATTGATTGATTGAGGCTCCTGCCTGCGCCTCATCCCTGGTGGTCCACTGGTTAAGTGTCACTGCTCTGCTGCTTGACTGCCCTCCTCTCCCTCTTTTCGCTGTTTCTATCCCTCTCTCTGTTTTAATTTTTCTTTTTCTTTTTCTGCCTTTGTATTTTCTCTTGCTACCTCTGTCTTTTTTGCTCTTTGCTTTTCCTCCTGTTTACCCAGTTTTCGCCACCCTCTCCCTTGTTGCCGCTGCGATCCCCCACGGCCCCACCCCCCTCCAGTGTCCTTTTCCCGCTCCCACGTTTCCCGCCTCCCAGCTCCTCTGCAGCACTACTTTTTTTTTTTTTTTAACTTTATTTTTCAGTTTTGCACATAAAAAAGCAATCAATACAATATGAAACATGCACTTCAGCAATTTAGATGATTCTCTCTCCACAGTGTCGCTGCGGACCCCCCCAATAGTGTCCATATGTCATAAATCTATTGGCATCACACATCAGCATTGCCCTCCCGTCAAACATTATTACCATGTCTTTATGCATCATCCCCTTTCCATTTGTCCCTTCAAAGAAAAAACAATCACAATAACATCCAGAATGCACGTGGCTAATCTAAATAGTGAACCCTTGGTATGAGGTCTAAACACATCTCTACCCCACTCCGACTCGATCTGGCTCAGTTTGCGAGTCGTCATCTTCGTCTAATCCCAGCAGATATTGCCGGTACGGGCCCCAGATATCTTTAGGTGCACAGCGCACGGGTAACAGAGCCTTCGCCTACAGAGAATCAACAGTCCTTACAGGTTACGAGATCTCACCCATCCTCTCAGAATGGAGAAGAACGAGTGGGGGGTGGACCATCTGCTCCTTTTTTACCAACACACAATGATGTCCTCCCAATATCCACTTCAACAAGCCTAAAGGCCAGAAAACAGCATCCCCGAGTTATAGTTCCCCTGCATAATCCTGAACATCACACTATTTCTGTAAGAACGCCACTCACAATGTGCCCTACGCTCGTTAGTATACCAAAAAGACTTGTTTGCCGCAACCAATGGATACTGTAGGATATAAAGTTTGTATGGTTAATGTTCCTAAGCTACACAATGGGGCTAGCCATGAAAGTGAGGATTCATTGATCAACAAATCCATCCATTGGATACGGCAGGTTAGGGATGTCGCTCACTCATACGGGAGGACATCCTTAGAGCGAGAAGGTGCACAACACATTCAGACTCACGAGATCACATTGAGCTTACTCTGTGTAAAGCAGACTTGGTAGAGAACCTTATTCTACTCGAGTTTCGTACTTCTTCTCCTGACTTCTCAGCAATACAGTTTAGACGATCCCCTCATAGATTAAATGATATACATCAAGCAGGCCCAGGAACAGGCTCTTCCTCATTGGACTGTAATGATTGACTACATAGTGTGACTACCAATACAAATAGGACTCAGGCTTCCTCCTTACCGACTGATAAACTGCCCATTATTGGCCTGAATCATTCTCCAGAACCCTGTACAGCTCTACCCCAAAACTCAGCCCCTTTAAATCAGCTAAAAATCATCTCCTGGAATATTGCTGGCCTTTCTAATAAACTCTCGTTACCTAATTGGAATGAGCTAATAGAGGGCTATGACATATGTATCTTCCAGGAAACATGGAGCCTGGTCCCTATATATAAATCTGGCTATTGCTGTTATTATATTTCGGCAACCACCATAGGGAAGGGTCGTCCCTCTGGAGGTCTGATAGTCTGGATTAAAATTGCCTTAAATCTTAGAATAACAAATCACTCAGCACTGTGCCCAGACATCATGAGGCTTACAATTAAAGGACACAGAGGGCGGGAACAATTGGACTTGTTTAATGTCTATTCAAGGGGATTAGCTGGGGGCAAGGCCTCACCTACCTTCACTTTGCTCGAACAAGGCTTGACAAGTTGTTCACCCGAGTCCAGGATAATGGTGGCAGGTGACCTAAACACTACCTTCGAGCCTCTTGGCATCGAAGATTTAATTGGGATTGAAGAGGAGGACACGAAATGGGGCATCCCGTCACTGACCTTAACACCGGTGAAAAAATGGTCACAAAGAGCTATTCAACTAAACGCACTTACTATGGAGTACGGTTTAAGAGCAGTGAATGGTAGGACAAAATCTGATAAGCAGGGAGCCTTTACCTACAATAAAATATCTTGCCCTTCCCGCATCGACTATATTCTAGTAGATGTTGGTTTTTGGGGACATGTTGTAGACATGGTAGTGGAGAGTACAATAGATAGTGATCATAACCCCTATGCTTGTTATTAAGGTCACCCTGGGCAGCTATATGCGCCTCATTGATTATTCCCACACACTGCGTAACCAAAGAGCTGATACCTTCCAATTCTGGAAGAGCACTTAAGTGGCATAAGGTCGCCTTACAAGATACTAATCTAGAGGCTATTAAACAAATACTGAACGCTAAAACCGCTGAGTTAACAGAGGGGACAGTGGAGGACCATACAAATGCACTCTCCATATACGCTTGTACTATTGAGGAGATTAGTACTCATTTCAAAGCACAAAATAGACCCACTGGCTTTGCATCGCACACCAGGAAAGCCCAATCATGGTTTAATAAAGAGTGCAGATTCAAAAGGAGGGCCTTGGCAGTAGCTATTAGAACAAAGAAGGGCATAGCCATTACACTGGCTAGGAAGGAATATAGAGAGGCGCAGCGAAGAGCAAAACTAGACTGGGATGAAGCTAGATGGCAAAGGTTAAAATGTGCGAGTCTTGCAAGGGACACCAATCTATTTTGGACACTACTTAGGAGGACAAATAGAGGAGAAGCAGATCAAATCCTCAATCATATTACCCCGAAGCTTGGTCTGTTCATTTTGGCAACCTCTATTCTGGGCCTAACAACACATGTATAGATAGTTACTCTTTAACTAATTCTAGGACAAATAATAGAAGTATGGGTGGTGTCCCTTCATTTAATTTTAGGCCTGCTGAGGGTGATCTTTTTATGCTAAAAGAAGTAAAGGTGGCTATAGGTAGGCTGGTTCCTGCAAAGGCCCCGGGACCAGATGGCATACCTGGCGATTTGTTTTTAGTAGACCAGGATAAATGGGCCGAGTATGTCCTCCTCCTAATTAATTCCATTTCTAGAGGATGCCCAGTCCCAGATTCTTGGAAGGGGGCAGAGGTAGTGCCCATTTATAAAAAGGGAGATAGAGAAGATCCTTCCAACTACAGACCAATTAGTCTTATAGACACAATGCAAAAGGTAGTTGGGAGGGTAGTCTTACAGCGAATCCAGACTTGGGCTGAGGAGGAGGATATCCTCTCCGAGTATCAGGCGGGTTTTCGGTCCAATACGAGTACGGTGGACCAGGTTTTTAGATTTCTCATGATCCATGGGAAAGTAGTAACGGTAGGCAAGGGCAGTCTTTATCTTGCTTTTATTGACTTAAGGACTGCCTTTGACTTGGTCCCTAGGAAAAATTGTGGGAAATATTACGAGAGATGGGTATCCCTCCAATGATCCTTAATCTCTTAGAGAGGCTCCATGAGGGCAATTATGCCCAGGTAAGATGGGGGTCTCAAGGGCAGCTCACTAAAAAGATCCCAGTAAACAGGGGAGTTCGCCAGGTTGTGTGATGGCACCCACCCTGTTTTCTTTATATGTAAATGGGGTGGTCAGCTTTTACAAGAAACCCCGGCTGACGCCCCTACCCTGGCAGGCAAAAAAGTGCCAACTCTCCTGTTTGCTGACGATACACTGCTCATCTCTAAGACACCCGTAGGTTTGCAAATCCTCTTAAATAGGTTCCAAACCTTTTGTAATTCCCGGGGTTGATTATAAATACAACGAAAACTAAACTAATGGTTTTCAACCCCACAAATCATTTAGGAACAATTTTACTCTAGATGGGACTCGACTAGAGAGGGTTTCTACCTTTGATTATTTGGGGATTCGGCTATCAGAGAAACTGCAGTGGAGACCCCATCTAGATAAAATGTTACTCAACCATAAAAGGGCCACTGGGGCACTGAGCAGAGAACATCGCTCTTCTTTTAGTAGACCGGTAGCCCCGGCACTTATTGTATATGGAGCCAAGGCCGTAAGCTCGGCTTTATATGGTGCCGAGCTTTGGGGCTTCGAAAACCTCGACGAGATCAGCAGATCGGAAAACAAGTTCTTTAGGGACTTGATTATGTTGCCGCGAGGAGTTCCTCTAATCCCTTTGTTCTATGATCTGGGTAGGTTTAATTTTAAAGATTTGGCAAAACTTCGACCTTTGCTTTACTGGGCACGTCTTAGGCGAACCCCAGAATTAATTAATTATGCTGAGGCACTTACTGAAATAATGCGCATCGATACCAAGAAGGAGATCAAATGGATCTCCAATCTCAAATCATTAATAATTGCTCTTGATTTTAAGGACTCTTGGGATACCCAAATTCCACCAAGCAAAGAGAACCTTAAACGGGCCTATTGGGCCTGGATTGAGGCTAAGGAACTTAGTAATTCTAACATGGGAAGACTTACGGAGGAGTTCTTCCAACATAAGCTCCAGAGAGGTTTAGAATCATACATGGACACAATTCAGGTCCCCAGGGACAGGACATTGTACATTCAATTTAGGTTTGGCTCCCTCCCAGTTCGGGAATATACCGCAAAATGGCTACCACCGCACCGCACAACTGCAGAATGCACCCTGTGCGGCACCATAAAGGAGAGTGTAGCACACCTTCTGTTTGCGTGTCCCGCACACGCAGGCGCAAGGTCCAGGTGGCTTGTGCCCATATGCAAACAACTAGGCTCTCTGGATTACAGAGTTGCTTTACGCCTACTTAAATCGGACACGAGCACCCTGTTTGTTTGCGGAGTAGCCAAGTTTTTGGGATGCGCATGGATTACCAGGTATGGGGCTATACAGAGGGCAGCCCTTCCGTCGATAAGTAGCTGGTGAATCCAATGTGTGGGGCCAAGGATCCATGGTACAGAATATATGGGGTTTGATTTCAGTATAGCATTCAGTTGGTTTTAATTATTTTAAATTTTTTAAACGAATCTAGAATTTAGTGAAAATAGCTTTAGGTCTTAACGGTATTGGAATTGTATTTTTTTATTTTTATTGTTTGTATATGCCTGTATTTTTTTTTCTTTTAAATTTCTCTTCCCTTTTAACTTTATTTGATATATTTGATGAATTGGTTGATGCTTTTATGATATTTATATCGAAATAAAGCTATTTATGATTATGATTATAATTATCAGACTGCGTTGAACAGTATGCCAGATCCCCCTCCCAGTCCCCAATTGTGGGCAAAGGCCCTCTCATCCACCGCATTGCCACACGTCTTTTAGCCAGCAATAAACCCAGTGCCGCGAGTTTGCGCATGTTTTTTGGTATCTGCTTGTCAAAACCAAGGAGTGCAACCAATGGTGTCTCTGATAACACACAGCCAAGCATCCTGGTTAGACATTCAAAAACTGCGGCCCAAAAAGCCCGTACCCCTGGACAGCCCCATGCAAGATGAGTGAAGTTTGCGTTCCTAGCAGCACATCTCACACAGTGATCATCAGCACGCAGGCCATACCTATACAGTCTGGCTGGCGTGTAATAGACTCTATGAATATATTTAAAGTGTATTAATCTGTGCCTGCCGTTTAGAGGAATAGCCTTAGTTTTGGCAAAACACCAGGCCCATTGCGCCTCCGTAATTTCCAGGCCAAGTTCCTCTTCCCAGTCCAGTTGGAATTTCAGTTTGTTCTGTGTACGCGGGTCTTGGAACAAGGCATATAGCTTGGTGATCGCCTTCTGCGGGGAGGGCGTTTGCAGTAAATACGTAAGTGCTGGCATCTCTTCCGGTGCACTCAAGTCCGCCCTCAATTGGGTTCTCAGTGCCCTGCGAAACCTGTAGTAATTAAAGACATCCAGCGCCGTCACGCTCGGTCTCTGCGCAGAAATCTGTTCCCAGGTCTTAGAGATTCCCTCGTGGAACAAATCCCCACACGCTGCACACTCAACCTCTCTAGGGTATTCATGACTGATTTATCTTCTCTATGTGGTAACCAATCACACCATGCGATCGGTAGGTTAGCGGAATAAACCCTCCGTATCTGATGCCTGCGGGCTACTACTGATAGCTGGTGCCCCGTGCAATTGACCGGGTCGATAGTGCGCAGGGCCATCCGAGCTGCCCCCGTCAACATCCCAGGCAATGGTGCCGGAGCGACAGTGTGTAATTCTAGGAGATGATGTGGTGTGTCCCTGGGGCCATGAATCCACACATGTGCATGCAAGGTATGCGCCGCTCTATAGTACCTTTCCATATCCGGGGCATTTAATCCCCCCTCAGAATAGGGCTTTGTCAGGATTTCCCACTTTACCCGGGGCTGTTTCCCAGACCAAGCGGCTTAACAGTCTACGCAGTGAAGCGAAAAAAGTTTGAGGCAGGCCAATAGGTATGTTAACAAACAAAAACAGAAAACGCGGTAGTACCACCATCTTTGCCAACGCCACGCGACCAATCAGTGAGAGTGGTAGTTTTATCCATTTTTCTATCGAGTCCGTTAATTTCTGGATTGCACAGCCATAATTTTTGGACAATATTCGCTCAACGTCTGTATGTACCTTAATGCCCAGAGACCTCACCGGCTCAGTAGTCCACTCTAGCGGGTAGTCGGTCTGGACAGGGGCAATAACGGGGGTCAACGGAAAAATCATGGATTTATGCCAATTAATGCGGAGCCCCGAATGCTGTCCAAAGCGCTCCACCTCATGCAACATGGGGGTTAAATTCAGTTCCGGGTTCTGAATGTATAGTAAGGTATCGTCTGCGTACACTGCAATGTTAAGATTGTAATTAGGGGACCTAATGCCACGACCTGCGTGGTATTCGCGCATCGTGCACATTAAAGGCTCCGCAACCAAGGCATACAAAAGAGGGGAGAGGGGACAACCCTGCCTCGTGCATCTTGTGATCTGTATGGCACGTGAAATCTGGCCATTAATATTAACTCTGGCTGTAGGGGCATTATAAAGCACCTTTATCAAATTAATGAATACTTCTCCTACCCCTACTTTATTCAACACGCGTACAGAAACCGCCATTCAACAGAGTCGAATGCCTTTTCGATAACAATAAATAAGGCGGCCGCCTTGGTTTTCGGATTAATCCGTACTATAGTACCAAATAGTGTCCTAAGATTGCTAGACAGCGTCCTTCCGGGGACGAACCCCGTTTGTTCTGGACCTACCAGCTTGGGCAGCAAATATGCCAGCCTATTTGCCAACACCTTCGCAAACAGTTTTGTGTCCGTATTCAATAATGAGAGGGGTCTATAAGATGCACAGTCTTCCGGAGCCTTTCCAGGTTTAAGTAGAGTGATTATGACAGCTTCCCTCATGGAGGGGGGCATCGTCCCCGTCCTTGCCATCTCCTCAAAAAGATTGACCAGATGAGGGAGAAGCTTGTCAATATACGCCTTATAAAAAGCCACCGTCAGGCCATCAGCTCCCGGGGCCTTTCCACCAGGCATGTCTTTCAATGCTGCAGTAATTTCAGAGGGTCTTAGTGGACCAATAAGCCGCTCCCTGTCGCTATTGGTCAGCCAGGTCATAGCTATGTGAGCTAAATATTCGTCATCTGTTTCCTGAGCTGTGGTTTCCCTAGAGGAGTACAACCCATCATAATAGTTCGCAAATGCATCCAGTATGGCGGGTGTGTCAGCCACCAAGATCCTTTCCTCGCTATAGACTTGCGCTATATGATTGTCCCCCCTGGGAGGTCTAACTGTCGCCGCCAGCGTTGCACTAGGCCGGTCCCCCTCTGAGTATGCCCTCGCAACAGCATATTTTCCCAAATGTGTGAGCTCTGTGTCCGCCAATTCTTGATATTCACTGATTTTGAGGCGAATCTGGGCCAATATCTGTGGATCCCCTGACTCTTGCAGCACCCTCTCCAAGAGGCGCAGTGTAGTCTCAACATTGGCGAGCTGCGTGCGTATAGATTTGAGAACTCCTGCATGTTTGGAAATGGTCATCCCACGTATATACGGCTTAAAGGCTTCCCATATTGCACCCATCGTAGGGACACTGCCCAGGTTTGTAAGAAAGTATTCGTCTATAGCTGTGCCCAGTTCTGCACGAAATACTGCATCAAGTAGAGAATATTGTGGGAACCGCCACGTTTGTCTAGTGGTACTAACCCTTGGGAGCTCCAGGGCAAGACTGACAGGGGAATGGTCCGATAGCGTCCGGGCCATGTGTTGACACTCTCCAATGGAGGAAAGCAAAGAGAGCGAGGCAAACCAATAGATTATTCTGGTGTGAGTATCGTGGGCTGCTGAATAGTGGGTATATCCTCTGCTCTGGGGAGCCAACCGACGCCACACATCACACATACCTTCAGCCTGTACTATGTGCGCTATAGAGCGCGCCGCTCGCGAGGGGGGTCTTGGTTCACCCTTTGACCTATCTAGGGTCGGATCCTGGATGCTATTAAAATCTCCGCCTCACAGTATAGGCAAGTGTGAATGTCGCATGATTTTTGTATGTAGGAAGTGATAAAATTGCGGATCGTCATAATTAGGTCCGTATACCCCGACCTGTAACATAGTAAAATGGTCCTTACGACAGCGTGCCAATACAAATCTGCCGCCAGGGTCAATATCTAGAGCTTGTAAATGAAACCGGAGTTCCTACGCACCCACAGAAGTACCTCCTGGCGTGTGATGTTAACCCAGCTGCCACACATTGCCCTTTCATGCGGCGCGGAGACAACAGACCAGTCTGCGGGGTGAGATGTGTCTCTTGTAGTACCGCCACGTCTATTTTGTGTCTATACAAATATGCCACTACGCGTCGTATTTTTCGTTGGTCATTCAGACCGCGAACGTTCCAGGAGAGGAAGCGGACATGTGAGGAGCAACCCTTAGAATCTGACATCTTCCCTGGTCCTAACCATCGTGTAAAGGTGTGCGTGCCGTACTTAACTCCTACCCTGACCCCACAGCATCTCCGTGGACCCATACATTTGAACAGAAGTGCAACATTAAACACCCCTCCAACCCCCACCCACTCCATATCCAAAACAGTAGATACGGCATCCCCTGTCCCCTCCCGCCCCGCCCTACCCCCACAAATTGTTGTCCCACCAACAGAGCAGGACCCCCAAATTAACACCCAAGTGGTACACACACAGGGGCAGTGACCGCCAGACCCAAGGTGATGTGGAAGGGCCGGCAGCGCCCTAATATGACTGTTTTACCATCAAGGCGTCTAGGGAAATACCTAGTAAAATATCACTGTGGTAGCGTGGTGTAGACCAAAAGCACATTACATCCTGCAGGATTACCCCATACTTCTACATTTAACTAGCAGGCAACGTCCCAGGCATATCACAATTGACAAGTGTGTTGTTATCTTCAGGCTGGGAAGGAATTAGTGAGTCCGCCCGCATCCCTTTGCTGGGCTCCATGTCCCCCCGGGAAACACCGTCCTCACCCCGGGATTGTGGGGAACCATTTGCCCTTCCAGCCCTGTAATTTTTGAGATCCTTCTGCAAGGCATTTGGGTCAGCATATATTTTGGATTTGCCATCAAAGGTGACCTTTAGCCGAGCTGGGTTCAGCATCGCATAGTCCACCTGTAGATCTCGCAGCTTGCGTTTCACAGGGCCAAATTTCTTGCGGGCCTCCTGTACCAGTGGCGTAAAATCCGGGAACAGGGACAGCTCCGAACCATTGTATGGGAGAGTTTTCAAGTCACGAGCTCGTTTCAGCGCTGCATCCCTGTCCCGATAGTTGAGGAGGCGGATTATCACTGGGCGTGGCGGCGCCCCTGGAGGGGGCCTAGGCCCCTACGAGTGATGAGCCCGCTCGACGATAAAGACGTCAGAGAAGGTATCACGACCCAGGAGCTGTACCAATAGCTTCTCCACGAACACCTCCATTGGGCCCGTAGTTGTTGTCTCCGCAAGGCCCAAGAGGCGCACGTTGTTGCGCCTGGAGCGCGCCTCTAGGTCCTCAGCCTTATCTCTCATCGTCGCCATGAGCTTCTCCATCTGTTTTTGTGCGGCCCCCTGTTCTACCTGAGTGTCCTCCGCGTCCGAGATTCTGCGTTCAGCAAGGTCAATACGCTCGGCATGCTTATCCATCCTCTCGGACATCCTGTCCATGCGGTACGAGAGGGAATCCATTTTAGCGTCGATTGAGGCAAGGCTGCGCTGCATAGCCCCCAGGATTTGTCTGATGTCACCATCGGAGTCGGAGGGGCCAGGCGGTTCGCCAGTTGCTCCTGTATCAGAGTCGTCCTCCCTGTGCCTGGCAGATTTACGTTGGTCAAACTGGAGCTTGGTCTGGGTTCTGTCTGTTTTCCCCATATCAACAGCGAGCTAGGGCCTGTAGCAGCAAGTCTCAAAGGCCCCAAGCGCACGAGTACACAACTCACAATGGCGCCGGACCCCCACGTGCCACACCGGGTCAGGATAGCGTCCAACTGGGGCTACAGAGGGCTTATTTTTAAGGCAATGGGAGGCCGCCGCCCCCCACCAGGCAAGAAGAGCAAGGCCCGCACTCGCAGCTGTCCTGCCCGCACCACGGAAGTGGGCAACTCCTCCACAGGCCGCCGCTTCTAAACCCCCATCCAGGAGCCCACGTATGGAGATCTCACCCTCGCGCTGGAGATGGTGTGCGCGCCACTTCGATGGGATGGGGGTAACGCTGGAATCCCGTGCAAGGCCTGATTTCAAATATCGGCAGCGCTGGCTGGCGCCACGCGCGCTCCGCGGTGCCGCTGCTCACCTCCTGCACTCCGCAGCGCCTTCCCTCCAACTGCCCGCAGGATCTGTCTAAGAGGCCGCAGGCGTCTCAACAGGCTAGCACACCACTGTATCAGAGCCGCCCAGCAGGTCGCACTCTCTCCGAGGGCTCCGCAGCACCTCTCCCAGCCTCGGAACCTCCAGGCACCGCACCCTCTGTCGCGGTACTCACTGCGGGCCTTCCCGGCTGTTTCAGCTATGCGACAGGCTGGGGTCCGGTCGGGCAGCCAGGAGCAGCGTCCGGGAAGCCAATCGTCCACCAGCCACGGGGGGAACAGATCACCGCCAGTTGCGTCTCCGCCCCACAAGGCACCACGAGCAGCCGCGCGCGTCGGGGAACAGGCCCGGAGTCAGCAGCTCCGCGCAGAATCGCGCCCAGCGATCCCAGACTGCGTTCGGGGCTACACTAGTAGTTCACCAACTACTACCCCAAAGGATTATGCCATCTAAAGCCTTGATGGCGCAGGATCATGCAGGATTTTACGGGCGGCTGCCGGAGCTCACTCAGGCTGCGGCCATTTTCGAGCCAGGCAAGCCACGCCCCCCGCTCTCTGCAGCACTACTTAATGGTGGCCGTTGTGCGTGAAAGTGCAGTGCACTATCCTCAGTGGACTTGCTCCTTCCACAGCGCAGTGCCATCTGGTAGCTTCTGCTGCAGTCCCCTCCTGCTACTGCTGGTGCCACTGACCCGGATGTCAGAAGTTCGAGGCCCTCCTCCACCCGCAAGCTCCTGCCTGCGCCTCATCCCTGGTGGTCCAGTGGTAGAGTGTCACAACTCAGCTGCTTAACTGCCCTCCATTCCCTCTTTTCACTGTTTCTGTCCCTCTCTCTGTTTTAATTTTTCTTTTTCTGCCTTTGTATTTCCTCTTACTTCCTCTGGCTTTTTGCTCCTTGATTTTCCTCCTGTTTTTCCCATTTTTGCCCCCCTCACCCTCGTTGCTGCTGCGATCCCCCGCGGCCCCTGCAGTGTCTTTTTCCTGCTCCCACGTTTCCCGCCTACCAGCTGCCCTGCAGCACTACTTAATGGCGGCTGCTGTGCTGTCGCACCGCTGGCGCACCGAAGGTGCGCCAAAGACTAGCCCATCTGCGCCTGTCCTTGCCTGGACCACAGCCAGCGCCAGGGACCCTGCCTCTCAGACCCCCCACCGCTACGACGCCAGGACCCTCCGCACCTTCAACCCGGGACGACAAGCCACCTGCCACCTAGCATCCCTGAAGAAGAATCTTGGACCATTCGCCTGCTGTAACTGCAACCGCATCTTCAGCCACGCCATCACACCAACCCCACTCACTGCCCAGCCGAACGACAATGCACCCATCTGCCTCAACTGTATCCTCCTCAATATGCGGTCTCTCCATAAATACGCCAAAGAAATCTGGGACCTCCTCGACGCCACCGCTCCTGACATCGCCTTATTCACGGAAACCTGGACCAACCCCTGCTCCGGACCAGACATCGCCATCCCTGACGGCTACAAGATCACCCACAAGGACCGTCCGACCACCCGAGAGGAGGCATCGCCATCGTCCACAAAAGCACGCTCCAACTAACAATCCACTCTAACGACCCTATGACACACATGGAACACCTCCATTTCCAGATCCGGACCAACCCCAACGCCACCCTCCGCGGCACTGTCGTCTACAGGGAGCCAACCCCCCTTCCCTGACTCCATCATAGACCTCATCGCGCGCCAGGCTCTCGCACCCAACGACTACATCCTACTTGGAGACCTCAACTTCCACCTGGACAACCCCAGCCACCAGAACACCACCTCCCTCCTGGAGAACCTCACCAACATTGGACTGAAGCAGGTAGTCACCGCACTGACCCACACAGCCGGACACACGCTCGACCACGCCTTCTCCGCCAGCGAAAACATCAGCTACAGCAATACCACCGAACTCTCCTGGACCGACCATCACTGCGTACACCTCGCATTCGACACGCCCACCGAACACCACCGTCATCATCGCCCCCCCAGCCGTAGCTGAATCAAGGCTACTGAAGAACTCCTCGTCAAATCCCTCAGCACAAATACTCCGCCAACGCCCACATACGCCAACACCGCAGCACGCAACCTCCACCAATGGATCTCCAACTGCTCCGACATCCTGGCACCCCTCAAGAGAAGACCAGGCAAACAACGATTCAAGGCGGCCAGCTGGTTCACTCCCACCCCCACAAGTCCAGAAGCACCTGAAGACATCTCGAGAAGAAATGGAGGCGCAACAAAACCCTGGAAACTCAAACAGCCTTCAAGTCCACTGTCAACACACACCACCTCCTCCTCAAAACCACTAAGAAAACGGCCATTTAAGAAAGAATCAACGCCAACGCACACAACAGCAAAGAACTCTTCACCATCATCAAGGAGTTCACCAGGCCTAACAGCGAGACTGCAGACATTCCCCCCTCCCAAGACCTCTGCAACAAACTCAGCACTTTCTTCCACCACAAGATCAGAAAGATCTTCGACACCCTTGACCCGGCCGCCACACCCGCCACCATCGCAGACAACCAAGCTGCCCCTCAACAGACCGTGCTCTGCTGGAGCCCGCTCACCACAGAGGACATGCTCAAGACCATGACGAGCATCCACTCAGGGGCCCCGACGGACCCTTGCCTGTATCACATCTTCAACAGAGCAGCTGCCGCCATTGCCCACCAGCTCCGCCGCACCATCAACTGCTCCATCAAAATCACACCTTCGCTGGCGACTAGAAACACACCAACATCAACCCCCTGGTGAAGAAGCCATCCTCAGACCCGACAGACCTCAAGAACTTCAGACTGATCTCCCTCCTCCCCTTCCCAGCCAAGGTCATGGAGAAGGCCATCAACGCCCAACTCTCTGCATTCATCAAAGCAAAGCACGTCCTGGACACCTCCCAATCCTTCTTCTGAAGCAATCACAGCACAGAGACTGCACTCCTCGCCACCACAGACAACATCAGCTCCCTTCTCGACCGGGGCGAGTCAGCAGCCCTTATCCTACTAGACATCTCGCCCGCCTCGGACATCATCTCCCACTGCACCCTAATCACCAGACTCCACTACGCCGGCATACGTGACAGGGCTCTGGACTGGATCCACTTCTTCCTCACCGGTCAGACCCAGCTAGTCAGACTACCACCTTTCCTCTCAGAACCCACAGAGATCAACTGTGGAGTCCCCAGGGCTCCTCCCTGAGCCCCACCCTCTTCAACATCTAGATGGCCCCCCTCACAGCCATCGTCAGAAGCCATGGACTCAACATCGTCTCCTACGCCAACGACACCCAGCTGATTCTCTCCCTCACCAATGAACCCTCAACCGCCAGAACCAGCTTCCACAGTGGAATGAAGGCTGTCGCAACATGGATGAAAAACAGCTGCCTCAACCTCAACTCGGACAAGACTGAGGTTCTCATCCTGGGACCTACCGTGTCAACCAGGGACGACTCCTGGTGGTCAGCTGCTCTGGGTGCCCCCCCCCCCACCCCGACGGACCATGCATGCAACCTTGGCAACATACTGGACTCTTCACTCATGATGGACTGCCAAATTAACACCGTTTCCTCAGCCTGCTTCCACACACTCTGCCTACTCTGTAAGACTTTCAGATGGATCCTCACAGAATCCAGACGGACGGTCACCCACGCACTCATCACCAGCAGACTCAACAACGGCAACGCACTCTTCACCGTTGTCACCCAGAAACAGCTAAGGAAACTACATTACATCCAAAACGCCGCCACCAGACTGATCCTTGACATCCCCCTCCACAGCCACATCATGCAACACCTCCGACACCGCCACTGGCTCCTAGTCAACAAGAGAATCACTTTCAAGCTCCTCGCTCATGCCTACGAAGCCCTGCACAACGAAGGACCAGCGTACCTGAGCCACCACCTAACATTCCAGGAACCCACCAGACAACTCCGATCCTCCCAACTCGCCCTCGCCTCCATCCCAAGGATCCACAAGACCAGAACTGGAGGAAGATCATTCTCCTACCTCGCCGCCAAGACATGGAACTCCCTACTCCTGCACCTCAGGCAATCAGCGTCATTGACCCAATTCAGGAAGGACCTCAAGACCTAGCTCTTCGATTGATCCTCAGAACCTTGAGACCCTCACCGGTGAGTAGCCGCACTTTAAAAGCCCCTGATTGATTGATTGATTGACCCTAACTGATCTGGATCTAAGAACACTTTTCAATTACCCAGACAGCATAGGGCCTCAAACTAAAGCAGTAAAACTAAAAAAGTAAAACAAAAATGTATTTTGCACAGAGAGAAGGCCAGAATAGAGAGATCGTTAGACATGGCCTCAGGCATCAATTATATGGCAATCTCCACCATCCTTGGGATGGAGCCTTACTTAGCATGGGTTGAAAACCCAGAATATAGATTTTATTTAACAACGCTAAGACTAAACACAATCCATTTTTTAGTCGCTTTTACCCTCCCAGGATCCTGGTTTTGTATCTCTACCATGCTGCCAATGTGACGATTCTTCTCCCCAATCTACGGCGCATTTTATGCTTTTTTGCACTTTGGCCCACTTTTTATGCCCAATTTTAAATTGTGAGCATTTTACATCCTATCAAGAAGGGATGATCTTTTTAAAACATTTAGCCTCTCTCACAGTCTACTTTGCTGTTCTTAATTATATTTCTATTGTTATTAAACAGCAAAAGAGACATGCTTTATAAAAATAGTCAAATTCTTGTTTTTAAACATGATAGACATCTTTCCATTATTTGAGATTGGCACCCATTAATTTTGATGCAATTTTCATGCTCACGAATTGTTTGTGATGTATTGAAAGGAATTCTGTCTCTTGCATCGGTGCAGGAATGCAGGGAGTTGGTTCTCAAGCAGGTGGTCAGATGTCGCAGATAGGGAATTTTAATTTGCAAGGTGGAGGCTGAGGAATGGTTTTTGATCAGAATGCAGGGATGGACATAAATATGTTGAAAAGGACCTTTAGTTGTCACATTTGTAATAAAGTTGGCCACTGGAAATGAGAATATAGATTAAACCAAAATCAAATGCCAAATGATGTTCAAATGCCAAATTTGAATGCGATGCCAATGCAGATAATACAAGTTCAAAGGTACCATCATACCAATATGCCCCAAACCCCAATGATGCAGCAAAACATAGCTAGCCAAAGGTACAACTTGAATCGAAACCCAAAGGTTCAACAGAAACTTTGCATGAGTGCCGATAATCTCCAATAGTCCCCGGTTTTTGACAGTCCCATTGGGCTGGACCTTGATCAATCACAATGACGGTGCCTGAGAGTGGAGAAATATTGCATACTTGATGTTGTTCTAAAGGTAGGCCAGAGTGAGCCATATGTAGATGGAGAGATGAATGGCCACCGCTTCCTGAATCTCTAAAGACAGTGGCCGCAGTGGTATCAGTATCTAGCAGTGCGAGGGCAGTGTTATGGGCAACTCGCTTATTGTAATGGTTCCACATTCAGCTGAGATCTTCTTGACTGTACTCAAACACAGAACATGACAAACAACAGACTTACTAAATTTGAACAAGTGATTTTGGTTTCAGAAAATGCATTGCTAAAAAGGTGCAATGCGTTAAATCCTGCTAAACCTTTGTCACTTCCAGGGAATGATTCAGATGATAATGGGGTCAACCATGACCGTCTAGGTGTTACTGAATTGTGCACAAAGCCAAGACCTAACAGTATGACGTCCCCTTGGAAAAGCATGATTTTACCTTGTTTGAGTATGTCTCTTGTTTAAGAGACGGACAAGGAGTTCTGAGAGCAGATTGTGCTGTGTGCACCCTAGAAGGTGTTGTGGAAGCCTCCTAGTTTTGCAATGTAACTTCTGTACATGTTGTTGAAGTGCGTTTCCAACAGTCCGAGTGTCACCATTTACACTAATAGTCAGTACCGGCTTGGCCTGGTCCACGATTTCAGACAGTTGTGGTTACAAAGGGGTTACTTTACTTCCTCTTGTTCCCCTATAAGAAATGTGAAATAATTCATTCACTAGGTAGAAGCATTGCAACTGCCTGGAGAAGTATCTGTTGTAAAATGTGCAGCACCCAGGAGCGGATGGGATATTGGGCCATATGTATGAAGCATTTTTCCAGGCGCAAATGGGCTGAATCACAAAATCGGCCCGTTTCTGACCGTAAAAATGCTTTTTGGGAGTGTACAAACCTCAAATTGCGATTCTGTAACTTGTTACTGAATCGCAATTTGGGTTTTGCGATTCGGTATTTGGAAGGGGCGTGTTTAGGGAGTCCCTTCCAAATACCAAATTGCATTCATATGTATGAATGTTTTGTGAACGAAATGCGGTTGCAAAACATTTGCAATTTACCACCAACTCAAAGTTGGTGGTAATGCATTTGCAACTTGGAAGGGGTCCCCATGGCCCCCTTTCCCTTTGTGAATGTTGGGAAAACATTTTTTAAGAGCAGGCAGTGGACCCATAGACCACTGCCTGCTCTTAAAAAATGTAAACAAAACGTTTCCTTTTTTTATTGTTAAAACGTATCCTGTTTTCCTTAAAGGAAAATGGGTTGCATTTCAACAAACAAAAAAACCTTTATTAACCCCTTCGATGCTCATGACTGATCAGTTCCGTCATGAGCATCGGTTAAGCTGTGCTTATGACGGAACCGCTCCGTCATGAGCACAGCCCCTGGGAAGCGCTGGCGCTCCCCTGGGGCATCGATTTTGCCCCCACAGAGGGGATGGCAGCGGAAGAGTTTCCGCTGCCACCCCCGGCCCCCATGCTTCCCCATGACGCTCAGCGCGCGCACAACGCGCGCCGACGTCATCAGGAGCGCTGGACGCGCTGGAAATCATTTCTTTCTAGCGCGTCCAGAGGGAGGGTGAGTGTTTGCTGGTGCGGTGGGGTGGGGGCCCCAAATATTGATGCCTTGAGGCATCGGGGGGGAGGAAACTATGTTTCCTCTCCCCTGATGTCTCAATGCAGGGCATTCCTGGTGCACGATCGCGCACAGCGTCGCGATCGTGCACCAGGAATGTCCCACTAGACACCAGGGATTCGTTTATTTCTATAAAGGAAGTGACCCCTTGGGCAAGGGTCGCTTCCTTAGGGGGACACATTATTTTAGACTTTTCTGCCACTCCTGGGGACAGATCGGCCGATTTTTGGCCGTTTGTGGACCCAGGGGGGGCAGAAAAGCCCACTAGAGCCAGGGATTTTTTTAAAATGGAATTGGAAGCGACCCCTTGGGCAAGGGTCGCTTCCTGGGGGGCCAAAATATTTAAAAGTATATTCTGCCCCCTCTGGGGGCAGATCGGTTTTTTTATTTGGCCTTTCTGCCCCCAGGGGGGGCAGAAAACCCCACTAGACACCAGGGATTTTGTATATATGTAAATAGAAGCGACCCCTTGGGCAAGGGTCGCTTCCTGGGGGGCCAAGTATAGTCTGCCTAAGGGGGCACATAATTTAAAGATTTTTCTGCCCCCCCTGGGGACAGATCGGCCGATTTTTGGCTGTTTGTGGACCCAGGGGGGGCAGAAAAGCCCACTAGAGCCAGGGATTTTTGTAAAATTAAATTGGAAGCGACCCCTTGGGCAAGGGTCGCTTCCTGGGGCTAAATTATTTTAAAAAGTATATTCTGCCCCCCCGGGGACAGATAGCCTGATTATTTTGGCGTTTCTGGACCCGGGGGGGGGGGGCTGAAAAGCCCACTAGAGGCAGGGAATTTGTTTTTGTTTTTTAAATTGGAAGCGACCCCTTGGCCAAGGGTCGCTTCCTTATGGGCCTAAATAATTTTTAAGAGTTTTATGCCCCCTGGGGGCAGATCACCTGCATTTTATGGCATTTCTGGCCCGGGGGTGGGGGTAGAATAGCCCACTAGAGCCAGGTATCTAAAAATAAATAAATTGGCCGCTTCCAGGGGACATATGTGTTTTTGGCTTTTCTGCCCCCTTTGGGTAGTGACATAGCGTGTTATAATGTTGTTTTATTTCTTGTGAATTGCAATTGTAATGCTTTATTTCTCCTTTTTTGTTAGGTCAAGGCTTTTGCTCTTTAGACTGTTCCAGGTTGCGGTTTCGTTACTGTTTGCGTAGTTGCATGTGTTTGGTAAGAGACTTTGTTTGTACAATGTAAATGAGTTTTATTTCTCTGCATGAATGTGTTTTTTGCGAATGGTGTAATAATAGCAGTATGTTTGGCTTCTGTTTTTGAGTGTCAAAAACTTTTTGCATTTGTGCTCGATGTGTATTTTGTTGTATTGTGAATAATTGGTTTTGCTTTTTTCTTTCTAGTGGGATATCGTTGGTTTTTGCTGTGTCTCTGCAGAGTAGGTGCTGGTGAGTGTAGCTGTCTCTTGTAAGTGAATTGTATAGTTTTTGAGTATATAGATCTTTGTGATAAAGGCACACATTTTTTTACTTACTTGCTTTGCACAGTGTTGGTTGTTGTTGACTTGTTTGTGCAGTCTCCTTTCTTAGTAAGGATAATGGCTAGCCGCAGGATTACTGCTCAGCAGGTTGTTGGTATGCTTTTTGAGTCTTCCTCTGACCATGGTTCAGAGACTGACTCTTCATCTGAGGCAGAGGAGGCAGGGGACGATTCAGGCAGTGAGTTTTCTCTCCACATGGAATCATCGGATACTGAAGATACTCTTAGTGCGGATGAAGTGCCTGTGTTAGAGGAGGACATTGATGTGCCGATAGTGCGGCAAGAGGCATCTGGGCTGCAGCCTGGGGCTGCAAGGCTTTCCGTTGGTGTAGTGCGGCAAGAGGCATCTGGGCTGCAGCCTGCGGCTGCAAGGCTTCCCGTTGATATAGTGCGGCAAGAGGCATCTGGGGCAGCAAGGCTTCCCGTTGGTATAGTGCGGCAAGAGGCACCTGGGCTGCGGCATGGGGCTGCAAGGCTTCCCGTTGAAAGTGCTGACCTCTGGGTTGCCCCAGGTATGGTGCAGCCGGCATTGCCAGACTTTACTGGTGTTCCCGGGTGTAGAGTGAATACTGAAAACTTTTTGCCGATACATTTTTTCAGTTGTTTATGGACGATGTGTTTTTGGCAGAGATTGTTGAGCAGACTAATTTGTATGCTGAACAGTTTTTGAGGGACAACAGTGCCAGTCTTAAGCCCCACTCTAGAGCTACCCGGTGGACTCCCACAAATCTGGAAGAGATGAAGAAGTTCTTGGGTTTAACTTTTTTGATGGGCTTGCTAAGGAAGCCATCAATGTCTTCATATTGGTCTACTAGTCCCTTGATGGCAACTGCTATTTTTCCGGCAGTCATGAGTCGTGATAGGTATTTGCTTCTGCTTCGGATGATGCATTTTGTCGATAATGGTTTAGCGTTGCCACGAGATCACCCTGAATGTGACCGTCTTTTTAAGATTCGGCCTGTCATTGATCACTTTGTTGATCGATTTTCTGAGATCTATGCTCCAGGGAAAGAAATTGCAGTAGATGAGTCTTTGGTGTTGTTCAAGGGCCGCTTGGTTTTAGGCAATACATTCCTAGTAAGAGGGCACGCTATGGAATTAAGCTGTATATGCTGTGTGACAGTAGGACTGGATATGTCTCTAATTTCAGAGTGTACACGGTAAGGATTCCAGTATTAACCCCCTGGTTGTCCGTCCACTTTTGGAGTGACTGAGAAAATTGTGTGGGAACTTGGAAGAGGATTTTTAACAAAGGCCACCATTTATATGTAGATAACTTCTACACTGGTGTGCGGTTGTTCAGGGAATTGGCCAAAGTGGACACTGTTGCTTGTGGCACAATCCGCTCTAACCGTAAAGGTTTCCCAAAGAACTTGTTTGTAAAAAGCTTGTGCGGGGACAGTGCAGTGCGTTGCGTTGCGAGGAGCTTCTAGCTGTGAAGTTTTCAGACAGGAGAGATGTCTACATGCTGTCTACCATCCATGATGAAAGCACTGCACCTGTGACTGTTTGGGGTCAGGTTGCTGAAGCGCACAAACCTGTGTGCATTTTAGACTATAATAAGCACATGGGTGGTGTTGACAGAGTAGATCAGAGGTTGGAACCTTACGCTGCTCTTCGTAAGGCTTACATTTGGTACAAGAAGTTGGCTATCCATCTTTTCCACTTGGCAACCTTTAATGCTTTTGTTGTGTTCCAGGATTCTTGTCCTGAGTCAAAGATGACTTTTGCTAAGTTTCAAGAGTCTGTAATAGGCAGCCTTGTTTTAGTGGAACAGGCAAGTGTTCCTAGAGTTGGATTGGTGGAGGATGTTGCTAGATTGAAAGATCGCCACTTTCCTGATCACATTCCTCCCACACCCTCAAAAGACTTTCCCAGTAGGAGATGTAGAGTCTGTTGGCGAAGAGGTATGCGGAAGGAGACTCGCATGTACTGCCCCGAGTGTCCTTCTAACCCTGGGCTGTGTGTGCCTGCTTGTTTTAGAATGTACCACATGCAAAAGAATTGTTGGGAGCATCCATGAGTGGTAAAGTGAACTGCCTGGCCTCTATTGTTTAATATTTTTGGTTGAGTTTCAAGGTTGGCATTTGTGTAGTGTATTGAATTTCAGATGTTGTGTTAGTAGATTTGTATCTATTTGCAATTTGTTTGTGTTTTCTTATTTTTATAAAAAAAAATCCTAAATGTGATGGCGGTGGAGTGGCGCTTGTGTGGCGGTGTGCGTGGTCTGGCATTTGGCTGGCGGTGTATTTGGATTGGCGCTTGGCTGGTGGTGTGCGTGGACTGGCGCTTGGCTGGCGGTGTGTTTGTACTGGCGCTTGGCTGGCGGTGTGTTTGTACTGGCGCTTGTCTGGCGGTGTGTTTGCACTGGCGCTTGGCTGGCAGTGTGCGTGGAGTGGCGGTGTGTTTTGATTGGTGCTTGGCTGGCGGTGTGTTTTGATTGGCGCTTGGCTGGCGGTGTACGTGGACGGGCGCTTGGCTGGCAGTGTGCGTGGACTGGCGCTTGGCTGGCAGTGTGCGTGGACTGGCGCTTGGCTGGCGGTGTGCGTGGACTGGCGCGTGGCTGGCGGTGTGCGTGGACTGGCGCTTGGCTGGCAGTGTGCGTGGACTGGCGCTCGGCTGGCGGTGTGCGAGTAGTGACTAGCTGCTGGTCACTACACACACTGCTAGCCAAACGCCACTCAACGCAATCCGTGAGCTGGTGTGGTTGCTGTGTCAGGAATGTGGGCGTGTGAAAGTGATGGGCCCTTGAATGGCGCTGTCTGCTGGTGTGAGTGTTGTAATGTGCTGGGCCCGCGGCTGGCGTGAATGGTTTTGTATGTGTCACACGTATGAAAGGTGTATGAATGGCCTGTAAAGAGGTTGGTGCCTTGTCGTGGCTTTACAGCTCACGAGCTGTGAGTCAATGGTTCAGTTTCTTGTCCTTTCAAGTAACAGTGCATTTCATTTTTGTGAAATCTCTGGTTAATACAACTGTATATACTGAACCATCACTCACCCTCGTGCCAAATCCAACCAGTATGTATGTGTGCTTGAGGAATAGGTGGTTGTGCATAAAAATGGGTCTTTTCTGTTTTTGTCAATGTAATGTGTTGGTTTTGTGCCTGGTGGTGTGAATGGTCTTGTGTGTATCATGTATGAAAGGTGTGTGAATGGCCTGTAAAGCGGTTGGTGCCTTGAAGTGGCTTTACAGCTCACGAGCTGCGAGTCACTGGTTCAGTTTTTTGTCCATTCAATTATTGACAGTGCATTTCATTTTTGTGAAATCTCTTGTTAATACAATTTTATATACTGAACCATCACTCGCCCTCGTGCCAAATCCAACCAGTATGTGTGTATGTTTGAGGAATAGATGGCGGTGCAGTAATCTTTGTCTGTTTTGTCTCTCTGCCAAGCTGTACATTTCATTTAAGAATAACCTAACAACTGTAGTTTTTGTTGTAAACTAAACACCCATGGGAGTGCATGGTGAGGTCTCTCTTGTGGATCCCAACAAGTTATCTTACCCACAATGTCCTGCAAACCTCAAAATGTGACTGACATTTTCCTTGCATTTTTGTGCCCAAATTTTCACACTGCAGAAAGTAACAACAAATTTCCAACCCCCAGCATTTCTCCAAGTATCCCAATAGAAATGGTACCTCACTTGTATGGGTGGGCCAAGTACCTGCGGCAGGGAATGGCCCAAAACCTATTGATGTGACATCAAAATGACCTATCACAAACCAACCTGGTTTTGCATGGGGAGTCCCATGACTTTTTGGCCCGGGGCTCGGCATCCATGTAGGGAAACCTACCTGACCCATACATTTCTGGAAACTAGACACCCGGGGAGTCCAGCGAGGTATGGCTTGCGTGGGTCCCCCATCATTCTCCTACCCATAATCCCCTGCAAACCTCAAATTTCGCTGAAAAATCCACTTTTTTCTCACATTTCTGTGTGGGAAATTTCTGGAATCTGCGTGGATCCACAAATTTCCTCCCACCCAGCGTTCCCCCGGTCTCCCGATAAAAATGGTACCTCACTTGCGTGGGTGGGTGAAGGACCCGCGACAGGCAAGGCCCCAAAAGCTATTGAGGCAACATCAAAATTACCTATCACAAACCAACCTGGTTTTGCATGGGGGTCCCATGAGTTTTTGGCCCGGGCTCAGCATCCATGTAGGGAAACCTACCTAACCCATATATTTCTGGAAACTAGACACCCGGGGAGTCCAGCGAGGTATGGCTTGCGTGGGTCCCCCATCATTCTCCTACCCAGAATCACCTGCAAACCTCAAATTTCGCCAGAAAATTCACTTTTTTGTCAAATTTCTGTGTGGGAAAGTTTTGGAATCTGCGTGGATCCACAAATTTCCTCCCACCCAGCGTTCCCCCAGGTCTCCCGATAAAAATGGTACCTCACTTGCGTGGGTGGGTGAAGGACCCGCGACAGGCAAGGCCCCAAAAGCTATTGAGGCGACATCAAAATTACCTATCACAAACCAACCTGGTTTTGCATGGGAGTCCCATGAGTTTTGGCCCGGGGCTCGGCATCCATGTAGGGAAACCTACCTAACCCATATATTTCTGGAAACTAGACACCCGGGGAGTCCAGCGAGGTATGGCTTGCGTGGGTCCCCCATCATTCTCCTACCCAGAATCCCCTGCAAACCTCAAATTTCGCCGGAAAATTCACTTTTTGTCAAATTTCTGTGTGGGAAAGTTCTGGAATCTGCGTGGATCCACAAATTTCCTCCCACCCAGCGTTCCCCAGGTCTCCCGATAAAAATGGTACCTCACTTGCGTGGGTGGGTGAAGGACCCGCGACAGGCAAAGCCCCAAAAGCTATTGAGGCGACATCAAAATTACCTATCACAAACCAACCTGGTTTTGCATGGGGAGTCCCATGAGTTTTGGCCCGGGGCTCGGCATCCATGTAGGGAAACCTACCTAACCCATATATTTCTGGAAACTAGACACCCGGGGAGTCCAGCGAGGTATGGCTTGCGTGGGTCCCCCATCATTCTCCTACCCAGAATCCCCTGCAAACCTCAAATTTTGCCGGAAAATTCACTTTTTTGTCAAATTTCTGTGTGGGAAAGTTCTGGAATCTGCGTGGATCCACAAATTTCCTCCCACACAGCGTTCCCCCAGGTCTCCCAATAAAAATGGTACCTCACTTGTGTGGGTAGGCATAGTGGCTGCAACAGGAAATGGCCCAAATCGTACTGTGGAGACTTCAAAATTACCTATAGCAAAACTACCTGGTTTGGGGGCACCTGAGATTTTGGCCCCGGGCTCGGCGGCCATCTTGGGAAAGTACCAAACCCAAACATTTCTGAAAACTAGACACCCGGGGAGTCCAATGAGGTATGGCTTGCGTGGATCCCCCAACGTTTTCCTACCCAGAATGCCATGCAAACCTCAAATTTAGTTGAAAAAAACACATTTTCCACATATTTGTGTGTGGAATCACCGTGCCGGCACAAATGTCCTACCACCCAGCGTTCTCCTTGTTCTCCTGAGTAAAATGATACCTCACTTGTGTGGGTGTCCAAAGCAGAATTGGCTAAAAACGTATTTTTTTAAAAATGTAGCGCTTAGAATTCTTGGTGCTATACTCTAAATCTCTATGTTTTGGGCTCTTCCTAGCCACAGGCCTTTGGCCCACCCACACAAGTGAGGTATCATTTTTTTTTAGGTTTGCAAGGGATTCTGGGTAACAGAACCTGGTGGGAGGCAGTCAAGTCACCCCATCTTGGATTCCCCTGGGTGTCTAGTTTTCAAAAATGTATAGGTTTGCTAGGTTTCCCTAGGTGCCGGCAGAGCTAGGGTTCAAAAACTACAGCTAGGCACTTTGCCAAAAAAGGGTCATTTTTCACTGCGAAATTGAGGTATGTCCACATTGCGTTTTGCGCCGTTTCCTGTCGCGGGCACTAGGCCAACCCACGCAAGTGAGGTACCATTTTTATCGGGAGACCTGGGGAACGCTGGGTGCGTGGAAATTTGTGGATCCACGCAGATTCCAGAACTTTCCAGCACAGAAATGTGGGGAAAATGTGTTTTTTTTGACAATTGTTTAGGTTTGCAAGGGATTCTGGGTAACAGAACCTGGTGGGAGGCAGTCAAGTCACCCCATCCTGGATTCCCCTGGGTGTCTAGTTTTCAAAAATGTATAGGGTTGCTAGGTTTCCCTAGGTGCCGGCAGAGCTAGGGTTCAAAAACTACAGCTAGGCACTTTGATAAAAAAGGGTCATTTTTCACTGCGAAATTGAGGTATGTCCACATTGCGTTTTGCGCCGTTTCCTGTCGCGGGCACTAGGCCAACCCACGCAAGTGAGGTACCATTTTTATCGGGAGACCTGGGGGAACGCGGGGTGCGTGGAAATTTGTGGATCCACGCAGATTCCAGAACTTTCCAGCACAGAAATGTGGGGAAAATGTGTTTTTTGGGACAATTTATTAGGTTTGCAAGGGATTCTGGGTAACAGAAGCTGGTGGGAGGCAGTCAAGTCACCCCATCCTGGATTCCCTGGGTGTCTAGTTTTCAAAAATGTATAGGGTTGCTAGGTTTCCCTAGGTGCCGGCAGAGCTAGGGTTCAAAAACTACAGCTAGGCACTTTGCCAAAAAGGGTCATTTTTCACTGCGAAATTGAGGTTTGTCCACGTTGCGTTTTGCGCCGTTTCCTGTAGCGGGCACTAGGCCAACCCACGCAAGTGAGGTACCATTTTTATCGGGAGACCTGGGGGAACGCGGGGTGGGTGGAAATTTGTGGATCCACGCACATTCCAGAACTTTCCAGCACAGAAATGTGGGGAAAATGTGTTTTGTTTGACAATTTTTTAGGTTTGCAAGGGATTCTGGGTAACAGAACCTGGTGGGAGGCAGTCAAGTCACCCCATCCTGGATTCCCCTGGGTGTCTAGTTTTCAAAAATGTATAGGGTTGCTAGGTTTCCCTAGGTGCCGGCAGAGCTATGGTTCAAAAACTACAGCTAGGCACTTTGCCAAAAAAGGGTCATTTTTCACTGCGAAATTGAGGTGTGTCCACGTTGCGTTTTGCGCCGTTTCCTGTCGCGGGCACTAGGCCAACCCACACAAGTGAGGTACCATTTTTCTCGTAAGACTTTGGGGAACACGGGGTGGGTCGAAATTTGTGGCTCCACGCAGATTCCAGAACTTTCCAGCACAGAAATGTGGGGAAAATGTGTTTTTTTGGACAATTTTTTAGGTTTGCAAGGGATTCTGGGTAACAGAACCTGGTGGGAGGCAGTCAAGTCACCCCATCCTGAATTCCCCTGGGTGTCTAGTTTTAAAAAATGTATAGGTTTGCTAGGTTTCCCTACGTGCCGGCAGAGCTAGGGTTCAAAAACTACAGCTAGGCACTTTGCCAAAAAAGGGTCATTTTTCACTGCGAAATTGAGGTGTGTCCACGTTGCGTTTTGCGCCGTTTCCTGTCACGGGCACTAGGCCAACCCACACAAGTGAGGTACCATTTTTCTCGGAAGACTTTGGGGAACACGGGGTGGGTGGAAATTTGTGGCTCCACGCAGATTCCAGAACTTTCCAGCACAGAAATGTGGGGAAAATGTGTTTTTTGGACAATTTTTTAGGTTTGCAAGGGATTCTGGGTAACAGAACCTGGTGGGAGGCAGTCAAGTCACCCCATCCTGGATTCCCTGGGTGTCTAGTTTTCAAAATGTATAGGGTTGCTAGGTTTCCCTAGGTGCCGGCAGAGCTAGGGTTCAAAAACTACAGCTAGGCACTTTGCCAAAAAGGGTCATTTTTCACTGCGAAATTGAGGTGTGTCCATGTTGCGTTTTGCACCGTTTCCTGTCGCGGGCACTAGGCCAACCCACACAAGTGAGGTACCATTTTTCTCGGAAGACTTTGGGGAACACGGGGTGGGTGGAAATTTGTGGCTCCACGCAGATTCCAGAACTTTTCAGCACAGAAATGTGGGGAAAATGTGTTTTTTTGGACAATTGTTTAGGTTTGCAAGGGATTCTGGGTAACAGAACCTGGTGGGAGGCAGTCAAGTCACCCCATCCTGAATTCCCCTGGGTGTCTAGTTTTCAAAAATGTATAGGTTTGCTAGGTTTCCCTAGGTGCCGGGAGAGCTAGGGTTCAAAAACTACAGCTAGGCACTTTGCAAAACAAGCATTGGCATAGCCAATATGTCTCGCCTTTGGGGCCTTATAAGTGTTTAGCCAGAGCTATTGACTTTGCCAATGTCTTCAAGCTGTGCTGTAGAGAAGTGTGGCTGCTGTGCAGCATGCTGAAAAGTTATAATAAAAAAGTGTCAGAAGCATTTTTGTTACTTTATATATGACCAAGAAGGCATTATGTAAAACTGAACGACCATATTAAAAAAGTATTTACAATAAAAAATGTCCTCAGTTTTCTTTTGTTCTTGCAATGCTGGCAACTTGTTTCTGCCTATTGCAATGGTTGTTTGTTAAAGCTTTTTTTTTGAGGGGCATAAACAATCGGAGGGTGAAGGTTGGGAACTAGTACCTGTATTATAACACTAGCAGCAGCCAGACGCTAGGGGAGAATCAACAGATACCAGATTCCGAGAGCAGGCTGAGGTGGTGCTGAGTGATGCTGAGGTGGTAGTGGTGGTGGTGGTGACTGCTGCGGAGACGATGCTGAGGTGATGCTGAATGACACTCAGGTCTTGCTGAGTGATACTGCTGTGGTGCTGAGTGATGCTGTGGTGGTGCTGAGTGATATTGTCTTGGCGCTGAGTGATGCTGTGGTGGTGCTGAGTGATGCTGTGGTGGCCCTGAGTGATGCTGTGGTGGCCCTGAGTGATGCTGTGGTGGCCCTGAGTGATGCTGTGGTGGTGCTGAGCGATGCTGTGGTGGTGCTGAGCGATGCTGTGGCGGTGCTGAGCGATGCTGTGGCGGCGCTGAGCGATGCTGTGGCGGCGCTGAGCGATGCTGTTGCGGCGCTGAGTGATGCTGTTGCGGCGCTGAGTGATGCTGTGGCGGCGCTGAGTGATGCTGTGGCGACGCTGAGTGATGCTGTGGCGGCGCTGAGTGATGCTGTGGCGGCGCTGAGTGATGCTGTGGCGGCGCTGAGTGATGCTGTGGTGGCGCTGAGTGATGCTGTGGTGGCACTAAGTGATGCTGTGGTGGCGCTGAGTGATGCTGTGGTGGCGCTGAGCGATGCTGTGGTGGTGCTGAGTGATGCTGTGGTGGTGCTGAGTGATATTGTTGTGGCACTGAGTGATGCTGTGGTAGTTCTGAGTGATGCTGTGGTGGTGCTGAGTGATGCTGTGGTGGTGCTGAGTGATGCTGTGGTGGCGCTGAGTGATGCTGTGGTGGCGCTGAGCGATGCTGTGGTGGCCCTGAGCGATGCAGTGGCGGTGCTGAGCGATGCAGTGGCGGTGCTGAGCGATGCAGTGGCGGTGCTGAGCGATGCTGTGGCGGTGCTGAGCGATGCTGTTGCGGTGCTGAGCGATGCTGTGGCGGCTCTGAGCGATGCTGTGGCGGTGCTGAGCGATGCTGTGGTGGCACTGAGCGATGCTGTGGTGGCGCTGAGTGATGCTGTGGTAGCGCTGAGTGATGCTGTGGTGGTGCCGAGTGATGCTGTGGTGGTGCTGAGTGATGCTGTGGTCGTTCCGAGTGATGCTGTGGTGGTGCCGAGTGATGCTGTGGTGGTGCAGAGTGATGCTGTGGTGGTGCCGAGTGATGCTGTGGTGGCGCCGAGTGATATTGTTGTGGCGCCTAGTGATGCTGTGGTGGCCCTGAGTGATGCTGTGGTGACCCTGAGTGATGCTGTGGTGACCCCGAGTGATGCTGTGGTGACCCTGAGTGATGCTGTGGTGACCCTGAGTGATGCTGTGGTGGTGCTGAGTGATGCTGTGGTGGCCGAGTGATGCTCTGGTGGCCCTGAGTGATGCTCTGGTGGCCCTGAGTTATGCTGTGGTGGCCCTGAGTGATGCTGTGGTGGCCCTGAGTGATGCTGTGGTGGCCCTGAGTGATGCTGTGGTGGTGGTGCTGAGCGATGCTGTGGTGGTGCTGAGCGATGCTGTGGTGGTGCTGAGCGATGCTGTGATGGTGCTGAGCGATGCTGTGGTGGTGCTGAGTCATCCTGTGGTGGTGCTGAGTCATCCTGTGGTGGTGCTGAGTGATGCAGTGTTGGCCCTGAGTGATGATGTGGTGTCGCTGAGTGAAGCTATGGTGGTGCTGAGTGATGCTGTGGTGGCGCGGAGTGATGTTGTGGTGCTGCTGAGAAATGCTGTGGTGGCGCTGAGTGATGCTGTTGTGGCGCTAAGTGATGCTGTGGTTGTGCTGAGTAATGCTGTGGTTGCACTGAGTGATGCTGTGGTTGCACTGAGTGATGCTGTGATGGCGTTGAGTGTTGCTGTGATGGCGTTGAGAGATGTTGTGTTGGTGCTGAGTGATGCTGTGCTGGCTCTGATTGATGCTGTGGTTGCGCTGAGTGATGCTGTGGTGATGCTGAGTGATGCTGTGGTGATGCTGAGTGATGCTGTGGTGTTGCCGAGTGAGAGATAGAGTGAAGATATAATGCCCAATTAGAGAGGGTGGTGAGAGAGAAAGAGAGAAAGAAGGGGAGAGAGAGTGAATGAAGGAGTTTGAAAGAGAAACAGATAAAGGGGTGAGAGAGAATGAAAGGCTAAAAAAGATAGAGAGGGAGAGTTAATTAAGTAGAGAGAGAATTAGAGAGGGAGAGAGAGAGAAGGAGAGAGACAATAAGAGTGGGGGTGTGGAGTTTAAATAGAGTGAAGAAGTGACGCGAAAAAGTAACCTTAAATATAGCTTTGTGCTTTGCGCGAATATTTAAAAAAAAAACAGAGTGAGACAAAAATACTGGTAATTAGGCTGTGACTCCCAATATAAAACAAATAGCGATATAAGGTGAAATCAACCCACCGAAGCAATATTTCTAACTAGACAAAAAAAAGCTTGCATTTCAATGCTAATCGCTGTTGTTTTTCATGTGACTGTAGTCCAGGGCCGTCAGTTGGTAATGTGAGCTGCTGCTGCGATTGAAACATCAGAGTCCAGAGAGTTAATGAGCCATGACGAGGACATGAGGAAGAGGTAGGAAACCCAGATGGCAGCTGCGCGCGTGCACGCCATCGTGAACTCAAGCTGGTCGCCAGCCGAAAGCCAGTGGGTTTGCACTTCCAAAACCCGCTTACTAAAACTCTCGGCCAGACCTGCGCAAGCGCTGGTGCAGGCCGAGACCTAAAAGAGCGCAGCAACGCTAGGCGAGACCTAAAAAAGTGTAAAGTGTGTTTTCATCCTTCTCCAAACATGTGACGACAATACATACAGTCTGACTCAGCAAATGGTGAAGGGCCAAAGTCATTCTCAAAAGAAAGAGCAGATCTAATAAAGCAGCCAATCATTCACTGTGACCATCGCAGCACTAGCACACGGAATGTCATGAATATATGCGGGGCACGCATGACACACAGCTCAGCACGGCAGTTTGTGTAAACAGTTAAACACTTCGCAAATATACCCCATGTTAGAGTTGGGTGTATGTACTACAGCTCCTGAAGTACGTAGATTATGTAGCCGAACACAGCTGCCGACTTTGAAACTGGGGAACTAGGTTTGGATCCCAGCGTCTGTTCATCATCCCGTGATTCTAGGCAAATCATTTATTCTTCCCGTGCCGAGAAACACAAAAAGAACAAAACGAAACTGACCTTATCTGGTGCTTATGTAAAGCGGTATAATATCCTTGGGCCGAGCTCGCGCCACATAAGACTACAATAAAGAAATAACGAGCAGTAGGATCCGCAGCACTTTGAGCTCCTCCTTGGCATGCTCGTATATCTCCCGGTCGATACGCTCGCTGTGGCTCTGGGCCTCCTGCAGCTTGCCGGGCACCGGTGTGCTACAGCACAGCCCCATGTGGCTGGTACCCATGGGCGAGAGGAGAGGGGTAATGGGACGTCCGGGCCGTGAGGCCACGGTTGCAGAGGTGAGCGATACGGGGTTGTGGTGGGTGACTGAAATAAGGTGCGAGACGAGTACAGGAAGAAGTACGTTTTCAGATGTCAGGCAGGTTTTTTTTTCCTGTAGAGAAGGGTGAGATTATTAATTGTGGAGGGCTCCAAACGCAGTTAAATTGTTTTATGACGGAGCGGGAGGAGGGATTAAGTTTGAAAACAACGTGCTGTACGTTCCCAGTGTTAAAGGAGGAGTGGGGCGTCAAATACAAGAGTGGTAATAGGAAGGTTTTGTTTTTCTGGAATATGCCTGGGTGCGTTTGTCGAGGTTTAAGTTTTAGTCGGTATAACGGGTCGATGAGGTGCAGGCGGGCGCGTCCCTACTCTGCGGACGTAAAACTCGGCTCCACTCCTTATCGAGAGGAAAAGCAAACAGAAAACTGGGAACGTTTGGAATTGGCGCGGGAACTGCGCCCGCCCTGGAAATGACGCCACGTCGGAGGTGTTTTGTTCCAGGTGCCGTTGGGGTGCAGCTCCCTTCTACTCAGTCCTCCCGCCCCAGCCACGGTTTCCCTTGCAGGCGCCCCGTCGTTCTTCGAATCCCCGCTTCCTTGCACAACCACTCCTCCCCGCCCCTTAATCTGAGCGCCGCGCCTGTTTATTGTGATCACTACAGCAACCTTTTCAGTACCCACTAACGAGCCGCCCGTCGCAAAGGTGATTCCCATTTCACCCCCTCACGCACGCCAGCTCCCGCACCACCTGATAAGAGCCAAACCAATCGAAACGGAGGAGCGGGGGCGAGCGCGGCAGCCTGCTCAGCTGACCAGACGCTTGTGCGTCATGGCCTTTTCCCGGCATATGTTTCCAATTATTGTGCCCGCGTCTGGGCACGATAATGGGAAACACATGTCTGCGGCGCGCGTAACCGCCCGAAAAAGGCCACGACGCACGAGCGTGTGGTCAGCTTTTCAAACCCCTTACTTAAAGTCTCGCCAGAGCAGCGCTTGCGCGCTACTCGAGGCTCGACCTAAAAACTAAATGGGCTGCTGTACAGCGGCCAAGTGGTTCTGCAGAGCGGGACTGTACTGAGCATACTATTCCGACTCTGTGATGTCCTCCTGCACAAAGAAGTCAAATGACTTTTCCAGCAGTATGCCTAGAAAGCTGTGACTAGCCCAGCTTTCCAAATTTGCTACTTCTTGGTAAATTTTGCGATTGCTTTGAAGTCATAAACCCGTGAGTAGAAGTACATGTACTAGTGTAGATTTAAGGGGCCCAATTTCACTTGTCTACCAAGTGAATCAACAGTTTTGGAAAATTCAGCGGGACTTTGGGTACCACCATTGATAAGTAGGTGCTCTTTCTCATCGTGCTTCAGGCGGCAAAGTAAGAAAATCCCACCCTCTCCTTTGCTCCATGTGAATATGGGATCTGTGTTTGTTGTGCAGAAAGATGAATGGACACTGATGAAATTGCAGATCCATTATTCATTGCTCTCTTTCACTCTTTCACTCCTTCATTACTTTAGTGTGTTGTCTATCTGGTTATGTTTTCACACGTAAACATGCTCTTCCACGTGCCTTCAGCCATCTTGAAAGAACGATGCTTGCCTGTGTTGCCCATCATACACCGAGGCATTTGAAGATGCCTGGCTGCAGAGCCTAGAGCAGATGAAGGACTAGAAGCTAAAGAGCCGAAACCTGCCTCATGCTGCCCTTCTGATGGAGAGATGGTGCCCAAGAAAGTTTTTGAGAACCATTCTCGCTCAATTCATTCAAGCACCTGATCTGCACATGAAACCAAACCACACAGCTGCACCTCCTTTTCAGTGATTTCAGTCCCCCGGGTTTGGTGGGGCGTTGCATGGCCAATACCAACTGCAGTTCTGTTAGGGGTGCCCCTCAAAATTCAGGAGAGTGTGAGAGACACACTCTGCACCGCCGAACACATGCACTTCCAGATCCACACGGACCCCAACACCACCCTAAGAGGCACCCTCGTCTACAGACCCCCCGGACCCCGACCCCAATTCAGCGACTCCATCGCCGACTTCATCAGCATGCACGCCCTGACCTCCACCGACTACATCCTCCTCGGAGACCTGAACTTTCACCTGGAGAACAACAACGACAGCAACTCCACCACCCTGATCGACAATCTCGCCAACCTCAGACTGAGACAGCTCGTCACAACACCGACCCATTCCGCCACCACACGCTCGACCCTGTCTTCTCCTCAAGCTCCCACGTCTCCTTCAGCCACACCACCGAACTCCTCTGGACCGACCACCGCTGCATCCACTTCACCTTCCAGAAACCCCCCACACACCACCGCACCCAACAAATCCCACGCCGCTGCTGGAGCAAAGTCACCGAAGACCAACTACAAGCAAACCTCGCTCTCAGCCCACCCGCCGACCCCTCCAACACCAACGACGCTGCCCGCAACCTCAGACGATGAATAGACGACTGCGCCAACACCCTCGCCCCGCTGAAAAATCCCATCTACAGAGACACCAGCAAGAGAGCCAGCTGGTTCACCCCGGAACTCCTAGCATCCAAGCGCACCTGCCGGAAACTAGAGAAGAAATGGCACAGTGAAAAGACACCGGACAGCCACGCAGCTCACAAAGACGCCATCCGCAACCACCATCACCTCATCAGATCCGCCAAGAGGATCTCCTTCAAAGACCGCCTCGACAACAATGCACACAACAGCAAGGAGCTCTTCAACATCATGAAGGAACTCTCCAACCCCAGCTCCAACACCAACGACATCCCGGCATCGCAAGCCCTGTGCGATTCCCTCGCCACCTTCTTCCACCGCAAGATCACCGAAATCCACGACAGCTTCGACACCCAGACTGCCCCAACAGACACCGACACACCAGACTCGCCGCACACCATCGACCACGACCCCTTGATAGCCAGGGCCAACGTGAACATCGATGACACCATCAAGACCATGAGCACAATCCACTCCGGCTCCCCGTCAGACCCTTTTCCGCACCACATCTTCAACAAAGCCAGCAGCTCCATCGCACCCCACCTGCGCAACGTCATCAACCTCTCCTTCGAGACCGCGACCTTCCCAGAGAGCTGGAAACATGCCAAGATCAACGCCCTACTCAAAAAACCCAAGGCGGACCCGAGAGACCTCAAGAACTTCCGGCCCATCTCCCTGCTTCCGTTCCCAGCCAAGGACATCGAGAAGATCGTCAACAGACAGCTAACCCGATACCTCGAAGAAAACAGCATCCTGGACCCATCCCAGTCAGGGTTCCGCAGCAACCACAGCACCGAGACTGCCCTCATCGCCGCCACCGACGACATCAGGACCCTGCTGGACAACGGTGAGACCGCAGCCCTCATCCTGCTGGACCTCTCCGCCGCCTTCGACACTGTCTGCCACCGCACACTACGCGCACGCCTCAACAACGCAGGGATCCGAGAGAAGGCCCTGGAGTGGACCACCTCCTTCCTCTTCGGCAGAACCCAGAGAGTCCGCCTCCCCCCATTCCGATCCGAAGCCTCCGAGATCATCTGCGGCGTACCCCAGGGATCATCCCTCAGCCCGACACTGTTCAACATCTACATGGCCCCGCTCGCACGCATCGCCCGACAGCACGACCTCAACATCATCTCCTACGCCGACGACACTCAACTGATCCTCTCCCTCACCAAGGACCCCCTCACCGCCAAATCCAACCTCCACGAAGGAATGAAGGCCGTCGCCGATTGGATGAAGAGCAGCCGACTAAAGCTGAACACGGACAAGACGGAGGTCCTCATCCTCGGCTCCAACCCTTCAGCCTGGGACGACTCCTGGTGGCCTACGACACTGGGGGCAGCCCCAACACCCACCAACCACGCACGCAACCTGGGAGTCATCCTCGACTCAACGCTCTCCATGGCCAAGCAAGTCAACGCAGTCTCCTCCTCCTGCTTCAACACCCTCCGC